>OY365813.1:32182634-32850904 GCA_959347315.1 Bimastos eiseni
ATCATCGCCAACGGAGCGACCGCAGCTTTCGTCAATCCAGCGTACACTGCATGTAAGAATATTATTCCAAACCATAAACTTATAAAATTATAACTTAGTTAATATTTCGTTGCTACGCTGGCTGAGAGCGTAGGCCGTATACGTCCTTAACTGTGCATGTTCCAATGGCTTTGTTTTAGTCTTTCCTAAATAGATGTTAGCTTATAAACGAGGTGATGATCAATGACTCACTGTCGAATATGGGATCAGTTTGGAGCCCATATGGAATACATTAATTACTGCCTATGATAATTTTGGCAAAAGTTTTTCGACGCTAATTGCAATTCGCATTAGGCAAACAGCAGATTCTTCATCGATACAATTATGGAGTTCGCTTATAAACGACTTCACTTTGCATGTTTGAAAACGCAAATCACTTAATTATCAGTAATATAAGCGTGTAAAGGTTGTAGATGAGTGGCAGAATCCGAAACTGTCACTTCTTGAGTTTAGCAATTATTTTACTGTTCTGGTTCTGGTATATAGGGCCCAGACCTACTAATGTCTTCTAGGAGTGCTGAACCTATCTAAGCTCAGTCTAGTATCAGATAGATTTGTCATAATCCTTCGCTGACAGAAATCCTATAATGCTGATGATATGCATTATTGCATTTAGACGAGTTGGAACATGCGTTGAAAGTGACTAAGCCATCTTGGATCTTCACAGTGTCCGGTCTTCTTGGGACTGTTTATGTAGCAACTAACAATGCTGGATCTAAGATTAAGGTCAGTTCAACTGTGTTAGGCCTACTCAATTTGTCTCTCTTTTCCAAACAGGAAACCGACAAGGAATAGTTGAAGAAAGACACGTTTGCAGTAATAGAATCCACTGAATGCCAAGAGTAATATCCTCAAACATTTGACGTGTTGTATGCAAGACTTGAAACTTCAAGACCAAGACGAGACCGAGACAGTGAGGTGCCGAGACCGAGACCGAGACAGTGAGGTACCAAGACCGAGACCGAGACCGAGACACTAGGTTCAAGACAGTACGAGACAGTAAAAGACAAGTGATCCTATATAAAATGCTGTATAATACTAATGTATCAGTCTTCGGGAATAAGGTTCATTTATAATTTCAATTTTAAACTTGTAATGTATATAGTACCAATTCCTGAGAATAGTTTTTATATTGCTGCAAGATTTTAAGACATATTTATTACGCAAAACTTATCGAGATCTCTTGTTCGAGACCGAACCAGACATTCACTTCAAGACAGTTTCTAAAAATTCGAGACACTACCTCGAGACCGAAACCGAGACAGCAGGCTTCCGAGACCGAGACCGAGACACTAAAAAACTGTCTCGAGACGTCTCGAGACCTACTGTCTCGAGACCATACAACTCTGAACATCTGCGATTATTTTTTTTACAGATTTATCTTACAGGATGTTACAATGTTAAATTATTAAAATATTAAAATATTGATAACTTAGTTAATCGTTCGTTGCTACACGTCCTGTCTGAGAGCGTACGTCCTTAATTGTGCATGTCCCAATGGCTTTGTTTTAGTGTTTCCTAAATATATGTCTATATATATTTATATATATATGTTAGTCCGTTTATATATAAATGTTAGCCCGTAATTACATAATAATAGTAATATTAAACTGTCCTTTTCAACCGAGGATTAGGCCGGGAGCGCCTCTTCAAGATACCTTGAAGGGGCGCAATGTCAAGTACTACTTATTGATTGATTGAATGTGCAACTCATTTTCTTGAACAATTTTTGCATAATATAGGCCTATGTGTGGTAGGGAACGGTCGTAATACCAAGAGATTATAAACATCCTGCTGGTCCATCTGCTCTTAAGTCTTCTACACTGACGACATCAGCGGCAGCAGTAGCAAACGGAAGTGGTTCCTTGGTTGCGTTTGATGTTCTGATGTCTGATGATGGTGGTTGGTATCCAAAAGACGTAGACATCGACTCCTCAAAGGACGTTGCATTCGTTCTCTTCAGCAGCGGAACAACTGGTCTTCCAAAGGGAGTCATGCTCTCACACTACAACATCGTTGCCATGATGAGCATCATGGAGTTGGTATCCATTGTGGTTGGATTACGCATTAAATTCTTCTGTTTTTTTGAAAAATTACTTGTATATATGCATTTGTGAGGCAGCAGTGAAAAAAGGCATTAGGTTTTTAATCTGCGTGGAGTTTCTGCAGCAGGAAGTTAGGCCTGAAAACGCATAAAAAAATTACTTCTACAGTTCTACGGCCGAAAGATTTTGTCTCTGAATGAACATTCTAAATTATTGATCCTTCGTTGAAATCACCGACAGTTCATTAGACCTTATAATATACTTTACCTAAACACACGTATATCGCATAAGAAAAAAAGACACGCTGACAGGCGACGGTTTGAATCAGTTTTTGATCCTTAAAGGAACCAGGTAGCTTTGACAGATTTAATTTTGTGTGTCAGCTTCTCATGACTTTCAATTTTCAGGTCGGCTACACGTGAATCTTCGCTTCAACTTCAGCTAGAAGAGGAGCAGACCGTCTTAATGTCTTATCTGCCTTTGCACCACTCTGCGGGACTATTTACAAACCTGATTCGTGGTCTGACAGGCAATCACAAGCTAATCCTATTTGATAGATTTAGACTTGAAGAAGTGCTCAGCTGCATTGAAAAGTACAAAGTGAGTTCTTCGTATTACTGTGCACAACAAAAATGACACGGTCAACCAAGATTTCCAATTTTGTAATAGTGAATTTGGCCCATGTCTTGTGGAATTAGCTAATATTCGAGGGGGACAAGTTCCCCACCTTTTACAGAGATACGTTATAAGTTTGTCCCCCTACATTTTCTACCCCTCTCATAGTAATAGTCTCATTGGGTGTCCTCTCCACCTGTCAAACGAGATCTTTGCTAATATTACTGTGGTCTGAAATTTCGCATTACCAAGCGTCCCCAAATTTTTGATTGATCCTCGGAGAACCAGCGAAATAAAAGTGAAGAATATGTTATATTGTTTTACATTGCTTATTAAACGTCATTGGTTGCATCACCGTCTAACAAACTGATCTGGGTATTGACCTAATTGAAGGTTGGTATTGGTGCGTCGTCGATTGAAGCTGGAGCCGATATATGGAAGGCTATGAAACCGCAACGTGGTTGCCAATCAGTTATCGTCTTTTCTGATACGTTGCGGGCGATGTCTGTGATCGGCTATAATTATAACGAATAAAGTGGCATCTGATTATTCGGGAGGTTCAAGTTGAATGTATAATCGCCGAAGTTCATATATTCTAGTCAAATGATTTCCCTTTAACATGTTTTTTATATTGCAAGTTCTACTTGTATATATAAAGTCGTCTTATTTCGTTAACAAAAACAAGCGCGTCTGTTAATTTGTCCTGCAAAAGTCCCGGATGTTGTCACAGACAGAACCTAGGTAAATGATCCAGGTTTCGTAGGCTTCATGTACCTTCCATATTAGTTCTTGGTTGATGATTTATATAGTTTGTTCTTATGATGCAGGTGACTTTGATGCCTCTTGTACCTTCTGTTCTCGTCTCCCTCTTGAAATCACCTCTGCTCTCTAACTACGATCTCTCATCCATCAAACGAGTCTTGGTTGGAGCGGCACCAGCTGGAGCAGAAGCGTTGAAAGCATTTTCACAACTGACTGGCATCAAAGACATCCGACAGGGTATGAATTAACAGAGGCATAATTATGCCAACATGAGTTATAGAGCAAACACACATTTTCATAAGTGGTAGGCCTACCCGATACAGCCCATGTGGTCCAACCCAGTGAACATAGAAATTTAGGAAGGGGATCTCTTCGTTGGGAAAGAGATAAAAATCTCTTCAGTAGAAAAGGAGATTAGAACTTCGAATGCTGAATGCTGCTCCCTTTGACGCGAATGCAAGAATTACAGATTCAAAACAGTGAAACAATCATGATCAGGTAGACATATACCAGGTATTATGCAAATTATTACAATCAATTGATCAATTGTATTTGATGTGTAGGCTATGGCATGACAGAAACAACGATGTCATGCATCAACAGTATTCAATTAGCGAAGATTAAACTAGGGTCAGTGGGAATCGTTCTACCAAACACAGAAGCACAGGTTTGCACGATCAACTTTATTCTTGCTTAGTTAATAGGGACAACTAGTTTACTGGAAGACGAAGTGTATCCGTGGTCTCTGTAGATTCTCTGTCACCTCCCTTCTTCCCGCCCTGTATCCGTCTCTGTCCCCGCTTCTGTCTATGTCTCTGGTCCTGTCTCTGTTAAATGAACTGCCAGTCTGATTGCCCGCCTTCCTCACTTCTGACATGCCTTTGACTAAGCATTACACTGGCTTCCACTCATAGCCCGAAATCGGTGTCAGGACCTTTTAATTACTTTCAGAGCGTTTGTGGGTCTAGTTCCACGCTATCTTTGTGACCTTGTGCGCCGTCCTATTTCGGTTGTCTCTCGTCGTCCTCTGCGTGCTTTAGATCGACACGACTTCTGATGGGTACCTCGGACTGAGACGGCTTATGTTCAACAAGGCGCTTATGCAAATGCTGGCCCTTTACTTTGGCAGGATATTCACTCTACGTCTCGTTATTTGATCTTTACTAGGGGTGCTTCGTTTCTGCATGCATGTACTCTTTAAAACTATTCTGGCGGTGCTGTTTGCACTGAAAACGACCCTTATTAGGACGTAGGCCTACTGTGAGAGGCGCTATCTGTAAATACAATACACTGCAATATCAGTTGATGAATTGACTAACTGCGAGCTGGTGTCACTTATCGATTGTCAATCTATCTTTAAATATGGATTGCAGGTGGTTGAAAGTGAGTCTAGGCAGGTGTTGGGCGCCAACGAAAGAGGAGAGATCTGGGTCAAAGGACCACAAATTATGATCGGTTATTTGAATGATAGAGAAGCAACTAAAGCTACGATCGACGACGATGGATGGCTACACACAGGTACATGTAGCCTACGAAGCATTATCATCTCCAACACTACCAATAGTATATTCAGAGCCAGCATTAACACGGTCATCATGATCATCATCATCATCATCATCATCATCATTATGATCCTCATCATGATCATTGTCATCGTCGTCGTCGTGGTTATAATCGTCATCGCCGTGAGCATCATGATTATCATCATTGTCGTCGTCGTCGTCATCGTTACTGATGCCTCCGCCATCACAAGCACGACTAGGATGGCAGCGACAATTATACCAACAATCCTGATCGTCTGATGACATTGTAAACAGTATAACAATATGACATTATGCATCTCCTCGTCCTGCTTCCTATGATCAATCTGCCTCTGCATCTGAGAGCAGTAAGAACCTAATCGAGTATTTTGGGATATGATGACAAGATAAGACGAACACAACAGATGATGATGATTAGGCGTACATGGCGTTACATTGCACTGCAGCTTTCGACGCTTTCTTCTCTGTGACAGTTGTTTTAATTGACCAGAAGCCAATCAATCACTAGTCCCATGAACATATTTTAGGTGACATCGGATATTACGATGAAGATGGTCATTTCTTCATCGTAGACAGAATGAAAGAACTCATCAAATACAAATCATTTCAGGTCGGATAAATTGTAGGAAACAGTACAACCACATTATAGTATATTAACTATTATGTGGTACAACCTATACAATCTAAAGCGCGTGTGTTTGTTTGTGTGAGTGAGTGTGTGTGTGTGTGTGTGCATTCGCGCAAGTGTGTGAGAGAGGTAATTAGAAAGATAGATAGATAGACAGACAGACAGACAGATAGATAGAAAGACAGAGACAGACAGAGAGACAGACAGAGACAGAGATAGACAGACAAACAGACAGACAGAGAGAGAGAGAGACGTTATATTTGGAAAATCATTTGGAACACATTCCGTGTAATAATCGAATGGCGCTATACGAGTTGTAGCCTAATTCATGCGAGGCCACGATTTGCACCAATTCAGTCCAGTGAGATTCAGACACAGCTGCACTACAGCCAACCAGTGGTTGATCCCTCGCTCTCCCGTTGTCGTTGCGCTTGGCTGGCTGACTAATTGAGTAGTAGCCTCGGAAGGGCGCTATATAAATCATCACGATGACTGAATGAATAACGTATACTTTTCCAATGCCATAAGCGCCATCTCGAATACGCTTTTGACATGTAACAGGCCTATAGAAGAAAAACAACTACTTTCGATCAATTGACTCTTTTACCATAATGTGTTACTAGCCTTTTATGTTCACCTCTGATTCTAATTTTATTCGAATAGCATAGTTTATGTTTCCGTCGATGGCCGTAGGTGGCGCCAGCAGAACTGGAATCGTTGATCCTGACTCATCCAGAAGTGGCTGATGTTGGAGTTATTGGAGTTCCAGATAAAGAAGCAGGAGAACTTCCAAAGGCTTTCGTTGTTCGTAAACACGGATGCAACGTGTCAGCAGAACACATCAAACAACTCGTTGCAGGTCAGGTTTAGCTGTACTTTCTTATTTTTTCGACAGGGACACTTATAACTATACTATAGAAATCTAATGAAATAGGTATTGGCCTTATAGCTGACCACATTAGTCTACTTCGGTTAACTGGTTAATTGTGATCCTAGTGAATGAGGCTGGTTGCTTTTGCTGTTGGACCAATCGTAATTGTTCTTGTGTTCCAACTATTCGGCCTACAATTTGGTTCGACGATGGAATCTACTAATAGGCCTATAATAAATAAGCAGGCAATCATTTTTGGCATTTCTCTAATCCAAAGTTAAACGTCTTTCAGAAATGTTATGCTATATTCTTCAACCTGATCAATTGAGGAGTATAGAATATTATTTGATAACTGAATATGACTTGATTGAATATTGTTTTAAGGAAAACTGACGTCATTCAAGCATCTCCGAGGTGGAATTGAATTTGTGGGAAAGATTCCGAAAACTGAATCTGGAAAGATAATGCGTCGAATCCTGAGACAGACAGAAGAGAATCGGAGAAGTAAACTCTGATCTGGCACAGGTCAAGGGTCATGACTAATGACCAAATTCTAAGTCATATTTTCTTCTCATTTATCGTCTTCCGAGCGATCAACAGTTTGTGTTTTATAAGACTTATGGTTCATGGATAAAAATAAATGCATTTGAACACAGCTTAAACTGTGAGTTATTTCCACCTAGGCTATCAGACGATAATCACAAACTGATTGAATGAGGTGGGTAAGTGGGTCAGATTTGGGTTGAAACACGGAAAGATCCATTAATTTTTAAGCCATAGGCTATGCACACAATTCTCACTTGGCGTACATGTCAGTTGGTAAATCTATGCATTATATTCTTCCTGTCATGAGTAACGCACCTAAGATTTCAGAAAATAATCACAAGCTTTTTGAATGAGGTGGGTAAGTGGGTCAGTTTTGGGTCGAAACTCAGGGAAAGCCATTTTAGGCTTTTTTCACACATTTTCTAACTACATTAGGTGAATTTATGCATTATATTCTTCCCCTCATGAGTTATCCACCTAAGCTATAAGACAATAATCATATTCGGTCAGATTTTGGTCAAACATGGGAGGAAGCCATTTTAAGCTAGGATTACATGTAATAGTCTCATCATTGTCTTTCAAACGTTTGGTCAAATTACATTATCTTATTGCACTATATCGTCACTAGTTCTCCAACCGAGCCATGCCCAACGCCGCACAGCATCTCTGGAAAGACGTTCCTTCTGAATTCCTTGCTTTCTCGGTTTCTCCATCATCACTGCCCGTCATTAAACATCATCTGTCCCTAAACTCGTGAAAGTATTAGATTGTTGGAAATATGGACGTTTAGAGAACATGCTTGATGGTGTCTAATTGATGTTTTTGCACAGTAGGCCTAATCTAGGTATGAAATACTTTTTGTCCCTATAAAAGAGATCAAATGGGCGGGATGGTAATATCCGATGTCACCTAAAATATGTTCAAGGGACTAGTGATCGATTGGCTTCTGGTCAATTAAAACAACTGTCACAGAGAAGAAAGCGTCGAAAGCTGCAGTGCAATGTAACGCCATGTACGCCTAATCATCATCATCTGTTGTGTTCGTCTTATCTTGTCATCATATCCCAAAATACTCGATTAGGTTCTTACTGCTCTCAGATGCAGAGGCAGATTGATCATAGGAAGCAGGACGAGGAGATGCATAATGTCATATTGTTATACTGTTTACAATGTCATCAGACGATCAGGATTGTTGGTATAATTGTCGCTGCCATCCTAGTCGTGCTTGTGATGGCGGAGGCATCGGTAACGATGACGACGACGACGACAATGATGATAATCATGATGCTCACGGCGATGACGATGATAACTACGACGACGACGATGACAATGATCATGATGAGGATCATAATGATGATGATGATGATGATGATCATCATGATGACCGTGTTAATGCTGGCTCTGAAAATACTAAGGGTAGTGTTGGAGAAAGTGTATGATGCTTGGGTATTTACACAAGCTCATACAAAATAACTGGGTCCATGTGGGATTCAATAGATTGTATAAATAATCGCTTGCAACCATTAGAAAGAAATCACAGAGTTGTACAAACACTCAAAACCGGATATCTATATACAAGAAAAGATAAACATTCAACCCTCTGTCCCATATGTGCAAGTTTACTCAATGAGTATCACGTCATCTGCAGAATGTTCACGGGATAGGCATGTTGAATCAGAAATCTCGTGTCAGATACATAGGATGCATTACGGACCATGTGCGACGCATACACAAACAGTCTATACGCACTCGTGGAGATGTTGAACGAATGGTCTTGTCAGTTTCCAAAGGACTGACCGACAGTCACTCCTTGCTTGTCTGTAACAAAGGAAGTCGCTGACCATTTATTGGATAGTGACTTGCCTCCTAACCAAACAATTAAGTTTCAGGTCAAAGCACTGGTTAAACCCCAAGCAGTCATTTCTGAAGTCCCGCTGATTGCATGTGAGACTGGAGCTTTCGCTGTAGAAAATCTTGAAGAAGTTGGCATCACCATGTGTTCCTCCAAAATTTTCAATACTACTTGAATCATTCTAGGGTTACATGTGCAGTATTGAAGCAGGCAGCAAAGTGAGGCATGAAATGTATGTCGTGGGTGCACGTCAGGTAAAGGAGGCTGAATAAATGGATTTTGCATGACAAACACAATCGTGCATAAGTAAGAAACTCTTTATCCTCTTCAGGATAAGATTAAATTAAAAGACTGTTATAAATTCAGCAAAAAGACTGTGCGTAAAAAGCTAAAACTCCTCGATTAAATTTGCAAATATCACATGAGTGACAACTGCACAGAGTGAATTCTGACAGTTGGTTGGCAGAGACAAAAAAGCTTCAAGATGATCTTCCAGTATGGTGAAAGGCACAACTTGGTCAATGTACAAAAGAGGAGCTTCACAGGTGGATACCGGATGGGCAAGAACCAGTGGAAAGGAATGAGAGAAATGAATATAAAGAATCAAAAATTTTCTATAGTTTCAACATAAATTCTGCTAGATAGACGCCAACAGCTTGACAATTCACCCTCTGTAGCAGACTTTCTACGCTACCGAAATCATTTAATTGTTTCCCTGTCCATTTCAAATGCACATCGCTCTGGTGCTATGAGCAATTTTATCACTACTGATTATGAACAAGGCTTGAGGGCACCCCACACACAGCATATGGTAGTACATGCTTTAAAATTTTAAATCACAAAACTGTCACCACTTATTGCTGTAGACCCAAAAGCAGCTACACTGCTTGCAAACCATATGATTAGGCATAATAGGCTAGATTTTCAACACATTGTTGGATGTTTCAACATTCCTCCTTGCCTGTCTTATAGGTCGGGAACCAACGTGTGTCTATCCTGGCGACTGAAAAGAAAACTTCTTGGGGGCGGGGGGATGGTGAAACAGTTTTTTGGCCCTGAGGGTATCCCACACACAGCAGATGGTATAGATAACACGCCTATATTTTAGGTAAACATTTGCCAGTACTTGCACGCTGTTGAGATATTTGCAGTCGTATTCAATTATAGCCAGTATGCGGACCTACATCCATTAGCAGTTGGAAAGCAAACATTTTCGACCTCCGTTAGCTCTGCATTGATTAGGCCTACTCTACGCCTCTATGATCCTCTGAATGCTATTAATGTATTGTATATATCAATTTATATAGCGCCGCTAACAGAAGTGACCATTTAGTAGCGCTTCCAGTGTGCTAACCAAGAGAATAAAGGAGGGAAATTGTTGCAGGAAGAAAACGAAAAAGAATGGTAACACGTAGAGATGAGGGAACGCCATTCCATAGGGAGGGTCCAGTCCAATGGTGGTACAAAAATTTTAAGCTTAATCGGCGATTGTTTTACGAATTTTTTTAGTGATTTGAACTAAGGCTGTCAACGGGTACCCGACCGAAGCTGACTACCCGGGTAATGAAATCGGTTTTTGGGTACCCGAAATTCCGTAAAAATCCGCGATTTTATATTCATATGTCAGAAATATTCTGTTGGCCATATTGGCTGAGTGCCCGGACAATGAAAATCGGTTCTCGGGTAACTACATTCCGTATAAATGCGCGATTTTACCCGAACATATACCAAAAATATTTCGTTGGTCATATTGGTTGACTGCCCAGGCAATGAAATCGATTCTCGGGCGCCCATCATTTCGTAAAGATGCGCAAATATCTACATTTCCTAGCAAAATATCCCCGCGGTCGGGTACCCGGCTACCCGACCGGGTGGGTCGACGGGTACCTGAGACTCCATTTCAACATTTTTGTTACAGCCTTAGTTTTACCACAGTCTTCTGAACCACTTTAAACTCTTGTTATGTTAATAAAATTATGCTAATCGTGTTCTGGGTTTTCTAAAGACACCGTTCCATAACGAAGATGATTTGTTGGTGTTGCCCTGCTCCTTTCTATAGGCTTGGGACTGGCGCTGTCAGAGTAGTACGAGCAGTGGAGAATTTTATGCTGCATGTCGTTATGTTGGCCTACAATGTGGTTGTCTTAAAGATGAAAGTCCTCCTACTTCACTATTAGGCCTAACTGAGAATGCATATTAGCACACCTGAGCCTATGTATTATAGAGCCCATAAGTTACTGACTGTTTAGACCGATTAACAGCTCAAAGTCTATCGGTTGCGTCTTGTCTCGGCAGTGTTTTCTAGCCTCGTTTCTTTGCCATTCTGTCTGACAACAGCGTTGACGAGTAGTCATTGGTAGAGCAGAGAGGATGATGTCTCATCGAGCAGACATAAGCGACTGGCCACTTCACAGATTCATAAGGGAACGTATGAGACTCGCCCCCGACCGAATTGCACTGGTAAGTCACAGACATATGAAATGACTTTAGAATTGTAATGTTCTAAGGCGGCCATTTGTGCTAACAGTACAACATGAGAACAACACCTCGGTTGGACCAACACAAAGGGTAGCAGTGTAGGGCCTACTTGAAAATGACCCTGTATAATTATGATAATTTATTTGTAACCATCCCCGCAAAATGGCTGGCGTCATGCAGTTGTTGTTGTTGCTGCTGCTGGTGGTGATGATGATGATGATGATTAACCTGACAAGTTCGGCAAAGGCTTGTGTAACTAAGTCGTAATCGTAATCTTTACACTTCTAGAGCGCCATTCGAAAATCAAGCAAGGGAATTAGCTTATTAACGAGCGCTGCGTCAGGTTAAGGGGTTGTCAGAACATCTGCATTAATTGTGTCATTATGGGAATTAATGAATGAATTTTATGAGATTTGTTATTCAATGGTCAAAAGAAATAAACATTTATCAGTTTTTCTCATTTTATGTCAGTTTCTTTGGCCGAGTTTCCGTTTAACAACTTTATGGGTTGTGTAGGAAGACAACACATCTAACGAGCGATCAATAAATTCTTCAATTGCATGCTCAGTCAGAGAGTAGGCCTATCTGCATCTGGTTGCTTTGTCCGTAGAGTAGGTAAGGGGTGGCAAATGACAGCGTTACGTAGGACAAGGGCAATCAGCCTATTGTTGCACAGAGCGATTGGCTGGCCTTAATACGGATCCGGTCATTATGCGTGTCAAAACTAAACTGATCCGTGATGGTTACCCGTAGAACAACAGACGCGATCACCTTTTCCACATCCGCTATAGGACTTGGAAATTTAGTAACCTAGTTCGCGGGAACGTAAATATAATCTCTCTGGGTTTATTACTCGTCGCCATGAACACCTCTTCGTCAACGGTGGGTTCGGCCCCACAGTTCATCAGAAGGCTCTGTCACCTCCAGAGTCGTAGCTAGGGACAGAGGGGCATGTGCCCCGGGCGCCAAGTTAGAGGGAGCGCCAAAATGTGGATTAAAACTATTATCATTTATTTTCATACAAAATACTCTAGCTACGTCTTTGGTGGCCTGCGTTTCCTCGCATGGAACCAGTCAGGTCGACGATTGTGGACGCAAACAGTAATTTGCCAACATCGTTTCTTATATGCTTCTATTCAGCGCTCGTGAATAAGCTGATGCCATGCACTTGGCTTCCACTGGCGCTTAAGAAGTTTTGAGTTTGCATATGCGAATATATTGGTTCGTCTTAAAATCATGTGATATTGTGTGGAGGTGGATGTGAACGTGTGTCGGTTGTTTGTCGGTGGACGGTGTAAGTGATGGACGCAGTTATACGTAGGCCATATGCGAAGATGGATGTGAATGTGTGTCGGTTGTTCGTAGATGGACTGTGTGAGTGGGCGCAGTACGTTATACGTATGCAGAGGTGGAAATGAATGTGTGTCGGTTGTTCGTATAGGTGGACGGTGTGACTGGGCGCAGTTATACGTATGCGGAGGTGGATGTGAATGTGTGTCGGTTGGCGAGTGGTCTTCATCGACTGGGAATTCAGAAGTCAGAAGTCGTCGTCATCTTCGCTCCTAACAGCATCGAATACATCTTCTCTGTATTCGCAATCATCGCCAACGGAGCGACCGCAGCATTCGTCAATCCTGTTTACACTGTATGTAAGTAGGCCTATATTCCAACCCACAGACTTATGTAGTAGTTAATCGTACTTTGCCACATTGGGTGAGAGCATAGGCCATACCTCGTCAACTGTGCACATTCCAATATGTCTTTGTTTTGATGGAAACAATCAACGACTCATAGTCGAATATGATAATTCTGACAGGGATATAAGTCTATATAGAACGAATATTCAAATGGAGTCCTTTCAAGCTGGTAGCAGTACGCAGATGAAAAATTCTTTATCGAAACAGTTGTAGATTTAAATCTCAACAACATGTTTGTCATAATCCACTGGCAGATAGAAACCCTAATGCTGATGATATGCAATTGTACTTAGATGAGTTGGAACATGCTTTGAAAGTGACGAAACCATCTTGGATCCTCACAGTGTCCGGTCTTCTTGGTACAGTTGGTGTAGCAACGAAGAATGCTGGGTCTAAGATTAAGGTCAGTTCAACTGTGTACTTTGACTCTTATCTATTTAGAAAACTGACAAAGAATGACACGTCTTGCATCTTTGAGCAACATCCCGAGACATTAGAGCTATGGTACGTCTAAAAACAACATTTTTAGTGTTTTATGATTCATATAACAGACTGATTGTTGAGCTACAGTTGACTAAGTTTTGGGCAATTAATATATTTGGTATATTATATCTTATAATTTTATATTCTGGATCATTTGATTTTCAATTAGGGAACGATCGTAATAACGGGTGATTACAAACATCCTGCTGGTCCATCTGCTCTTAAGTCTTCTACACTGACGACATCAGCAGCAGCAACCGGAAGTGGTTCCTTGGTTGCGTTTGATGTTCTGATGTCTGATGATGGTGGTTGGTATCCAAAAGACGTAGACATCGACTCCTCAAAGGACGTTGCATTCGTTCTCTTCAGCAGCGGAACAACTGGTCTTCCAAAGGGAGTCATGCTCTCACACTACAACATCGTTGCAATGATCACGATCATGGAGTAAGGAGTCACTATGATTCATATCGCATTTCTTATTACAATAGAACTCATGCTTTATTTTGTGACTTATATATATATATATATATATATATATATATATATATATATCAAGGACTTGCTTTCAAAGTGAGACAAGTACACAAATAGCACAGATAGTATAATGACTACTGACACATCATTCTCTGGTCCAAAAACATGGGCCCTTTGAGAGCACTGCAGATTTGATCGGCGTAATACAAATGTTGGATTACATTCCATATAAGTGGTATTTTTCTAAACCTACCTCTAATTATAATTTATTAGGTAATCATCCAGATTGACCCAAATCAGCAGGTAATTATTTATTAATTGCAGCAAAAGAAGTACCCTAACGCAAATCGTGGTCCATGAATTGATACAGGCAGCAATTGACATCCATTAAATCTGATGTAATTCTTTCAGCCATTGTGACACTAATGGCAAAGGCCATAAGTTAATAGGCTATAGAAGTTACACTGGCTAGAAAAGTTTTCATTAATCTGCTTCAATGAAATTTGACGTAACTTGAAAGGAACTGATCGTGAACTTATGAGTGTAACATTTTCAGGCTTGCTACAGGAAAATCGCGGAAGCAACTTCTGGCTTTGGAGCAAACAGTTTCAGCGGTTTACCTTCCTTTCTATCACAGTGCAGGTCTGCTTGGAATCGTGATGCGTGGTCTGACCTTCAATCACAAGTTGATTATTTTGGACAGATTCAGACCAGAGCAATTTCTCAACTGCATTGAAAAGTACGAAGTGAGTTGAAAATAATTACTCATGTTGCTTTACCTAATAAATTGCCGCATTCAACCAAAATCACTGAGTACATCAACGAATTGTCTTTGTATACCGCATTCCTGCAGAATAAGCAATCTCACAAGTTGTTTTTGCGTAACCATTGACCCTAAACGCCGTGAATTATTAGGACTGTAAGCAGCCATGCTCCTGTCTTGGAACTTGGGTTTATTTTGAATTTACACTTTATATAATAAAATTGAACAGAATCCAATTTAGATAAGACTTTCTGTTCTGCTTTGAAGTAAACTACTGATGGATAAATGTTGGCCCTAAATTCGAGGTAATTTAAAGTTATTTCAAGGGGGGTAAAAATTAGGCCTATCAAAATTCGGAGAGAAATGATTAGATTTCAGCAAATAATTCTTGACGTCGGCAAATTCTGTTCTACACTGAAATTTTTAAGAGTCTTTGGGCGGCACTAAATGCGAAAAATTGTCTTTTAACCTAGACGTTTTACCAGTATATCCGAGATATCCGAGAATCAAAGGCAAGGAAGAAATTTAAATTTAATTTAAACTGAATTTATATTGAAAAATTCTAAATACTACCTAAATAATTTGAAATTCAGATTTCTTGGACTGTACACAAGATGATATCAAACTATAAAATACTTGGCACTGGTGGCGTTTGTGTAATAATGGTCCTGTGAACGAATATCTTGGCTGAGCTATTCAACTGTGAATTATTTGCAGGTGACGTTCGTGTTGATTGTACCTTCTGTTCTCGTTTCCTTGTTGAAATTTCCTCGGCTGTCGAACTACGATCTCTCCTCCATCAAACGAGTCTTGGTTGGTGCGGCGCCAACAAGCAAAGAAATGTTGACAGAATTTGTGCAGTTGACGGGCATCAAAGACATTCAACAAGGTATGAAATTGAAAGAAGAGGAGGAAAGAGACCTCTATGAGTTTAGCTGGAAAGGCAATTATCAGTTTAGCTGGAAGTACATTTGTCGTTTTAACTGGAAAGACCTTTATCCTTTTAGCTGGAAAGACATTTATCAGTTTAGCTGGAAGACCTTTGACTTTAAGACCTTTATCAGAGTAGCTGGAAAGACTCTGCAGTGGAAAATAGTTGGAAATCGCTTAAGTGGAATAGACAGATCTTTCTCGCTCTGGTTGAAGAAGAGAAATTTTTCCGCGAGATAATATGGAAATCTCTTTTGTGAAAAAAACCGAAATCACTACTTGGCAGAAAATGAGGTATAAGAGATGGAAAGATAAATAGAAATCAACTTCATGACATTGTTTTCAGTGAAAATCGAGATTCAGATTCCTCTTGATTGAGACAGAGATCAAAATGTTTTTAGAAAATGTAAGGCATTACTTGAAATTACTTTTCTGTTCAGTGGAGAATGAGATTTTGAGGGAAGGTGAGATCAAATTCATTAGACAAAGCTAGACAATTTTTAGACCAAAAAACAGATCAAAATCTCTCCCAGATAAAAGTGATAATTATAGATATCCGCTGATGAAAAGTCATAGAAATTCTTGAAGTGAAAGAGTAGATTTTTTTAGAATCTCTACGGTGATGAAATCGTCAGGAACTTTCTCGTGGAAAATAGATAAAAATTCATATTGGTGACAAATTTGATGGGGACTCTTATGATGGAAAAAGGGAATACAAGCCTTTCAGTGAAATAATTATCTAAATCAATTTCGTGGAAGACTTTGTATTTGATATTTAACGAGCGATACATAAATATATGCTCCTAATGAATGAACGAATCAAAATTCAAGTGATACTCGCATGGATCATTTTCGGGAATAAAGACAAGAAATGAAACATTTAGGTTTGGCCTAAGTATCTCTTGGTGCAGGTTCCAATCAATTGATTGACTGTCTCTTGCTAAGGTTATGGCATGACTGAAACGACCCTGTCTTGCATGAACAGCATTATGTTACCGAAGATTAAATTGGGATCAGTTGGAACAGTTCTACCAAATACAAAAGCACAGGTTAGCACGATCAACTTCATTCATGTTTCATTGCAGTTATTACTGCAGCGCTATCTACGAATCTTTCTTCTGCCTAAGTGAATCCCAAGTTTGAAGCTGACTGTTACTCTCATGCTTAATATTAGAGTGCTTCCATCCAAAATGTAAAAAAATTAAGCTAGTTTATCCTAAATATTTTTTAGTTTGAACAATGTTTAGGACTTGACCAAACGATTTTTATTTTTCTAAGGCTGCTTATGTATTTTCATCATTGGCTGCTGACGGAAAATACTCACAGAAAGTGGAGGAGCTTATTATTAGTTCCAGTGCGATCAGGACAGCAAGAAACAAACACTGACACTAGTTTGCTCCTGAAGTCAAGGCATCTTTGACCCCACAGTTCCGTTAATGCTCACACTAGGATGGCAAGCTCATGCATGACTTCACAGCACCTGGAAGAGAGAAAGTTGACAGGCTTCCCATTCTGGTATCAGGTCAAAACGTCATAAAACTGTTATCTGTTCCAAAACTCCAGGATGGAACAACAGCTACAATGGCTATGGCTCGTGAAATTATACAGACCATAGATGAATGGGGATTATAGGAACGTATCAGGATTATGTTTTGACACTACCGGAGTCAAAGGTGGAGCACGTGTCAGACTCGTGAAGGAATTTGGACGACAAGTCTTAAACTTAGCGAGATGACTATTGTGAACTGTTGGAGCTCACTATCATTTTCTTTGGAGCTGTTCGTCCTCGAGGTATACATTTCCTGTATCCTGGAGCAGTTCATCGTGCTCGTTGAATGGCAAGGGCTATTTATTTTATAAAGATGTGATTGTTCCATAACCAGTTTCCATTTTACTCATAGACCAAGGAAATCTCGCTGTGGATCATCATAATTATGGCAAAGCAAGTCTAGGATCACTTGAAAGAATTGTCTATGTTTGTAACTTGTATATACGTGAGATACTGGTTCCAGAGTTCATCGGCAAGTGGAGAGCCTAGAAACGACTTTGCTCTTCTTCGTAAGTTGTCTCTGTATGAATACAAGGACGTCACCACAGCATTCAACCGCCATCTGTAGTATCTGTCTTAGCAACTCATAGGGTTGCTTTCTTTGACAAGAATGTGTCTTTCAACGAAAAGAGAATGATGATAGCTGCCCTGAACACATAGCAATGGACCTGACAATCCTCTGAAACACAACTTGCCATTCAGTGAACCTGTGAAGAAGGGTTTGCACGATTTTGTCACAAAACCAACCATGCAACTCTTCAGAATTCTTAACCTGGATGAGACATTTCTGGAACTTGATCCAAGCAAATGGGAATGCCATGCAGCCAGAATACAGCAGAAGTCTGGATATGTGTCTTTCCTGGAAAGTCGTCAATGACCTGGCTGAACGTAGGAATTCAACTCTTCTATTACCAGAAATGAGGAGCAAAATCAGTACCTCCTACACAGGTTGTTGAGCACCATAGAAGCTTATTTTCAACTCCAACCAAAGCTGCAGCCATTATGCAAGCCAAGTCACAGTAAACTATCATATTGCAGCAAAAGCTGCTCGTTAACAATAGTTGAATATTGACGAATCATTGAGCATTTTGTAAAAAGTTTGTACGCTTTGGTCATGTTCTAAATATTGTTTGTTTTTAATAAAAATTGAACTGTATCCTTTGTAGAGCTAATGAAACAGAATGGTGGGTTGGAGAATGCCTTTATTAAACTTTTAATGTTTAGAAGCACCCTAATATATATTTATATATTAATATATATATATACATCTGTCTCTGTCTGTCTCTGTCTGTCTGTCTGTCTCTCTCTCAGTCTCAGCCACACACATACACAGACACACACACACATACACATACACATGCGAGCACTGAGAACCAAAGAACCATGAAGTCGTGTCATTGATGAATAAATGGCTGATGAATTTACGTACCGACCCTGCATAAGTTGATCACCCACGACGGTCTGCGGGAAGCGACTTCACGCATCACATCATAGGGTGGAATTAAAATGAAACCAATGGACTTATCATTGGGCAATACATCATCATCATCATCATCATCATCATCATCATCATCATCATCATCATCATCATCATCATCACCACCATCACCACCATCACCACCACCACCACCATCATCACCACCACGGCCATCATCATCATCGTCGTGGTCATCATCGTCATCGTGGTCATCCTGCTTAGTCGTGTGATTGTATTATTATAATTAACCTACAGGCAGTTTTGACACACGCAACGTCACACAGAAAAAACCAAGTCTAAGAAGCATTTGCTATGCAATGTTGGAGCAGAAGATCAACGGGTATTAAGGGTTTTAAGCATTTCTGAATTATGAGTTTCGAAATGCCATGAGCTCATATTAGGTCATTATAGAATTCTTCGTGTCACTTATCGATTGTCAATCTATCTTTAAATATGTAATGCAGGTGGTTGACTGTGAGTCTAGACAGGTGTTGGGTGCCAACGAAAGAGGAGAGATCTGGATTAAGGGACCACAAGTTATGATCGGTTATTTGAATGATACAGAAGCAACTAAGGCTACGATCGACGACGATGGATGGCTACACACAGGTAGTACGAAATGTTTATCACCTCCATACCATTAGTATATTCAGAACCAGCGTTAGAAGAAAATCTTTCTGATGGTTCTTTCTGATTGGCTGCTCAATTCTCGTCTAGTTTTAAACTGACAAGCTGCAGTACCATTATAAGTACAGTGTGAACGATTAATGACACGTTATGACCGGAGTCAACTTTAACTGTCAGCAGCCACGCACGGCGACCATTACATTCTACATGTATATCTCATTTTAATAAACAATGAAAGAAGGACTAGTCAACCTTACGAGGGAGAGTTTCGATCTCGGTTCCTGGACTCTGTACCCCATTGTGTTATTCATTGCTCTACGGCGCCCCTCCCTCTTGATCACGAGTACATAAACTTGAAAGAATTCTGGCTAAACGAATTTTAATGAGATTTAGTTGTGCGATCGGTTTAAACACATTAGACAATTCGGCTGAAATAGTGCAATACTTTTTGGCAGTCCACACACACACGCTCTGTGCTGATAGACCAATGCAAAGCCAGAAATGGCGCCATATAATGGAACTTGGAGCAGGTTTTTGTAGGCCTCTGAGTCGGCAATAGACGAGTACCAAGGTTCTGAACATGGGACCCGTACATCCTAGGATGTTTGCATGTTCATTCTGAGTCTAATAGCTAAGTAAGCATAGAATATTCCTTATTTGCCAATTTACGAACGTACTGTGGTACACTTTGAGCGTTTTAGCAATAGATGTTTTGCACATTAGGTTTTGTATCTCTTACCTACAACACCCTTTGAGGCTGCTAGTCACCATCCAGCCACCTCTGTCCACTCGCTCGTCACCATGCCTTTCTCTATCTTAGCCTCTATTTTCCTATAGATGCTTCCTTGTCAACGCTGCATCAGAACTTTGTAACGGACTGCCAAATACCTTCCACCAGTTTACTCATCCTCGGGGCTAATTTTAACTCTCTTTTTCCGTCGCTACTTTCCACTTGCGACTGATAACAAAATTGACAACCTATCGTGCCTCTACTCCCACGTCACTACACGACCTCCACCTCCAGTGATATCCAACATAACACTTTGTTATCTCCTCTGTTTGACCTCCTTGGTTTCTGACCTGGCACCTAAAGGGACCAAGCCAACTGGCAAATGCAGATTTGAGTTGATTTACCATTTCATGATGTGACTTTTATGTGATGCTGTGGAATTTCTGTATGAGATTTTGATTACATTACAAGATGAAACAGGTGAATTGTCTAATCCTCATTGACCTTGCATACTGATGATATTACTTGGCATTCCATTACACTACATTTAGCTTCTTGTCACCATAGGCGTACAATTTTATTGGTCAATGCAGACAAACAATCGCTCGTTTTCTTCTTATCTTGAACATTTGTTATATAGGTGACATCGGATATTACGATGAAGATGGTCATTTCTTCATCGTCGACAGAATGAAAGAACTCATCAAATATAAATCATTTCAGGTCAGTTTAATTGTAGGAAATATTGCAACCCCAAATGTAATCCAATGAGTCAGACAGACAGACAGACAAACAGACAGACGGATATAGAAAAAGAGATGGAGAAACAGACAGACATCGAGACAGTGATAGAGAGAAAGAGATCCAGTTAGAAACAGACAAAGACATAGACAGACATACAGGGACGGAGGGAGAAAGATAAATTAAGGGCTAGTCAGATTGAGGGACAGAAGCAGTTCTCATAAGTTGTTAAGGTTCAACTCTAATCTGTCCTCTGACAGTCTGGAGTAGGATTCTTGTGGGGATCTCACCTATATCCCTTCGTTGCTTTGCGACCTTCCTTGCCACGGACTTGTCATGCTGAGGGCGCCTCTGAATGCTGCGAGAGGCTCCGAGTTCGATACCTCTATACCCTGTAAGGTTCACTGGTCCTCTGGTAAAATCTTTTGCTAGGTGGCGACGTTGGTTGAATTAGATGTACAGCGTAATGAGCCCCCTATGTGAATGGCGACAGTTAAATTCGACTCTTGTAATAACTAATCATCGTTCGTCATACTATGTCTGTAATCATACTGTGGTTTGTCAGTTTGAAAATAAACGAAAGTCTTTATCTTTTCGTTTTTTTTTGGCTTAATGTCTTCAGGTGGCGCCAGCAGAACTGGAATCGTTGATCCTGACTCATCCAGAAGTGGCTGATGTTGGAGTTATTGGAGTTCCAGATAAAGAAGCAGGAGAACTTCCAAAGGCTTTCGTTGTTCGTAAACACGGAACCAACGTCTCACCAGAACACATCAAACAATTTGTTGCAGGTAACATTTTATAAGATTCATAAAGATAAACATTGTAGTGTTCTTGCAACTGATAAGAGAGAACCGCATTTTTTTCCTATCATGTAATTTTGATTCAAGAAAGTTATCTAAATATGTAGGCCTAGACCTAAAATAGCTAAATGGACCATCATTTTATCATATTTCTCAAATTTAACCTAAAACGTCTTCTTAAACAGCTGGGCTGTAAATTGATTGATAACTGATTAATGCTGCATAGAACCTGATCAATTTATTTACGTAAATGAGTGGAAGTTAAATTGACACATCGTGAAATTCTTTTCAGGAAAACTTTCGTCATTCAAACATCTCCGAGGTGGAGTTGAATTTGTGGAAAAGATTCCAAAAACTGAATCTGGAAAGATAATGCGTCGAGTTCTAAGACAGACGGAAGAGAATCGGAGAAGTAAACTCTGATGACGCACATTTTGATATTTTGTGATGTAATAATAGTAACATCTTGACATTTCTTGATATAGTAACTCTCTAACATCTCGATATTTCTTGATATAATAATTCTAACGCCTTGATATTTTCTTGATATAATCATCCTAACATTCACGATATTTTGCTTGGTTTGTGTTTGGTGATTATTCTTCGTCTTCACTGCGTTTTTGTAGGTTTTGAGAACATTTTCATCGTACATCGTCTTAGAATTGTTGTGTGAGTAGAGTAGAAATGGGTTTCGCGTGTGCGATCAAGTTTAGGACAAATAGACATGCCTTTAATTTAACATGGAGCCTTCTTGGCGGAAGAGTAGCGACGTTGCTGGTATTTGGAAGTGTTGACTGATCACTCGTGGCATTTCTAGCAACAGACTGACAGCAGAAGACTCTGTACCCCATGCACCCCTTAGGGTTGACAACTCTGAACAAACCCCTTACAGGACATTTTCCAAAACACACAACATACCAAACTGCTGAAATCGGACAAACTCCACAACCCGAAGTTTTTCACATTCCCCTAGGCTTAAGGAGGTATGAATTTCGAATGATGTTCGAGACTTGATAAAGGCCTAAGGATGTTATAGTAATTGCTCATGTTGCTTGGATTTGGCTAATGCCATTGAATCACATTATCCTTTATTACTTACCCATTCCTGGATTCCGAGTCAAAATCAGCATTGCCCTAGAAACGGGACGACCTGGGTCGATTCCGGGACTGTCTCGGCCATTCCGGGATAAAGTAATTATTACGAGCTCCACATTTTTCAGTAATGAAGACCAGATTGAGGTATAGGCCTAATTATGTTGATGCATAGAATTTGTGTTAATAAAGACATTTTAAAATGTAATTACGAAATCTATTAATAGATGCCAGTCTCTTGCTAGACGTAATGGACATTGTTTAGCACGAGTGCTTAGTTTCAATAGTAGGGTAACGGGAAGGGCCCACTTGTGTAACTCATTAGCAGACTGGCAGTAGGTTCTAAACTCGGGATTTCCTAAGTGTTGAATTTAAAAGATATTTAAAAAGGACGAAGATGCGGTAATCCTTTAAAACGATCAAATTTTCCGACGAAGATCAGCAAATGAAGAAGCAAAACGAGGACACTGAAAACGAAGAAATAATGAACGACAATTGACTTTGCTGGGTTTGTAATCGTGAGTGAACCGATCATTTCCTTTTATTTCCATCAACTTCACTTGTGACAATCTTAATTGGCCGCTTTAGACTATGATTAGTTATATATAATATGTACATTAATGTTGTTGCTATAAATTCCATGAAGTGCCTTAAAACGTGCGCTCATCCTCGACATATTACGGTAGACAACGGATCCAGCGATACATGACTGGATGCGGAGAGAGATAGACAGACAGAGGGAGACAGAGACAGACAGATAGAGAGAAAGACAGAGATGGAAACACAGAGACTGACAGAGAATAAGAGACAGAGTGAGAGTGAAACGCACAGTTAGAGCATGCTCCTGTGTTTCTCATCCATCTGTTTCAAGACACGACGTAGTATCTTTCCAGTCTCTGACTTTGGAATCTTTGCAACGAATTCAACTCCACCGCGAAGATGTTTGAACGAAGAAACCTTTCCTAAAAGTAAAACAAACCTGTAGCGTAAATTTATTTCCATAACACGGATTAGTCAACGAATTATACTTATCGTCACATGATCGTCGTCAGCAAATATCTATCGTTCTAAATCCAGTCAAAAGATGCATCTTGCAGTAGGCCGATCATTCTGTGCTTGTAGTCTTGTGAACTATGTATTTATTGAACAGAGATACTGGTACCGACGTCATTACAGTTTCTTCAATCACATCCGAAGGCCTATCCAGTCTTTCACTCTATTTCGCCGCCTACTCTAATATTGTGAAATCGTTATTTCGTTCAAGTTGTGAAAATGATTGAGACCCATGGTCGTCTGGTCTCCTGTTGTAAGAGGTGACCTCGCGCTGGGTTAGTATTTTGGTTGTCGATGACCATCTGCGCAATACGACACCTTTTGTCACCAACCAAGCCCTCGTCAGTCCTCTTTAACAGGTCAACTAGTTAGTGGAAAATTCAACAGTCGCCACACGTCGATTTGCCGTGGTCGAATTTCGTAGACCGATAATAATAAAGTGCGTATTAAGCTTTCTATGCCAGCAGGCCCACGTGGACCTCTCATAGGATCCCCATCTCCATAAGGTAGCCGACTAAGGAGCCCACGACTTTAGATTTTGTTATTGCTGAACCTTTGAGACGCAGCTGTGTAGGCCTACTTTTGATTATGTCTTCAAAGGCAAATAAATTAAGTGTTTCGTACAACTTCATTTAATCGGTTGGAACAGAGAGAGGAATTTGACAACTGTTTAATAAGGGTATAGTCACATCTGACCTGCAACAAATTGTTTGATGTGTTCTGCTGTCACGTTGGATCCGTGTTTACGAACAACGAAAGCCTTTGGAAGTTCTCCTGCTTCTTTATCTGGAACTCCAATAACTCCAACATCAGCCACTTCTGGATGAGTCAGGATCAACGATTCCAGTTCTGCTGGCGCCACCTGAAGGCATTAAACGATGTTCAGTTACATAACTGTAGGGAAGGCAATGGGTATGAGATTAAATATAAAACAAGCGAAGTTGGTCTAATACTGCAAATGAACTTATGGTTATGTAGGTCTACTGTTCACCCAAATTCATGCTCTCGATCTGTATATTTACCTGAATATTGCTGATCATGCACTACCTAACTGTATCAATTAGATGCTACCTACCAAAGGATATACGTTCCTTAAATAATCTCGGTACTTTTAAAAAAAGATTGCGCGAATATTTAACTATTTGATCAATCCAGGTTATGTGTGCGCTTATATATAAACTTATTGTCATTATCATGACATTATGCACGTAGTTAACTAGTTAAGAATTGTCTTTTTTTCATGTTTCAACTTCATATCAGCTGCCACGATTACTAGTCGTATTAGGGTGACCCGACTACGGGACTTGTGTCCTTTCTTGGTTTTTCCCTATTGGCTCCTTTTACTTAAAAAACTATATTTGAATATTATTCTCGTAGTACCTATTGGGATCAATAAATCCAGTTGCTATGTTTGTTATGTTATGCACTGCCTGCCTATCTGAGGACAGGTGCACACTGCATATCAATGAAAGAGGATGTAGGATTGCAATAGTTTACACCTCACCTGGAATCCCTTGTACTTGATGAGCTCTTTGATTCTGTCCACTATAAAGAAGTAGCCGTCGTCGTCATAGTAAGCAACGTCGCCTATTATAACAAAAAGACAAACACAGCATTTGCCTGTCATTAGCCAGAATATACGCTTTTTAATAAATGTCATCTAAGGTCAGTTAACGTCACAACATAATTGTTAGATCTCATGGGTTTCATGTGGCCAAAATCTGAAATTAACAGTCATAAAAGATATCCAAATTTTTCCAAATGATTTTCAGCGCAAAAGCTCAAGAATGGCAGGATGCATTATGATGTTCTAGAGGGTAATCTAACATTTCAGTCGAATGGAGGGCCATCGAACCAATAAAGGATATTGTTTTGCCCTTAGAGTTCAAGCGACGCTTCAGGTATTTCGGGAATATGATTAACTGTCTACAACTAACAACGAGGATGCACACTAAGACGATGATCTTGCCACCGTTTCATTTGTGTCCGTTGCATTTTAACGCTATCCGTGTTCTTACTTGGTGTAGGCCTACTCTGGCTCGATATATATGTTACAACCGAGATTCGATCGTAGCACTACAGTGTAATTGCGACTGCAATGAGTTTTTTTATTGAAGCACCACTCAAAATTGTCAGAGTCGGATCCGACCAGAGTCAGTTTCATCACTAACAAACAGGAAGATTATATAGCGCTCGCAGGATTGAAGTGGTGTTGGTGTAGAGATTAAAGAATTCTGCACTTCGGTCATGAGGAAGACTATTCCAGCTGAACGGAATAGCGATGGCAAAACTTCTGGACTTGACCGTTGCGGTGCGTATGCGGGGAATTGACTGGAGAATAGTGATTATTATGAGAATTATTGGATAATAATGATGGCGCAGTAAGAGGTCGTGTACCGGTGTGAAGATATCCGTCATCGTCGATCGTTTCTTTAGTGGCTGTGAGGTTGTTCATATATCCCATCATCACTTGTGGTCCTCTGATGCAAAGTTCTCCACGTTCATTTGGACCAAGGGCCTTTCTCGACTCAGGGTTTATCACCTTCAAGTGAAAATGCATCATTCTGACATATTAACACATAAACGACACTTTACGAGTTGTATTCAGTTAACCTGGTGATCATCGTACAAACTAATTTAACCAGAACCATTTAGATATACCTCCTATATATCTCCTTTAGATACCATATGTCTCTTTTTTATCTATGGTTATTTCTCTATTCTCTATCTTTTACTCTTCTTCTTCTCTCTCTCTCTCTCTCTCTCTCCACGATCTCTCTTCTCTCTCCTCTCCTCGCTCTCTGCAAATATATACACATAATACATAATATATACACACACACATATATATATATATATATATGGCCATTTGTCTGCCTGATCACTGTTTACTATTTTTGTCTGTTCACGCAGAACTCTGTTTCTCTCTGTGAGTGCATCAGTGCGTGTGAGTGAGTGTGTGTTATGCATTTAGTTCTTTCTGATTGGTTTTTGATGACGGTCATAAATCGATTGCCAGTTTGAAATAGACAGGAAGGGCAGAGGGTGAAAATGATACTGGACGCGACGGGATTTAAATTAGACGGAGCCACTATGTATATGTAAAAACAATGCATAGAGGCAGTTTAGCTGTATGATATTTATGTATATTCAAGACTAGACTACTATGATGATGACGATAACGATGACGATGGTGACGACGACGATGATGATGATGGCGCCGATTCTCGTATCGATCACCTTGGCTTCTGTGTTTGTCATTAAGACACCAACTGAACCAGGCTTCATAGGAAATCTGGGCGCATTGTAGATGCAAGCAACCGTTGTTTCAGTCATTCCGTATCCTTCAAAACAGAACAACAGTCTCACTTGGCAGACATCATTTCACCAAAAGAGAATCATAAATTCGGTGTTTTTTGGTCAGAAAAATAAATTTTAGATGACACTCCCTCTCCATTTCCATATGCCGCAGTAAATACTGAACGACTATAAGATCAAGTCACAGGTGTTCTAATAGAGATTACAACAATGTCATGTATATTCCTGTAGAGGGGCAAACTTCTCATTCCGCTTTTTCCATGGTTTCGTTTATGCTGATAGTTATTTCTGCACATCTTAGACGATGCATAGTCGTTTTTCTAACCTTAGCGTATTCTTCCCTTAGCGTATTTTGCTCCATTTAGCGTTTTTCTCCCATTGGCGTAATTATAACACAAGTGTAGGCTATTTCTAACCTGGTCGTATTTCTCTTTTTAGCCTATTTTCTCCCCTTAGTGTAGGCTATATCTCATTTTCGCACACTCTTCTTAGCTCATCTATAACGTTGTTTTATTTCTCCCCTTTGGGTATTTATCTCCTTAGCGTATTTTTCTTCTAAGCGTAGGCCTATTTCTTCCCTAAGCGTATTCTAATCTTTGCGTATCTCTCACCGTAGCGTATTCTAATCTTTGCGTATCCATAACTTTAGCGTATTTCTAACCTTGTCGTATTTCACCGCAACCAGTGACGTTCCTGAATTCTTTCTCTGTATCTTCACCTAGCGGCGCTGCTCCGGAGTTGTAGCGCCGAACACTCGAAAGGTCGTGCTTTGAAATATTCTGATATTTCGTGAGAAAGACGATGGTAGGAGGAACGAGAGGAACTACCGTCACCTGAACAGAGCAAAATCAAAATCACCAAATCAATTACAATTACAATCAATCAACTTGGTTGGCTTGTATTTTGCTTACATAATGTTTAGGTGTCAATATAATTGTATACATACTAAGTGATTTGCTGACTGACTACTAAATAATTGACTAGATAAGTGCGATATATTTTGTATTGATTGACTGCTGCGTCGTTTCGACGAATATTAGGTGTTTTCAAGATGGCCGATGGCATATCCGCCATGCTTCATGAGCGCGCGGGCGGTATGCGATGCATTTTTGCAAATGCTCATGACCTTTTCTGTGTCACAGCTAATTTGTACGGATTATGGTACGAATTTTACGAGTAAGCGTAGACACTTACACGCCAACAAAATACGCAAATTCAACGAGAGGCTTCAGCAAGCGATGGTAAACAACTGTTCCATTGTTTATGATCACGCCAGTGATTTCGGGTCAATTGAAGTGATCGACCCATCAGCGTCGCACCTCGACCAAGCACCTTAATTGAAGAAGGGTGAACTGCTCATTTGTCTGACGCTGAGAGGAGTCAACTCCTCGAGCTAATAGACAGATATGCAGATGTGTTTTCAGAGAAGCCGGGTTTATGTACATTAGAACAGCATACAATCAAGATAAAGCCCGGTTTCACTCCGAAACGGCTCCGAGCGTACCGCGTGCCAGAATTGCTGCGCGCCGAGGTCGCCCGGCAGATCAAAGAGATGTTAGATCAGAGGATCATAACTGAATCAACAAGCGCTATGGCAAGCGTAGGCGTCTGGAAGGGACACCTAGGACAAGGGGGGGGGGTAAGACTGGCGATCGATTATAGACACGTAACACGTAAATGCCTACCCTGAAGGGGACTGTTATCCGACGCCCGACGTCAATGACGTTCTACAGAAAGTAGGTAGGGCAAAATACATCAGCTGTTTCGACGCCAAGGTCAGGATCCAAAAATTATTGTTGCGGACCACTTGTCTCGCACCTAGACGCTGAGGAATAGTAGCCTATTGGACTACTAGTAACGGGGTCCGAGACCTTAGGATTGCATGGTGTATATTGTTCAGTAATCACTGTGGTTTCTTTTTTCTCTGTTTGACGAGCTGACGATGAACGGAAGGAACGAACAATGGAGGAAGAACGCCGATGACATTTTATCTGAAGGTTGGAGGGAATGTGACGCGCGACACTCTGGACGATGGCGCTATATAAAAGTCATCGATCGACAGCAGAGGCGTAGAAAGATTACGGATGAATGTGTCTACCTGAAACCTGAGAAAGGACACCTCAATGGGCTTCGCCTGAAGCAGACGACCTCAATACAGACACCAAGGCATATGCAAATGTCAACGGAGTGTCAAGCAGCGAAACCCAACACGGACGCCAACCCCTTCCATCTTTACGACCCACAGACCAGAAATTCATGAATCAGTTGGAGATTTGGCCAGGACCGGCTGGTTGACACTAATCATGAATATGAATAGGGGACAATTCCGACACGAACGGTGCAATCTGTTAGGCGGCATAACTGGAGTAATGGAATTCATTGTCACCAATAAGGCTCAGCCATACAGCTGCTAGTCAAACAGTAACTGGACGTCCCTAGGAACCTGACCTTACGCTAGGGACGCCAAGACCCGACCAACCAGGGTTTAGTAATGGTTTCTGCAGGTGACCTGTCATCCAATAGAGATACGAGTTTTGCGTTAGGGATGGCGAAGGAAATCGCCTCTAGAAGGATTCATATAGCGTAGCAAGCAAGGGAACAGAGAAAACGTCAGGATGGCCAAACAGTATAACGATCCCAACCGGAGTAAGGAAGTCATCATGACCAGACTCCGGTTGGGCCACTGCATACTAAACCCACAGATGAAGCTGTGGGGCCGCCACCCGACCGGGAACTGCGACGAGTGCGGTGACATCCAGGAAACCGTGCGCCACTTCCTGCTGGAGTGCCCGGCCCAGCTGGGCCTCCAGGACGAACTCATCCGGATGTGCGCACGGAAAAACTGGCCGTACGAACTGAGCACCGCGCTCGGTGAAACCAGCTGCTTGGACACCATCTACAAGTGGCTGGCAGTTTCTGGTCGGAAGATCTAGGACTACTGTATATAGACAATGAACACTACCATACAATATCATATAACTTATAAAACATTATTGCATATGAAACATTAAAACTAGAAGAGAGACACACATAAAGACACTTATCGACAATGTAAATATGTACTCTGTATAACTGTTCGTGTTTGACGCATATCATCATCGTTATGGATGCGTCGTTAAATAAACTTATATCAACAACAAGGGAACAGGGAAATACGCTAGGTCGTTCTGGGTAATCAACGTAGTTATGAATCCCGTCTCCAACGTAAACCAGGGAAACATTTCTAAAAGACACTAATAACTCCAGTTAAGTGTAGACAGGATGAGTGGTGTGTATATATTTCATTAAACATACACATTAAAACCATCAAGTGTGTCGTGTTGCTGAGCTTGGTGTTAAAGGAAAGAACCAGCGGGTACTATCGTCATCTAGAAGAAGGGAGTTGGCGAGAGTGAAACCAGCGACATTAGGCCTATCATCTCTATGCAGAATAACTTCGAACATGTTGGAGTCTTCCAGTGCTAGACTTCCGTACCGGACTCATTCTTCGATTCTGCAAAGGATTTTCTATGTTAAGAGGTATATCATTCCCAAGTATACAGACGAATCTCAGCCAAGCGGACGGTGTATTTTCCCTGTAGGTCTTAAAGTCTGTAACCGAGTGATTTCGTCTCGTTGGAGGGCGGCTGATGCGGAAAATGGAGTAACCTTGACCGATAGTCACAGGTGGTTATTCACTCAATCTACCGACAAACACACGACGAATGTCTTTACTACGTCCTTCCTGCGCCTCGACGAATGTCCAAACGCGCGTCATCTTCCACCAGTGAGGTGAGCTAATGCTCCCTGTCTCAATCCGCCTTGTACCCAGGGCACACTCCATTATGTTTAACAACACTATTAATACTGTCATATTTATCCGGGGTTGCTAGAGATCGCTCCTGAGTAGATGTCTTGAACGGGCGCTACATAAATCCTCCTAATATATACATGTAATAAATAAGTGATTGACAACCCTATAGTCGGGGGTACCTTGTACTTTTCGATGCAGTTAAGCATCAGTTCCGGTTCGAATCTTGGTAGAACGATGACTTTCTGGTTGGTAGCGAGTGCGAGCATTGTCACCGCAATCAGACCATAGGCATGGTAGAACGGAAGGAAGACGGTTACCACCGCTTGCTCCTCCGGTGAATGCAGAGTGTCATCAGCAAAAACGTTTCTACACATATTTCACACACACTTGTAATTTTTTGCGCAGATAAATAATGTAATAAATTAGCAAATATTCTTGCAAAAGTAAATAACGTAATTAATCAGCAAACACTTTCGCAAAAATAGATATCTTAATTAACTGACAAATGTTTTTTTCAAAAATAAGTAGCGTTATTAATTGACATTATGCACGTTATGCATTTCACGGAGGCTCTTTCACTTTTGAAGCGGAATTAAAGAACACGTCTTATATTAAATAGAATCATGATGATGAAACAATTATTGTTTGAATAGCAGCCGATTGGAGAAGCATTGTTTGCTTAAATGGAAGCATGATCGATGAACAGAATCATGCTTACGCAGAAGCTGGATTGAGGACAGAATTATTGCAGAAATAGAAGTTGGGCTTATGAAAAAGATTCTTGTTAAATGCATGTTGCAATGATGAAAATATGCTTGATGAAGTAGAATTTGAACAAATGAATGACATTCTTTGCGAATATAGAAGTTGGACTGAATTTTGCTTAAATGGAATCTTGATGAACGAAAATTATTTTTGATAAAAGCTTAGATAGACGTTTCTGTGGCAGAAGTTTATCTAAGGACGATAGTAAGCGAAGTCTGCTCTGTAACGTAGATTCCATTTTGGCATTTAAACTTAATCATCTGCAAATAAATTTATTTACTGAATGGATGACCATGCTAGAGGGAAAGTTTATATTTTTCAAAGCAATTGTGCTAAGTTTACTGATTGTGTAGGAACGACTGGTGACAATAAAAACTTGTGATCACGGTAACAGTAATGGATGAAAATCTTTAGAAGAAAACAAGTGATATGAATTAAAAGAAAATAATAATAATTATAATAATCATATCTGCACTCTGGTGAACAATACAATTAAAGTTACAATATTCTAATAAAAAACCGATTTTTACACTCGATTGTTTGTCTGTGGAATAACAAGGTCATGCGTGTAGGAAGTAAAAGGTCGTCTTTCAAATAAATATACGATGACGAAATCTGCACCGATGGAAGTTGATAGGCAAAACAAACTATGCAATGCGAATTACCTTTATTAGGCTATTAAAAGAATTTCGTTTTACCCGATGATGGTCATCATTGCGACGACGTTGTAGTGTGATAGCATGACTCCCTTTGGAAGACCAGTTGTTCCGCTGCTAAAGAGAACGAATGCAACGTCCTTTGACGAGTCGATGTCTACATCTTTTGGATACCAACCACCATCATCAGACATCAGAACATCAAACGCAACCAAGGAACCACTTCCGGTTGCTACTGCTGCTGCTGCTGATGAGGTGAGTGCAGAAGATTTAGGAGCAGATGGACCAGCAGGATGTTTATAATCACCTGGTATTACGATCGTTCCCTAATTGAAAATCAAAGATCCAGAATTTATCATAACATATAATATAACATATAAATCCCTCGAAAGTAGGTCTTCTGAAGCCCATCAACCAATCAGCAAATGAATCACACAAAAACTAACAAAATGCTGTGTTTAAGTCTGAGGATGTTACTCTCAGCGTCAGTGGACTAATTTAATGTATAACGTGTCATTCTTCAACTGTCCTTTGTCGGTTTCCTCTTTGGATAGCAGTGACAAAGTAACACAGTTGAACTTACCTTAATCTTAGACCCAGCATTCCTCTTTGCTTCATTAACTGTGCTAAGAAGACCAGACACTGTGAGGATCCAAGATGGTTTCGTTACTTTCAACGCATGTTCCAACTCATCTAAATAAAGTAATGCATATAATCGGCATTAGGAATTCTATCCGCAAGTGGATAATGACAGAGATATCTAACATCAGACTGAGCTTAGATAGGTTCATCACTCTTAAACGACATTAGAAGGTCTATTGATACCAGAACAAGAACAGTAAAATAATTGCTAAACTCATGAAGTGGCAGTATCAGATTCTGTCACACATGTAGTATTAACGCCTCTGATTACTCTGTTCTGTGAGAGGCGATATATAATCCGTAAGTAGAATCGAATAGGCTTGCTAATAAGTGGGCTGCGTTTTCATAAGATGCAAAGACAAATCGTTTAAAACCCATTTTCATAAGTGGTGTTGAGATTAAAATATACTACTGCTTCCATGAAGAATCTGAATATTGACTCCCCTTGCAATGTCATTCCAGACAGCCCAGCCCTATGTTGAAACATATACTTTATTTCCCTGCCAGCATTTTCATAGGCATGCAATGATTTCCATATGGGCTCCAAACTATTCCCACATTTGACAAAGAGGCATTGATTTTGATTGTCTCCACGTGGGCTAACATCTCTTTATGAAACACCAAAACAGAGACAGATTCTGTTCATGTTATAATGAATTGAGATCCTTCACCGTCGCTACCCTTAAATGTGTACCACTACATTTCAAGGCCCCGTGAACAGACCGTGATAGTCACCGTTTGGAAACGATAATAGTCTCCTAAGAAAGTTCAATCATGTTTCCTTCATGTTGATTTTCCCTCTTTCGTAGAATACTCTTCTAGATGAACTATTCAGTGGCGTAGCTAGAGTAAACGTCACCCGGGGTCCGTTCAAATGTCACCCCAGTGACCCCACACGACCCTATGCTGAATGGTTAGGTGTAGCTAAATTTCATACATACTCTACCTCTATAAGTAGGTTTCAAAATTCATAGGTCACGGAAGAAACTTGTTATCAGATATTAAGTTATTTTTATTTATATTTTATTTTCTGCTTTTTAGTCCGATAAATTTGACGAAAATTTCATAAATGTCCATTGTAGTTTGTAAATGGTAAACAACTGCTTTGTCAAATGTACATCCTTGCATCTTGCGGACTGTACATGCCCAGCATAATATCAATGGAAGCTGTCTTCTTTCGACAGCTTCCATTGATATTATGCTGTCGTCGACGTTCTTTCATATAATTCGACAAAGCCATGGTCGTCATTTATTTCGAACATTGTTCGAAATAAATTATAATAAAAATATAAGAAAAATGACTCACCAAAAGAGCTGTACTCGCTCAGACAATATTTTCGACGGTTGATAGATTCAAATTCGAAATATGTGACGTCATAACGGTCACATTTCCTGTGTTGGTTGGGTTTTTTTCACAATTCTATTTTCAGACTATTTTCGCACCTTAGCCTGGCTGAGAAATTTTGTTGGAGGTGACATAGTGTCACCCTCCATATGCTGTCACCCGGGGCGGTCCGCCCCCCTCGCGCCCCCTTAGCTACGCCACTGGAACTATTATATAATTCGGTCGGTTAGAATATCTTACATGCAGTGTAAACTGGATTGACGAAAGCTGCGGTCGCTCCGTTGGCAATGATTGCGAATACAGAGAAGATGTATTCGATGCTGTTTGGAGCGAAGATGACGACGACTTCTGACTTCTGAATTCCCAGTCGATGAAGACCACTCGCCAACCGACACACATTCACATCCACCTCTGCATACGTATAACTGCGCCCAGTCACACCGTCCACCTACGAACAACCGACACACATTCACATCCACCTCCACATACGTATAACTGCGCCCACTCAAACCAACCACCAACAGGCACAGATTCACATCTCCCTCCGCATACATAGCCTATAACCAGTGCTTTTATAGTAAAGAATTATGCCGGAACGCATCTGTATTGTCGAAAGAAATTACGCTAAACTTAGCTGCCAAATAATATTGAGTTTTACAGGACACAATGCTCACAATCACTTATAAATTTTACGATGTGAAAAATTGAAATTGTAAAATTTTATGACAAATTCCTGAGATTTTGCACATTTTCATTTTTCAGTAATTGAAAAAAGGTGTCGAAATCGTTTCGCCAGAAAAAAGCGCTGCGTAAAACTGCGCTCACAGGAGAACTTTTCAAAGTTGTAGTCTCAGTTTAACGACACTGTAGTGTCTCATACCGCCCTTCTCCAGACTTGGGACTGGCACTGTCAGATGGCAAACAGTGACGAAGTTAGATACGTAGATCAAATTGACCTCTTCTCATATATAGGCCTATCTCTGTCTGTCTTGTAATGTGGTCTTCCAATTTGTACGCAGCTAATAATTAGTGTGCATTTAACCCCTGTAATTCTTAGTTGTGCTGCTGACATCCGAGTGAAAAGAGGAGTTCATAACTAAAGACGGCAAAATCTGGTCGTAAGGTCGACTGAAGAACTTCGAACGCAGCCCAGTTTCTGCCTTTTCTTTTAAGAAACGGCAAAATGCAAAATTAGTTACAAAGGATGAGTTAAGTCAAAGCCTAGTGTCTTAGAACCTTTTGACACAATGTCCTGGGTCAAAGGTTGCTTTAATCTCCAGTTTGGTTTATAGCGCAGGTTTAAGACATTGAAACACTGAGTGCCATTAAGTTCGATTATAAAATCAGTATATTATATATTTTGTAGTTAAGTGTTGTTCACGATCCGTTGAAAGGTCGCAATGGAGGTCAATTGAATATATGAAGCGGTGAAATACTCTCTCAGTTTGACATCTGCAGTCACATATTAACTGTTCATTGAGGGTCAAAATGTAGGGTTGACAGTTCTAACAAGGCAAAGGTCGCAGAGGCTCAAAGAACGCAAAGGGTTCTATAAGATCTAGTCATATATATATATATGTATATATATACAATAATTATATATATATAATTATATATATGTATATTTGAAGAAGGTCCTCACAATTTAAGAGGAATTTAGCCTTAAAAGTAACTAAAACTAAACTTCATTTCGTCATATTTTTAGGAGTGGAGTTTCAAAGTAAGCTATATATGATGATAAGAATAACAAACGGGGAGGAAGAGGAGGACGAGAAGAGGAAGGCAGACGGTGATGAAGGGAAGAAAGAGTGAATAGCAGGGTGGATGAGCTACAAGAATAGGAAGAAGCAGATGAAGGAAGAGAGAGAAGAAGCATTAGAGTAACATATTAAAAAGGAAGAGAAAAGGAAAGAGGGTGGGAGACAAAAGGGGAAGTGCAAGAGGAGGCTGCAGAAGAATTTTATTAAAACAACATATGCAGTTAGTAGATAATTTTGAATAGCTGACCAATGCAATTCGATCCGGTTTGGCCCGGATGTGTTCTAGCATGATGTCATGAAGCGGTTGTTCGCTGATGCTAATGGCAGGAAAAAGATTCTTCACCGTTGTATCCATTGTTTCGTCTCCTGAAGAGCGAGCAACACATTCAGACATTAAGAGAAGATCCACTGAAAGACGAAGAAGTTTCCTCTTCTACTGGAATGCATTCCATGGATGATTCAATAATTACATTACATTGTGGAATATTCCACCATGTTTATTAATTACACGACATTGACATATTATCAGCTTCTTTGATTTTATTTCACTTGCGAATATGTAAACATAGTTTATGGATATGCAGGGAGCATTGGATTTTATAATCGAGTAGGCCCACAAAGTTTGCCGAGTACAGAGGAGTTGAGAATGATGATACGTTACAACAAACAACGTAGAGAAGGAAGCTGGCTTTTTTGGACATGTTATGCGATCAAATGGAATGGAAAAGGAAATAATGTTGGCTTGCGGAGAAGGAAAGAGAAAACGAGGGCGCCCAAGGAAGAAATGGGTGGACGAGATACAAGAAAGAACCGAAATGAATGTGGAGGAATTAAGTGCAAAAGGTTTATCATGACGGTCGCTAGAGTTCAACGAACTGAGAGCACAAGGTGACATAGTTTGCTATAAAAGCATAATAGCTGGTCGCATATGATGAGTTCAACTGTCAGACGCTTCTTAACGACTCTTTTGCAGAGGAGAATAATCCAGTCGTTCGGAAAGTTCACATGACCTAAGCCCCAACCAGAGGCGGCGATCTCGCCTGACAGATGGGAGGGGACACCCAATGAGAGGAGTAGAAAATGTGGGAGACACAGGTATAAAATGTCCTCTATCTGTAAAAGGTGGGGGGACTTGTCCCCCTCGACCCCCGGGATCGCCGCCCGTGGCACCAACTAAGTCCCCTAAGTGAGGGCATTGCACACGTTTTGTGACTACCTGGACATCTAGTGATTCATATCTTTTTCATAGTTTCATAGTATTCCTAGTTTTTATAGATAGATCTAATATCTTTCTAGAAAAACTGTGACCGAAATGCACCGAGTGAAATAAGTTTCGCTTATGTATAGGAGACCACGCCAGATGTTCTAATCTTACACATGAAACAGTAACAATATTGCTCTAGTTCTTAATGCACTTAATCACTTGATGCAAAACTGGTGCAAACATTGTTTCCGTTAAACCAAAAGGTGTCCATAGCGATATATTTTGAACCCTACAGTTTGCAAGTCTAACGATGAATCGGTTTAAGCTGAAAAATGAGTTTAGCGCTAAGTCAGAGTTGCTCCAAAGTCGGTTCCCTCGTAATCGCTTCTTCTGAGAATAATTACACCTACTGATTTTGAGTGCATAAATTAATAAATACAAAATAGTCATTCACATAAAGTTAAATAGTCTATCGAGCAATGATAATAGGCCAATCAAAAAGACACAATTTACGCTTAGTGTTCTGGAAAGACTGATGACTTACGTGATGTATAATATTCTAGTAGCAGTGCTCTAAGTTTAACGACGCTGTGTGATAACAAAGATCATTAGCGTCGCTCTCCTCTGTGTACGAATCAGTTACACACTAAAGTACGGGTTATAGGCGTTGGAGTAAGAATAAGTTGCTCGTGTGTCGTGGCCATGACCCAGACAGTCAGTGAAGAAGAAGGCAGGACAAATCAGATTCAGAGATAATAGAACGAAGAGTGTGAAAGATCGGGATTGGGCGACCGAGTTTATCGTAAACATCACAGATACAGGTTATAGCCTAATAATAACTTTGATCAATTGATTCTCTTAATAGCATTTCTACCGAAGACGTCTCTTTAGTCAAGAGATGTAATTTACTATGTTGTTATGAAGACTCTATTATTTTATCCTTTGAAATCTCAGGTCATGATGAGAGTCTCTGGCTATCTTATCTTGGTTGCCTATCTTCAGATCTTCCGTGGCTACCTTCTCTTGCAATCTTATCTTAGAATCTTCTCTTTCAATCTTATCTTAGTATCTTCTCTTCCAATCTTATCTTAGTATCTTCTCTTCCAATCTTCTCTGGCTAGCTTCTTTGGCTATCTTTCCCGACTATCTTCTTTCACAGTCTTCTCATTTTTATCTTCTTATGTCAATGATCATTCTCAACAAGCTGCAAAAACACATTTCGCTCTGATCAAAATTGCCTTCACACTTTGTGTTGTCTTCATTCCTTGCACATCGCATTTTTAATTTATGCTGAATGAATTTCCTTTCATTTTCAAAACCTGTTTTTGGCTCATCGTCTTTAAATCTGAAAATAGCTCAGAATGGTTCACTATTCTTTGCTAGGGTTGCTACATCATCATCGTCTTCGTCGAATTAGGGATGTCCACATATTGCACGCGCAACGAGGTGGAGGGAGGGTTTCGAATTTCGGCGATTTTGCTTCCGGGCCGGTGCGTATAGTGGGGGTCAGAGGGTCCCCAAAAATATGTACGTACGCAAATATAATTGTCTAATTATGACGTACACAATACGGAATATTAATGTAAGAGCTGTAAACCCAATCGCAGACTATAGTCCTGCTCAATCAATTTTATGTAGCAATAAATCTTTAAAATGCAAGCATTGTTAGTGTTTTATTTCTTCATAAAATTAACAAATCTAAGCTGTTAAATATGATGCTTAACCAAAATAAATAGCCTCTGGTAAATTCAATCTCTTATAGGTGTCTTTAGCGATTTAACCTGTGGAATGGGACGGTGGTAGAGTTCAATTGTACGTACGTACGGGGGGAGGTGTTCCACGACATGTACGCGGTGTAACAGGGGAGGGGTCCGAAAATTCGATTTTTTTTTCTTACGTAATATATGGTTGAGCCCTCAACTTATTTCCTGATGACAAGTTGCACATTTGGTGCACAATGAAATGCTCATAGAATTCGTTGAGGAAGCAAAATATCAAGATCCAATCCATCAGTTATTGAGATAAACCAGGAGTCAAGACTGGAGAGACAATATAGGGTTCTTTGGAATAATCGCTCCAACCCTCCCCTCGTTGCTTTCTTCTATGCTGGTTTGTTGCAGACAGTGGTTTCTTATTATTGGGGTTTGGGTTGACGATCCCCACGGTTGTCAGAAGGAGGAAGTGGGGTGCGAGTGGGTTCACGGATTGGACATAAACTGCGTTATTGTTGATTTCCTACAACGGCTCTATTCCAGCGGGATTTCGATCCTCTTTCTTGTTCCCTGTACGTGTTGCCTTTAGTTTGTAGTTTTTTTCTTAGTACGTTGATTAAACTGTTTTCTTATGGCTACAAATAAAAAAGATTGATTGATTGAATATAGGCCTATAGAACAGACTGGATGAAGGGTACCATCGCTTTCCTTGAGCCATAATTTTGAGAAACAGGGATCGCTGAAGATCTGTGACAGGTCAGCATTCAAGGTCATCTTTATAGGGCAACCGTTGACAGCCAAATACAGCGAAGAGCACAATGATAAGAAGACACCAGGTCAATAACCTCGAGCTCCAGCGATTTATATAGGCTAGTCACATTACGATGCACCCCCGGGTTTCGGTCTGGCACCGAAGCGGTTAATGAGGTCTACTACCGTGGACTTGAAGTGATAGCGCCGGTGGTGTTCCCTCTATGTGTACAGCCGATGTATACGCATCGAACGGCAACGTACAGATATTATTGCGATCGTATAGATACCGGTAATTAATTTGACTCCTATGAACTTTTGCGGTAAATAAATACTTCTAATAAATAGAAATCAAATAAAGATCAATGACACCTTAGATACTTTAATAGGTCGCTGGCAGAGTAAACATCCATTGCTTCTACGGACCAACACACCCTTTGAAATGACAACGCAACCCTAGGTCTGCGTCATTTCAGGGCCAACACAATAAGCAATGACTCCGAAAGCTCGAGTTTAGCTAGGCTAATTGAGCAAAGAACTTCTTTGAAAAGGAATACTTTTTAGAAAATACTTTACAGGCACCAAAATGAATTACGTTTATGTGAATCCCTCTTACCTTCAACAGGTGTGTCTCATCAAAGACCTGAACTTAGGCTACATGCAGTTACCGTATAACGGTTAAATTCCCCATAACACACGGACCGTACTTGACCTATATTAGAAGGCTACGATTGGATGAGGGCGGTAGCAGTAGATGTCCATTGAGGTGTTGATTTGAGCGCACAGCCTATGGCCTATTCGCAACCCTTAGATGGTTCAATGTCAGTGGACAGCGTGTTATGATTGTAAACAGAAACACAGAGAGGGAGGAAGAGAAGGAATAGGAGGAGGAGTGCGATGCGGAGGAGGAGGAACAAAAGGAGGAGGAGGGTAGCGTCAAACATTGTAGCCACTCGCAAAACAGGCGACCTTCCAAACATTTCTTACGGTACCCTGTTTAGGATATAAATAAACGCTCTGTAAGCTGTTATATCGATGCCGCATATCATCCTTGTCATGGGTGTGTCGTTAAATAAGCTTATCACACACGCTGTTATGTCGACATAGGAAGTAGTTTCAGCGACATTTAATGGTCTAATGAATCTTTTTTTTAAATATACAGACGCCATAGCGAGAAAAACGACATTTTGTTGCCGATATAACAATATTTCTCTGTAGCCCAAAAGAGCCACCGTAGCATAACCATTCAGTTGAATTATCACATGCGGACTTTGAGTCGCCGTCAACCATTTCATGTAATTTATTGTCCTCCCTTCGTCACACCCTCCCTCCCACTCTCGCTGCCACACAACCATCGAAAGTCCGCGTGAGACCAGGCTATGATAACCTTGGGTGCGTTTTAAAGTGAGCCTTGTTTTCAGCCATCGTTGAAGGTCCTTTGGTGTCAAGAGGTCTTCTGTTTGTGATATGGAGAATGCTAACGGATGTGTAGGGACTATCATGGGTAAATAGAGTTCTGCATGTGGTATACATAGGCCTTAACGATGGATGGTGGGAGTCAGTGGCGGCTCTAGACTTTTCCAACAGAGGGGGCCACGTAGGGACCGGGGAACTGACAGATATAATGTAATCGGGCATTTATATAGCGCCCCTTCATGATATCGACTCAGACGCGCTCTCTGCGCTGGACTTAGTGATGTTAAATGTCATAGAGAACGAGTAAATTACGTATGTTAGCAAACCTGCGCACATAAGGCAGAAAATAGACATCATGGTAGTGGGCCCACGCGCAACCGTAGAACCAACCAACGTGTTCCCGTCGACAGCTGACAGATGGCATGGATGTGCAGAGTCTCAGATAGAAGGCCAGTTGAATGTCAGATATCTTCAACACTCAAAGTGGATTAAGACTTGGAGGGGTCGCATGCTTAGTTGGTGGGGTATTGTCCACTTCGGCCCCCCCCCCTGTAGAGCCGCCACTGGAGGGATCAAGCTAAGGCGTAGACCGTTTGAATGTGCAGATAAAAATTATGTTAGCCGATCGGTTGCTGGTCTTTGGACCCACTGGGTTCATCGTCGATTTGCTCTTTTTATCAAAACAAATGAACGATGAGTCCCACTTGCACGAACTTTTTTGTTCAGTTTATCTCGACGAGAGATGCATCTTGGAAACAATTCAGACACTACATTCAGGGTCATTCAAGGTCATTTAAAGGTTAGAAAATGGATATAGAAACAATCAGAGAAAAATGCCAATCAATCAACCAAACAACCAATCAATCAATCAACCAAACAACTAATCAATCAATCAATTAAATTTGATGTAGCGCCTCTTCACGAAATCTACTCACTTGCGCTCCCAGACCAAACCTGCCAAAAGGGCAGATGTACATGTAAGAGAGGAGTAAAAAGAAGATGAGGAGTTTATAGGTAAAGGCCAAAGGTCTGTTGGCCAACTTCTATATCGACACATTATACCATTTCACCATTTTGCCTTACAATAATCTTTAAGATGAGGTAGTACTATTGTGATTGCTAATGCTACATAAGTCATATGCGAACGTCTGTAAGTTATTAAGTTTAAGTAGTCATGAAAAATACGTAGAATAAGCATTTATTGCCTAGATTTATAAACAGCGTATACAAATAAAAATGTGGTTAATTCAATAGGCCTAAATGGAAGAATTTAATAATTTGTTTAGATACAATGTAGCTCCTCAACATCTGATCGATCTGATCAGTTAGTATATACAATGATAATTGTCATGTAAGTCTCATTTTAAGAATTAGACCCTTCTCCTTAAGCTGGCAAGAATAGCCTCTTTCAGCTGGGCAACTTTGTCTGAGCGGGATGGACTAATTTCTTGTTGCTGGTTAAATTCACCTTTCAGTTGGCTGGTCATTTAGAACGCTTAGACATCAGTTTATGATGGCTAGACTAACCTATTTCAACTGTTTAAATTGGCTTGATTAACCTTATTCAGTTGTCTCGACTAAACTCTTATCAACCATAGGCTATCTCTTTGTTTCATTGGACTGGCTTTCAGTGGCCCGTTAACCTTGGTATGAGTGTCACTGGATGACGTATTATTTGAAAGAATCGACTCTAAATCAGTATTTATAAATAAATATACGCGTGTGTGCAGAACGGAAAGCGAACAATGAGAACAACGCTGCTAGTCTACTATTTGATAGACTTGATAGGGTTAATCGATTAGTAGGCGATTAATCGATTATTCACAATTCGTGATATTGACTCGGTTCCTCAGTAAATGCTCAATTACGGTAGCCCGCATAAACTAATCATGGAAATCTTATTTATAACGCGTATGACAGAATAATTTTTTATGTATCTATGTTTCAGTACTATTTGCAAATTAGATGTGTAACATGACTGCCGACAGTTTTATTCAACTCTTGTGTAAGCTTACTGTACGTGCGTGCCTGGAAATGACATGGAGGCAGTGGCACGCACCTGGTGTCTGAGGCAACGACACCTTTTAATATGTTTCAATGCAGTTTCCTTGCAAAGAAACTAAAGTATATAATTATAAACAATTAAAAATAGGCCTACGGCTTGAGTGTGGCCGTTTGCGGCTTCATTATATCTTTATTTATCATTGTTTATAAATATTTATCATTGTTTCATTTAACAGTTTGCAGCAAATGTTTTTATAACGAATAAATCTTCTACGGCCTTCGGCCCAATAAATAAAAGAAAATTATACTTTTACGGCCGAATCCACACAAAATTTAGCACATGCGCAACCATTGGCGCATGCACACTGCCAAAACACCTAAAATTTGTAATATGCGTCGTGAGGGTAGTTTAGGTGCAGATTAGGCATCATGAGGGTCGGTTGGGTAAGGATAGGCGTGGTGAGGGTCGTTTAGGGTTAGTGTCGTTTTTAGACATAATATTACGAAGATCTTTCGGACGCAGAAGTAATTTTACGGTGCGTTTTTAGGTCGAACTTTCGGCCGAAGAACCTCCACGCTTTTATAATTGGATGCCCTTCCTGACCCAAACCCTATTCGAATTGGACCTGCCCGCAAGGCACGAGGGCATCATATTCATTTAGAAGAGCGGCCTGCCGAGCCTGGACACAGCCGCTGTAAGTGGCTGTGCGACACAGATGGCTTTTATTGCAGTCTTTGTAGGACCGGAATCTTGGGTGCCACCCACGTCCCACAAAACACCCTGCTAGAACTATCGCTGTTGGCCCGCGACTGCCTATTCATCTGGATGATGCACCTGCCTATTCATCTGGATGATGCACCTGCCTATATTGCAACTGTACTGATATATGTATATATATATATATATATTCAGAGATCGTTCCACTATCCTCCACCTGTGGACGCGCGTGATAGCAGCACAGCAGCTCTGCCCAGAAGTGTAACAGCTCTGCCACACAGAACAATCGAGCTAAGCGTTGGCCTAATAATCGAACAATCCAGCTAATCGTACTAATCGAATAATCGCGATTAATTGATTAATCGAATCGATTAGTCAAGTTTTATTTTGACGTCCAATTAATCGATTAATCGATTAGTAAAACTCGATTAATCGATTAGTTTGCCCAAGCCTAATATTTGATGGCCATTAAATGAAGAAGTCAATTCGTAATAAGTCCTGATTGTCTTGTCATCGTCTTCAACTAATTGACTTCTTATAATGACTGGAGGCCTAACTCTGCTATGAACAGCACAAAAAGTCAAAAATCTATTCGATCAATAATTACGCGACGTGTGTGTCTACGTTTCCCCTATTTACGGAAATAAGTAGGCCACAGAATTCTTTTACTGCGTTGCCATCTAGCGATTCGTTTAATAATGCCGCCAATTTCTTTAATGCCTCTGGTATGGAATTTGACTTCAAAAAGGATTTGATTGATCTGACGCACTTTCTGTCGTTACTACTTGTTAGACCAGAGTTCTGCGTTCATTACATGTCATTATCTAACGCATTTGATATAGTTAATCATCCTAGTGTTGTTAATTAAACTAATGGATCATAATTATTGATTCGAGTAATTTTCAAGATACTCTGATTAACTGACAACAGAAGAAAAATGAATAACATAATTAACACTCTGGTATGCAAAGCAGAGGAAGCGAATTTGATTGCTGATACTCTAAGGTTGATAAGTCCTTCATTTGCTAGGCGATGGCGGTGGTTAGGCCTAAATCAGATGTATCACGTGATTATTAATAATTTTCATCACCCGTTCGTACAGTAGGCCTACTTGTAATCAATCAGCGAATTGCTAGTTAGAAAATCAGATGAAGATATTACTATTTTTACTACTACAACTACCATTATTCATATTATTCATATTATTCATAGTATTCATATTATTATTATTATTATTATTATTATTATTATTATTATTATTATTATTATTGTTCTTAGTTATATGACGCACATTTTGTCCAATTGCTTGTCAAAGTAGACCAGAAGACGTTCTTCAACTATTTTTTTAAAATATTTTTTTCACTTAACATAATGGGATGAAATGGGGTCAACAATGTTGCTAATTAGATGCTTTAGCTGCGATTGTTTGACGAGTTTCCTTTGAATGAAGATATGCAAATCGTCTCCATCGTTAAGTATCTATCTTAGAGGAGAAAGTCCTTCTGTTGCAATAGAGATAATAATGTAACGGAACGGGGCCTATTCGACAGTGACCAGGATGACGACTTGCAGCCCCGTCCGATTTGGGGGTAGTTCGTGTTGCAGTCCGCTGAGTAAGGCTTCAGTGGTTTGCTGAAGACTAACCATTTAAGGTTTAAATAGCTCCTTTCTGGATGACGCTTGGAAAAAGACACGCTTGTTCGATAATCTTCTTTTAATGTACAACGGAAAACAATGCTTCTGTAGCGCCGATTCGGAAACAGTCCGTATCTCACTCCCTCAATACGCCCTACGTCGATAACTAACGAGTAATTACAACGCTACGTCAATGGCTGACGGCGACTACTATGCTACGTCAATGGCTGACGGCGACTATCGCAAAACTACGACGACTATATCCACGACGACTATCGCAAGCCACGACGACTATTCGTGCTTCCTAGGAGCCGAGACTGCAAGGCCGAAGCCGAATCTACAAGGCTCCTCGATGACGATCTCCAGACGACGACGACGACGACGACGATCACGATCCTACGACGACTCTCCGATGACGACTCTCTCCGATAACACGACTCTCTCCGATGACACGACTCTCTCCCTTTATACTAATTTGCCGTAGATAGTAGATGATACACAGTAGATAGGAGACAGTAGATAGTAGAGACTACACAGTGGATAGGATACAGTAGATAGTAGATATCTACAGTAGATAGTAGATAGACTACAGTCGATAGTAGATATCCACAGTAGATAGTAGATAGGCGCACACAGCAGGCAGATACCACAGAAGAAAGAACACAGTAGACAGGCGTACACAACAGGCAGACACCACAGCAGGCCGACACCAGGCAGGCGTACCTCTGAACCGTTACACGCCTCCCGCAGCAACATCCCAAAAGTCTCATTTTGGGAACGCCTAATCACAAGATTCCCCCTAATTAAAACGTACATCGGCTTCCGTTCAGACAACAGTCCACAAAGCAAATCAACGGACTTAACAGTCAGATCCTATGCAACACAACATGAAAACCACGTGGACTCAATCGTCCATAGCTAATCATGAACTTAGAAATAGTCGAACAGTGCAAATAAATCATAACCACTAGGCCTACTGCATAACAATTATCGCATAACAGTACATCATACGAAACCAGTCAGCTTGACAGTTCAACAGAAAGCAGGCACGACACAATAACATTATACTAAAAGTCCATGACGATCAGACATTCGTCTGACGAGAACATTGTTCGTTCCTGAAAATAAAAGTCCTTTTGACGGTTAAAATGACGACTTCGAACAGTAGATAAGACTACATCTACAGTAGATGGTAGATATCTACTCAGCATACTCAAACTGGTAAACGCTATTTTCTGGCTTTAAACGTACTGCAAGGCAATGTACACATACGCACATGCATATTCTTTCTAGAGGAGCCTTTGGCTCCCTAGTCCGCAAATATTCGTAGCGTCATCTGGCGAATTCGACCGTTAACAATTTCTTTGTACGGCGTTTCATTTCTTCCATCGCCCGTTTATTTTCTTCACCAAATTACTGCAGCGTCTCTTCACGTAAGCGATATGTGTTCTCTCTTTATCAACAGATGTCGTATTCATCTTTTGTTCCCTTTCGGACGTCGTATTCGCTCTTTTTACCAGCGCTGCGTCACGTCTGCCAGCCGTCTTGCTCTACTGAAATCGCACAGGACGACGTATGCATCGTCGAGGCCGATTAATCGCACCTAAGGCCGAACTTTGCACACCGTTTCCCTGTTCATCCGTTTCAGGGTCTGACGATAACCTCAGATTTTCGCCAGCGGACAATTGTCTCGTTCCATCCTCTGCCGTCGGAGCATTCTTTACTCGCGGCTTGTTCCGCGCTCGCTTCGTGTTACTTCGCCGCAAGTAACTGTCTTGATCGGCCAATACGGTTGCTGTGTCTACCACTGTTTCGGACGCACCAGGCAACTGCCACTGCCCCTTCACTCGACCATAGCAAATCCGTAGTTTATTAACATGCGCTACAAAAGCCTTAGCTTTTGGCGACTTCTCCAGGAGGATTTCCTGCAGGTTCGGAGCAGTGTCCTCATCTTGCGATCTCGAAATGTCGTTTTCCGGAAGAACGACCGCGGTTACCTCCCGCAGCAACAAGACTTTGGGGCCGATCTCTCCCTGACGACATTGGTTGCAGGTTTTCTTCGATAAAGCGTCGGCATTTTCGTGTTTACGCCTCGACCTCTGCAAAACTTCAAAATAAAATTCTGCCAACTTTTCTAACCAGCGTACTTGTTGGCCTATCGGCTCTGGAGTTTTCTGAAGCCACCTCAACGCCGCGTGATCCGTCCGAAGAGTGAACCTCCTTCCCAACAAGTACCGTCGGTAAATCTGAGTGAAGTATACTATTGCCCGTAAATCCTGTCTTGTGTCACAATAGTTTCGCTCCGCTGTAGAGAGTAACCGGCTGCCATAGGCGACTACACAATTGTGTCCATCGACTCGCTGCGACCACACCGCACCAATTGCTACGTCGGGAGCGTCGCAATCCAATGTGTACACTGAATTGTCCCTGGGCAGGCTCAGTACTGGAGTAGTGGTGAGCGCTACCTTCACACGATCGAAAGCGCTTTGACATTCTTCTCCCCACACGAATGGCTGATCCTTCTTTATGGCTAACACGACATTTGCGCCCATTCAACAACTACCGGCTCCACTACTTCGCTTGCTACCATTTGTTCCAACTGCGCGTCTATTTCTGCTTGGTAATGCAAGGGCCGCCTTCTCAGTGGCTGTCTTATCGGCCGATCATCCCCGGTGTCAATCCGATGCCGGCAAACTTCAGTGCTCCCTAAATCTCGGTCGCTTGTCGGAAATATGTCGCTATAGTCTGTCAGCAGGGTTTGCAACCTTGCTCCTATTTCCCCGGGAACATCATCCGGTATATCTTCCACGAGCTTCTCAATCAACTGACTAGTCATCGGCGAGCTCGGTTTCGGAGTGATCTCATCTTCACACTTTACTTCCACAGGGTGGAGATCACCGATCAACTGATTGACCGACAGCGTAGCAGGCTGATCGCTCAAATTCAAAACTCTTACACTCGCTCGGTCTACTTCGTTACTCAATACCACTCGCGCTAAATGTACTCCTGGCTTAATCTCCTTAGCTTCAGTCATCCCCGCCTGAGCCGTGCTATTGAGATTCCTGTACTGAGTTCGAAAAGGAACATCACACTGAGAATTTGGCAAAACAGTCACTTCTTTCGCGACCATCACTCGTCGGCACCACAATGAGCCATTTCCCTTAATTAATGGGATACGTCGCCGTCCAATGAAAAGCGCACCTGTCCCAAAACCAATTCTACATTTATGCTGCCTCAACCAATCCATACCGAGCATTGGCTCGCCTACTTGATCAGATACCAGGAAATTTGTTTCAACTGCAAATCCTCTCCAAATCTGAATGTGCACACTAACTTCGCCCAAAACCCGTATTTTCGTGCCGTTGGCGGCCAACAATACACGAGTGCTAGGTTGAAGCATTAGCCCCTCTACGTCAGACAACGGTACCAAGCTTACCTCTGACCCAGTGTCCACTAAGCAGGTCCTCGAGCGTCGATTTATCGTGCCGCGTATGTAGATGGCATTGTTCGTGTCCCTGTTCTGTCCCTCACGTGTGGTATGGTTGGTAACCGTCGTTCCGTCGTTTTCGATCTCCGATGAAGACGAAGGCCGTGCGTCGTCAGGGCGGCGATAAGGCCGTTGCCGTTGCCTACACTGGCGTGCGATGTGTCCGATTCGTCCGCAGTTGAAGCAGGTTACTCCACGTCCTGGATTCCTTGTGCGATCTGCTGGTGTGGCGAAATTCGGCTCTGCGTCGATATTCGTTCGACGTGAGTTTCGTAGCTCCTCTAGCTGCCGACAGAATTTCTCCTCCATGCTTTGTTGCCACTTTTGCTGAGCAGCGATGAAGCCTTCCAATTGCGATTGAAACGCTCCGCCGTTGTCGTTCCCTTGGGTGCCTCGTACTCGGTTCGCTGGCCTTCGTCGCTCTTCTAACTCAGACGTCTGCTGATACGCGGCCAGGCGTAAGGCCACTAGATACGCTTCGTCGAGCGTCTTCGGTTCGCGCTCCCTCACTTTAAGAGCCAATTCTCGATCTCTAATCGCCTCGAGGAATGCATCTTTCGCAACAATCTCCGTCGTCTCATTCGAAGGCACTGGGTATGCGAGAACGACGAGTCTCCGGATATCATGTAAGAGATCGCTGAGACTCTCATCGCCTCTTTGTCGACGATAATAAAGTTGGGCGCGAAACGTTTCCGCCTGCCCCTCCGTTCCGTATCGTTGACGCAGTCTCTCGACGAGTTGTTCATAAGATACATCTGTACGAACTCCAAAATCCCAGAGCAGCTGAGTGGCCGCTTTTTCCAGAGAACAGCGCAGAAAGTCCGTTTTATCGCTATCAGTCCAGCGATTATGCCGAGCGCAAACTTCAAACTGAGCCATAAACGATTCCAATGATCCCGTGCCATCGAATTTCCCAGGTTTCATCGATATCACCCGACTGGCGGGAGGAACTGCAGGGCTCTCCATCCGCGGAGGATCGTTGCGCTTCTCGACGTCAAACTTGATCGTCTTCTTCTCTCGAACGCTCGTCTTGCTCGGACCGTCGAAGACTATGCTCTCCAGAAAACTATAGTCCGTGCCTCGTGCTTCGGCTGTCGTCGTCCGCCCAGGTGCGGGTGTCGATAAGCTCGGCTGGCGAATTGGCGAATCCGCAACGTCCAGCAACGTATAAACGATCGTATCGTCCGTTTTCGCGATATCCATTTTCAGTCGTCGTTCGTCTAAATTCACAGCGTCGAAACAAAAGAATTTCGCGCTCTCCGAGAATCAGAAACGGTAGAGTCTCAAAAAAAAACAAACGTACGTATCACCTCCAACGTAACTGCGTTAAATCCAGCGTTCAGAAGAGCTCGTCAAATGTTACTGCGTACTTCACTTCTGGTACCAGTTTTGTAACGGAACGGGGCCTATTCGACAGTGACCAGGATGACGACTTGCAGCCCCGTCCGATATGGGGGTAGTTCGTGTTGCAGTCCGCTGAGTAAGGCTTCAGTGGTTTGCTGAAGACTAACCATTTAAGGTTTAAATAGCTCCTTTCTGGATGACGCTTGGAATAAGACACGCTTGTTCGATAATCTTCTTTTAATGTACAACGGAAAACAATACTTCTGTAGCGCCGATTCGGAAACAGTCCGTATCTCACTCCCTCAATACGCCCTACGTCGATAACTAACGAGTAATTACAACGCTACGTCAATGGCTGACGGCGACTACTATGCTACGTCAATGGCTGACGGCGACTATCGCAAAACTACGACGACTATATCCACGACGACTATCGCAAGCCACGACGACTATTCGTGCTTCCTAGGAGCCGAGACTGCAAGGCCGAAGCCGAATCTACAAGGCTCCTCGATGACGATCTCCAGACGACGACGACGACGATCACGATCCTACGACGACTCTCCGATGACGACTCTCTCCGATGACACGACTCTCTCCCTTTATACTAATTTGCCGTAGATAGTAGATGATACACAGTAGATAGGAGACAGTAAACAGTAGAGACTACACAGTAGATAGGATACAGTAGATAGTAGATATCTACAGTAGATAGTAGATAGACTACAGTAGATAGGATACAGTAGATAGTAGAGACTACACAGTGGATAGGATACAGTAGATAGTAGATATCTACAGTAGATAGTAGATAGACTACAGCAGATAGTAGATATCCACAGTAGATAGTAGATAGGCGCACACAGCAGGCAGATACCACAGAAGAAAGAACACAGTAGACAGGCGTACACAACAGGCAGACACCACAGCAGGCCGACACCAGTCAGGCGTACCTCTGAACCGTTACAATAACATAAAACCAAACGACGTATTCGTATGCAGGCTACTGCATGTGTGTAAACATATTGAATGAACAGAGTTCAATGGTCGTCGTTTCTTAATTATTACGTGAGTAGTAACTGACCTCAGTCTTTGCCATTCAGTCGGTATAATACGCAGCGTAGGCCTATACAAAATGGTGAAGCAAATAGGAATTCCTCAACGTGTGAACATAAGCAATCGTTCACTTCATGACTTCATACTGGAGCGATTAAGGATTGGTCATGACAGAACGGCTCTGGTAAGTCCAAAAGGCTAGTCCACGATATTTATTAGTTTAGTCACGATCTATAGCAAATTAAGCAGTATCAATATAATTTCGTTTTGTTGCAAACCTACACATCGCAGTATGATCACAAAACACACAATGAACTAAAATGATAAAAAGTTATAACAAGAGTAGAATTTCATGTAACCGTCTGAAGTCACGCATGTCGCCCAATAGGCCTACGTAATAATCTAATTTAACCATGGCCGCCTTGCGAAATAAGGACTAGTCAGCCTCACGGGGGATACAGGTCTCAAACTCGGTTCCCCAGTCCTGCGCCCAGTGTGTCATCCATTACTCTAGAGATCTGCAACCATTAAACTTTAGTTTACTACTTACAAAATCTACGCTATTCCAATCATATCAGGTTTCTCATTAACTGCATAATTATATTTTTAAATCTAATATTTCTGTGGTGCTTACTAAATTTTTTAGATTTGTCGAAATATGCCTGTTTAAAAGGGCTTAAAGTGTGCCTGGACGGTCATGGACGGCGTCCAGTCACTTATTTTTGAGGCTAGACGCCGTCCTGCCACTTATTTGGCCAGTAGAGCCTGGACGCCATCCATGAGCGTCCATGCAGCATTGCAATTCCTCTATATGCGTACGTTATTATCAACAAGAAAATGAGGTGAAAACAAATTCGCGCTTCGCTCGCGTTCACAAACTTTATTTCCACAACTTTCAAAACGATGCCGACGCCACTGGCCCCTTGTCGACAATTTCACGAAGGAAAGCAATTCTCTGCAGGCCTACGCTTTCAATTACAACAAATATTTCACCAACAAATAATTAACGACTAAATAATGATTGGGGAGGGGTCACAAATTTGTGACGATGTGTGGCAACATCACATCAAAATACACAATTTTATTAAAAACTTATACTCATATAAGTAAGTTTCACTTAATAAACAGTAGTCGTTACCACAATTAAGCAACACTAATTATGATTCTGATAGTCTTTCGTCCTGAGGAAAGCACATGATTGTGATCATTATAGGCTACTTTTCCATTTTTTAGTTCTACTATTATAATTTAAAATATTTATAGTTACAAATAACTGTTTTGATAATTAGGCTATAAGAAAATTTGCGTTACATTCTGGACATCTGGTTTGATTTGGGGGGGGGGGAGTGTCAGGGCCATGTGACGTGACATCATATTTGAGTGGTCATGGCAGTTATGACGACGTGTGACGAAGGGGAGGGGGTCAAAATTGCGTGACGTCATTTATGGATGGCTTCCCTAGCGTCCAGGCACTTCTTTTTTTTACACTTTAAGCACTGCTTGTTCCTGTATCTTTCTCCGTCGTCATTAAGAGGATATTTCACTTAAGGTCTTTCTCAGCTGTAAACTTCTGTCAATCGCTGTTGTCTGTTGCGCGCATGTTTGTGTTATGACCCAATCTTCACTGAGTGAACTTAAATCAACTTTGAGTGAACTTCTTGAGAGTCAAATTCGTCATAAAGAAACTACGTAAGAGAGTAATGTACCACACGTTGGTTTAGTTCTGTCATTCCTGAAGGCAATCGATCGAGCACTTAAGACTTCATATTCCTATTATAATATTCCTTCAGCTCACAATAGGTTTAACCAATATGGGAAGAGGTAAAAGACAATTACTTCGAGCTATCAACAAAATTCACAACCGCAAAGACGTAATATATTCACCTAGATGATAGTAGTACATAACTAAAGAAGATGATTCCACCAACGGATTATTTTTCCAAGTATGACCCGTTGTTTTCATTTAGATGTCTAATATATTTTATTGAATATATAATGAAAAATGATGTGACCATCCACACTCACCTATAGGTCAAATACTGCAGTTATGTGTGGATGTGAACGTGTGTCGGTTGCTATTAGGTGGATGGTGTGAGTGGGCGCAGTTTTACGTATGCGGAGGTGGATGTGAATGTGTGTCGGTTGTTCGTAGGTGGACGGTGTGACTGGGCGCAGTTATACGTATGCGGAGGTGGATGTGAATGTGTGTCGGTTGGCGAGTGGTCTTCATAGACTGGGAATTCAGAAGTCAGAAGTCGTCGTCATCTTCGCTCCTAACAGCATCGAATACATTTTCGCTGTATTCGCGATCATCGCCAACGGAGCGACCGCAGCATTCGTCAATCCTGTTTACACTGCATGCAAGTACAATATCATTCCTACTATTCTTTCCTTTGCTTATAATTACATTTACTAACCACTCTCTGACCAAGTACAACCACGAGGCCTTTCTAGTGGAAACGGAAACGGCACCCAGGATATTTCACACCGCTAGGACGATAGAAATCCAATACGTTCTTCTAGTGTCAGAAACCAATCCTAGATTGCATCTTGGAGATGGTAATCAAAACGGACGGTCTGAAACGTCGCTGAATGAATTTATTGGCAACTAGCCTACTTTACCCAAGATCGCTCATGTAGGTATGTGCTATGTTGGACAACGAATTTGGAAACGTTATTATAGTATTGGTGAGGTGATAAGAGTCAAAAAAGATGAGCTTTGATGAAACTAATTCTTAACTCCTCGACATATTTTACCCTGAGAATTATCTTGTTGTAGACCTATATCCACTTTTTTCCGCAAATGAGTTTAGAGTTGATTTGCAGCAGGCGATGTGTTATCTACGTTAAGTATCAATAGCTAAGAGATACGACATGACATTTTAAAGATATTCATCAAAAACTAACTGTCGTATTTCCTGCTTCAGACACCGTTTATCACTCTATCGTACCTCCAGAGTTGTATGGAGATCCGATAAAAGTTTGCACGGTGTAACAGTGTCTTTGTCGTATATGTCCAGAAAAGCTCATCATTGATTGGTTATATCCAAACAATTAAACAACTTTTTCTTAAAATATTCGCACTATATTTAATCTATGAACATTTAAACACCTTTTAATAATTTTCGATTTTGGATATTCGATAAGATAATTCTCAGGCGACGAAATTTTGCTTTGTGTACAGATGAATTGGAACATGCACTTAAAGTGACGAGACCTGTTTGGGTTTTTACGTCGTCCGGTCTCCTTCGTACAGTTGTTGAGGCAAAGAGAAATGCCGGTTCTAAGATTAAAGTAAGTCCATCTATTTCGTCGTCTCTCGTATCTGAATTGGGTTTGCCGAGTAGAAATAGCCCAAGAGATGTTATCAGGGGTCTTAATCGACGTAGAGCTAATACTATGTTTCTTCTCAATGACTTGACTTGACTTGTCCTTCCTCATTACTGTGGATCGGAGACCAGAGCCAAAGACGTCATTTTCCTCCATCTCACTCTGTCCCGCGCGCTCCTGATGCAATCCGCTCTCGGCAGTCTCATCCACTCTTCTCAATACTGGAAATGTATTCTGTGAGGACGCCACCGGTTTTCTGCTATTGTAGTTTAATCAACATTATCACAAGAAGACAGAGAATGCTTGTAATAGAGCGCAGGAAGAGGTAACATATTAAGGTCATCCTTAAAGACTCGCCAAAATGACTCGGAACCTGGGGAGTCCTTGATGACCGTCATATAATTATAGGCCTAGAGCCTGAGGTGAAAGCCAGCGCACCGCCGGTAGTTCGCCGTAGCAAGCGCTTAGGAAGCCGTCATTGTAGACTACCTTAACGATAGGTTGACTAGGGAAGGGTTCACGAGTCCCATAGAATGCATAGAGTATTTACAGTTCTTTAGCGATTCAAATTTTGTGTAGGTCTAGTGTATTATTTTGGTGATTTGCAATTAGATGAAATTTAATATTGTACTGTATTGTGTTTTAAGATTTATATATATCCTCTCACAGAATAATCATTCACAGGTGCTCTTTGCACTGGCCTATTGTGACGTTAACCGTCATTTTATCGAATGGTGTCACACCATTAGCAAAATAGTGCACAGTAAGCTGAAATAGTAACAAGTGATGGGTCCGCGCTAAAGCGTGAAACAAACCAACGGATTCCCGTCGATAGCTGACAGAGTGGCAAGAATGTCTAGAGCTTCTAAGGTAAGAGCAAAATGGTTTCTATCTGCACTGCGAGCGCCATAACAGTTAAAATGTTTATTTGTGCTTGTGGCTGTTTGGAATATTGATTTATTTCCAACAGCCAACTGCTTTTGTAGCTATGTAATAACTCAGTTCGGTTTTTCTGGGGGATTAGGGAATCATCATAATGTCAGATGGTCATGACAATTCTCCCAGATCATCTGCTCTTTCTTCTGCTGCTTCAATTGAACCAACCGAAGGAAGTGGTTCCTTGGTTGCGTTTGATGTTCTGATGTCTGATGATGGTGGTTGGTATCCAAAAGACGTAGACATCGACTCCTCAAAGGACGTTGCATTTGTTCTCTTCAGCAGCGGAACAACTGGTCTTCCAAAGGGAGTCATGCTTTCACACTACAACGTCGTCGCAATGATTAGCATCATGGAGTAAGGAGCCACTGTGATTCATATCGCTATAGTTAGCTGGTACGTTATATAATCCAGTATATAGCAGAGAATTGTCGTTGTTAGACACAGTCACTAATAGGACAGAAGTAGACAGATGGAAAGATAGTCGTCGTCTCATTGCTGAGTGCCATCCTTAACCACACAGTGGAGAATGTCATGTCATGCCATGACGCCATCGTTGCGACGGTTGGCTACTTGAATGGATCTGCGTGAGAGACTAGCCCAGCATCGTATATGTGTATATCACGTACTCATCAGACCAGTTCCATTTTGTCCAGTCCACATAAAAAATGTTGTCTAGGGTCTATCCATAATCCAGGACATTCTAGACCTTCCACGACTCCTTTTCCCTTCAACAAGATCTGTTATCAGAGTGCCCTCAATGTTGTTCTATGGTTGTCTTGCAATAATGTCCAAGGTAGCGGAGAATAACTGTTGGCTTTTCGCACTCGACAAACAAGAAGCATCTGATCTCGCCACATGAAATGACTGATGCCGTTAATCTCCAATCGGCTTCTTTCAGTTCTCCACGTGAAGCCGTCTGTATTTATAAGCTGCTGCTGTTGGCGGTCTTTCTTCGACAACGGGCTTATTGAAAATATTTCTGTTTGTAACATTCTTGGTGCCTGTTGTCGAGCAGATAGAGTTGTAAATATAATGAATTGATAGGATAATTTAATGGTGGTCCCTAACAATCCCTAGTCGTACATTAAACAACCATTAAGTCCAAGTCATGTACACATCTTTACTAATTTGACATTGGTCAGCTGGTACGTCCCCATGAGTTTCATTGGGGAGAAGGTAACACAACGGGATGCAGAGCTGAATTGCCGAGTTCGATTCCCGTGTCCGCTGTAAGGTTGAGGGTCCGTCTTTCGCAAGAGGGTGGCGTTGGTCAAATCAGAAGTATGACGTAATGGAAGCCTTGCATAGCTGCAGACAGTTAAATCCGACACCTGTTATAACTTCACATCATTCGATCGTACGATACTTGTAATCATGATGCGATATATCAGTTTGAAACGAAGCGAAATTATAATCAATGATTATTATTCCATGTTTCAGGGCTGCGCTTAGTAAGTCCCTGGTTCAGCCTCCATCAGAACAAACAGTTTTCATCGCTTACCTTCCATTCTATCATAGCTTAGGATTGATTGGAAACATGATGCGTGGTCTGGCAAACAATAGCAAGCTGATCCTATTGGACCGATTCAGACCCGAACAAGTTCTCAGCTGCATTGAAAAGTACAAAGTAAGTTGAAGATAATTATTCCATTAGATTTCATTATTTGTGAATACCATATCTCGGTGAAAATGAGTTTAGTTTGACAGCAGCGGGTTTCTTGTCAATTCTGTGGTGGATTACTTTAATTGGCAGAACGAGGAGTCTGACTGGGATCGTTAGAGTTGACACCTATTTCGCAAATCAAAGAGGGTCTTTGTTTTACCATTGCCTTGGCTGCTCGTCACCCACACAACAACTAGATGTATTAACATTATAAAGACGTTACAAAATGTTTATATATTTTAGGTTTAGGTTTAGTTTTTATAATTCAAATGACAATTCTTACATAAATAATTTGCTCACGCTCACCTTGACGTGACAAGGTTATATTCGATATAGATTTTAGGAAATAATTCTATTAGGCTATGTGTGTAGGGTCCAGATAACGTCATTTATTTACGCAATGTTACAGAATACAGCAATAATTTAGGCCTACTACTAACAGCAGCCGACTTGTTTTTGAGAGGAGCTATAACGTTTCAGGTATGCTGCAATTGCATGTATGCTTCACAAATGTTCACAAAAGACGAGAATAAGAAGACAACACAGTTCGCGAGATTTTTTGATTGATTGATTGATTATTATACAATCAATCTTATCTGATGAATTTCTTTTGTGTCGTTATCGTAAATGCCTTAGAGGACGTAGGCCGTAAAACGGGTTAGTTTCGAAATAGCAAACACTAAGTACAGCAGTCAACTTTTGAACAATTATCGTCGCAGGTGACCTTGGTGTATCTCGTTCCCGCTGTCGTTGTCTTCCTGTCTAAATCTCCTCTGCTGTCCAAGTACGATCTCTCCAGCGTCAAACGGTACTTGGTTGGCGCTGCTCCACTTCGCACCGATACGTTGACAGAATTTGCGCAGCTGACTGGAATCAAAGACATTCGACAAGGTACACAATCTCAATCTCAGTTAACATGTAATTGTTAACAGTTCCAGTCCCGAGCCTTGATAAAGGTGGAGGGCGACGCTGATGATCCTTGTTATCACAGTGTCGTTAAACTGATGCTACTACTTGAATTATAATTATCTCCGGCAGGGAGATATATATATATATATATATATATATATATATATATATATATATATAAGTTATCAAAATCTCTTCGATGGCTTTTGTGTTTATTTATTGTATTTTATTAGCTTAAGGGCAATTTAATAAGATAACAACCGATTATCTTTCAATACGGCATTCAGATGGAAACATTTCTCATGAACTTATTTTAGTTATTTTCTGTGATGCCGTCGATATTCCACATGTAACAATATACGGTTCCCGGACATGACCGCTGCGTCTAATACGACGGGGTGGATAACGACATCCTGCTGACCATCATAGGAAGCTATCGATCAGTTTTTGGGCAATGGAGATGACGACTTAATTTGGACAACTTTTAAGTTGCCGGGGAATGTTGTGCTTTCTCATGCTTTTTTAGCAGTCCATCATTAAACTGCAGCGTGACAACTTAAGACACGTTTAAAGCTGTCTTTAAGCGCATCTACTTTGAGCTGTTTATGCTAGATTTCTTGTAGCCGCATGCAAAATATATTGAATATGGATTGTGATAGCGAAAGAAAATCGCGTTTACATAACAAGAGAATCCCTTCATGCAATCGGCTTCTAATGCGATCTGGTGAACTGAATAATTATTCAATGTACAGGTTATGGTTTGACAGAGTCGACTCTGTCTTGCATCAACAGTATGTCGCTTCCGAAGATTAAACTAGGGTCAGTTGGAGCAGTTCAACCAAACACAGAAGTACAGGTTGGTATGACACAGTTTATTCATGCTTCGTTATAGTAAAGTTATGACGAATTAACGATGATGATAACAGAGATGATCAGGAATGTAGTCTCGAGACCGCGATCTTGATCTCGAGACAGTCTCGAGACCGGAAAACTGCAGTCTTGGTCTCGAATGCATCTGTCTTGGTCGTGGTGTTGGTCTCGGGCCGCCGGTCTCGGTCTTGGTCTTGGTCTCGGACCTTTCAGTCTCGGTCTTGGTCTTGGACCTCTCGGTCTTAGTCTCCGTCTTGGTCTTGAGTTTTTGGTCTCGTGCCCAACACTGGTGATGATGATAGCGATGATGATGTTGATCGATCGATCGACCATTGCGTCATTTCGACGATCATTTGCATCTAAATGCGCAATCTTCACAGTAACTTCGAATATGCTAGGCTTGCGTACCAGACTTATTCGTCGGCGTTGCCAAGGATTTTGTACGTATGTAAGGCAAATTGCCTAGGCCTGGAGACTTATGTAGAGTCTCAGCCTTGCGGACGTGTTCGCCTCTGTTGCCGAGTGATTGCCTCTCGGTGGAGGGTGGCTGACGCTGTGGTTGAAGTCACCTCGACCGATAGTCTCAGGTGTCTATTCAATCTACCGACCGATACACGACGAATGCCTTTTCCACGTCCTTCTCGGTTGTTGACTACGCTTCAGCAACACATACATACGTGTATACACATACATATGCTACTACTATTAACACTACCCCTACAGCCACCACTACTGCTGCTGCTACTACTACAACCACCTACATCGTATCCATCATCATCGTACGTCATCGTCCTCTTTACCACCACAACTACTTATAGTCGTTGTAATCATTTGGTCCTGTTCAGAGGTTGAGCATTCTCTACAGTTGAACGTACACCAAAGTAAAATGATTATGAATTGGCCATTGAGATGCTATTTAGTTTTGTAAGTGACGACGTCTTAGTGTTTCATATGGAGATCATCGATCCGTGACAATGTTAGATTCACATTATCATACGTCAGGACGTTTAGATATCTATTATTTTACTTGGATTGCAGGTGGTTGACAGTGAGTCTAGACAGGTGTTGGGCGCCAACGAAAGAGGAGAGATCTGGGTCAAAGGACCACAAGTTATGATCGGTTATTTGAATGATACAGATGCAACTAAGGCTACGATCGACGACGATGGATGGCTACACACAGGTACATATCTAATTGTTTGCTAATTTATCATCCTTGTTCTTTACAACGAATGGCCACATTTCTATAGTATCCAAACTAGTCTTTAGAACCTAACATTTTAATTATGTTGTAACATTGACGCTTATCAGTTCCATTTTTCAAATAAACGTTCAGATAATTATGGCTGAAAGTAGATCCTTGAACGCTTACTACAGACTCCATTTCATATTAAGTTCTTCACAAAGGCTTTTAGGAGACACGCTGTCGGTTGCTTTCGGCGCTCTCTTCAGCTGCATGACGTGCCAGCAATAATAATTTACCCTACAAAAATTCCTGCGAACGTCCAAGGTGTTGGATCACATGGACATACTGCTTGTCTTTCTAGTTGTGCCGACTGGACGAGAAGAACTGACTTGTATCTCGCACTGGCTTCCTTTACCAGCTCGCATTCAGTTCAATTTTCTTGTCCTGTTCATTAAGTAGGAACTAAGGTTTGGTCTGAAATAACTCAGGAATCACATTCGCTTGCCTCCCTCTGCAGCTAGTTTGATGATAGCTTCGTTAACTCTTATACCAGCTGACAAACCGCGGCTGTTTACAATCGAAACGAAACAAAGAAAAGTAGTATAAGTTCAAAAAGAGTTAACGATTATATAACACTCTAGGATTGAAAAATTGGTCATCTTTATTTGGGAGTACAAATGGATGCGGTCTAGGGCGAAGATTATAGATACATATGTCAATTGGAGGGAAGAACGGTTTAGGGACATGAAACTGGCGTGTTCCGTTGTTCCGCAAGTTAGGACCATTGTGACCCAAATTAAATCATTTGCCAACTTTAGGCCTCTATGGATTGCCCTTTACTCATCTCTGCCTGTCATAATTCTTTCTCGATCTATTCCTACATTGCTCCCCCTCCTAAATACCTTATCCCCTTCTTGGAGTTCTTTCACTGATAGCGCCACTGAAAGGCAACTGCTGTGAGCGACGCTGTCAATAAATAAATACTATACAATGCCAAGTCAACATAAATTTTAAAAAAAATTAAAAGTCAATATCTCTTTTTCTATATCTACATCGCCTATTTAAGAAAATATAATTATTATATAGGCGACATCGGATATTACGATGAAGATGGTCATTTCTTCATCGTCGACAGAATGAAAGAACTCATCAAATACAAATCATTTCAGGTTGGTTGAATCGTAGGAAACATTGTAACCTGAAATGTTATATAGTGCGTGAGCAAGCGCCCAGGAGGGATAGAGCGATGAACGGGAAATCCTATTTCTTTAAAATAATAACACACTCCATTCAGTCCAACAATTAATAAAAGTGCTCTTGATTATCAACTCTTCCTATTATTTGTTTTTTCTTAATATCATCCTGCTCTCCATCCAATTGCTTCCAATTATGGCTATATCAAGTCTTTCCTGACGGGTAACAATAGCCGAGATTTTCAGGCGTTGTCTTCTTGGCTTTGCTCTACCTGTCTGTGGGAGCTCTACTGCCCTGTTTCAGCTTTGGCTGTCCTTCGAACTCTTCGCTTTTTCTTTTGTGGCGAGCTTCTTGGTGCAACGCGCAAGCACCTCGACCAAGCCGCTCTGCGCCTTCTCAGCCGTTGACCCTTCCCACCTGCAACACATTCCCCTTAGAGATGCGACTGCTGTCAAGGAGTAATGCTTCTTTAAGCTGCATGTTAATTAACACTGATTTGTATCGCCGTGATTGGGCTGGGAGCGCCTCAGACTAGAATTCTTGAGGGAGCGCTATATAAATGTTTATATGAATGAATGGTCTGCTGAATGCTTTCTTCTCTTTGCACAAGTTATCAACTTCCGAGATCTGATTGGCTTACAGCAATTCAGTGATGAGACAGATTAATGATGATGATGATGATGATAATAATAATAATAATAATAATAATAATAATAATAATAATAATAATAATAATAATAATAATAATAATTAATAATAATTTAGAACAAAGATATTGACATTGTTTCAACATCATAAATAATTATTTAGAAGAAAGGACAAGATTTCACGACCAAATTATCCTAAGAAGGGAAACGTCTTTGTTAGTCAACATGTAATGGTCGTCCGCTCTCTGTTTTAGACTAGCACTGTATAAATTCGGATTTGTCGAACTAAGCTTTATGAACTCTGGGGAAGTCATCCATAATAGACCGTTTCATACGACTGCATTATCACCCTGAGGAGAACCCTACGATCGAGCAATTATTTAGAATGGAGGACTGGAAGAACCTCTTTCCAGCCGTCCCTCCTGATCAGAGCCATGTTTTGATCCAACTCATTCCACCGCTTAAGCCACAACCCTGATCCATGAGGCCAAGATTGCACGACCAAATAATCCGTAGGGTTCATGATCTAAAGAGGGAACTGTCTTTGACAAATATGTTTAATGATAATTAAATGCCTCTTTATTTAACCAAAGATTGGTATAAGCAGTTGGTCGTAATATAGAATGATGTCATTGAGGGAGCGAGGAGAGGATGGCATCCAAGAATGAGGTGGATGGATGAGATACAGAAGAGGGCAGCGTTGAGTTTTAAGGAGTTGAGGGAGCCGGTGAGGGGTACAGGACGATGGAGATGGTGTACCATGACGGCACAAAGTGATGACGCTCATGACCACTCCCAAGAACTCAAGCCACTTCTTCAACTCGCTCTCGACAGTGAATAGAAAACGATTTCAATGACTAAATTGGTTAATTTGAAGCTTTGTTAGAAATCATTGGTTGTTAATTAATTAGAACGAGCCGCTGTCGATTGCATAGACATAAGCGCATTGCTCAATGATAGCAACCCGAAATCAAGTCAAATAAAGTTATATTACTTTAACAGCACAATTTATTTTGTCATTGATGGCCGTAGGTGGCGCCAGCAGAACTGGAATCGTTGATCCTGACTCATCCAGAAGTGGCTGATGTTGGAGTTATTGGAGTTCCAGATAAAGAAGCAGGAGAACTTCCAAAGGCTTTCGTTGTTCGTAAACACGGATCCAACGTGTCAGCAGAACACATCAAACAATTTGTTGCAGGTCAGGTTTAGCTGAACTTCCTTATTTAACAGAGTCACTGATAACTATAATAGAACCAAAATAGCTAGGCCCGGCGAGAGGAGACAGAAGACGATTTTTAGGGCCTGCAGTCAACTTTAAGAAGGTTATAATTAGTTAAAAATGGTTTCTAATTCGTGCCTTGCTTAATGAAATATGGTTGCCATGTGACTGAATAACGAGTTATCTCGTCATTGGCACCTGTATAAACTTCTGAACGAAGAATTAACTCGTCATTGGCGGTCAAATGATTTCTCGCTATAGAATATTGCTCACTATCGTCAAATAGGCCCGTGATGCTCTGCGTAGGGGCCCAACATTTCTCTGCCTTGGGGACCCACATTTGTATGCCTAGGCCCTAGGGGCCCATAATTTCTCTGCATAGGGGCCCATGATTTGTCTACGTATGGGCCCATAATTTCTTGGCCTAGGGTACATAATTTATGTCGGCTGGACTGACAATGGAGGCATTTCTTGCACGGATAATGAGCCTACGACTACCCACCAGAGGTTAATATCAAGTGGGTCAACCGTACACCTAGAGAACATGGCTATCATTGTTCTTGGGACTAACAGGGTTATTGTGCTTTTGTCAAACTTGATTTGCATTCATCTTATTTTAAGGAAAACTGACGTCATTCAAGCATCTCCGAGGTGGAGTTGAATTTGTGGAAAAGATTCCTAAAACTGAATCTGGAAAGATAATGCGTCGAGTACTAAGACAGACAGAAGAGAACCGGAGAAGTAGACTCTGACCTGGCACAGGTCAATGGTCATCATCGATCATCCGAATGATGAAAAGTTGGAGGTTTAAATGAGACAATATACCTGCGAGTAAGTTCATTCTAACATGTAAAAAGTTTCAAGTTTAATTGATGTCACGGACATTTATAAAGCCAGTAGTTGGATAATCTTAAATATAAATACAGTGCAGTCAAACGTCTGAATTGAGGCAATGACGTATTTGAAAACATTGCGTTGCACACGATAATTAACATCTTGACATTTTGGTTTAGGTGGAGTAGGCTCTATTTAGATGTGGTGTTGCATAATTGAAATTGATCTAGTAATTTGATCAAACTACACTAGATAACTAAAGAATATTTATGCACTGCTCCTTTTTGTGTGATTTCTTCTTTCCTTTCAACACCGGTGAAGGACGGTATGAGAAACGCAAGAAGCAAAATTTATGTAGAAATGCAGGTAAACCAAGTCTCTTTATAAGAAGCCGATGATAAAACCGATTTTAGACAATCATGAATGTGAGATTATTGACTGGGGTGTGAACGGAGAGTTGAACATGATTTTAAAAGGACAAAAAGTTATCAATGCCACTTGGGATGAATTTACATGTATACATTCACTACGGCGCTGTGCATATAGCTAATCATAACTTGACAACTTGGAAATGCAAAATCAGGCAAATGAAAGATGGTCAAGATATGAGAACACACGATGGCATTTAGTTGACGCACGATACGGCACGATTGCATGTCACCTGCGTGCATCTCCACAGTGATCCAGTTAACTTGAGACTGGAACGTGAAGCTCTCTGATGCGTGTCGGTGCTGACCAACGAGGTACGCTCCAGACGAGACTCTTGAAATTCATTCTCCATTCGAATAAGGGCCAGTCATACATCAGAATTCCAAATAAAAGATAACTTCGGCAGATTTAGCTGATCTTGAGTCTTCCGCTCCACTTCATCGCTGACCTACATACTGCGATTCTACCTCGGAAGTCCGACCTCAGACCTCCCTCGGGCCGCCCTTCGGACAATCCCTCTGATGCGACGCGGGGCCCGTGAATAAGCTGGTGCCCTGCGTTTGACGTTCGAGTGACGTCTTAGAAGTTTGTAGATTACCATTATTGTTACGATCGACTCTACCCTCAGCATGACTATTAATGAGTTCTCGCAAAATCCTTTTCATAAATCCAGTTTCCATAATGGAAGATTCTTCACATCGACTCCTATTCAACTTAAAAGAAATGCTCTAGTCTAGACCCGTTTCAGACGCATAAAATCAGGTGCAGAGATCATCCATCTTGTGGTGCATATCAGATCGGCAGAAACTCTGTTGAGGCTTTTGCTCGCTCACTCAAGAAATCACAAAATCCCCGAACAAATAATTGTTAACCTAACCTTTGGGAGACGAATAATTATATCACAGCACATAAGTTCGACATCGCCATCACCATCATCACTTTTAGATTTCAGTTATGTTTACGTGTCTCAATGAACTAAAGCTTGAATAAGATCATTGCAAGACCATTGCACATGCCTGATCACGTGATCTATGTGATGTTTGGGAATAAGTTCATGAAAATGAGCAAAGTATATCATCTGTGAGTTTAACTAGACGTATTGCGACGCGCTAAACATAGAAACATTACCAGTTGATATGGCGACACAAGAAATGATCGATTAGTAAAACCCAGTCATTGACAATTTAATAGATATAATAATAACATTTAGAGTATAAAAGCCTCTATAAATAGCTGGATAGTTATCATGACGATATCTACGGTCGGAGCTTTCAGCAGACAATGTCTCGTTCTGTTGCTGCCAAGACAGATTCATACGATTATTACGTCACGAGGGAAATGCACAATACGTCATAAACGAATACGTTTGTTATGCAATTGCATTGTCACTAAAATGTCGAAGTGGCTCGTGTCTTTGGTCGCTGATTTTTGTTTCTTTGAGAAAATTGTCGACACTTCTCACAGTTATAATCCAGTTAAGCAGAATTCATTTCATTTCATCGATCGACCTTCTATCTGCAATCTTGTCATCATGTCATCCCTTTAATCGACATTTGATCGATCGATCCAGCTTAAAGTTTTGTATTGTATTAAGTATTTATAAAGCTCCACTAGTAGGGTGAACTGTTCGGAAGGGTGCCAATGAGTTATTCAGGGCTCTTCCAATTAGCTCAGATTATTTAAGCCGTAATGCTTTCATCTATCCAGATGCTACTTTTCAGGAATATTTGTCTTAATAAATTCAACTTTCATTTATTCAAGATTTCTACCGTCAATCCAATTTCTATATTTACAAGAACTTATTTACGAGCAAAGAATGTCCTTTATTAATCCAGCTTCAATTTTAGGAATGTCATTTTCATCGATCTAAGTACTGATTTAACTGGGCGAATAATAACCTTTTGGTCGTGAGCTTTTTGTCGTGAACTTTTTTGTCGTGAATCTTTTGTCTTGAATCATTTGTCAGTGAACCATTTTTCGTGGCACGCCTGTACAGTGAGCTTTGGAAAAGTTAGAGACGCTTTAGTTGTGTGGCTTCAAGGGTAAGGTATTGGGAATCGCTGTAATCGAGCTGCCAGTAGACAATGAATGGTAGGGGTTGTTTTGATGTCGAGCATGGGCCGGATGCAGCGAAGGTCGCGAATGTGCATGAGGCATGATCGTGAAAAGTCGTGGATGTGGTTAGAGAAAGAGAGACGAGTGTCAAAGGTGACGCCAAGATTGTGTACTGGGCATCAGATGCAAAGGGAAGTGATGATGAGTTATAGGATAGGTGGATTGAAGAGTTATGGATTTTATCGATTTGGTCAGAGAAACCCATGACAATGAATTATGTTTTGAACGGGCTGAGACTTGAGACAGAATATCTATGACGACTTCCGTTAAGCTATTAAGCTAACCACATTGAGTAGCCTAACTGTGCGATCGAGGTGGATAGCTTGTACAGCAGAAATTGTTGAGTTGAGTGTTATCTACGTACGGATCTAGAACATTTCACCTCGGACATTTCCCCAGTAGGACATTTTCCCCGGACATTTTTTCTCGATTGCTCCTTTAGCCAGCTCACACATTTATAATTGCGCGTTACATTTGAGTAATTATATTTATATAAACATTAATTATTTAATTTATCAACTATGTTTGATATTTGTGTAGGCCTATAACGAACTTTTGTAGACCTCGACCCAGGTTGTCAATGTAACCATTCTCTTGCAAATATCATGCTCTCACAACTTGAATTAGATTCTATATGAAGAATCGAACTGAGTAATAATATTAAATTAAACTATTTTAGAATTACATTCCGTTTACGAGTCAATACCTTCAAAGAAGACTCTGAAAGTGGATTTGTGAAGCGCCGAACATGATTCGGTCCTAAGCAGCTATTTAGCGCCCCATGCTCTGAATCTGACCCCAGCTCTGTTGTCAAACCGGAAGCTTACACTGTAATTACCCATGCATTATGCATGTATTAAGTCTGTTGGAGTGATTCCAATGAGCCCTGACGATTCCAGATAGTTGATCATCGTCCTCACCTCGAGGACCGCGGAGAAATGTAGAGATGGCCCAGAATATTACAAGGTCACTTTTGAATCAAGGCTGGATATAGCTTTGAACGAACCGCAGAACAATGGCGCTTCTGCCGCCAACCTGGGCCTGTCCCTGGTCCGTTTGGTGCCCTGTCAAGAGAGCAGATCGCACTCGTACCCTGGGGCTGTATTCACAAGACAGGGTTAACACTCATACCCGTCTCAAATATGGCCTATACCCGACTAGTGGGCTATATCGCTATTCATGAGACGGTATTAGCCCTCTAGTCTAATCCCACTTAGAGGTAGGTTTAAGTCCGCTAATACCAGTTTAAAGGCGAAAAACAAGATGGCAGCCCTTGTGCTTCGTCGCATTCGACGTCAATTTAGACGTTGAAAGGTGTTTGAGACAGTATATTTACTCGCCTCTTTCGCTGAGCGCCAAAATTATATTGCTTTTAGTTTTTGGGTCAAAATGTTTCAAATTTGACGAGATGCCTGACCGTGTTGCATGCGAAATGTCGCCACTGTAGCGCAGTGTGTATAATAAGGATTGGCCTACAATTTATTGGCTGGGATTGGTTTGTTCTCAAAACAAGTATACAGCGTAGCACCTGCTTATTCACGAACGCTGCGTCTAATCAGAGTGGCTGTCCTAAGGGTAGTTCCGATAATAGTCAAGATCCGGTTTCCAGAGGGATCAGAGTAACTTTACGACGAGAGTTGGGAAGCGGAAGAATATCATTTATTGTGCCTAAGCCACTGCTGATAGTTACAGGCAATTTCCAGACAAATGCAGTTTTAATACACGGGTAATGCAGTCGTTCATGTTGACGTATTGATCAACAAAATTCTGTACGCTTGTGAACGTTCCTATCTTTAGCAGTATCATAGCGCATAAACACTTTTGCGCATGCGCAGTAACCCGTCATCTACAGTTATACGGTACTTATACCCAGACTAACTATTTCGCCCGCTAAGTCGCGCTCGTGAATAGCTACCACGGGTTAGTTTTAGCCAGGGTATAGCTAACCCCGAACTAGGCTCTAATACCGTATTACCTTAACTCTGCCTTGTGAATACCGCCTCTGGGTTGTAATCTTGACTATGTGGCGCACAAGCGTCTATAGATAGAGCCGACAGTCGATCCATTTTAGCAGCTCACCCGTCGCCAGGCGGCGCTCGGGACAACTAGCCTAAATCAACATTTTATTTACCGAATACAGCGGCTAACGATAGCTATTTGGTCAGTGAACCTTTTGTCCTTGAAGATGTTTACTTTACAATTTGGAATGTTTGCTAGAAGTTGTTATTGTGTTGTCGGCCGGCGCACAACGTATTCTCATTCTGCTTCCTCATGGCATAATCGATTTATTTTGCGACCTATGGATCTTTCCATTATTATTTGTTTACTTGCTTACGTTAACCATGAGACACCTATTGCACACATCAAAAGAAATATCTGTGACAAAAACATCTACGTTGAAATTGTAACGATCTCTTTAATATCCACCACATATCAGCAATCATAATTCGGAAAAAAATCAGCAGCAGTCAACTTTTGTTGATTAAAATGCTTTTGAGGGCCATTTGTGAATAATCGGTTGGGGTTCACTCAGTGCCATTGAAAGGTTCACCAAGAATGGACTTGGAGGTTTTTGCAGATTAGCCTCAATGCTTCTCAATGTCTTTGGTAATGTTTTCGAGACGTTGACTTAGATAATTTTGAAGCTTTTCCATGAGGCGTTGACTTGGATTATCTTGAGGGTTTTCTTCGAGGGATTGACTTGGATTATCTTGATGGTTTTCCACGAAGCGTTGACTTGGATAATTTTGAAGGTTTTCCATGAGGCGTTGACTTGGATTATCTTGAAGGTTTTCTCCGAGGGATTGACTTGGATTATCTTGATGGTTTTCCACGAAGCGTTGACTTGGATAATTTTGAAGTTTTTCCATGAGGCGTTGACTTGGATTATCTTGAAGGTTTTCTTCGAGGAATTGACTTGGATTATCTTGATGGTTTTCCACGAAGCGTTGACTTGGATAATTTTGAAGTTTTTCCATGAGGCGTTGACTTGGATTATCTTGAAGGTTTTCTTTGAGGGATTGACTTGGATTATCTTGAAGATCTTCTACGAGACGTTCATTTGGATTATCTTGAAGGTTTTCTTCGAGGGATTGACTTGGATTATCTTGATGGTTTTCCACGAAGCGTTGACTTGGATAATTTTGAAGTTTTTCCATGAGGCGTTGACTTGGATTATCTTGAAGGTTTTCTTCGAGGAATTGACTTGGATTATCTTGATGGTTTTCCACGAAGCGTTGACTTGGATAATTTTGAAGTTTTTCCATGAGGCGTTGACTTGGATTATCTTGAAGGTTTTCTTTGAGGGATTGACTTGGATTATCTTGAAGATCTTCTACGAGACGTTCATTTGGATTATCTTGAAGGTTTTCTTCGAGGGATTGACTTGGATTATCTAGAAGGTTTTTTTCGAGGCGTTGATTTAGATATTTTTGAAAGTTTTCTACGAGGCGTTGACCTGGATTATCTTGAAGGTTTTCTGCGAGGCGTTGACTTGGATAATCTTGAACGTTTTCCAGGATGCGTTGACTTGGATTATCTTGAAGGTTTTCCAGGATGCGTTGACTTGGATAATCTTGAAGGTTTTCTACGACGCGTTGACTTGGATTATTTTGAAGATTTTCCACGATGCGTTGACTTGGAAAAGCCTGAAAATTTTCCACACTGTGTCGATTTGAATAATCTTGAAGGTTTTCTACGAGGCGTGGACTTGGAAAAGCCTGAAAATTTTCCACACTGCGTCGATTTGGATAATCTTGAAAGTTTTCCAGGATGCGTTGACTTGGATAATCCTGAAAATTTTCCACACTGCGTTGTCTTGGATAATCTTGAAGGTTTGCTACGACGCGTTGGCTTGGTTTTTTTTTAACATTTTCTACGCGGCGTTGACTTAGATAACCTTGAAGGTCTTCTCCGTATGAAATAGCAGGTGTTGGCAAAACAGGCGCACGAAGTGCAGAAGTTGTACTTGAAAACACTGCGGGTGTTGACTGAACGGCTTTTGAAGGTTCACCAGGAGTTGACTTAGAGGGTTTTGAAGGATTACCAGAAGTTGACTTTTTAATTTGGCCTGACACAGCCGGTACATCAGTTGCTCTGAAAACAGAAACAGTTTCAAACATGATATCGTCATGCTTAATGCACAGTTGCTTATAGAAGTTTTGGAAATGAGCAGCTTTAGCAGAACGACTGACTATAATTGTAAATTGTAAATTATAGGCGTTTATGACCATAACCTTGCTTTTAAATCCACAACCACATTGCTTTTAAATCCAGTGACTTACGCTACAACTGTTTCTAAATCAGACAGTATTGAAATATGAAATCTGCTTTTGGGATATTAGTGACACTGTTCATTGACACTTCTATTGTAATCTGTAGCTATAGATGTTACAATTGCAATTTGCTAATTGGACCATCGAACTTATCGCTGATATTCGGACTTAAGACATAACATCAACATCAAAACATCAACGGTCGAAAAGTCAGTAAAAGCATTGTCAGATTGCTCTTGTTGGACATGAGTAGGGCAGGTGATCAATGTTCCTTTCTGACGGCTTCTGTATGCCAGGAGAGAATCGACTGTGGACATAGATGGAAAAAACAGAAAAAGGAACATACACTTTACTGGCCTGATGGACAGTTGTGGTTGTGGAAGATTTACGTTGTGCAGCCTTTAACTTGTCTTGCTGTTTCTTGATGTTCATTGTGCGTTTCGAATTTTTACTAGCGATTAACCTAGACTGATCGTTCAAATCTTAAAAAGAAAGCAAACAAACGCAACCATTCAGCGTAAAAATATTAGCCTATTGTAAAACGAACTCCTGGAAATACATTCTATTTATGGTCTATTACATATGGCTTGCAATAATCTGCGGAATTAATTTGTCAATAAATTTTTTCGTCTGTAAAGCATTTTTCAAGTTATTCAGTGACCGCGTACTATAGGCTACTCGAGTAGCTTTGGCTTTTTTGGTGAAACTTGTTAAGACCAAACTACATGTTGAACATCCAACTGAATAGACTTCGTCCTCACGAAGTCAGGAGAATAAATAAATATTCTGCATTGCTGCAAAATTGGTCTATGGCGCGGACTGCACTGTGCAGTGATTTCAGCTTGAATATCTGAATAGTCACATAGATGTCCAGCGTGTTTTTATCATAGTTAGTGAAATAATTACAATTATTTTACTACGTTGATCTGTTCTCTAATACTTTCGGCAAACATCCGAATGGTCACCGTCAACTCACATCCTCCAGTTTCTCCTAATACACCAGTCAACCTATCTATCGTGTCTCCCTTCACTCCGGCTGACCTACCCCAAAATTATTATTCTTACCGTCGTTCCTAAATCCTGCCAACTGGACCCCATTCTCTGAATCGTTGCTACAGGAGTTCGTAAACGTTCTGCTTCCGTTCCTCACTGTCCTTGTGAACTGCTCCATCGGGGAAGGCACCGGCGTCTCGTTAAAGATCTATTCTGGACTGCAGTGACTCAAGTGCGATGGTAACAATAAATGTTAGAGTTCACTCCACGCTGTCCGCTACAAGTCGCTTAGTACCACCCACGCTCACTATAGGGCCAGTCACTTCTGACAACGCACACAACACGATCGGCTGAAACGTGGCGCATGTGGAAGGAAGAATGGGAGAGGGGAGTGATAGCTGGAAAAGGAAGGAGGGAGAGGAGAGTGACAGAGAAGCATTGGCGCTTGAGAGAGACTAGGTAGAGACGCAGAGGTGGGTAACTGAAGAGAAGAGAGGGAGGGACAGAATGGAGACTGATTGAGGGAAGATGGAAATAGGCAATTGGAACGAGGAAGGGAATGAGATGCGAGGAAGAGGGAGACGAAGTGAAAAGACAGACGGGGAGGAAGAGGAAGGAGAAGACGAATACAAGAAAAGAACGGTGTTTGGAAAGAAGAATAAAGAGTGAGCATGCGTTTTGATATTCATATCAGTCGTCTAAAGACAGTTAATTTAAAAAAAACACATTAATCGAGAAACCATCACGTAAATAAGTTTTTTCAAGACACCTGAATAGTTGTACTCTAAACTCTAAGGTGAGATGCTCTATCATCACCAGGCGCATGTCGCAAGACACCATTTCGAGAAAATTGCCAGAAACGATCTGCATGATCAAAATTGTGCGTTTTCATCTGCTAAAATCACACTATTATGGAAGATCCTGAAATAAATAAATTGAAGCAGCTATTGTTATCGCACGATCATATCTCGCCATCTACTATTGCAGTCTAGCCAATGGACATAGGCCTAGCTCATTTTGCATGTACTGAAACCTCTGAATGTGTATTTGCAGATTTATCAATGCTACAACCTGATTTTCATAAATCATGCAATCTAGATACATTAATACCATACTGTTAAGGACTATCTAATGATACAATTATTGTGATTTCTTCGAGCTCGGACGAGATAGCATTTCACATTGAAAAATAAATTATGTTATCACGTTCTACTGAAGATATCTTATTAAATTTTGCATTGTAGGAAACGTTACTCATTCTGTAAAACGAAACAAGAGTAACCCATTTTCAGCAACATATGCATGGTTCCAATGGATTATCTCGTTTTATATATAACTATTACATGGTCAGTCGTATGTATTTGCCGCTTGCGGTGTTAATGATACTATTAATTGTGTATTAATAACGCGTTTACCACATTGACCGCGGGAACATTTTTAGGCCTATCCTTAGACGGGGTCTATAAGAAATTATCGGTATTGTGAAGAAATCGCGTAAAGCGCTAATTATTGACAAAAATAATGTACAGAATATGACATGCAAAGCACTTGTTCGACACTCCAACTCTAGTCTACGCTAATCTGGCTAGAAGTCTGCATGCGAATGGTAATCCTCAAAACATGGAATCAAGAAGAGTCCAGGTTTATGTCTCGCAAATGTAACAACTCTCTTTACGCTGTCCACGTTTGTAGCATACGATGCATCTGATAGTTGGTGTCTGCTTGTGTGCAGATGGCGGTAGGAATCCTACCGTAGGATGTCCATATTTGGAATATAATTACTCTGGATTCTCTCCCAAACACGAGTGGCTGATGGAGATGCCACAACAGCATAACTCATCAGGTTGGGATTCGTTGTCTGAGCTATCTGCATGCACATCCAGGCCTTCAGAGGGATCATAGGCCTCTGTTGTTTGACTTTCAGTGTCACTTACCGGTTCAATATCGTCTAATTTCTTATCACTATCGCGATCACTCTCCTCTTCAAAATAATCGTCGTCTGATATATCAATTTCTTTCAGAACCTTCGAAACTGTCTGTCTATTTCTCGATGCCATGTATTAACATTCGATCTGAACAGTGACATACACTGTGACGTAAGACAGGGCATACTATATGCAGAAAACACTTGAAAAATACATAATTTTACACGTGCACCAGATAACATCACACTCCATAGTTGAAACGGAGACGAGACAGTTTATTGCTTAGACGCTGATTAGGCCATTATATAGATATCTATACTTTATGACGTATATTTGCGGCATACGCGCACAGGAACGTTAAAATAATGACCTATATACACTGTGTCCGGAAATAAAGTTTGTCCGGAATTAATACTTCAAACGATAATATAAAAATAAATAAATGGTAAGCATTCATTGATTTATAAAATTCCAAAACCGTTTTAAATCCTAATATTATTTATCTAGCAGTGCATGAAATATAATAGCTCGTGTCATCCAATAATGACGTCATAATGACGTAATTTTCTTCGAAATTCAAGGATTAAAGACTGCCCATAATATATATGCGGATTTTTTACCTTCTTTGAAATGCTGCCGATAAACCGCCATGAATTTATTTCGAATTTATTTTCATATCTCAATAACATCAGACAACACGGTGTCTTCAAAGTGTCTGCCTTTGGCCTCAACACCAGCCTGAAGACGCATTCGTCATTGGCCAATGGAAGTATCAATGACCAGCTGATCAAATTCCTCCCATGCATTAGGCCTAACTTTGTAATTTAAAGACGTCACTGTGACGCACTTTTTTACCAGGACGTTCATAAATTACACATTTGTTGATAAATATGTCAGAATTAAAACGGTTTTGAAATTTAAAACATCGACGATCATTTACTGTTTATTATCATATTATAATTAGGGGGTACCTGTATTTCCGGACACAGTGTATATACGGTATACGCTTTTGAAGTATTAATTACTAATTAACGAACAGCTTCTACTGAATGTGTGAAATGTGTGAGAACCTATGCAGCCGGTTTTTAAAGGCATTTTCATTGGCCATTAATTTCGACTGCAGCCAAGCCTTGCAAGGTGAAAGTCTCTGTTACATTCAGGTATAATAAGAAAGAACATCACAATTTCTACAACTTAGCAGTTAGCCTATAATGCGGATTCGGGGACACTTGAAAATAAAGGCTTAAAACATGTGACTACCTGTTTTTGGTGTCTTTTTCTCTTTCCTGAAATTTCAACAAGAATAGTAATATAATGCAAGCATAAGAAGTAAAACAAATTAGAGTTCACTACAATTCTATTGCCTAGAGGGAGTGACAACATCTCAATCAACAATTATTGTATGATAAAATAGCAAACCCAATACCAAACTAACACACTATCTAATCAAAAGACAAACTGAATAACTAACTAAATAACTAACTAATCAAGTAATTATCAAATGAAAAGAAATAACCACAAAACTTCATCAATATCACCAACAAGAAAAGCAGCAAAAATAATAAAGTTAGTTAGTTATTCAGTTTGCCTCATTTATCCCATGCATAGGCACTTATGATTAGGTCTTTCTGCTCATATATTAATCATATTATGACTCTCAATTACGCTTTTGTAATTTCCTATCATTTTAAAATTTCGTGCTCTGGTACGTCGTTCTTTTAATAAATGGAGAGTTTCAAGTGAAACATGAATGTTGTATCAATTGGGCTGAGTTCGATAGGCAGAGGGTCAATTGACGAGGGAATCAATTGACTAGGGGATCAATTGACTAGGGGATCAATTGACTAGGGGATCAATTGACGGGGATCAGATGACGGGGATCAACTGACGGGCGTTCTACTGACGGGGGATCAGCAGACGTAGAACCTAATTAGGGAATAGGGGTAATAATAATAATAATAATAATAATAAAGCTGCACACAAATCAGTGCCAGTCCGTCGTACGGGTCGGATGAAACGTGACACGGCTGAGTACCTAGCTTTGGCAGTTTCAAGCAAACTGGAAGATGGTAACTACAAGGCTGCCATCCGCCTCATCTGTAGTGATGATGAACAAGCTCCAGACACCCCCGAGACCTTGGCTGGACTAAAGGTGAAACACCCGCCTGCTCCATCGGACAGAAGACCAGCCTGTGATCCAGAGCTATCAGATCGGTTTGCTCCGTTACAGATATCTGAACGATCAATCTTCGAATCAATATCTTCGTTTCCTGCAGGCTCAGCAGTTGGTCCAGATGGCATCACTCCTCAATACCTTAAAGACCTAATATCCATTGGCGTCGATTGCAACCTTATCCACCAGCTGAGTGAGCTGGTCAATCTGATGCTAGCAGGGAACCAACCTGCCTGTCGAAGTCAACGAAATAATATACGCTGTCAATCTGATTGCTTTGAAGAAAAAAGATGGAGGTATCAGGCCAATAGTTGTTGGATACATATTACGATGCCTAGCAGCTAAGTGTGCGAACACACAGGCTGTTGCCAAATTGTCTGCTCTGCTCGCCCCTATCCAACTCGGGATTGGCATACAAGGAGAGGCCGAGGCAGCAGTACATGCAACCCGTCGCTGGGTCACCTCGATGCCGTCGGATTGTGCTCTGGTCAAACTAGATTTTGCTAAGGCCTTCAACACACTTCGCAGGGACTCACTCCTGGAGGCAGTTGCAAGAGACATCACAGAACTCTACCGTTTCGCATGTGCTTCATATTCCTGTAGTCCTTTGTTAAAGCATGGATCACATACTCTTCGATCAGAAGAAGGAACACAGCAGGGTGATTCTTTAGGTCCACTGGAATTTTGCATATCACTGCAGCCGATCTTGTCAGAGCTTAAATCGGAGCTAAAAGTGGCTTTCTTAGACGATCTGACACTGGGAGGAAAGGTGGATGTGGTGGCCCACGATATACAGCTGTTCACCCAGGAGTCAGCAAAGCTTGGACCTCAACTTAATCGCGCGAAATGTGAAGTAGTCTTTCAGAATAAGGACAGTAAAGTTGACGATCCTTCATTCTGCGGCTTCAGAGACACACCACTTGGGGAAGTGACTCTGTTGGGTTCACCTCTGATGCCTGGGTCAGCCGTCGATAAGGTGGTGGGTATGAAAGCGGATGACCTGGAACGAGCGGTAGGGAGGCTCTCCATGCTTTACTCACATGACGCCCTTATCCTATTGCGGAATGGCTTGAGTGTACCGAAGCTTCTCTACACAATGCGCACAGCCCTATGCGTTGACTGTCCAAGTCTTGCCAGATTTGACTCTTTGTTGAGAACTGGACTTTCGTCTATATTCAATGTGGAGCTATCGGATGAGAACTGGCTCCAGGCATTCCTTCCGGTGGAAGATGGTGGCCTTGGAATCCGCTGTGCTGCTACGCTGGCACGTATAATAATAATAATAATAATAATAATGATAATAATAATAATAATAACAATAATAAGTATTTTATTATTGTTAATAACGTGTCTGCACTTTCTGCCTTCTGGCATCTGCTCCGAGCACAACCGAACTCCAGGCAAACATTCTGCCACCAGAATCAACTGAAACATCTGACGAAGTAGTAAATGCAGCTTTGGAAGCTTGGATAAAACAAACGGGTGCAGAACCACTAACAGGATCGGCCGCTAATCGCCAAAAAGAATGGGACAGCCGATGGACAGATAAAGCATGGACGACTCTGCTTGCGTCCGCAATCCAATCCAATCGACCAGGCACGTCTCCAGGCCTCTCGATCACCACACGCGGGAGATTGGTTGCTTGCTCCTCCGGTTACTGCATTGGGTCTCCGATTGTCAGACGAAGTCATAAGGATCGCAGTTGGAATTCGACTCGGAACCAAACTATGTGAGCCTCATCTGTGTCACTGTGGCGAGAAGGTTGACGCCAGAGGACTCCATGGTCTGGCATGCAAAAGAAACGCAGGCCGACAACAACGACACAGTATGCTCAATGACTTAATATATAGATCATTTCGAAGGGCGAGCATCCCTTCTCAGAAGGAACCTTTGGACCTCACCAGAGAAGATGGCAAGCGACCGGACGGCGTGACACTCATCCCGTGGTCATGCGGCAGGTGCCTCACTTGGGATGTGACAGTTTCAGACATTTATGCGTCTTCATACCTGACAGCTACATCAACTGCAGCAGGAGAAGCAGCAAACCGTGCAGCAATCGTCAAGAGAGCAAAGTACGCATCGATCACCCGAACCCATGCTTTTGTGGCGGTGGCACTGGAGTCCAGTGGTGCTTGGAGTTCTGAGGGTTTGAAATTTGTGTTGGATTTGGGACGAAGGCTGACCGATGTGACCCATGACACACTCCAGACAAGCTACCTATTCCAAAAACTCTCGGTAGCTGTCCAGCGAGGGGACGCCATCTGTTTTTCGTCAAGACTACCATGCTAAATAGTAATAATAATAATAATAATAATAATAATAATAATAATAATAAGAGAAGATGGAAAGCGACCGGACGGCGTCACGCTCATTCCTTGGACACGTGGTCGATGTCTGGCATGGGATGTGACAGTGCCCGACACCTACGCCAAGTCACATCTTGTCGACACATCTATCAGAGCTGGCGAAGCAGCCGAACGCGCAGCTAAGACGAAGAGGGCCAAGTATTCCACCATAACCAACACCAACGACTTCGTAGCCCTCTCCTTGGAATCCGGCGGCGCTTGGAGCAGTGAAGGACTGCAGTTCATCTCAGAGTTGGGTAGTCGAACGAGTGCTGCAACACACGATCCAATGGAGACGTCATTTCTGTTCCAACGTATCTCGGTTGTTCTTCAGCGTGGGAACGCCGCCTGCCTCTTCAGGACATTGCCACCACTCACTTAGCTCGCCCACATGGGCGATAACAGCATAATATAATAATAATAATAAAAATAATAATAATAATATTAATAATATTTAATAATAATAATAATAATAATGATAATAATAATAGTATGAAAATGATAATAATAATGAAAAAACATGCGGGATTAGTATAGCAATAATAATAATAATAATAATAATAATAATAATAATAATAATAATAATAATACCCGCCTTTTTGGCATCGGCCACAGGCACCGATCACCTCCAGTCCATGATGCTGGGCGGGATGGGGGTGACGGACACACTTCGAAAGCCGTCATGACCAAGTGGAAGGAGACCACAGCGACGTCTGAGTCGGAAAACGCCTATGCCCATAAACAATTGGTGTGGGACAAGCCCCTATAATAGAGCTAGTCGTGGCAAACCTCAACATCAGGATGCCCGACCAAGTAAACCAAGCGCGGCTTAAGGCGACGGAGGTCCCACACGCTGGGGATTGGCCTTCCCTATCTCCAATTATGGTCTAAGGCTTGATGACGAGGCAGTCAGGGTTGCAGTGGGTCTGGGATGGAAGCTCATGTGGTGGCCCGGTGGAGGCTAACGGGCATCATGGTCTCTCGGGCGGCTTGGGACTGGTCGCTGGCCCAAACATACATCCTTAAACGACCTGGTATGCAGGAGTCTGGCCAGGGTAGGATGTCCATCGTCAAAGGAAAATGTCTCTTGTGGCACGTGGCGGTGACAGACACACTGGCCGTCTCACATCTACCAGACACGTCCAGAACAGTAGGCGCCGCGGCTGAAAGGGCGGCAAACAGAAAGACAGATAAATACAGCGATCTGGCAGTCACAAATTATTTTGCCCCAGTCGCTTTTGAAACTTTAAGCCCGATTAAGAGCGAAGGCCTGAATTTTCTGTTGGAGATGGGGAAGAGGCTCACTTGCGTCACGGGGGAGCGACGGGAAACGTAATATCTTTACCAGCGTCTATCGATTACCATACAACGTTACAACGCCATAGCGTTCAAAGGAACTTTCGTTGCTCAAGAGACCGATTAGTAAGGCCATTCCAGACAGCGAACATTTTAGGTTAGTAATATAGTCCCTGAGGGACAACATGTACCTCGGGGCACCAAACAAAAATATCAGTAATAATTTAAAAAAAATCATAAGTTGAATATAACCGTGCAATAGACTGGAAGGCGTCCATCTGCCGTGCTTCCCAATTTAGAATTGCCCAGTTGGGAGTGTTGACTTGGATGAACTTTATGGCACTGGCGGTTATTGTCTAGAATTTAAACTCTGGCTAGACTCACCTAAATGTACAATAGATGATTCCACCGGCTGCTGCTAATAGTATTACAAGCGCAGCGACGCCGATCAGGCTATACATCAACACTGCATCTCCAGCCTCTGTTGAATCCGTGTTGTTGAAAGTCGACGAAATTGAAAAGAAAAAGACAATCAATGCTTGAAAACTCGCTTCTATCTTGGCTTAGAAGTTAGCAAACATTATTAACTAAACAGAAGGTTGACACCTATTAGCCTCGTTGCATTATAACCATACAGAATAACACAAATATAGGATGGGAACAACCATTTGCATTATTGTGAACAGTGTTCGTTTAATAATAATTATAATAATTGTAGCCATTAAAGCCGCTACCACTACCACTACACTAACTTCCACTACTACATTCACTTACATCTATTTCGATTCAATTGTACCGAATTGGCATAAGGTTGGCATTAATCGGAATCGTTGGTAGCACTCCATCCTGTTTAAGTTGTCTCTGTTGTCCGGTTTCTGATATATCCTACCGTAGAGCTATCCGTTCCTCGGATACTCGTCCCACGATCTCGATCATTGATTAAGCCGCACTGAGCTTTCTCGGATGTTGGATTGTTGGTGTCATTCCATTTGGAATGGGCTTTCGCTAGCGCTGCACATATGCCTACTACTCCCTAGGAACAGTCTGCCAGCCTTCAATCGTATCCTCAAGCCGTTTTTTTGTTTGGCCACAGCCTGGCTGACCATCAGTCGCTGCCACTCTTGTCGATGATAGCCAGTTATTTTTCCTTGAAGGAGCGCCACATAAATTTTCGAAATTAATGAATGAATACATTGGGTTTGAAATAATGGCTATATAACGTGATCGATTTACCAACCGATTGCTACTTTCAAATGGAAAGCTCTGGTTGGACATAAACTATACTCTGTGGAAGAATTATATTCATTAAACGGTAGCAAATGCAAAATTGCCTGTTACAACACCGAGAGACCGATCGATAATCCGATGTTTCAAATGATTAATCTGCGCTACGAGGGACATTTCATAAATCTGTAGAAAGATTAGAATTGCGGTCCTTCAATGTTATAAGAAAATTGAAATCTAACAAAGAAATGTGATAAAAATGGCTTCATTTCAGCCAATAGTAGCTGAATTCAGCTAAGCTTTTCTGGTGTTTCTCGTCTCGAAAGTTTCTATCTACGCCAAGAACAAGACTTTCATTAATCAAGGTAAATAGATTAATAATTAAGTCAAAGAAAATGGCAACAGTTCAGCCAAACATGGTTCCATAATGGCTATCATCGACAAGTAACACGGATACAAAATCGATGATAATTTACGGTTGTTTCTGGTTCAAAAATGTAATTTTTATTTGAAATGTCAGAGTAAAATGACACTGATCTTCCAATGCAGTTTTTATTCATGACTATTAAAGGTTTTTGCACCGCATTTTCGGAATCATGGCAACCTAGCACAAAACATAATATCAGTCAATATAACTGTCAAAAGGTAAAAATGATTATGAAATGACCATATATGGCTCTACCAATTTGTGATATTGGGTGATTCTTTCGTCGTTTCTTTAGCGTCGATTATAACGAAATTTAGTCATATAGAAACATGACTAAAAGGGTAGCAGATTTCAAAGTTATTTCATTGTCAAAAAACAATAACAATTATAATAAAAACCACAATGAATTATAGTTAAAACAATAACAAAACATTGACTTAAATTAAATGTAATGATTCAATCAGTTGCATAGTGATAGAATAATCATTAAATGATCGTGATTGTTCAATGCCTACCAGGCTGTTACATACCTGCAGTAGTTGGCTCATGGGTGGTTGTGGGTTTGGCCATAGTTGTAGTAGTTGTAATCAAAGGTGTAGTTGTAGTCGTGGAAAGTAGTTGTAGTCGTTGAAGTAGTTGTAGTCGCAGATGCAGTTGCGGTTGTAGTCAAAGGTTTGGTTGAAATTGTGGTATTAGGAGTAGTTGTAGTCGCAGATGCAGCTGTAGTCAAAAGTAGAGTAGTTGCTGCTTTCGTAGGAGCACTTGTAGTCGTAGAAGTAGTTGTAATGGCAGATGCAGTTGTAGTCAAAAGTGGAGTAGTTGCTGCTTTCGTAGGAGCACTTGTAGTCGTAGAAGTAGTTGTAGTCGCAGATGCAGTTGTAGTCAAAAGTGGAGTAGTTGCTGCTTTCGTAGGAGCACTTGTAGTCGTAGAAGTAGTTGTAGTCGCAGATGCAGTTGTAGTCAAAAGTGGAGTAGTTGCTGCTTTCGTAGGAGCACTTGTAGTCGTAGAAGTAGTTGTAGTCGCAGATGCAGTTGTAGTCAAAGGTATAGTAATTCTTTTGTTCGTAGTTGTATTTGTGGTCGTAGACGCAGTTGTAGTTTTAGTCGTTGAAGGAACTGTGATATCTGTAAGTAAGTGACAAATCGAATTCAATATGGATAACAGAATAGTAAATTTACGGTGATGTTCAAATCAATAAATGTTTCTTTTTTACTAGTCCTACTAATCGTATAAGGAACATCACACCTAAATTGTACCTGGATATAAACTACAAATTCTGTTGCATCTAGATATAGGAAGGGAGAAGGAAGGCAATTTCTCGACGAAATATTGCAAGGGCAAACTGACGTAGGCCTAAGTGTTGGTGAGGTAGAACATTCAACAATTGGATTCGGAAAATGTGTCATTTATTCATTCATTCCTTTATCAATTAATTCATTCATTCGTTCATTCAGTTCGGGCAAAAATAAATTCCAAATATAGAGTCCTTTAAGAATCTATTAAAGAAAGTTATCAGCCAAGCCACGGCAAAAGAAACGAGTGATTAATTCATTCATTTTTTAAATTAACATGGTGAGTGTTGAGAGAATGTGAGAGTGTTTGAAAGGCACTTTATAAAATAATGACAACGTGCATTCACGTATTAGAAATCCCGTAGAAATTCCTATTTTCATAGTTGCATTACTTACCAGGCAATATCCGTCTTTCATGGAGATCATTTATTCGCTTTCCACAATGCAACGGTTCATAACTTCGATGTTATTATTTCCAGATTACTATGCAGCTTCCAAAGTTCAGAAATGCAAGATCACCATAGAATATATGAAATAGAACAATTGGCAGTAAACGATTTAACTAAAGTTTTAACACGTTGGATGCCTCAGCGGAAATTCGAACTTGCACTCAACACGCACATCAAACGATTGTATTTTCTTACCATGCTAACATCATCAGTGAACGCCGACTATGAACTTCACCGCAAACATGATAAACCTATTACTGTAAGAAGCGTCGAAAATCTGTACGCAGAAATATAAATCTGCAACCAGAACCACTTTAGACGATTTCGATGTTTTAACAACTTTGCAATTATAAAATTAAACATATTCAACCGATTGTGACATTTATGACGGAATATTTTTTTTCTTTCATGACGTAGTAATCGTATGAATTTGTCTTGGCAACAAAAAACGATGTACTGTTTATTACAAATTATTTGCGCATGGCTTTTCAAACTCACAATTGATAGGCCTACAAGGTGGATGGATCATCTCTGCATATCCCTTTCGCACGTAACCTTATAGTATACGTCTGAAACAGCAATGGTACTTCATGATATTTGACCAGAACTTAGGATGGATTTAGCACCGGAAGTAATTCAGTTAATACAGTGTTTCCCCGCGGGCCAAAAGTGGCCCGCCAGGCCTCAAAATGTAGCCCTCGACCCATCAAAGATATAATATTACTTCATGCAAAAAATGAATTATTCGACAAAATTATTATTTTGCATTGTAAATTATTATATTGTTTTTACGTTTATAAGTAACATAAAAATTACTATTGTAATTCAAGCTTAACAATTGTATATGTTCTAGTATACAAATCATAAATAATAGTAATAAACCATAAATAATAATGATAATAAACCATAAATAATAATAATAATAAACCATAAATAATAATAATAATGAACCAATAATAATAATAATAATAATAATTATAATAATGACGATGATAATACAAAGATGGAGAGAGGAGCGCCAAGTCACACACATAGACAGTCCTGCAGTCATACTGGGACTTGTCACGAAGTTAGTCTAGGCTTCGTGACTTCTAGTCACGGGGTTAGTCTAGGCTTCGTGACTTCTAGTCACGGAGTTAGTCTAGGCTAAGTAGGCCAATTCTTTCTTGTGTAAACTCCGCTAGAGTCTGTGTTCCATGTCCAGCTGCTTGCAGAACGTGGATTTCTTACACAGAATGAATGGCTAAATGACTTGACATTCTGGATCTGCATTATACATTTCATTTGAGCAATTTAAACTTGAAATTACAGGGCGTGTAGCAACAAACTGTTTATAGATTTGTGCAACGATGTCGCTTCCTTTAAAACGATACTGCAACTATTTGTTCATCAGTTATCTGAAACAGTTTGAAAATTTTTTTAATATTAAACGCTTGATAAAAAGAAGGACAGTCAAAGAGTTCGATGAATACAAATATAAACAGACAAGTAAAGTTGCCGAACTTTTGAATGCTTTCCATTCACGATTCAGTGAATTCGCAGATCATGCAGACAGCGTTGCTTTGTTTACAACCCGCTCATCTTTCAAGAAGAAAAGATTAACAGCACAGAAGAGAAATCTGCAACTAGGCTAGAACTTATAAATCTGAAGTGCAACTCGGTTTCAATAAGTCGATTCTCGTCATTACAACTGCAGACGATAATTAAGATATTGACAACTGATTATAGAAAGTGAATTTGAACATTAGCGATCTTCTAGGAGCTCAGCGATATGTTTGCCAGTTGCTCATTTTTTGGTTGCACATTCAGATATGAGCATCCTTTTCTGCAATGAAATTCATTAAAAGTAAAAACCCTTCTCGGCCTAATGAGTCTGGCTAGGCCTACAACTAATCTTTAACCGGACATTAAAAAACTTGCTAACAATATTCAGTAACACAAATCGCGTTAGTGATTTTAAAAGAAACACGTTATTAAACTTTAAATAAATATAACTAATCTAAAATGAATAAACCGGAATTTATCCATGTGTAATTTGTTTCTATTCTAACATCAATAAATCTGTTAAAATTCAAAATAATAATTTTTAACTCTGTGGCCCATCATGTCCTCCAACTAAATAAAAGTGACCCTGAGTCGAAAAAGGTTGGGAACCACTGCCATAAACAGTAACAAAAAGAAACATGCCGTACAGAGGGCGGTGCCAGCGGGGTCATGGCACAGGGCGCAAATATAACAGAGGCACAAATTTCAGGATAGAATAGCTTTAATTATTCTTTAAATGGATTCATTCATTCATTCATTCATTACGAACATTTGTATATAGCGCTCCTTCAAGGCTACTACTCAGGAGCGCTCCCGACCCCGGCACGGCCTAAAAGCACAATTACAAGTCGAGTATAAAAGAGTCGAGTGGTTCCCTTATCGAATCGATTTTGAAGGACATGCACTCTGGTTACATCAACAAACACACGGTTAAACGCAGAACCTTGGAACCGTGTTCTCATGCGGACTGAGAATGGACGACAAGGCAGTGAAAATAACGGCGGGACTCCGACTTGGAACACAGATATGCAAGCCTCACGTGTGTCCCTGTGGAGCGATGGTGACAGCAGACGAGTCACACGGACTCTCATGCAGTTTAGGCCCAGGCATAATCAGCAGACACGCTGTCCTAAACGACCTGTTAAGACGTGGCCTTACACGCGCTGGGATTCCTAACAAGAAAGAACCTCTTGGGATCTCAAGAACAGACGGGAAACGACCCGACAGAGTGACGCTCATTCCATGGCCATGAGGACCAAGCCTCGCATGGGATGCTACCGTCATCGACACCGTGGACGCCATCTTGTCTTCACGCTACGTCGGCAGAGGCAGAGGCAGCGGAGGAGCTAGCAGTGGCAAGGAAGATTTCCAAATACAGTGAGCTCATCGCAAACCACCTAGTCGTCTCTGTGGCTGTCGAAACCCTTGGCCTAATTAATGGCAACGGCCTGGACCTCATTCAAGAGCTAGGTAGACGATCAACTCTCATCACCGATGATCCCAAAGAGTCTTCGCACCTTCACCAGCGCCTCTCAATCACAGTTCAACACTTCAACGCCGTTGCCTTCCGAGGAACTTTTGTTCAGACGGATCTTGACGAGGGAGCAGCTGCTCCAGAATAACAGTGTTCCTCATTATTGACTATTTTTATTGACAAGTTCATATTTGTAATAATAATAATAATAATAATAATAAAAATAATAATAGAATGCGTGTTTTAAATAGACCGTAATACGCATTTTGACGGGTGATTTTAACACAAAAAGCAATGACTCCATCATCAACTTACTAACGTCTTACCTGTCGAAATCTCGCTCGATTAGTGTTTGTCTATATGTACTGCATGTAATTTAATGACAAATGAGTTTCCCAACACGTATTTCATGAAGCAGGAGTTAAATTGTTATTAAGTGCTAAATATTATTATTATAAGAATTTATATGTTGAAATTAAGTGGGACATAAAATATTTATTTTCTAAATGTTAAATATAAATTAAAGAAATTTTTTAACTAGATATATTAATGGAATTAGTGGTTTGTATAAAGAAGAGCTTAGAATGGATTCTTTTTTTATCGGAATCTTCCCATAAAAGGTGGCTATATCTGACTGAATGTATAGACATTAACTCCCAGCTGGAAATCTCCTGCAACGATCAATTGCTTCTGTTCTTTGTCGTAGCACAAAATCCGAGGATATTGGATTCGCGTTTCGTCCTCTTTATTTGTAGGACAAAGAATTCGATTCAGTTTGAGATCACAATCCAATAGAATCACTCTGTGATTCCTAAAGTCAGCCACAAACACCCGATCGTCTGAATCGAGCGAGAGATATTGAGGATCATTCAGTAGCTCGGTTTCATTTGAAGGTATAAAACGACGGACAACCACCTGTCCATCGCTGCTCAACTCACTTATGCACCATCCATTGTCCTTCTTTCTCCCTCTTGAGTCCAGGTCTCCCATCTCCTCCTGTTTTTCATCCATCAATTCCTCTTTCTGTTCTTCCCTCTCCTTCCCACCTTCAACATCATCGTCATCATCATTCTCATCATCATCGTCATCGATAGACTTTCTGCCTCTTGACTCGTGAAGGATGACGAAATTCCCGATGGATGTTTCCACGGCATGAATTGGGTCCTTAATATCTGATGGTAATGGAATCGATCGAAGAAGCTTTGCGTCTGATCCGTGTATCATCAGATTTAGCGATGGCTTCTCGAACCACAACAATTGTCCATTGATCGACACTGACAGAAAAGTAGTCGATTCGCAGTCGATAGTCAACCATTTGATGATTTTGTGTTGGTCATCTCTTTCGATTGTTATCTTCCAGATGCAGCTCTTCGATGAGTCTAAGACGTAGAGACAATTCTCATTCTCATCGGATGCAATGTTTTGCGAAAATTTAATCTGTCCTATTTCGATATTTCCCTGAAGACGAAATGAATTTCGATCCTGGAAGACACGAATTACATTCGAAGACGTTGAAGCACAGAGAATGTAGATGCAGTTTCGCAGTTTAGTCATTCCAAAAACGATTTCATTTCTTCCAACGTCGAGTCTCTCCATGAAGTTGACGGAAATCAGACAAGTGACTAGAAAAACAAAGTTAATACTAATGCGCAAGTAATTACTCTTTGATTTTGTCAAAAATGTTTTATCGGCTGACTGCAAGTACATAATTATTTTTTTATAATTATTTATCGCTTTGCTGAATTAGTACTGTTTTACTTATCATTATTATTATTATTATTATTATTATTATTATTATTATTATTATTATTATTATTATTATTATTATTATTATTAAACGGACGATTTCTAAAGCGCCGTAACGCAGCCATGCCGCTACACGGGTTTTTTTACAATGACACAATCAGCAAACTAACACGAAAAAGCCGTACTATAACCATAACTACATCAGTTCAACAGGGATAGCCTATGCCTTCCTGAACATATGCCTTCTTGAACAAGTGAGATTTGAGTCGTGCCTATAGGCTAAAGATCTCAATCGATGCTGCAAAACGCACTTCAGGCGGAGGCTATTACAGCAGCGCGGGGCGGCAACAGAGGAAGGCGCGATCACCGAATTTGGTCTTGGTCTTGGGGACAAGAAGGTCTCCCCGCGCAGCTCCACGCAGCTGGAGACCAACTGAACATGACAATGTTGGCCTGCAGAAATCTGCAATGTATCCTGGCACGACACAATGGAGCGCTTTGTATACGAGTAGACATAGTTTGAACTCCACACGCTGTGGTATGGGCACCCAATGAAGCGTGTCGCGCAGAAGGAGCGTCACGTGGTCAAAGCGTCGTCGTCCGAAGAGTAGCCTCGCTGAAGCGTTCAGAACGGACTGTAGGCTGTCTAATGTACATTTCTGTGCTCCTGCACGAGACTATTGCAGTAGTCTACCCTGGACAACACGAAACTAGCGACAAAACAGACCGAGCAGCATCGAAGGGCAACGACTTCAGGCAGGGTTTGATGAGACGCAGCTGGCGGAAGCATCTGCCGGCGGTTGTGGCAACATGTAGTTTCATCGACAGATCAGACTGTAACATTATGCCCAGATCAAGGACGGACTCCAGCGGTGTTAGAACAGCCTCTAGTACATGCAGAGGAGAGAGATTGAGTCTACTGCATCGGTCGTGAGTCGCGCAGCGCAGAAGTCCATTCTTGGTGGGATTTGGACTGAGTCGGTTTGAAGCCATCCACGCAGAGAACCTCTCAATCGTAAAGACCATGAGCCTACGTGAGCTTTCGACCTCGGACGGACGGTCGCTGGTGTAGAGCTGGGAGTCATCGGCATAGAAATGAGACGATACACCCAGGTCAGCAGCACAGAGTAGAAACAATAAGGGTCAACGGACTGACCCCTGAGGTACTCAGAAAGCAAGTGGATGGTGACGTTGCCATTGAAGTGAACCGACTGTATCCTTCCGTTCAAGTAGGAGCGGAACCATGTTAGTGCCACAGACCCGACGCCGAAGGTCCTCGACAGCCGCTCTAAGCGATATGTTGTGGTCTAAAGCCGTGGATAAATCGAGTAGGTCAAGGATCGCGTGATCACCAGTATCGACCGACTCGATAAGATCAGTGAAACTTTTAGTAGCGCCGTCTCAGTAGAATGAAGCCTTCTGTAGGCTGATTGATGATGAGGGAAAAGATCCGAGGATGTTAAGTAGTCGGTGAGCTGTCTGCAGACGATACGCTCGAATAGCTTCGACAGGGTAGCCAGGCTGGACTTGTCGGTCAGTACTATATTACTTATGTAGCTAAACGCAGTCGACCTAAACTTATCTCTTATTATGACTTGACTTTCCTGTTTTTGTATTGTATTATTGTATTTTCGTTTACTGAAAAAGAAATATCGCTATTAAATCGCAGCTACTTACAGGTTCGTAATGGTATGCGCTATTCGGCAACATTCTTTAATTGTAGGCACGTTAAAATGACAGCTCAGTTATTATAATGTAAAAAATAATACTACTAGTAAAAATAATAATAATAATAATTATTATTATTTTTATTATTATTATTATGAAGATGATGGTGACGAAGATGATGGTGTTGAGGATAATAAAACTGATAAAAATAGTAAAAGCATAATAATAATAATAATAATAATAATAATAATAATAATAATAATAATAATAATAATAATAATAATAATAATAATAAATGATAATACTATAATTATTACTAATGATAACGATAATAATAATAATAATAATAGTTATAATCGTAAAAAAATAATAGATGTTTTTCTATGGCAATAGTGTATAGCCCCACTTTTCATGAAAATGTTCGAAGCAGGTACATGTCGGCTACTGCACGTTTTCCTGTCGTCTCTCCTGTTCTGTCGTGATTTTCTTTCACCATCTAAATTTTTCATTTGTTTTACATACTTTCGATTTCACAGAGAATTGGAGCGATGATTACTGTGAAGAAATGATGGATGCTCGAAAAGACTCACTTCCAGCAGTGATAGAACCAGTCCCGACACAGCAGAGGAACTGGGATAGGCCTCTCATAGAATGCGACAAGATGAAGATCTGGACAGCAAGCAACGACCCTCTCAACCAGGCTAGGTTCAGAGCGCTGTCGGCTCCACACGCCGGGGACTGGCTCGGGGCCCTGCCCCTGGCCGCATGCGCCCTGGGATTGAGCAACGAGACAGTGAGGGTGGCTGCAGGATTCCGCCTCGGACTAACGCTCTGTGCACCACATCGGTGCCAGTGCGGAGAGATTGCAGACCAGGGGGGACATCATGGACTGGTCTGCAGAAGATCCATGGGAAGGGCAGCGCGACACTCTGCTATAAACGATATTATCTGGAGAGCCCTCTCGAAGGCAGATATTCCAAGTTCAAAGGAACCTTTGGGCCTGAGTCGTACAGACGGCAAGAGGCCAGACGGAGCCACGTTGGTCCCATAAAATAGAGGAAGATTCGTAGCATGAGACGCAACAGCCATCCCCACGTGCGCTCTGTCGTATTTGCATCTGACGTCTACAGTAACGGGTGGAGCAGCGGAGCAAGCCGCTGAACGCAAGCGAGCCAAATACTCATCACTCCCCACCACACACGAGTTCATTCCGGTGGCCATTGAATCTCTTGGCCCCATCAACCAAACAGGACTTGAGTTTTTGCAGGATGTGGGCCGTCGAATGACGCAAGCAACGGGCGATCCCCGAGAGCCAATCTATCTATTTTTCAGCGCATATCAATTTGCACACAACGCTTTAACGCCATGGCATTTAGGGGGTCCTTTGAGCAGCACGTTGGGGACGAGAACCATTAACGCAGTTTTTAGCTTTAGTTTTATCAAGCCTGAGGGATCTTTTCTACCTCGGGCAATAAAAAAAAATAATAATAATAACAATAATAATAAATAATGATAATAATAATAATAACTTGTTACGAGCAGATATCTTGAAGGAGTGCTAAATTAGGTTTCATCGAATGTTTGATTAAGATTTCTAATTATGTTAATGTCCTGCTAATTGTCTTGCTGCCTACCACTTAATATATTTTTTCAATCATCAATGTTTTACACCTATATGCTCATGTTGATAGTATGCTTGTGCTTAATGATGAATGCGTGATAAGAACTTGCCAACAGTTTTCTTCAACTGACAACTGTCAATGTTGATCACAATCGATTGAAAGAGATGAAAAGCATATGGTCGAATATCGGCAAGACCAAGTAGTACATCTGTTATGTGATTTGATTCGTACTGCTCCTGGGTATATCCAAGTGATGCTTCTGAATGACACCAGATCCATACAATTAAAGTCTGTCTGTCGACTTGAGAGTTGAGGATTTCCACGCCTTCCTCCTTCAGTTGATTTATAAATTTGTGAGTTTGCTGTGACAACGGTTTGGTTCTGTTTCGAATGTCTTCGAGTCTGTGGCGAATTTTATTTGTTTCTAAGAACATTGTACAACTTTCACCTCGATTGTTAACGTCGACTTTTATTACGACTACAAGTAGTAAAAAATAAATGTCAAAACAATTTCTTAAAAGTAAATCCTATTTACCTATAAATCCTTTCCCATCCAAGATTTTGGTCTGGTTAAGTTAGGTTTATGCACAATTGATTATTTGTTCTATCGAGGTGAGATTGTCTAGCTAACGGACAGAGTAAACAGGAAAACTTACCAGGGAGAAGTTTTTGTAATAAGCAGCATTTCATGTCAGCTTCCACACTCTGCAGACAGAATTCTGGTGTGCGGTGGCTTCACGCACATAAGTTTAGAGGGGACATTGCTGGTGACAGGTCTATTTGGATTCTCTTCTTGCGAAAATATGCCCGAGCCATATACTGTTTGTGTAAGTCGTATAGACTCACTGGAAATTACTGCCGCGGCAGATATTTGAGTTATATAATCATGAAACAAAAGCTTGTCACTAGTCAAACATGATAAATTTGTGTCATTAACCTTCTCAAAAAAGTAAAAAATTGGTCTGTTAACCTCCACCGTTTTCGATAATCCTTGCCACTATCTTCTGATTGGTTCTTCGAAGACATCTGACAAAATTTGAACATTTTGTCCGGTCGAAAAATCTCACAAAGTACAAGATTTCTGCGTTCTTATCTCGGTTTGAACTTTGTCGTTGAATTAAGTGACTTTGTCTTTCCGTTATGCAGCCGAGAGACAACAGCGAAGCAATGAACTCCTCATTCGGTTGAATAGATTCTAGGAGATAATTTCGGTTGTTGCGAATGATTGCAGGTTTCTTCATAGTTTCTGTATAGAAACCTAAAAATATCAATAATATTATTAACAGCCTTGGTGAATAATATTACCATTTTTTTATGTCATCATCAGCGACATTATTTCTGTGCATATTAATGAAACTCTTCGGTGCCTACAGGGATATTACTTTACAAGAGGTAATTAAGCTGATATTTTTAAATAAATGCAAAAGCCGTTCCTACCTAAGATGCAAGCCTACATGTAAGCGTGATGGCTTTAGCTTAAACAACAATCTACCTTTCAACCGTTGCCAAATTATTTTCTTAAACCATCGTCTTGTTATTCGTTGAAACCAACAAAATTCGACTGAAGCCAAAGCTTTGATGACATCTTCGTTTCTCGGGAGCGATGAAGAATTCAGAACCCAAAGCAGAAACGATTTTTGTAAGAGAATGTCCAATAACTCCAGTGGAATTTCATTCAGCTGAAAATTTCAAAGAAAATTACTAATTTTTTTACAAACAACTAACAACAGTCATCAAAATTTTTATTATCATTTCTCTCATCGGATAATAAGTGATGTGACTTACACATCATTCAGAATATTGTTAAGTATTGAGCCCAATCATCGTTTATATCTCTCTGGCTACAGACTGACTGACCGTCAGTTTCACTGACGTCATGGTTCATTCTCTTTTTTAAATGCTATCTCACTCTCTTGACGATCAAATTATATTTTCATAGCTAACTACTTTGAAAAATGCATGAGCTTCAACGGCACCCAGACAAAAGAGCGTCCGACAAAAGAGCGCCGACAAAAGAGCGCTGACAATATAGCACCCAGGCAATTTGAAATAGAAGCGGGACCAATTAAAAGAATTTTTGCATAAATGGAAGTTGGATTAAAGACATGAATCTTGTTTAATAAGAAACTGGAGCGATGAAAGAAATGCCATTAAAATAAAGGCTGGAGCGATTTAAAGAATTCCGTTAGAAGGGGCACTGGATTTAAATAAAAAGAATCATGCTTAATGGAAGCTGGATTGATGAAAGGAATCGTGCAGTCCAGCTTGGAATTACGCCACAGAACCGACAGACAAACAAACAGACGCATAGACAGACAGAACAAATATACGGACAGACAGAGAGACACACACAAACAGACAGACACACATACAGACAGACAGACAGATAGACAAACGGACAGAAAAACAGACAGGCAGTTCGACCTATATGCTGACATTCTGCGCTTCTACGTTATTTATTAAATTTTAAAATTAAATTGATTTTCGTGATGATGATCCTTGCAACCGTTATTTGTTATGAACTGTTAGGTTAAATGGCTTCACAATCCTACCGTTGTCTTCGTAGGTTGTGGATCCTTTTCTGTTTAAAGAGAAATGCAGGACTTCGTTATTCTAAATGTAGCCTAGCTATCTTGTTATGTGCATGGTGGCTCAATAAAAATAACACACATAAATAAATGCAAGCTTTCTGTAACCAAGAAGTCTATCAAATATACACTATTTCCGGAGATTTGAGCCCTAAGTAGGGCCTAATATATGGCCTATTGCGATATTATTCTGTGCTATAATTAAGACGCATAATTAATGCTTAGATTTGCGTACATCCGTCAATTGACATTTGGTTTTTCAAACCTGTCAGTTGGACTTCGATAAATTTCTATGACGGAATATTATTTTGATCAAGCGTTCACATGAAGCGGTTGTTGATTGATGCGTTTTACATAAGAAAAACGATAGGGTCTACTACAAAAGCAAATGAATAATACTAATTTCATACGTTTTAAATGTAATTCGGAAACGTACTACTGCACTAAGTACTCGATCCAAGCACATTCATGTGCTCAGAGTCAGCATCACGATTCTCAACTTTCAAAACGTCGAATCTGAGTCAATAGGCAGCTTGGATAGTAACTGCAAATTGAAAAAAATGGATTAAATTTGTGAAGCCATAAAATATTGATTTATCGTTAACCAAGGATTCGCTCAACTTTCGAATATAAATCAGCAGCACCTATTTTGCACTCACCAACTACGACACGATTTCTTGGTATGAATCCAACCATCCTGCTTGCCAAATGCCTCACCTCCCACCATCCGACGATGTCACTATAAGGAAACATTTAAAATTGTTAGCAAAACGTTTCAATTGGTAACACTTTTGCTTTTTAATAGACAACGAGAAATAAATTTCACTTTTTGCAGTTGGGTGCTTCCGAAATGCGCTCTACAAAAATCCAAATACATTCGTGTGCCTTCCATGACGTAACACTGGCAATGTAATGTGTAATAATAAAAAAAACGAGTTGCCCGTTTTCCACCAAGAATCTTCTTATTTATATATTTAAAATAATGAGTTTTAAATAGCGTCATCCTCATAGACTTGAAGAATATTTCGGACAATATTCAATTCACTAAATCAACAGTCTGTCTCCACATCACTGTATATTTAATTCAACGTTCTCAATTACAGTGTGAAGATTGTGGAGTTTGGAGGTATAACGGAAAACAACATGAGGACGGTCACGTAGGCAATGGCTAGACGACATCGAAAAATGGCGCGAGAGGAGATTTTAAGTGTTGGCGAGAAAGGCGCAAGACCAGAATACTTGGAGAAGAAATGTCGATGTTGCATTTTACACCGACGAGTAATGAGTCCAAGGAATGATGGATGGATGGATGGATCTCAATTACACAAGCCTGTCGATACATACGCCTAGTGCATTAACATTTGACATCATTTTCTGTATTTGTTGTCTTTTAGAGACAAACTAGGATTCTGTTTTGCATGAATCGACTAATTTTCTATTCAGTAAAATATAGTTACCCGATCTTTGAACGACGAATGGTTCTCATAATGTCTCCTCTTTCAAAAGGAATTGCATCAACATAAGGATACATTTCGTCGTTGTCTAAGTTGTCGAGATCGTCGGAATCACTCAGAGAAAGCGCCAGTCCTTTCTTCTTTAGAATATCTCTGAGTTCTATTCTTTCGATGTGTCTCATCTGTTTCGGGTAAAAGTCTTGAACTGCGCGCAACTTTAGCTCGTCTGAATTAATAATAACGAAAGAAACATCTTGATAAATTATACACTAAATATAGTGCTCCTAATGTGTTTAGCAGTTAGTCTAACTTGCAGATGAAATGAGGAGACTGATCTTTTACTGCACTTAGTCCTACAGACTTTCCGCCGCCTTTTAACAAACATACTAAAACAAAGTTAAAGTTGAACTTCAACGCATTCGATGATTTTCTTCCGAGATTTGTTTGCATAAGTTATTTATTTAGATATTCATAGATAATATGAATCCATGAATTAAAACGTATTACAACTATGCGCAGTTACATCTAGGGGTGCTAATTTCTACTGTACTGGTTCCTCTATTTCTCTACACTATGAAAAAGCAGTGTACGACCAGATCTAATCAGGTGAGTAGGCTTACTGTTGACAAGATTTGTGCTATACGAGCTTATAAATAATATTTAAATGCTCCGTGCTGCTTAAATCGTGTAGACCTACTTGAAGTTCAGACACATAATTCGATGCATAAAATTTGTGTAAAAGCACGCACCAAAAATAGAAACTAAAGAAATTGCATTGGATTGCAACAAAAACGTTACCCTACTTATCGCATTTCTTTATTGACAATAATCCGTGTTCTAATGACTCTAAACTCTACAGAACGACAAGAGATGACAACCTACCTTCCAACGGCTGCCGAATTAGTTTCTTAAATCTAGTTTTTCTTGTTGCTTTAAACCAAAAGTAGCCAGTTAATGCCAAAGATTTGATAAAATCTTCGTCTCTTTGTGTTAGAGATGAATTCGCTCTCCAGTGCAAGAACGACTTTTCAACGATGACGACCAACAACTCCAGTGGAAGTTCATTCAGCTGAAAACAATAATTAACTGCATTATTAGTAATATTCAATTATACGAAAACAAGAAATCATATTAGTTCTCTATCAATCAGTCAATCAATCCATCAATCCATCAATCAATCAATCACCCAATAGATCAATCAATCAGTATGTCAGTCAGTCAGCAGTCAGTCAGTGAATCAGTCAATCAACCAATCAATCTTGATATTTCGCCTCTTTTCTCCATATTAAGCAATGACGAGATTAAAGAGAATGCCTCTTATGTCTTTTCGAGCGATATGTTTTTCATTGTCATGCTGCAACCCTTTACAACGCTTAGGCCTATGTCAAGTTCATTATCACTCTTTACATACTATGAAGAATGCTTTACAGTTTTTGCGTTGACACCTACATAATGCTACATAATGCTTTGATAAATTCAGCTAATTTACACCGAATGCACTTAATGCTGTTCCAATGTTACCAATGAGACGATTCACGAATCAAATGAAAAGAAATGTGGCTTCTGGCTACTAACATTTTGGGATAAATTGGGATTTAAGGAGTGTTAGAGTATGACCTATTATTATTATTATTATTATTACTAATATTATTATTGGTATTATTGTTATTATTGTTATTATTATTAATATTATTATTTTTATTATTATTATTTTTATTATCACAATTTCCGTTTATTTTCAAACTGACAACAAAACAGTACGATTACAGACACAGTATAAACGAATGATTTCGGCAGCCATGCAAGCGCTCATTACGCTGTAGGCCTACATCAAATTTTAATTTAACCAACGCCGCCGGTACGGGAATCGAACTCGGTTCCTCAGCTCTGCACGCCAGTGTGTTATCCATGACTGTACGGTCAGGGTAACACTTTAACTCAAGTGTAACACTGGTAGCCGCATACCGATAATCTACTTGTGTGTACATTAGGAGCTCAAAGACATCATAGAGATATTGAACATAAACGACCAGCGACCCTTAATATTTGACGCCAACACACATCAAATGAAGGCACAATTATAACTCGTGTGCTAAAGTCATATCTATGCAACGTCATAATGCATTAAAGCGGGTGCATACTAAGAGAGCCGCGACTTCAGTTCTTGACAATGTTGTGAACTTGTGACATACAGCCTCTGGCCTTGTAAATGGATATGCTGGATAGCAAAAGGTGCATGGACATGGAATACTTTCAACCGGACATCATTTCTACCAAAGGTACAATTCTTGTCACTGGATGACTGAATACGTGAATGAAAAAAAGTAATAATGATTGAAATGATAATAATGAAAATAATGAGCCTGCTTAGACACTTGTTCATGGCTTTTCAATAAAACATGCCAACAGCCCTGATAGCTTGCATAATCATACTAATTCGACACAAACCATTTCCAAGCGACACCTGGTCTTGTATCGTACCTGAGAATGTATAGATTAGAACTATCTGACAGTGTAATATTAGCTATTCAGTGTGACTACAGCGACGAAATTAGAAAGACTTCAAGTCATGCAGGGATGAGTGTGAAGCCTTGACTAAAATCTAACTACGCATTGAGGGGAATTCATTCTAAATAAAAAACACGGTATTGGGTCACGACATTCCTTGAATAATGCCCGAACAGTACATAATGAGGATATTCGTACAACTGAATCTGTCCAGCCAACGACCGCTTTTATCAAAATAAACATTTGGTCATAAGTATTAGGTTCGGCCATTGTACTTCGTTCATCAGTGAGTGCCGCAGAAAATCTGTGACAAATAATAATATAAATAGTTCGTTGCTGTTTTGCCAGAGCCGTAAGGTAGATTCAGAAATGCATGTACCTATGTTATGCATTGCCATCTATTGATCGAGAATCCATTTCTATATCTTCCTGACAGAGTACTGCATTTTAATAAACCGATCAATTTCAGTCATCAAGCGAATTGAAATTGTGACCCTTTCCCTACTATGTTCTCGGTTGGTGGTCAGAGGTTTTTGGAATTCGTTGCCCAATATTCAGTTCCAGGTCGGGGATACCCAATGAGAGGAGTAGGAAATGTGAGGTGGACACACGTATAACTTGTCCCCTCTCTGTAAAAGGTGAGGGGACTTGTCCATCTCAACCCCCCCGGGATCGCAGCCTCTGGTTCCATCAGTCAGTCCTTTCATTGCGTTAAGCTGCAGTGTACCTACATGTTCTGTCGCACCCTGATTTATCTTAATTTACATGTCGATTCTGGTACCAACAGTGAGTGAGTCTTGATAACTATTTGTGATTATACTCAATGCGAATATAGATGTATGCTTTGGGCATCAATGCAACAGCGTTAAACAGTAGTTGTATCAGATTATAAGAACCAAATGTAGGTACTGCTTTATTGAAGTATTAGTTTGATAATACACGAACACTATTATTTGATCAATTCTATTACGATAGTTAACCAAGTTTTATGTTTCACATTGTCATGAGTCAAGTTGAACTCGTTATATATTTGACGCGACATAGATAATTTCGTGTAAATGCTCTACACAAATTTCTATTGGCTATAAATTAGTTATGTATAAAATGTCACAACCCTACCGTTGTCTTTGATGGTGGTCGATCATTGTCTGTTAGATAACAGAAAACATAGGAATGAATGTAGCCATCGAATCCCTTATCTATCTAGAGTCAATCTACCTATCTATCTATCTATCTATCTATCTATCTATCTATCTATCTATCTATCTATCTATCTATCTATCTATCTGTCTGTCTGTCTGTCTGTCTGTCTGTCTGTCTATCTATCTATCTATCTATCTATCTATCCATCTATCTGTCTACCCAGCCATCCATCCACTCATCCATCAATCCACCCATCCATCCACCCATCCATCTATCTATCTATATATCAATCTTTCTATCAATCTATCTATCTATTTTCACATTACATTATCTAGAATTCTAGATAAATTGATACGTGCATAGATAGGGTTCTTGCTGCGCATGTCGTCAGCCATATATATCGGTCGATTTATCGACTGCTGCGTCATTTTGACGAATATTTTCATCTATATGCAGAATATTTGCGTGCATTTCGTAATTTGAAAACAAGGGCGACAAACATAGCATTGAGCTAAAGCGATCAATGTTCGACGTCATTTTTTGTAATACACAACATACAAAAAACAAATCACGCAAAGCTTCATTTCAATGACCTATCAATCAACACACTAGGCGTTGGTCTAGAAACATCGAGCTTGCATCATCTGAGAAATGAGTCAAGCTTAAAATATCAAGGGTGAATTAGAATCAACTCTTGCACTAACCGATGACAACATAATTTCTTAATATGAATCCAATCTTCCCACTATTCAAATGCTTCACCTCCAACCATCCGATGCTGTCAGTACAAACACACATGATATAATTAGCGTTTTCAGCTATATTATTTTTAAGATATATATAATTTTTACATAGACATGGTCGTTGAGTGGGAAACTGTTGAAGCAAGTGCTCGTAATAATTATTAAACGACAACAGCGGTATCGAAACATTTCCCCACCGGACATTTCCCCAGACATTTTCTTTCCCGACAATTCTCCCGGACATGTCACCTCGGACGTTTCCCCTTATACATTTGACCACTTACTCTGCACATATATTGATTAAAATGTGCATTAAATTGGCAATTTCAATGAATTATTTATTGTTAATATATATAATAATTTAAAAAAACGATATTTACCATGTGAGCATAACAATCTTGATAAAACGCAGAAAGCGGGAATGGGCATGTTCGGGAAAATGTCATAAGGAGGTAAATGTTCTGCATGAATGTCAGAGGAAAATTTCTGGGAAAATTCCTTAGACCCAGTGACAGCAATCCACCTTTTGAACAGCCCTTCTCCTCAGTGTGGCGAATTTAACGTTTTCGAATCCAGTTATCACTGTTGACTAATTAATACTCTCATTAAACTATTTCCAGAGGCCGTTGCGCCTCCGTAGCCGAGCATTTTCGCTTCGGTGAAGGGCGGCTGACGTGGCCATTGGGATGACCTCGATCATTAGTAACGGATGGCTATTCAATCAGGAACCGTTCGATAGTCCGAAGGTTCGATAGTCCGAAGATTAGTGTAAGCTCGAGAGTGCATAGGGTTCGCTAGTCAGAAGGTTCGATAATCCGAAAATCTTCGGACTAGAAAATTTTCTTCGGATTATAGAACATTACTATCGATACAGAAATATTCAAGCTCCAGACCAACATACGACGAATGCCTCCTCTACATCCTCCTTGAACCTCGACGAATATCAGGACGTGCGTCATCTTCCACCAGTGAGGAACATCTCAACCGACACCGACCCTGTGTTTGCGACTCGATCTCGGCAGGTCGTCGCTCAACCCTTTCGGCGCTGCTTCGCCCTACCACTCTGAACATCCATGTCATCTACCAGCTTTTGACGGGAAGCCGTTGGTTGGTTCCGCGCGTGTGCCGTTGACCAGCTATTGGCGACTCTTTTAGCTTATAACTGTGCACTGTTTGCTAATAAGTGTTCTAATTGTCGTTGAAACTACAATTAACATCTTTTTGGCTAGCACAGAGAGCGGCTCTTAGCAGATTTCTTGAGAGGCGCTACATCAAGTTTCATTGAATATAAATAAACTCTATAAATAATGCATTGAACACTTTTCAAATTTCAAATTGGCCAACATCGGCAGCTTCGTTGGCGCCCCACGGGCTACTCTACTCTACTTTTGTTCGCCCAGCTCAGCTTATTGAATACACGATGTCTCATGCAGGACCCACACGATCTGTAAACAATTTTTGTAGTTTTGCGATCACAGAAACAGGCTCGCACACATGAGAAACCTGTCCATGGTCGCTAATGGTTTGAGACGGGCTCGAAGCTGTGACCCTTCAGTTGCAAGGTAGGCTTACAGAACATACCGCTCCCCATGCAAATTAATGAATTGGTTATTGAAAAAAACTCTCAGCGGTCTGAAATTAAATTATTATAGTCACCTGATGTTTGCAGCAACAGCAACTGTCTCCATTTTGTCTCCTCTTTTGAATGTAAGTGCTTCTACATAAGGATCCAAACCATCGTTGTATCCGTAATATTCATACAATTCAAGCGACAGAAGCCATTCCTCATTTATGTCTATATCATCTGCAGCTAACAAAAAATCCAAATGTGTTTCGAGTTCGATTTTTTCATCATATGTCATTTTCACTGGGTCGAAGTCATCGAGAGCTACCAGTTTCCCATCGGCTGAAACAAAAATAAAACTTGAAGCAAAATTATTATTTGTCAATAATGACATATTAAGAGGTCGCGACTGTTTAACGCCAAGGGTACAATTACAAAACGTCTTTCTCAATTATATGTACATTGACCGTAAACTGCAAGTGGGAAGGTGAGCGGAGGTAAACTATAGCAACCTGCAAGACGAAAAAATAGGCGTGACATTCAGCTATTTATGTATGTATGTATGTATGTATGTATGTATGTAAGTGTGTATGTCTGTATGTACATGTATGTATAAACAATGTTGCATCACCTTCGGATATTATCATAACACGATTTGATGGTATAAATCCAATCAAATTGTTTTCCAAATGCTTCACCATCCACCATCTTCCAGTATCGCTGCAAATAAAAGTATATGTAACAGTGCTTATTCACTAAAACATTTTCGCTAATATAATTATTTATAATCGAGATGTTTTTGTCGCAGTTGAGCAAAGGTCTGGTTGAAACTCAAAGAAATCACCAACCACCCATACTTACAAACATAGCGCATCAAAAATAGACCTACCTATGGGTTTTGTAGTTATTATTAAATTGCTGTTTAGAGTAGAGATTTGGTATATTCATTAGTAAGCATGGAAGTTGGTGGATGGTAAAGCATTTGAAAAACAATTTGATTGGATTTATACCATCAAATCGAGTACGGCCATGAGTGTTCATAGGACATTTTCCAGAGGTGGGCAAAAGTAATAATCACTTTAGGTTGCTAGGCCTAATTGTCGAAGTTTTGTGGTTCGATTTTATCCCTAATGACATTATTTTGCAGCGCTATGTAGGCCTGCATGATCTAAATGTTTAAAGCGTAACAACTGTCGATTAAATATTTCAAATTAAATCATCTAAATTGCAGGTGCTATAGGCGGCTAATTTTTATCTTTATAATAAAGGCTCAATTCCTTTTCCTAAAACAAGAATTTCACTATTCTTGGATAGAGCCTGCAGCAATCAATCAGAGTCGATGAGCTTCTGTTTGCTTTCCTAAATTAAACAAAATCATAGCACAGTTGAATAACTCGAGACAATCATCAGCTACAATGGATGTTATAGCATGGAACTAAAAGATTCATCCTTCTTTAATCTTTAAACAATAAAACTTGTGTTAGCGCCTCTTCAAAAAATCTACCCAGAGGCGCTCTCTGGGCGAGCCTACATGTTGTTAAATTTCATTTCAATGAGTGTTAAATCAGTTAGCAAAACAGTGCACATTAAGCTAAAAGAGTCACCAATGGTTGGTCCTCGCACAAGCTGACAGATGGCGTGGATGTTCAGAGTTTCTGGCTTGTTATGTTAGTGAGCATTAGAAGCCTTTTGATGCGCATGTTACCTTTTTTGTCCTTAAGATACATGAATTCGATCGTTTTGCACGAATTACCGATTGAACGAAACTCTCCGCTGTTTGCTTGACAAGATCAACTCACTTGAAGTATGATGGATGGAAGATGGCCATTTCATCTCCTCTTCTAAATGGAAAAGTGTTTACAAAAGGAGATTCCACGATTCGTCTGTTTCGTAAAATATCTTCGAGCTCAATTCTGTCGCTTTGTCTCATTTGTTTTGGGTCAAAGTCACGAATTGCACGTAATTCCATTCCTTCTTTAAAATCAACACAAACATATTAAAGAATTATAGTGCACACCTCAAACATAATATATTACCACTCTCCAAACATAACATATTATCACTCCCCAAACATAATATATTGTCACTTCCCAAACATAATATATTGTCACTTCCCAAACATAATATATTGTCACTTCTCAAACATAATATATTGTCACCCAAACATAATATAGGGTGACACAAAAGTTCATTCACAGTTTTCAAACTTCAATATCTCGGTCAAAATGATTCTTATCTCTTAAGTATTTTTAAAGCCTATACAGGACTCAAATAAAATATTATAAGCATAAAAAGTTTAAGTCGAGCGTGCGTTAAATGACGTGACAGTGAACATCGCGGCGCGCGAGGGGCATTTCCGGCTCGTGCCTGGATACGACGTAACCGTTATTCACGCCGCTTAATTGAGTAAAAATTAGGAGCATCGACACTGGTCTACTGTTTTGTTCACCGATGAGTCGGCGTTTAATGTGTTCTATCTACCGAATGCACAAAACGATACAGTTTGGGTTTCATAGGAGGACAATGATTGTGATGATGTGGAGTGGGATGACAATCAGGGGTCTCACAAGCCTTCACTTTGTGCCAAATGGTACCATACTGAACTTGCAGCACTGCATTATGCATTCTCGAGAAATACGTGAAGCCAGCGTTCGAGAGACAACGGCAGTGTTATGCAACGAAAGTTATTTGTTGACAACGATCTGGGAATATTTCTGTGCACGCTGTCATACGTAAGCTGTAACAACGAAATGGCTTGATTACAAACTCCCTTCACGAATAAAACCAACAGATTGGCCACCAAAATTCTCTGGATCTCTCCTATTGAGAACTTGTATTTTGTCCCTCAACGTTTTTAAAGATGAGTCAAAGAGAGTCGATCAGCTCAAGCGAGCGTGGAGATCGATGGAAGTTGGGATATTCAGCTATAATCAGTCGCTGATCCAGTCTATGCTGTATGCATATGGAGTCAGTGCTGTCATTAAGCAGAACGAAAATACTGTACGCTAACAGCTTACGTCTGTAAGACGATTGTAACAATGTTGTGCTATGGTCTACTTGGCCAAATATTTTGTGTCACTGTGATTTTACAATGAACAAACTGTGTTGAATGGCTGTTTTTTTCCAAGAAACTGGCTCTCTTCAATTTTTTAATGTATAATGGCAACCACTGACCGGATCAAAGCCAAATTTTTCCAATATATTTCATTTGACTTTTGTATTCACTGAGAAAATATCAGAAAGAAATGTGAAGAAATTACTGAGAAAACGCATTTTGAAAACGGTGAACGAACTTTTGTGTCACCCAATGTATTGTCACACTCCAAACATAATATATTGTCACACCTCAAACATAATATATTATCACACTCCAAACATAATGGTCACGCCCCAAACATAACGTATTGTCGCACCCCAAACATAATATTCCTAACAACCGTAATGGGCGGACATTTTATTCAAGACAATTATCTGTTTAGCTATCGTCCTAGCAATCTTGGTAATAATAATTAGTAGGCTACTTTGACCACAACTTATCTGAGGACATATATCAGGCGGCGATTGCGACCATCAATCGGTCTACATAGGCCAACTGAGAGACCAAGATAAATAAAGTGGTTGCTACGTCATATTCAAGCTGCCTGTCATGCTTGTTTAGCAGATAACTTTTCTTGCTTTTCTGCTAAGTTTCAAATACATTCGACGGATTTAAGCAACGCGACAAAGAACACGCATTTTGTTATCTAATTCGGAGATTTCGTCGTGCTCGCTGTTAGTTTATCTACAAATTGAACCAATAAAAGATCCATATTCCCATGATGGAACTTTATATAGCTCAGTTAGATCTCATCTGATACTTGCAGGGATCTGAATTTGTTTTCTGGATACAAACTTATCTGGACATGTGAATAAAATTTCTTGTCGTAATGCCTGTTAATCATCAAGCTATGATGTGCCCGTAAAGCCCTATTATTTTGAGAGATATTTTTATTTTATTACGCAATTTCAGGTCTGCGCTTAGAATTCTAAATAATTGAATGATAATAACGTCTGAAACGATGCTGGGTTGGTGAATGGGATGTGCCCAGGACACAAGTTTTGAGTATCACTTTGCCAAATTATTTTTTAATACGATCGCAATTTCGATTTATAGCATGTTCTGAGGCGTTGACTGTGCAAGGACTTTGAACAAGCTCCTCATTCACAATTTATCTGAATTCCTGTCTCGAAACCAGATTCTGGACTATTAATAGGCCTAGATATTAGATTAGTCAACTAGGCTATAAGAGATTATCCTCCTGCAGATGCTGCTCCAGTGTCTCGACAATCGACGTCTGCAGTGTTTATCACACATTTGATTTTCTATCTTAATCGGAAATATTGAACATGGGTTAATTATTCTCCAGATAGGCTTAAAATGCTAGATTTAAAAGAAATTACTGGAGTTCCATACCTGCGTATGAGCTATTCGAGCACCGATTGTAGCATATCATGTTCTGTGGTGTGCAAGTCGGCGACGTTTGCCTAACTGCCTGCAATGCTCACTGTTTGTCCTGTTGCTAGAGAGTATTAAAACGAATCAGTTTCATTACAAAGTTCAAGAACAACAATAATATTATAATTAGACCAAATTAATATGCTTAAAGTCAATCTCACACGAATAGGCCTACTATTGAAATTCAACGCCATCTGATGCAATCTTGATTTCATTAACCATGGTTCATTTCCTTTACTTGACCGAAAGCTTGATTGCTTGGCGTTTTGCCATAATTTATCCTGAATAGAAGTCGAAAAGTAAAATATTCGTCTATTCGAGTTCGATGCCCTCACCCATGTAAGCTTGACTAGTCCTTCTTTCGCTAGGCGGCGTTGGTTCAATTAGATGTATGAAGTAACTGGCTGCATTGTTGAATTGGCTGCTATCGAGTACCGACAGTTATATTCGACTAATGTAACAACTTGTAATCAGTCGTTCATACTACAGGCTAGGCTTATATATATATATATATAGTTTACTAGTAACGCTATGTAATGCAGAATACAACTGAAATGTGGGTGGACAGATTACTATCGCATTGCTATCACGGACATTGTTATCTCGTTTAGTTCAGAAGGGCAACCAATGAACCACGAAATGACGCTAATGTTCTTTTAGGTTTTATTGTCAAAGTCTTATCGTCTGTGTATTATATAGGCCAACCTCCATAATCCATGCGAGAGTATATATGTGTACAATAAGTTTGATATCGAGAGCTGATTACGACAGCAACTGCGATTAACGATCTACTGTGTATACGTCATCTGCTAAAGTCAATACAATTAGAATCTCTAATAATAATAATAATAATAATAATAATAATAATAATAATAATAATAATAATAATAATAATAATAATAATAATAATAATAATAATAATAATAATAATAATAATAATAATAATAATAATAATAATAATAATAATAATAATAATAATAATAATAATAATAATAATAATAATAATAGCAGTAACAGTAACAGCAACAGCAACAGCAACAACAGCAGCAGCAGCAACAACAGCAATAGCAACAGCAGCAGCAACAACAATAATAATAATAATAAGATATTGGCAAACTTTGTCACGTTCTAAATTGCAATTGGTTGGTAACTTTACTTACTAGCAGATATCGTCAACATTATCAACCAGACGATGAACCTACATTCGAACAGTTGAGTCATTTGGCCGATGAGGGTCTATTCAAAGGGGTAATGAAGAACTCTGGTCAGGTGCTTCACCGGCTTCTTACTCCGATAAAGACGACCTTCATACTCCCTACTCCTACGTCCACATGTCCGTGTTATTCCAGCGAGAAAATCCATTTTAATGAGAATGCTATGCTGTTAAATATAGTGTACAACATCGTACGAATATGCGTTTGGCTCAATAAAGAATATACTTACTTACGTTGATATTGATTCTATAGGCCTACGGAAACGTGAGAACTTACAATTTAGTTATGGGAGGGGTCAGTCAGTCTGTCTCAGTGAACACTGTTTACTGACTCCCACGAAACAACGTCACCGATAAGGAATTGGTCTTCTGAATAATTGACCAAATAGTTTGCAACTGACCCAGTGTGGTTCGCCACTCGGCAGGTAATCAATCAACTTATCATACACAACTCATTGAAAGCTAGATAAAAGTGACAAGGACGAAAGACCCGAGTAGAGGCTCGGCCTAGTTTTAATTATCACTATCAGTGCCGTATTGACACAGTGCTTAATATCAGAGCTGTCTGCTACATGATTGGTTGCAATCACTCTTATCACTTACGGACTCATCCCTCCCACGTAGGCCTACTTCTCTCAACTTCTTTGACGGCACAGGCTTGGGGTTGCATAAAATGGAGAAGAGGAATTTGGCATCTGCTGCGTTTGAAAGTTCAGAGACTGCTGGCAAGGATTATTCTAAGTAGCCTAGGCGTTTGGCTCACCTTAGGAGTCTTTCCAGACGCTCCTTATCAGAGACTAGGATTAAGCCCCACCAGAATGGGGAGGCATATAGCCATTTAGCAATTGCAGTGGCTTTGGTCATGTAGCCTAATGAACTGAAGAGGAAGAGAACCAAATGTTACTTTCTAATTTCGAAAATATCTAAGCTGCAATATCTCACACTTAAGCGGATGAACTTATAGCATTTACTGATTATTCGCTTCTATGGCATATAATTAAATAATAAATCGTTACCAATAAAGTTAAAGATGTTTTTGAAACTGCTGTTGTCATGTGATATCGAATAATTATAATTATTACAACTTCAAAGATTCTTTACATTTGTGTTCTACTTAATAATTCAAAACAATTGATCGAGACACAGATGTGTCCTTGTTTGTAAATGCCGTCGGTCATTAATATATTTTTTCCGAATAGTCGCTGTGCCAAAAAGGTCTAATGTGACTTTTGAAACCTATATTAATTAATCATCGCATTCTGACATGCTATTTTTGAATTATGCCATTTCAACGATGAAATAGGTTCGCCGTGTTTTGAGCTTACCTCTTAATAGGCCTATAATAATTATGACAACTGTGGGCACCTTTCAATGTCCAGCAGTTTGAGATCTTGTGTTAAATCCAGCGCCATTTAGGCCTATCCCTCTGGTCTTACGATTTTCAACCTTGATGTTCACTATTTACACACTCGTACGTCATAGGCCTATCTATTATTATTCACAAGCATATTATTTGTCGAGAGATGAGATTGAAGGTGACGTTATCGTGAAGGTTATTATATTAATGACGAGACCTGAATTATTGAACATGGATAGATGTAAATTTGGTCGGACTATATATATATATAGTCAATTTAACAAATCACAAGAACATTATACATGTGTATTATCAGCTGTGATAGAAAACCACTTACAAATTATTAATATGTCCGTGTTAAACGAACTTCAAAATGCACAATTCAAAAATACAAAGGCAAATTATACACGACTGGCAAAGTGTTGTGAAAAGGCAACGCCTCATAAAGTGACACGCCACTGATAATAATTAAGATAATGACGATAACGATAATGATGATTATATTGATGATGATGATTATATCGATAATGATGATGGTAATAATGATGATTATGATGACGACGATGACGATGACGATGATGATGATGGTGGTGGTGGTGGTGGAGTTGATACGTTTTGAATCTCGTACTCGTATTACTGAACAAGTCTTGCATCGAATATCAGTTTTAATTTAACGAGAAGCTGGATTTATTGATGACAAGAGTGTGTAAAACTGGGAGCTGGATTGATATGAAAAGAATCATGCCTAAATGGAAACTGGATTAATTAAAAGAATGGTACAATCCAGCTTCTAGCCCAACATAATTCTTTTCATCAATGCAGCGTCCATTATAATCACAATCTTATCACCTATTGTCCGGACACCGTGCAATCTTCGGACTGTCGAACCTTCGGACTGTAGACACAGAGCCCTTGCTGCACCGCTTGGGCGCTATTTACAGTTTTCTAAGAGAAGGGTAGCATTTAGGACCTTTCTTGTTCCATAATGTTACCACTTATGTTATTTATCAACTTACTTGTTCTTCTGTTGGGATCACATTGAATTGAATTTATACATGCATAATTAACCACGTGCATTATCCTAACAGTCAGTATTTCCGACTTAGTTTGCACTGGTGGCATCGTGTCGATTTATTATTGCATACTCTTGTTGAAAGCCCTGCTGCCCATTGAGGTGTTCATAAATGCTCAAAGAAGGTTGAACGGTTACATTGTGTGATTCAAATGCGACGCTATTAGCAGTGCTCTCAGTCACGCCTTTGAACTTTCTCAGGGACCTGCGCATTCGAAAGAAACAACCACTTATATATATATATAATATCTTGCAATATAATATCTTATCTCAGGTGATTTTCTAATTACAATGGTGTAGCTTACAATGAAGTCTCCTTCTGAGTCTCTCAGACTGTTGAGCTGTTGTTAGTCTTCTAATGTCGCTATACGTCTCGTTTGCCATGCACCCTCTCATTCATATTGCTATAACCCTCATTCATCATCCAGTCTATTAACACCATTCTTGGTCTTCCCTCATCCCTTTCCCACCATTATAGCTTACAATCACATAATAAAAAGTCATGTTGCCATATTTTACATCCAACATCGTATCATTCAGTGGATATTAGCTTATATCCTTCCCACGAAGTCAAACTAAGTCACAATCACTTCAAATCAGATTCTTCTCATCCTCTACTTCCCCTACTCTTCTTCCCCTATCCTTCTTCCCCTTCTATTCTTCCCATCCTTCCGTCCCCTTCTCTTCTTCATCTCCTCTTCTTCCCTTCTATTCTTCCCATCCTTCCGTCCCCTTCTCTTCTTCATCTCCTCTTCTTCCCTTCTATTCTTCCCATCCTCTTTGCCCCATCCTCATCTTCCTCTTCTCTTCTTCCCCTTCGACTCGTCTCCAGCTTCCTTCTTCTCTTCCTCTATTCTAGTTTCATTAAAAAGATCCAGCATCTCTAAGGCAATTCTCAGTAGAATTTGGATCTTTATTCTGCCTAACCTTACTTTGTGTTGGATTACCTCACCATACTCTTCACCGCACTCTACTTCACCCAATACCTAAATTACATTGTATGCCTCTATCCTACTCTGCCTTAACTCATACTGCTTGACTTGTCTTTCCCATCATGCCTTACATTAAACGTAGGGTAGGCTATGTGATGCTAAATTATGTCAGAATGCTCTGCATAATCTTTATTCTACTTTCTTCTTCTACTTCGGTGTTCTGCCGATGAGCAGATTTTTCACATGGACGATTTTTGTCGCCCCTCCTTTCTCTCGAGCTCTCTCTGTCGCTCGCTGTCCTCTTCGTAGTTATATAAGATTCTCAATTTCCCTGATCACTCAATAGTTTCAATTTGTTCCTTCCCGTTGTTGCCTTCCCAGCATTCTTCCCATCAGTATCATCAACAGCAGATCCACTTTATTAAATTTATTAAATTCAAGTAATTAATTCACACAGCACCTGATTAAGATGACAACGACGAGGACAATAATGATGAGCCCGAGAGGAATTCCAATTCCAAGACCAATCGCAACAGCCTAAAATTAAGCAAATCAATCAATCAAAAATAACAAATCTAATAATTATCAGGATACAGCTTCTTACTCAACCACTTCATTCATTCATTGCAAAATTTTATATAGCGCCCCTTCAAGGTTACTAGGCCTACTCGGAAAAGTTCCCGACCCAACCCCGCCTGAAAAGAGCGGTTATAAGGCTACTCTGAAATGATTCTAGGTAAGCCCGAGTCATTTATAAGGTCCAATGATAACGGGAACCCATTCCATGCCATGGAGCCAACAGAGGAAGCGCGATGCTGTCTAATTGTCTAGTTCGCGTACGGGGAACGAGGAGTTCACCCTGTGTGGAAGAGCAAAGAACAGTGCGTCGCTGCACGCCAATGCTAGAACAACAGAGCTCTTGTAGATCTGCACTTTGCAGAAGCGGCACCCAATAGGCACCACAGGACCAAGGCAGACACGCGGTACACAATGCGCTGTAGGATAGGAAGCCAAAGCAGGGCACCCCGCATATATTTGGTGACATGACCGAACTTTGGGACACGATCAATGAGGCGCGCTGTCGTACGTAGGACTGTTCCAAGCTCTCTAACGGCCCAGCGTAGAGCGCACAGCAATAGTCAAGGCGAGTGACGACAAAAGAATGGATCACGGTAGTGGTTAAGAGAGCTGGAAACCAGAGGCAGCGATCTCGTTTGACCGGTGGGGACACCCAATGAGAGGGGTAAGAAATGTGGGGGGAGGTGAGACAAACGTATAGCGTGTTCCCTCTCTGTAAAAGGTGGGGGACTTGTCCCCTCGACCCCCAGAGATCGCCGCCCCTGCTGGTGACAACTCTTGAGTTGGAGCAACTGACCATCGTTAAGTGTATCTTAACTTACTGCACACAATACCTAAATAATTTGATGTGCCTGTACTCTATCAAACCTTGACTTATCCTGACTTATCTTTCTCATCCCATCCTACCTGGCATTTCACAGTAGCCTTTAAACCGTTCTTTTGATCGGGTTAGGTTTCTCTCTTATAGTTATCTCTGATGATTATCAAATTCAAATTATAGTCAGTCAGAGACGAATTGACTATTATTATTAAATTTTAAACATACTTGATCACAATATATATTTTTGACAGGTATACCTTTGTTTGATATTTCTCTCACTTGTGATGTCGGCATAGTAGACGCTAAATCAAAACCAGTGTTGAAAGTACGGTTATGATTATTGTCAGACTCCGTAATGGTGTAAAAGTCGGTCGACGTTTTGCCTGGTGAAACATAAAATCAGGGGCGTCCAGATAGGTAGGTTCGGAGGCAAATGCCTCCAATTTCAGGTAGGAGGGACATCTTTTACGACTAAGCAGGGCCGTACCGAGCTATAATGCGCCCTGTGCATAGCATCAATTTTACGCCCCACATTTTGAAAATAGTACATTATGTAGAATAATAAGTTATTCCATCCTGAAATTTGCGCCCTTTCCACATTTGCACCCTGGGCTTAGGCCCCGCTACCCCCTCAGTACGCCCCTGCATCTCAGGGGGAATATTTTGTCTTCCTGGCACTTGTGATAGGGGATTTGTCTCCAATCACTCAGAGGGGATTGACGCCCCTTCATAAAATCAAAGCCGAATGTTATTCTAACTATCCATCAATTAGTTTATTTCGCAGCCTTGCAGTAGAACATTATACTGTAACATTGTTTTAGGCTTTATAATACAATATTTAAGACACATGCATGTGACAAGTAAGCTACATGTATGTACAGGTGGTTCCTGATGCATTCGGCGTAATAATCTTACGTTAATGTTTGGTGGACAAGAGTAAGCGACATGAAGTTATTATACACCGAGTAGGCCCTATGACTAAATTAAGCAAAATGTCGAGCATCTGAACAAACATGCTTACTAGCATGCTACATGTCAGAAACCTTAAAAACCTAAAAGAGAAAGAAAATAGGCATTGCCGAACCTTATAAAAGGATAGAAGGATGACAAAAGCAATTGAGGTAAGCAATCGATAGAATAAATTGAGACAATAGTGTGGGACCTGACAGAAGGTTCAGCAGAGAATCAAAATACTAAGTTATTTATTCATCAACATTTATCATAAGCGTTTTCAGAAGGCAAAAAGTGCTTAGTTTGCACTAAGAGGTCGACAGGCAAGGGATGGACGACTTGCTGAAGATATGGTATTACCTTATTCTAATATCTGCAACTCTTATTGCTAATTAATAAATTACCTGAGCTACAGCGATATGTCACTGCGAGATATTTTACGGTGAAAGATAGGCATACAAAAGTTATTGTATTAAAATAAGAATAATCTCCACTGAATACTCTGACATTTAAATGGAACAAATTGCTACTCCACAACTAAATGAATTTATACGCAAGTTCATTGTAGAGCAGCGATTTGTTCAAGTCATGGTTTACCTGGTTCAATCGATAGGCTGTCTGACGATTGATGATGATAAGCAAAAGAGGGTCGAGCCGGCAATGATGCAATCCAATCAGCCCTTTTGGAGAATATTTAATCTAATTAGTCTAATAGGGTCGTTGGAGGCCCATATTAGATTACATTAGGTTAAATATGGATGAGTCATTGCATAATTATAAGCTAGTACGAATTGCGGTAGGTAATAAGTGAGCAGTGGCGTCAATACCCCCTTGAGTGATAGAGGCATATCCCGCGGTCCCAGGTGTCAGGAAGGCAAGATTATCAACCTAAGACTAAAAAATTATCCTCCTACCTGAAATTGGAGGCATTTGCCTCCGGACCACCTATCTGGACGCCATTGTAAGTGAGCAATTCTAGTACTGGGCTATGATTAAGAAAGAACGTTCCATTATTTGTAGGCAAACACTTGCGTTGATACAGAATAATATGTTGTTATTTTTGGTGACATTCAGAGATAATTTGACTGTAATGTCATCTCTATGTCCCTGCTTATAACGACTCTCGCAATTTTAAGTGCCATGAGAATAATATCTGTAGGCCTATGCATAAACCGACACACACACACACACACACACACACACACACACCTACACACACTGATAAATGCACATACATTCTTACATACACGGACTGACATGTTCTCTTTGATCCACGAGTTACAACCACTATGGCCCATACGATATTCTTTGCCACCAATGGGTCCTCTCTACATGGAGTGGGCCAACCCTCATATCTAGGTCTTGCAATTCGTTCTGGATTCCTTTCCGCGTCTATCTTTCTCCTCAAAGCCATCTCCTACTCTCTGGTTCACATAACAAGTAGCATAATTGAATGGTCATTCCGGTGAGAGGCGCTATAATATATTTTAATAAATACAATATAATAAAACTGTCTGCATTTTACTCGGAATGTAACTGACATTTCAAGCAAAAGAAACAGTAACACAAGAATGACTCACAGGCTTCGAACGATTGAGAGAGAGTTCGTCGCGATGCATTCTGTATTGTAGCTGGCCTTACTGTCACAGAAATCGTTGCTAAGGCGACCGTAGTTGGCGTAATCAATGACGATGCGTTCATTTTCTTGGCAGACGATCGCCAATGTACTTCCCGCGCAATTGTAGACCGTAAGAGACCTGTCCACTAGGGAACCTACGATGCATAATAATTATTGAATTATCACATTATTATGCATTATTGTGACAGTTTTATGCATGGGCCAACATCTAAGCGACGTCCATTATGACATAACCTTCCGCCCAATCCACATAAAACCCAATCATTTCTTAGTCTATGTGCGCTGTCGCCAATCTATTTAATAAGTCTGTAATCGTTTCACACCAACGTACCTACGAAAGCATCAGAGTTTATGAGAGTGTCCATGTTAACTGCACATACTGATAGGTGACTTTGTCAGTATCAGTCTATTTTCTCATCTTTAGTGGTTCTTCATTGGGTCTTGCTTCTGTATAAAATCACTGGTTTCGTTAATTTGTTAATTGGCTGTCTCTTGTCATTTCTTGGATATGATTTTCTTACTTGCTAATTGTTTGGCCTAATAAATTTATTTGATTGATTGATTAATTGATTGATAATATTTCACCTGAGTAACACTCATGTATCACTTCGAGATTCTTTGTTCCAAGACAGGAAGTAACGAAGTTCGTGGCATTGATGGCACAATTCGACTTTCCAGAACATCTGTCAATGTATATGTTTGACAATGGAACAGATATTCAACCCAGAACTGACAGAAGACGGACATAATAATATGCATTACATTCACACACAAATCACATTTTACCTTGAAAGGTTTTAACATTCACACGCCTTTGTAAGCCAATTTACTCGATATACAATTCCAGGCACACACACACAAATCTACACACACATACACGCACACACACCTATACACATACACCAGGGATGTGGTCTCGAGACCGCGGTCTTGGTCTCGAGACGGTCTCGAGACCGGAAAACTGCGGTCTTGGTCTTCGTCTTGATGTCGTCGGTCTTGGTCTTGGTCTTAGAGGAACGGTCTTGGGATGGGCTTCAGTCTTAGGTTAGCGTTCTTGCTCATTTGCCGTATCAGAGCAATTTCACTGATATTTATTTTTGGGTTATTTTTGGATTATTGCTTAGGCCCTACGCGATTTTTATCGAATTATGACGTGCTGACCATCTATATATATATATATATATATATATATATACATGTTACTAAGAGCAAAAAATGCATTTGCAACGGAACCGGCTATTTCAAAATTGGCCTTCACAAATGTTAAGGTTTTGGAACAATCTAATTATTATGTGGTCGGCCACTGTGGTCACTGTTAATCTACAATTTCGAGTACAAGTAGGCCTACAATGTTCAAACGGAACGTTAATCTACTTATTCAGCTTTCTTAAAGTATTTACCTATCGTATACTGTAAGTAATGTATAATGTGATATTCTCAGGCGAAAGCCAGGGGCTGAACCAGCAAATGTTCATACTGGCCGGTAAAACTGTTTCTGGACCATTATTAAGATTTGTATTATTCAGCAATAAAATTATTGATTTAAGCGTGTTATTCCGTTTTAGCGTCTTAATAAATTGAACTTTTATAAAAAAGAGTATCGGTCTTGGTCTTGGTCTCGGACCCTCGGTCTTGGTCTTGGTCTCGGACCACCCGGTTTTGGTTTTGTTATTGGTATCGGACCACCCGGTCTTGGTTATGGACCTCTCGGTCTTGGTCTCGGTCTTGAGGTTTTGGTCTCGTGCCCAGCACTAACACACACACACACACACACACACACACACACACACACACTGTTTTCTCTTTTACTCAAATAGCAGAAGATTTAAAATTGTTTTCCTTTGTGACTATACCACAACACAAAATTAATTATCATCAACAGAAATAAGAATACAGAGGACATCATAGAAGTTGGCATAATGCATAGTAATTATTGCAAGCATATGTATGATCTAGAGGTCCTAGCCGGTGACTCCCCGCTTGAATAGTATAACTTCATGATTGTGACGACACCGTTACAAACAAATTGCTATATTGTTATTGGGGGTTCTGGATGAGATACAGTGGCCCTTCTCCTACTACCCATAATATCCAATCTGCCTCCTCTGACTTCTAATGATAGCGACGACACTGATTGTCATGTAAACTGATTGTCATGTAAACTGATTGTCATGTAAACTGATTATCATGTAAACTGATTGTCATGTAAACTGATTCTCATGTAAACTGATTCTCATGTAAACTGATTCTCATGTAAACTGATTCTCATATAATCATGCTAGTTGATAATCATGCAATGAACAAGGCTGGAGGCAAGTAATAATTTTTTACTTGAATCGAATTGAATATTTATTTTTCAAAGGTGTTGCTGCTTTATATACACGTTGTGTTCCTAAAATATGTAAATATGTGTAATCAATGATCGTTAGAATGTGTGAAAGTAGGTTATTCCTCTTTTCTCTTTCCTCAGGTGTGACTGGTGCGATGAGATTTGTATAAGACTACTCTCAATCTCTGATAGCATCCACCTCTACAGGTACTTTAGTCCGTTCTCATATTCAAGTCTTGTTCTGTGAGAACCAATCACTACACTTGCGTCATCCATCTGCGTTTTCCTTCCATCTTCCCTTCTCTGATCGTTTGCATTGCTCATTTCGTCTTAGCGCATGCCCTATCCATCTCCGTTGTTTTTGTCTTATTCTACTTAGCAAACAGGGCTCTTTCTTCTCCTCTTGTTCCCAGCATCTCTTCGGTTGTTAACTTGTTATATAATAATGACGACGATTTATATTCGTCTTAAATTCGTCTTACGGATCCACATATAAAGGCGCCGTAAACGCGGCCATGCCATTGCAAGGGCGCCATTACATGTCCTTCCCAACGAATTCTCTCCATTCTCCTCCATATCCACATATCGAAGGCTTCCAATCATTTTAAATATTCCTTCCTCATTGTCCATTGTCTCGTATATCGTAGCCATATAATACCACACTCCATACAAGTGTCTTCATTAGTCTTTTCTTTAGTTCCTTGTCTACTTTTCCTTTCAATAGTTTTTCCTCTTTGAGATTACGATTTGAATTACGGCTGTAATACCATACCAACTACAGGCCTACTGCCACAAAAGATGGTACATACAGCTGTAATACAGCGAAGATTTGCTATTCATATGAAAATTTTGCACCAAAATCACTGATAGGCCTATAATTTTCGCGCAGCAGGTGGCGTCGAAAGTCTGCAGCTTCATCAGAAATTAGCTGACTTTTTATGTACAAAGTAAAGAAACAAGAATGACTTACAGACGTTGAACAGTTGACATAGATTTACTCGCGAAGCACCATGAATCTTCATTAATGCTACACATATCGTTAGTAAAGCGACCGTAGAGGGCGTAGATGATATGAATGCGTTCGGTTTCTTTGCAGGTGATCTTTAACTCACTTCCATCGCATGCAGAAGTCTTGGTTAAATTGTTGATCTGAGTACCTACGACGTACAACGTTAGGTTGACCTTATAGCTAGTTCTGCTTTGTTGTAGGCCTATACCTTAGATATTACGTCATCACTAGAAATTAATAGTTTTCCCACCTCTGTAAAATTAGATAATATACAATGCTGTAGTAGTAGGCTACGTGACTGAACTCCAGTATTGTTTGGCTGCAGAGTTTAGGCTATACCTGAGTGATTATGAGCAGATTTTTGTTTACATTATATATAATTATATGAAACGACCTTGACACAATGTATTTGTGTATAGAATTGTCGTCCTACATTGTATTGTACTTAGGTATGTGTAATTGTGTATGTGTGATGGTATGTAAGTCAACGTGTTGTGCTGAAACGTTTTGAATTTCATTGCGCCGTTTACAGATTTGCATAAGTGTTAGTATGCTATTTCGCAACGAGCTCAGAAGGAAACAAATCTTTCATCATTTACACCTTCAAACGTCTATGGGATTTCTTTCTCTGTTGCACTCGAACTTAGGCTGACGAGCAAACAGGGACGAAAGCTAAGAATCTAATCAGAACCAAATATTATTAACATCAGCCTTCATACGTTTCCTAAGATATAAATCACGGTTCTCTTTGTCTCTATGTGTTTCCCATGTATCTCAAACCTTCGTGTATCAAGTTCCAAGTACCGAGTATATCTAAATAAAAAATCTTAATATAATTTACGCAGCAAAATAACTTAAAGTTTTCAACTTTTCACGCATTTAAACCCAGACCCATAGTATTGTGGCGAATTTCGCCATTTATGTTGCGCTAATTATGCCTGTATAAATTGCATGGACTATGAAGTAAGGGCATAAACCATAAAGGAAAGTGCGTGGACCATAAAGGAGATAGCATGGACCAAGAAGGAAAGTGCATGGCATAGACCAATAAGAAGATTGCATAGACCAATAAGGGGAAATGCATTGCCTATTAAGAGAATGGCATAGACCAATAAGCGTTGCATAGACCGATATACAAAGAGTACAGAGGGCCTATATAAGGCGAGCAGAATGCAAGGAGAACAGTAGTGCTGGTTCGGAAGTCGTCGCCGGAAAGTACCTTGCAAGTTGATCTTGAGTTCGCACCAGAGCATCGGTCCTTGCAAGAGGAAGCCGGGAGGGAGCCTGACGATCGATTTCTCGGCGGAGAATAAGTCAACATACGGCGATAGCTCTTTACCTAGCGTTAGTGACAGTGACGATAGGGCGAACTACCAGCGTTTGCGGACACGTTCTTTTACGTAGCGCCCTGTAGGATTTTAAGTAGCGTTAGGGGATTTGCGATTGAGTAGCGCCTGTGTAGGATTTTATGTAGCCGTAAGAAAACAGTTGTGGTGAGTTAGAATAGGCGTACTTTTAGTTACGAACTCTGCCATTTACTTCAATGCAAGATGAGAAACTCTGTGGTGTCTTCGTCAAGTCGATAGACGGCGGTACTGAAAGTTAAGTTGCGTCAGACATTATCGGTAAGACTCTTTGCCAAAAAGAGGAAGCCGGACTCATGCTCGACGCCATTTTGGAGAATAGGTTCCCGGAACGGGCAGTCCCCGCGTGCGTGCAGCTAGGGATCCAGAAGTAAGAACGATAACAAGCCAGGCAGCGACGCGTCACAGCACCTTCCCTTGCAACACCATGCAGACGAAAAAATATATGGCAATGTATTACTATTAAAATCTGTTAAAAGCAATACTTACGTTGGCAAGTTGTGTTGACAGTGATTGCATAGCCAGGGTCACACTGGTCGCATTTCTCTGACCCTCTCACATTACATCCAGCCGAGCAGTTCTCAGAGCAAGCTACACAGAAAAACATTCATTTACTCAATCAACCTTTATGTCACAAATATTGTTCAATGCATTTATAAGCCAACTGTGGCAATTATTTTTTATCGTTAAGAGGCTGTAGAAGCAAGCCTGCCACTGTTAAAATTGCAGTGCCATGCTATTTTCCAAGGATTCAGATTAAACTTCAGAAAAATCAGAATGCCTTATTATATAACTATAACCAGAACATATTTTCAAATGTGACTATTTTAAGGCTCTAAAATTGAAATACATATAAAATGTCCAAAGGGGCCGTTCACATATTATATAACGCTCAAGGGGTAGGTGGGTAGGTTCCGGTTTTGTTAGCGTTATATTGTGTAGAGTGGGGGAGGTAGGTTGAAGGTTTTGTTATATAAAAAACTTTTTTCAGCTTATGCTATTTTGCCTGTTTGCCTGCCAATAGGAAATTCCATAAACCACGGACCTTCATTGTTAAATCGAAGTTCACAATACGTTGTGAATCAAAACTAGCACAATTAGCTGCCACCTGGTGAATTGATTTTACGTTCCTAGTTATTATTTTATAAATCCACTTTTAACAATTTGCTGTTTACAATATTAGAAATTTCATGTGCATAGCTCTAAACGCTCTAAAATTCAATTCTGTGTGCTTTGTTTTGATTCTGGTTTAAATTTAAAGTAATTCACTTTAAATAATTATTTTGGTAGGTATTATCATGATGCTTGATTTCATTTTCTATAGGATGTGTAAATAGTTTATGTTTGCTTAAATACCCAATTGCAGTTGTATTACGCACTCTATATACATCATGCGCCATTAAATAGGTAGAGTTGTACTGCGAACTTATCGATAAATACTTGATAGTGCAATATTAATGTTCTAAAACTACAATATACCTGCAGTTTGCCGTGTCCGTCATTTTTAAATATGTGCAGAAATGCAATAAACTACAATCTATCTTCACAGGAACCATCTTCCTCCGTCCCTCCAAAACCAAAATTGCAACCATCACACTTTCCAGCACCAGCCGTGTTGCATCCGCCTTCACAATGTGCAGAACAAGCTAATTTAAACAGTTTAAGACACAGAACGTTTTAATCAAGGGCGGCTATCCCGGGGGGTCGAGGGGGTCCCCCACCTTTCACAGAGAGAGCACGGGTTATACGTTTGTCCCCCACATTTCTACCCCTCTCATTGGTTGTCCCATCCACCTGTCGAGTGCGCTGCTTTAACTATGTAGGCTATATGCAGAGCGCACGCAAGACAACAGTGTTGGCTGTACTTGCGTAATGGCAGGTGTACGTACGCTTGGTGGTAAGGGTCAGATCGGGTACGTCAAAGTAACTGTTCATAAACAGACTAAATTATTTCAACATGGGGTCCGAAATTCATCGTCAAATCTTAACTGTACATATCAGCCAGCGCTCGTAGACCGTCTGGTTCTGCCGCCGTCTGTTAAAGACCATGGGAATCCAGTGCATCGTCCCTCAACCACTCCTAGTTGAATTTATAACATACAGTGTGTTGTTTGAGGAGCTTGAAAACTGATTAAGTTCGACATTTGATCATTTCTTTCTGATGCAAAGTAATGTGCGTTAATTGTCGGCATGAAAGCAATCTGTAGCCATCGAACTATTCTGACAACGAGGAGCTCTATATTAAGCATTATTAAGCCCAAGACGATGACTTCGCATGATTTAGCAACAACTCACCATCGATGCATGCAGGAATGTATGTATTATATAATTATGTGTGAATATATGGTTTGGGCCAAGACTGAAGCAGAGACACACGTGGCAAAATATAAGAAATAAAAGTTGGTAGCCAGTTATAGGAATGAGTGTTATAACTGTTATTATCTCAATAGTCTTAAGGTTGATAACCAAATTCAGTGCCTTTTTTCTTGAGAGAAAGGTGCCGGGACGCATCCTTATTGCTGAAAGAAATGCCACATAAAATTTACTTCCAAATAAAAAATTTATTAAAGTCAATTTAATCTAAGGGACTCCTTATTAGTTTTAGAAAGTAGCAAATTTAAATTATAAAGTTTTATGTCAAATTAAAGAGTTTTTACACAACTACTATATTTATTATTAAGCAATTGAAAAAAGGTGCCAGAACGCCGTTCCGACGCGTTCCGCCAGAAAAAAAGCCCTGACCATATTTCTTCTATTAGTCCGAATTGCTTTCAGTGCAAAATACACGTAACTAGATATTATATGCAAACGTTTAATAAACGCACACAGTCATAGGCCTATACATGGACACTTACACACATAATTATACAGACGCACACACATACATAAGTACAATTACTAAGTATATATATGTAATAAAATCATTCATATGTGCATCCAGCCACAAACACATGCATGTATAAAAATATAATACATGACCCGTAGGCTCTGAACATCCATGTCATTTGTCAGCTGTCGTTTCATTGATTCCACGAGTGTGCGTGAGCCCACCACTGGTGATTCTTTTCAGCTTACTGTGCATAGATTTGCTAACTTACGTATTTTAATCGAACAAATGACACTTAACATCATTAGACCAGCGCAGAGAACACCGTAAATATTTTGAAAGGGCGATATATAAATGCTCGATTACTGATAACATAAGCACATTTACAAGCATACACACACCAATGTACATACATGCATACTTACACAACTAGGTGCTTGCATACATATACGCGTTTTATTATACTTGAATTCTCTTCCCTGTCATAATCATCAATGTAATATTTTCTGTTAGGCCTACACTCGAAGAATTCCAATAGCTCTCCGTTGGCTGCGAGCCATGAAAACTATTGCGAACTATGTTCTAATAGTCTTCGCATGAATGGCCCAAAGCCCGACAGCAGACGTGTATAGGCTTATTTATAGGCTGTGCTTTATTTATTCTGCCATTAGGCAAATAAGGCAAATAATTGTAGTCCACGGTACAGAAGAGAATGCTTTTGTGAATTTACCTGCAGACACGGTTTCAAGAACGACACCTATGAACAGGAATCACAAACACATTTAGATATTTCTCGTGCATTGTATTAATTCACCGAATTCAATGTTTTGTGTATCTTATTCTCATGCTTAACTTTCATGGGTTTAAATAGCCCGTTTCAATAACGTAAAAGTGGTTTAACTATGGTTAGGGCCCCGTCGTTTAGGCGATCATGCGATTTCGCATTTTTTGGCATAAATTGGCGGTTTTCGCATACATTTTTTTATTGGAAAGTTTTCACAATTTACTGCATAAAGTTCGGAAATTTCTATCATAGTCAACTATACTTGGTCTTCCGAGGCCATTATCAGCATATATAGGGGCTATAGCTTATCGACCAGACGAAGCAATTGTTGATGACTTGGACCCGTGGTTTATGGGATTATGCGATTATTCGCATAATTGACGAAATTTTGTAGTATAATCCAAGGGGCCTAACTATGGTGGTGATGGTGGGGGGTGGATACTGATGATGTAGGTTTTATTGCAATTGGAAGACGCACTTGCGATTTACCTACAATACTTACAAGTTTACCTACATACTTACAAAACTGTTTAGATGGATACATGAAGATAGTGAACGGATGAAGATAATCATTATTTTAATTACAACTTGTGACTTATGCGCTACTCTTTGATAAGCAAGCATCTATCGATGGCAATAATAAGCAGTAGCAAAGGGTTCGCACAGAGGAGATTCGATCATATGCACTCCCCATTACACGACGAACACTCTGACCAATCAGCAGCCCCAATGTCCCACAATTATGACGATGACGATAACGACGATGATTACGACGCCATCGATGACGAAAGTGATGAAGATAGTGGTAATGGTACTTGCAAGTTTACATAGAGCATCGCCAGGATGGACTCATCAGAGACTTAAATTCTGCCGTAGGCTATTCATGATTTGATACGTTATCAATAATGAGCTAAGAGAGTAGTTGGCCCTATGCAGAATTTTACACTTAGTAACACGAACACTTACCTAGGAAGCATAACATTAAGAGTGTTAATCTTCCGTGATTGAATATCATTCCGAAAGGTTGAAGACTTCCGTTCAACAAAGATTCGATCGTATTACACAGAAAGTGATCCTCAACTGTCTATGGGCCCTATAATAGATCAGCGTTGAAACCTATCGGACCTCGCAAGCGTTGCGCAACAGCCACTTACCGGTAAAAGCCATTCTATTTGGATAAACTATATTTAGCTCGATCTCATCACGAGTCTTGAAATGCCAGAGCAGACTTTAATACGGAACTATAACAGCCAACAGAGGCTACACATTATTTCCCGACGTTTTTTTTAATAAACAAACCTATGAAAAGTCACCGACAGGCACATGGTGGCTGCCGACTGTAAGCCCCTCCGCCGCGATCAAGGCGAGCACATCGGACATCTGAGTCATAGAGTGACTTATGAGGCAGCCACTCGTACGGCGCTTCGGAGGAGTAAATTATATGTATAACATTACTGGAATGGTCTTTACCGGTGAGTCAATCGCCGAAGCAAGTGCAGACGTTGTTACGTTGTTGACTGTTTTGTGTGCGTTGGATCGTGACTCTATTGCTAGGCAAGCGGTTACGGTTTACAAAACTCTTACAGTGGGCTCGTTATGCAGTTGTACTTAAAATGCGTCCGAATAGATTGCCAGTTGAAAGTTATACAGACAAACATTGAATCAACATAAAGTCAACGAAGTGTTAGCAGTTGCAGTCAACCGTAAATCATTTCTATATTCAGATATTTACAGACTTCAATGCTTCGTCCAACTTTTAACTTACATGTAGGTCATCTGATGATCGAATATTGTTGCGGACGTAGGCTGAAAGTTCCTAGTCGGACAATGGGGAGGATTGACCGGGCATGAGAAATTTTCTGGGAAATTAGAGAGGACTGGATCGACGTAAGGGAGAGGATTGGCCGGGCATTTGAGAGTGATTGGCCTGGCATTGAAGAGCAAGTGGCTGGGCATTAGGCAGCAGGGTGGCCCAGAAATTGGGTAGATTGTATCATTTAAAATAAACACCATGCATTACTGTTGCTTTCCGATCAGGAGTTATCCCTTTCAAGATCGTCAAACGATCATAATTATTCCAGGATCAACTCCAAATTGTAATTATTTTAGCTTCTACTGGGCGCATCACTCGTTGCCATGAGATCAGAGTTAGATAGAACACAAGAAAGTCAGAGTGCAGTAAGAACGGACATCTATGGTGGCCGTATAAATAACCAGACACGTAAATGAAGGTCCTTAGCCGGGTTCGCTGTCATCGAGTCCGTAATACGATCTTGGGTCTATTGGATGAGGCAGGACAGGTCTGCTAGCAGAGCCACGATGCATACGGAAAAGTTATGGGTTCATTCCACGTGTCTACTCCTAAAGAATGGAATCAACAGCTACTCTCTCATCCATGCTCATAATATTATTAACTTTTCTCCCTCAACAATCGGCATTCAAGGATTTTACAAATTGAGTTGTCAAATAATCATTAATAATTAATTAATTAATTAATTAAAAGAGTCAAAAAATGCACTGTCTCATTAATGTTTGTGCTGGATAGATCATCAAACGGAGGGCATTTCCTTGGAAAATTTCGTGAAAAATTTCTCGTTAATTTAAAGCCGTTTCATAGATTCCAGTATTTTCGGCCTCTGTCGTACGAATGGTTTCGTATCGATCCATCCTTTCGTACTCTCGCAGCGTGTTCTGCGTCTCGAGCTGCTGATAATCGGTCAAATGAGGATAAAGCGTTGCATTAGAGGCCGTTGTGTCTAGTGAGTGACTCTTCCTGCTGTCTTCACACCGTCTCCTGAATTCTTTCAGGGACCTGTTCAATTGAAAAACAAAACTATTGTCTTCTTCGTACATTTGAAAATCTTCTAAGTCATTAAAGTTTAAGAACTTGGTTGCCTGTGAAGAAAAGCCGAAATTGTTGTCATTTGTCTTATCCCAAAACGCCACATTCACTTTTGACGCCCCTCATTTTCATTTCATGGAGAGCCAAATTCTTTTACCATGATTCCCATATAATTGACAATTTGAGTTTTGACTAAATAATCATCATTTCTGTTTAAATTTCTTATCTTGCATTTCCTGGAGACTATTGCTATACTCTCCCAGCGTACCCTAAGTTCATTTAGGCCTATCCAGCTTTATTAGAATTTTTTGAATGAGTTGTATACTTTCCCTAGTCTTATTACCATGTCATACACTGCCTTACTTTAATATGATTAAAAATTCATGTTTCTACTGAATACATGCACGTACAAGAGGATGCATCACCTGTTTTGGACGCACAGGACTGTGATGCTAATCAGGAGCACGGTGATGATAATACCACAGGGAATTCCGAGTCCAAGGCCAATTTCAAGCACTGAGGATTAAACAGATCATTCAATCTTTTCATTCATCTTCGCCTATTGATCTAAACAATCAACTATGATACGACTTTGATTTAAAAGCAGCAGCTTCTATGGCAAAACTGCAGGCTCGGAAAGTCCGCTCATTGTTAACTTCAAAAACCTACAATCTATGGAAACCATAACGAAAGCGGTCTATATCTACAAAGTAATAAAAAGGAATCTCTATCTGCGGTTAACGAAATATTCTGCCACATGTGATTAGCTTCAGTCCTAACTGAAGGAATATTTATATGGGAAATACTTATTACCTAACATAAAAGACAACCGTGCCCTCCCTTTCGTCCTCTACTATCGCCTACCTTACCTGACCCTATACCATATGAACAGTACTTAACCCTTTCTATATATCCATAACTTGACTTACTTTACTAAGACTCTCTAACCTTAACATACCTTGCGTTACTTTCCTTTTACCTATTCTACCTCACAAAAACATTCCTATACAACTGTTTATTTTTTTATTTTACGTTACCTTAACTTGCTTTTTTGAGCTCGGGTCAAACAATATTCTAGAAGTTTTTACAACAATATTCTTAGATTTTTTCAGTTAAATACCATACTTGGACATGCAGTATCTCCGACATGCATTGTTATTCCCCAAGTAGTCATAGCAGATGTCCAGTCAAAGTAAGTGGTCAGAATCTTGCTTGGGTCAGCAGTGCTGGACATTCCTCGCGTCGTCAGGACTGCAGCAGCGTTTACATAACATCCAATTCGAATTAGAATTGCATCAAAGTAGTTTTGATTTTTCTGATCCTAGTGAAAAATGTAGGGCCTACGTTTACTACCATCACAACAAAGATAGAAAATACTCACACAAAAGTTGCTGCAAACCAATTAAAATAGTGGAATATAACCACGTTAATCACGAAATGTTATATAGGGGAAAGCGGAGCAAAACGTCCACTCTAAGGAAAATTGTGTTCAGAGAGCAAAACATTTATGACAGCTGATAAACAATTATGATCATCAACAACATGCTCTCTAATGCTACAAGATCACCAAACTAAGAAACGTAAATAGATTCAAATTTGAGCTTAAAATTGTCCTTAATTATTTTGGCCAGAATGGGCATCTTGTCCCCTATACGTGGCAAAACGCGCATACCTGGGCATTTTGCCCCTCTGAAAATATTACATACTTTTAGATGCCTAGCAAGGGTTTTTCTTGGCACTTTATAGGTTTTTAATTTGTTCTGCTTTATTCTTACCAGTTTCGCCCAACCTGACTTTTGCAAAAATCAATCTCCAATGTCTCGTACTGTCCTCTCTTTGTCTTTCTCTTATAACAACTAGCTGGGGTACCCAGCGTTGCCCGGGTTAAGAAATAATGTAGAATGGAAATGGACTTGACTCCTGGATATCCTTCCACAGATGTGCCTGGCCTTCGTCTTTGCGCGGTTTTGTTGGTTTGCCCAGTGTAGTACCTCGAAACCTGTGAGTACAGTAGTGTATTCGCAAAATCGTCCTGCTGATTGGCTGATGGGACTGTGCAGTCGTGGAGGCCGCCTGGCTAGCAACATTTGCAGCCTGCCTGGTCCGAGTCACCTGGGGGGGGGTTGCACAGCCCTGACAGCAGCCTTTCTGGCCGCATTTGTAGCTTGTCTAGTCTGTCTCACCTGGGGGGGGGGGGACTCCGAAGCCCGCTCTTTGTCTTTCTCTTATATAATAACTAGCTGGCGATACCCGGCTTTGCCCACGTTAAGAAATATGGAGTGTCTCAGGTGTTCACCGAGCCAACGGCGAAGGTTTAGAGTCAATAGCTCTAAAACTGTGAAACTGCAAAGCCGGACAGACAGATACACACACAGAATCTTCTATTTATTTACATAGATATAGTAATAGTATCATTTTCTGCAGTGAAGACGTTTTTAGTTCAATATATGTTTTCACAAAGCAGATAGGCCTAATCACAAATATTGCAATTGTGTCAAAATGGTTGGGCACCTTTAGTGCATATGAGAGGTGGATCAGATAAGGCAAGACGCTCAGTGACATATGGGGCAAGACGCCCAGTCACATGGGGCAAGGCGCCAAGTTTACATGGGGTAAGATGCCCAGTGGGCAAGACGCCCATGGGCATCTTACCTCCCCAACATCTGTAACTACATTTCATATTGTACGCTTAATACGACTACTTTAATGACTGGTTTAATAATAATAATAATAATTATTATTATTATTATAATTATCATAGCAGTTTTACATAGTACCCGTTTTATATGGCCTTTATACTCAATAGTGCGCTGAGTCCAATCCAGGTCGAACAGAACGAACAGTTCTGAAGGTAGCGAGAAGCGAGACAGAGTGACTAATAGGTATTTGACGAGGCGTAGTACGGAGTCCATTCCGGGTCGCAAGACCAGTCAAGGAGAAGACACGGCGCTGTTTTATAGCAGCCAGGAAGCTAATGACAATATGTTCAGCTATTTCTATAAATAGAGTTATATAGGCTACATGTAAAATACTTAATAGTAACATAAAAAACGGATGGAGTGTAAAAAGAAGTGACACTGTAATTACATAATTGAATATGTATATTAAACAACGCTAACTCGCAGATATTTTAAATATATTATGAGAAAGTCATTTCTTGTGTTAAAATTATTGAGTTTTGTAATAGTTTACTTTACATAAAAATTGCACTTTAACTCAAACCCAAAACCTTCTAGTGTGCTGGACTGCAGTTCTCTTGGAACTGTCTTTCATCGTACGCACATATTGTTGCTATTGACTCTATGCAGCTTCGCAGCTCGCATTTTCCAGCTATCTTATAAAGCAAATGTTTTTATCTGTTAGATTTACTTGAAGGTACACGATCCTCGTTACTTACAAAATGCACCATATGAAGTGTTCACGTAAATTGAGTTACTACTTTCAATTGCAGAGTTGCACGAAATAGAAAGTATGATTCGAAACGCTACCAAATATATTACCACATTACAAGAAACAGTAAGATAATATAATAATCATTACATTTGCATCGTGTAGCATTTGGCGGATCATAGAAGAGACCGAAATAATCTAGACACTAAGCACTATTGTGTGTTGTTCGATGTTACGCTACACTCCGCATATAGAAGATCACTGTTGTATGCCAGATCCTGTCCTACGATTAAAATCGTAATTTAAAATTGCACAGGTTCGTGATTATATCTATCTATTAATTGTTAACAAACTGGATGAACATTACAGTAGTGCTGCTCATCTGTCCTCATAAAAGTGTGTAGGTTACAGAAACACATATCGCCAACGTTGCGTCTTTTACAGTAACGATGTTGAGCTCCTAAGGTCTGTTGCAATAATGTAGCGTAAGCAAGACGATCTCTTTGTATCGCTGATTCATTTAAATGTGATGGTTATGCCAAAAACATTCAAGTAAGTGTCAGTAACGCTCACCTTGCGCAGCACACGGAGAGAGAGCTAGGCCTACAACGAAGAATTGTTGTTAGTTATATTGACTTTCTTAGTATTTTTTATAATCAAGGCTTTCTCGTGCTTAAATGAACTGGAAAAGTATACAGACAGCCAGAGGCAGCGGTCTCGTTTGACAGATGGAGGGACAGCGGGGCACCCAATGAGACGGGTAGGAAATGTGTGGGGGCACACGTGTAACGTTTCCCCTCTCTGTGAAAGGTGGGGGGGGGCTTGACCTCTCTCGACCCCCGGGATCACCACCCCTGCAGACAACTACCAAAGCAGCAGAGTAGTGTTTGGCATCTGGCTATATTCAGAGTTGTATGGTCTCGAGACAGTCGTCTTGAGACAGTTTTTCAGTGTCTCGGTCTCGGTCTCGGTCTCGGAAGCCTGCTGTCTCGGTCTCGGCCTCTGTCTTGAGGCAGTGTCTCGAATTTTTAGAAAATGTCTTGAAGTGAAAGTCTTCTTCTGTCTCGAAAGTCTTCTGTCTCGAGCAAGCGATCTCGATAAGTTTCGCGTTAACTGTCTTAAAATCTTGCGGCAATATAAACACTTTCTCAGGAATTGGTACTATATACATTACAAGTTTCAAATTGAAATTACAAATGAACCTTATTCCCGAAAACTTATACATTTAGTATTTTACATCATTTTATATAGGCTCATTTGTCTTTTACTGTCTCATACTGTCTTGAGCCTAGTGTCTCGGTCTCGGTCTCGGTCTTGGTACCTCACTGTCTCGGTCTCAGTCTCGGCACCTCACTGTCTCGGTCTCGGTCTCGGTCTCGTCTTGGTCTTGAAGTTTCAAGTCTTGCATACAACACTGGCTATATTCAGAACATGCTTACCTAACAATATCTTTATAATTTGTTCACAGATTTTAACTTCTGTACCTATTGAAGCCTGAATTCTGGTTTCCTTGATTCGTCATATTGTGATCGAGTTTCTTCAAATGATGCAATATTTGACAAAGCATCTGCAATAGAGGCCTTACCTTTCCTTCAATGCTGTTAGATAGCGAGTTAACGATCAAGGTTTGGCCTCGAGGGGTCATCTTAAACTTGGGCTGCTACCTCGCTATTATACGTATAAATTTCGAAAGCCACAGAAGAAGCTTATTTCAGCAAAGAAATAAAAAAGCAGAAACTAACTGAAACAGTAAAATAATTCAAAAGTAGGGTAGACCTACATTGTATAGTGAAAGGAGTCAGCGGAGTGAAAAGCCAATCAGCGAATTCATACAAGCGATGTGGCTGCAAGCGCTATCATATTATATACGCTGTACGGGGTGGTATTGTTAAATTCGGGCTTGGAATGTCCCAGCACCACGTAAGCAGACCACACCTCGTACATACGCTGCACACTCGCTTGATCCCGCCTTCTTACTCTAGCTATAATGTATACCCTTCCCTAAGTATCTGTCAATACCTCCTATGGATATTAAGACTGGAAAAACAAGCTGGTTTAATCGAAAGGCATCCTATAACTTAACGGTTCTTTTCCGCGACATAACTTTTATTATCTCGAAAAATCTAGAGACAACAGCAAGTCGCTATAACGTCACAAAATGTCCTTTGACTTCAAACTAATTCGCCGGACCAACTTGTTTACTTCCGCATGAAACGAATGCACTGGACTGTTACAAAGAACACGACTGCTGTCTGTGGCAATACCCTGTTGCTTTTGCATGCTTTGCCAAGCAAGTCGATAAGCATGTCAGTAAAAATGTGCATCAAAAGGCGCTAGCTAAAGAGAGCAGATATTAGACAATTAGATATCCAACGCGTACGAAGTTTAAATCCTCGTGGCTGACTTGCAACGGTTGACCCCACAATATATTTATCAGGTACGTCAGAAAGTGCGTAAGTGTGTGGCGCGGTGTCTGATCGGTTGGAGCGGTCAGCCCGTAAAGTTCAGTGTGCGCTGAGCGAGCGGGTTCGAAACTCGTCCGGGGAGTCGCTGTGTGGGGACATTGAGCAAGTCCATCGCGCTCAATTATTGCTCTGCAGTACAAGCGCCATTGCGCAGTCGAGGCGTGTGTGTGCACTTCTGAGCACAATATGTTGGAAGCAGGGTAGTATCAAATTTCGATAATAAGTAAGTGTGAGCAGTCGAGGCGCTTAGGAAGCACGAATAGTCGTCGTGGCTTGCGATAGTCGTCGTGGATATAGTCGTCGTAGATTTGCGATAGTCGTCGTAGATTTGCGATAGTCGTCGTAGATTTGCGATAGTCGCCGTCAGCCATTGACGTAGCATAGTAGTCGCCGTCAGCCATTGACGTAGCGTTGCAATTACTCGTTAGTTATCGACGTAGGGCGTATTGAGGGGGTGAGATACGGACTGTTTCCGAATGGGCGCTACAGAAGTATTGTGTTCCGTTGTACATTAAAAGAGGGTTATCGAACAAGCGTGTCTTATTCCAAGCGTCATCCAGAAAGGAACTATATAAACCTTAAATGGTTAGTCTTCAGCAAACCACAGAGGCCTTACTCAGCGGACTGCAACTCGAACTACCCCCAAATCGGACGGGGCTGCAAGTCGTCATCCTGGTCACTGTTCCGTTACAATACATTGCCACAAGACATATTTTTGATCTATGGGTAAGATTATCCTACATGTACTTATTTACAAGAAAAAGACGCGTACTCGTCTAGAAAACCAGCTTACAACTCGGATGCGCCTAACCAATACCTGCGTAAAAATTGTTTCAGAAAGACTTCACACCATCCAGGGTCAGTGGCATTACCGATCTCATCACTGTTCTCACAAAAGTATTTGCTCATCCGCGAGTGCCACCGGGGTTTCTCTCATTCACGGAAATCGGAGAATATTTCATGACAATCGACAACCAGTGTTTCTGAAACTTTTTCACATTCTTCGAGATGTAAGAGTTTAACTAGTCACACCAATATACCGGAAAATGTTTCACGCTTTTCCAGATGCAAGAGTCTAACTGGTCAGTTTAATTGTCTGTGTGCTTGCCTTGACTTTAGCAAGCACGCTAAACGGACCAAAATCATGTGGAATAATAGATCCAGATTCGTCCAAGTACTTCGTAAGACCTGAATCATCAACCAATAGCTGGGCTTGAGAAGATCTGATTATAAGCTACTATAAATGCTCTTTTACACTCGCTACTTGCAAATATTCACTTCCCCGACTCTGTAAAGTTCTCAAAAATAGAAAATATTTACAACTATTAAGTGTATAGGTCTACCACCGCATCAGATTAAGATAAATTGCTATCGTAAGGTATACCCAATGTCATGTTAAATAAGTTACACAATATTTGTCTTTTTAAAGTGATTTTTTACCAATCTCTGTTTAACACAAAACTATTTCGGACATATTTTATGCTTGACAACCATTTTAATCTGCTTATCGCAAACCGATTTATCAGCTTATCTGACGGCTTCTCAGGCTACGTCGAGCGTGCTTAGACTTCTGGTTATTTAAACTCTTTTGTTAACTGATCTTCCTACCGCCGTTTAAACCATCGTAGAAACTGCAATCTGATTAATTTCTTTTTGACGTTGCACTATATAACGTTCCAATTACAATTCTTGTTTACGCAGTATCGGGTTGATGAAGACCCTTGGAAATTCTTCAGCGAAAGAACGTTGCAGATTCTGTTGAATGGAGGCAATACAAAGTGTGAAGTTGCTAAGATATTTCTCAAGCAACTTCACGTCAACCTATTGCTACTTTTAAAAGAATAGAGAAAGACGTTTTGAAAGACAATTCTTAGAGGGTTATACCTACCTCTGACACGTTGATTGAGTCATAGTTGTTCAATATTATTATTGTGAGATGTATTGCATGCATTGACACGACCTACTACAAAGGTTGATTCTTAAAATTCTTAGAGGGTTGAACATACCGCCAACATGTTTTTTTGATATTGCTAATTCGATTTGAATTCAGTTCTGTCTTCTTGAATTTAACTCATAGATCTATTAAAAGCTTACATATAGTGTTACTTATCATTTCTATTTTAGTTCTCAAGTTACTAGGCCCTATAGTTCTTAGTTTAAATTTTATTAATAATTATCAATCTCACATCTTCATGTCCACGATTGTGCTGAACGACTTCCAACAGACTTAATAAATACAATGGTAAAAATACCCAGATTTATTCAAATATAAAATATCCAGCTGCGACAACACTGCATACGATTTATCTCAGGCTCTACATGTCCTAAACATTGATTTCAAAGTCATTCGTGAAGTCACATCATGACATAAATACGTTACGCGTTGAAGGTTCATGGTCGATAATATGCTCCTTGGATTGCCTCACTTCTAGAGCTTCTAAATTGACACCGAGTGTAAAAGGTACATAATCCACGAATTGAAAATGCAATAATCATAATTTGTGCTGCATTAGTTTAGTGGAACCTGTTATATTGAGTGACATCTAAAAAAAAAGTTACGCAATTTGCTGTTCGCTGTGATGACGTGGCGTCACATTTCTTTAACACGATCCCTCCCCCTCGAGGTGAGTAATGCCATTTAAGGAAGGTCACTTAGCAAACAGTTAAAAAAGTCCGTCCGCCAATAAACGCATTTTCAGAAATAGATTCACCAACTGAATTGGTTGAACGAGTACGTGATAAGTCCTTGCAGCTGAAGGCACATATCCTGTGGAAACGTTTGGTGAGAACAAACATCTTGGCAAAGGAGAGCATATTATTATCGTTTGACTGAAAACATTAGTTATAAGAAATCCGATAAAGCAGTTGAGCAGACATGCGATGGTTGAGTTGTAGTCTGGTGAGAAAACAAAATCCAAGTGTGTCCTGTTTCAACCATGGACCTAAATGAAAGCAGAGAATAAGTACAACTGATTGATCGGCACTCAGGTCACCTTCAAATGGCTATGGAATATTATGGTTCATCATCACAGTCATCATCACTCTTCTAATCATATGAATCATAATGATCATAATCATCACCGTCGTTTTCTTCTACGTAGCCGACATCATCCTTGCCCATTGTGTTGAGGGCCATCAGGTGTGCATATCATATTCAATCAATTCCTAGGAAGTTTCCGCGATGGTTGCATGAGTCTTGCTATGGGTGTATGTCTGAAATCTTTGATTAATGGCATCATTCTTAGCATTTAAAATTCCCACTGATCTTTCCAAAGGTTTACAGAAGGACAATCGACAATTTAACCTTTATGCTGGTGCGGCGCCAGCGGACTTGTTTCAAGCGTTGTTTCTAGTTCAGTTTCTAACTTTCATCGGTTTCGCATCTATCCTAAGAGTCTGCTTTGTAGGACTAAATGTCAGATCTTTCCTATTTCATCTAAAGTAATTGCGCCCATTTAAAATAGCCTACAGTTAATTTATTTAGAGATTCATGAGCTTGTATAAGTGGGTGCGGCCTTTCTGATTACAGAAAACACAAAGTTCTTAAAAAGGAAGATCTAACGACCCGCTGGTCGTGGTGAAGCGCAAGGCATATTCAATAACGCTGGTCGTTAATGGGTTAGACAAGACTATTCAAAGTGATTTATCGCATTGTTCAAAATTGATAGACCTACTTGTTTACGATTCTTTCGCCAGATAAACCCTGCGACGGTAACGTTTGATATCGTCATCGGAGATGGAATTGAAACGCACCGACCAATACAAGATGACGATTAACGTAATGGTCATGCCACCGAAAATGAGCATTAGCAAGGTCAACAGAATCCTCCAATCGATTCCATCTGATGGAGGGGAGTTGGGAGCTGAAACAATCAAAGGGAAACGAGATCAATTGAAAATGGAAGTGAGAATTTCACGGTTGCTTCCAGAGTAGGATTGTTGTGTTGCAGACCAATTCCTTTAAATCGTATGCTGCATTGCCCTGTCTTACTAATGATAGTGTGATAGTAGATAGCATATGCATTCATTAAGTGCATGACAATGATTAATTAATAACTTGATTTGTTAATAAAGATAATCAATGTTTACTAGGTGACGAAACCATTAATTGTTGCGATCCTGCAACAGAAAAACCAGAACCAGAATTGAAGTGCTCTGTTGTCCTACACAGTACACAACCCCCATTGCCTGTATTGAGGGCTCGCTTAGTGCGCTGGTGGGATCACTACCTACACCAGCTACAATGGTGCTACCACCTAATGCCAACCGTACCATCTGTGTTACCAACAGATGTGACGCTTTCAATTGAACCAGAACCAGTTATTGTTAATAGAAGATTCACCAATTGAATTGGTTGAACGAGTAGGTGATAAGTCCTTGCAGCTGAAGGCACATATCCTGTGGAAACGTTTGGTGAGAACAAGCATCTTGGCAAAGATGAGCAAATTATTATAAGAACTGTTGTGTGAACTTCAGCGGTCGAAGTTGTTGAAGGAATCAAATTTATTGTAGGTAGGCGGGTTGTTGCGATTGATCCCAGTGGACGTAAGTAAATACATGTAAAGCTTGCTTGGCAAGGTGTTGTAAGAGATAGGAAGTTAACTAGGGCCATCTAAGAAAAGGTAGGACAGTGAATTACAGTAAATTATTGCAAAAGTAAGTTGTGGCATGATAGATAAAGTCCAGATTAGGCAAATAACGTTACGATTGCGTACAGTCAGGTAAATTGATGTAAGGTTATAGAGATGGGGTTAGGATATTATTAAGCGTCACCGTTAACATCAATTTTGTCTACATATGCATGTATCTTATCAGACTGTTGGGGAATCTATCGACCGAAACACATACAAATATTAGACATGAGCAATGAGTCCTTCAACCATAACTTCCGAAGTACCAGAATAACAGTAGACCAGGAATCATTATCAACTCTTGCTCCATTGCGATGAAAATTTGGGAGATCGTAACAAGAACAATGGCAAGTTGAGCTACAAAGAACATTGCGTGATATGGTCATATAAACTACTACTAAACTAATTGACCTTTGAGCCGATATAGAGGTCTTAACAATACCAGTCTCGGCACCCAACAGGATCCCTTCGTCCACAGCCAAAGTTATTGCATTACATACGAGAGAAACGCTGCTGTTATGATCAGTATTTTTAGCCTACATGTACATTGGCTCCAGTTCTCTCAGCGGATCTCATATCGCTTCTCATCATTGGTATGGAGCTGTATCGAGGGATCAGCTCACAGACACCTGCGGGGACTACACCGTTCCACACTAAGTGTCCAACGCCGTGGCTCCCTCCGTTCTTCCTCACAGGTCGAGCTTCTTGTCCTTCGCTCTCGGACTTCCATGAGGCAGTGCCGAGCCTTCTAGGTTGCTGGCCCTGCAACCTGGAATGAGGTCCTTGTCACCCTCCGCCTTGTGCCCAGATGACAATCAACCGTGTTTTATACTAATCTTAGGACTGTCCTGCTTAGCAGAGGTTCGGGAGCGCTTCTGAGTAGATGTCTTGAAGGGGCGCTAAATCCTCTAAATAAATAAATACATTTTGATGTTGATCGCTGAGGTAAATTAAGTCAATGGGTATGCTAGCCATTATCATAGAGCTTCAATAAAAATGTATGTCTAAAGTAAGTGAATAATAGGAATACTTGGAGTGCATGTGTGGTCAGACAATAGGTCAAAGCCACAGTCACAACGATCGCATTTCCCAGCTCCATTCATTTCACATCCATATGTTGCACAATTCGGAGCACATTCTACAACAATGAAACTATGCTCACTTATAGCGTGAAGCATAACCAGGAGTAATAATTCACAAAAGATATAGCCATGATGACAATAATAGCATAAACCCTTGGTCCCTTACCATTCCAATTACTATATCAAACGCATTAAAATTAGCCGCTCACAGCGGCCTCAGAAGTCTTAAGGGTCAATATACTACGCGATAATTGCAAGACTTACTTCAGCAATAAAATAATAATTATACGATAAACTTAGAATAAACCAAAAATAACTTGTTGCAAATAGACCTATATTGAAAAGTTTCTACAAAGGCTTGAAAGCGGACCATTTCAGTTGAACATTGGAATCTCTGAACAGGGAGTTTAGTTACTTCTTTGGTAACTTTAGTAACTTACCAACTACTACCACAGAGCGATGGTAAGTCAATCTGAATAGAGCCAAGCGTTGTAACGACCCATGAAACACACTAAACTGCATGGGTCTTAAGTCAGTATGTATACAATGTCAGAGTCTAAAAGTACCGTGACAAGTTCCCTTATGATATCGTCCGTAGCCTAAATTGCACATGATGCACGTCATCGGAGATTTGCATCCGACAGATAAGTTGCAGTTTGGAGCACAGACTACAAAGAAAAACCATTCAGATCTTGTAAACAATGATCAATAATAAGTAACATGACTCGTGAACTGATTTCTATACTAATTACTAATATATAATTATATCTAAGTACATTCTAGTCTTAATTTATAAGTTACCGTAAAAATTTCATGTTTAACATGGAATGAATAAAATGACTACATGGGGTGCAAGTGTTCGTCGACGTTAGGTTGTATCCCGGATCACAACGATCGCATTTCTCTGCTCCATTAACTTTACATCCGAATGTCGTACAATGCGGACCACAGATTAGACCTGTATCACAGGAAAATATACACAGGAACTTATGTGGTGAGATGTGATGCATAAATATGCCACAGTAGGCCTAGTAATTTCTCAAAGTAAACTGATAGCTATATCGATAAAAATATGTTCACTCAGAGCGGAACTGAAGCATAAGAAATTGTCTCAACGAAAGAAAATTAAAACAAAAGAATCTTAGAATTAACCTAAATAATGTATCAAGTGTTTCTTGAATAGAATAGCTTAGACAAATGCGTGTCACGTCAAATGGTATAGCGTACAAGAAGAAAAGATTCACAGCCTCAAAATTATTATTTGCGATTTACAAAAGAGAAGTTGGATTGATGATGATAACGCTTGACTAAATAGAAGTTGAATTGGTGAAAGTAATTTCTCATAATTTGATTATATGAGTTTCTAGATAAACATGAAGTTTGCAGAAATAGAAATTGGATCATCGAAACGAGTTCTTGCTTCAACAGAAAAACAGGATTGATAAAAATTTGTCTTGCCGAAATATAAGGCCTGTGTTGAAATCTCAAACATCATTGTTATCAATCTAACTTATAAATGTTAGGCTTACAGTGAAAAATTGGCGATTGTTAAATTTTTGGTTATGAACCTTTTGTTCGTGAAATTTTTTTTCGTGGAACTTAGTTAATGGCAGAGATGCCTACCACCACCGTTTAACTTTAGTAGCTCATCGCAGGGAGAGGAATAGTAGAAAATTGAATAAACTGGCTCATTCTGCAACATGTTGATTATGCAGGCTTCTGACGTCATATATCACATGGCGATGTAATTATATCCTATAACCTCGGTAATGACGCAGTCCGGGAAATCCCCAGTTTATAGGCAGTTTTGTTCGTTGAGGATAATAATATTTGGCAGTCGTGATTTTAAGCGGCCGATTGAATAATTATTAGCGAATCATCGATACGATCGTTGTAATAATTAATAATCGTGTCACTAACCTCTAATAGGCACAATTTAAGATCGTACAAATGCGGTTTGTTGTGGTTGCGTGCGCGAGTGGGCTTTCGAAAATGTATTATAGAACCTAAGGCTTTTGAAATAATATCATAGCATGAGTGATAGTTTAGTTTAAAACGTCGTTCTTGCAGCTAAACCAGTGCAACAACTAAACGTTTCACGCTAACCTATTAGCAATGTTTGCATCTAATGTCATGCTTCTGGCAATTACATAAGAATCTGACATAGTCGCAGAATCAAAATTGTCGACGGAAGCTTCTTCAACAGAAATGAGGGTTAAACAGGCGGACGATGCCCTCTTCAGCGCCATCATCATGGATCGGAGACACGTTCTGCTATCCTTATTCGGAATGGCAAATGGATGTGGGTGCAATTGTAGGTAGCATTCACGCTTAAATAGTTTACAGTATTCATATAGCCTACATTTCATATGCCATGTAATGAGGAAAGACTTTGACATCAGAACAATGCGCCAATGATATCTCAAAGTACAACTTTGTCACTAAGACGATTAGTTGATATTGAGGAACCAAGTCGAGTAGATGTTTAAATGTCAGAGCCTCACTCAGCAGCCAACTCACTCGAAACGTTTTCTGAAGCTTCGTTAAATTTACCAACCACAATTATTTGAATCATAAGTCGCATCGTTTTCTCCAAAGTATAATTTTATTAACACAAAGAAACGCCTCCGAAAGCAACTCCTTGAGAACAGTCAGAATTTTAAATTACCAAATTTAGCACTGTATCGTGTGAATGAAAAAACGACAGAAGAACTGCAGCTTAAAGAACAAATTAAAAAATCAACAGAGATTATTTTGTCATCAATAACGAATACACTTTCCCGAGTAATGCTTAAAACCGTGACAAACTATGTCTAAGCGAATCCTGCAGATAAATTTGAAGCCTCTATTTCTTGTGGAATTGAGAATACAAATACTTGGAGTGCAAGTGTTCATTGGTGTAAGGTCGAATCCCAGATCACAACGATCACATTTTCCAGCCCCATTAACTTCACATCCGTATGTTGTACAACTCGGAGCACATTCTATAACGCACAAAAATAGCACAGTCGAAAGGAAATTATGCGCAGAGCAGCAAATAGTAAAAGCTGGAATAATCATCATTTATTGAAGATGATAATTAAATTGACAACAAAAGCAAAAGATCATTGACAAAAACACACAATAAGACAAACACTAGCGACAAAATACTTAAAACATATAAGTCACCAAAAATTTTAGTTAATTGATTATGAATTGTAGGACTTGGAGAAATGATTGACCGTTGTCATTGAACTACAACAGTTAAGCACATAGAGAAAAGAGGCATCAGTACAAACACAAGTAACTTATTGCAATCTTTAGCATCTATCACAGATGAATGACAAATCAATAAAACTACAGCCGGGTGTTTTAATGACACACATAAGCTAATCATAATGACAGCATAGATACTATGCCAATTCAGAGATGGTAAATTACCGCCACAGGTTCCATTTGGACCTATTCGTCCATAGCCAAAGTTACACTTTATGCAAGTGTACGAAGAATTGCAGCCGACAGAAACGTTACAGTTTGGAGAACAAGCTAAAGATGAAACACAACGTAAGTTTCGTCAGCAATAATCGATAGTTTTTTACACTAATGAATTTGATTGTGGTCACTAAGAAGAATTGTGTCAAGGTTATCTCTAGCTGAAACTTCTAAACAATTCTGGAAAATTATTGCTAAAAAGGAATGAGTGACTGGAATACTCAAAGAGCAAGTTTTCGTCGATGTTAGACTGAATCCCGCATCACATCGATCGCATTTCCCGGCTCCATTTACTTCACATCCAAATGTTGCACAATTTGGAGCACAAACTACAACGCGTAAAAATATGTACAAGAATTAGTGAATGTGGTGCTGAGTCTTGACGCACTAATCTGCAAATTATAAAATGATTCATAACGCAAAAGAATAGCATTCAACATTAAACCAAAATATCATAGGCAATAAGAAACCGAGGCAACAAGATGGTGAATATGAATAATAAAGACACTTTTTATAGCGCAATGGATAATAAATATGGAAAAATTTTGTAAATTTGGACACAATATTGAGTTGAGCTTTACCAGCTCAAAACTGGGAGATAAAATTCTAATAGCTGATTTAACAACATAAGAAACTTATCGACAGGTCTACAAAATGACACCGCGTAATATATATCAATCTAAACTGAGAAAGATCAAATACGACAAACAGACAACCTAAACTGCTTCAAACCAGTGTATCAATTTAGAAGTCTAAATGTACCATCACATGTTTCATTGGGTTCTTTTCATCCAAGTCCAAAATTACACTTGATGCAAGTATTTGGAGAATTACATCCCTCAGATAAGTTGCAGTTTGGAGAACAGACCACAATGAAAAACCAATTTGATCACGTCAACAGTAGGCCTAATCATAACAATACATAGTTAAACTACTATTATGCAAATTACCTGGAACAATAACTTTTGAGCTAATTCCAGTCTTAACTTTAAGACCTCTAAAAAATTTACTGGTTATAATATAATGAATTTAAGGAATACTTGGAGTGCAGGTCTTGTTTGCCGTTAGGTTGAATCCCGCATCACAGCGATCGCATTTCCCGGCTCCATTGACTTCACATCCATAAGTTGTACAATTCGGTGAACATTCTATAGAAATTGAAAGTATGCATTGTCAGAAAGGATCCACGGTGAAATATAAAAATACAATTTCTGTTACTTAAAAAGTTAAATACAGAAAATATAAATACATTATAAATTATTAAAAAAATTAGGAATTATAATGAAACAGAATTTTTTTATAGCAGCATTTTAGCCTCAGCAGTTAAGTTTCCATCAATCACTGCAAAAACAAAACGTTATTACAGAATTCATATTGAATAACTCGGACAAATGGTTGAGATATGGACAACTACAATTTAAAGCGTAATAGTAATCCAAAAGCCAACTTAATTACACGACCTTTAAGTCAGCGTTTCGCATGAAACGCATTGAATTATCGCCACAAGTCCCATTCGGATCTGTTCGTCCAAATCCTAAGTTACACTTTGTACATTTGTCCGGAGAATTGCATCCAACAGATACGTTGCAGTTTGGAGAACAATCTACACAGATAGCAAACCAAGGCTTTGTCAATTCCGTTTCTTGTCTATTATTGTGTTTCCTTGCAATACAACCTTTTGTCTTTTCCTTTTGTCTAATTGCATTTAATCCTCAACAGTTAAGATTCTATCGAAATTTATGGTATTAAAATAGAAAAAAAGATAGGTATACTTGGAGTGCAGGTGTTGTTCGAAGTTAGGTTGAATCCCTGATCACAACGATCGCATTTTCCGGCTCCATTTACTTCACATCCAAATGTTGTACAATTCGGAGCACAAACTACGACGCATAATATATGTTTAGGAAATAGAAAATTTGGTGTTGAACCTTTTTGCATTCATCAGCACTAACTATAATTATAAAGCAAAAATGATTGTATTCCAAATGACACCAAATTATCAAAGGTAATAATAGTAACAAACACTGGTAAATCCGTATAATTCGGCCATATTTGTAATGACTCTTCTGAATAAATAGTTTGGACATATTCTTGTAATTTCTACTTTTAAAGTTGACTTGAAGCAGTTCAGAACCACGAGATAAAGTGCTTGTTTTATAATTTGAGAAGCTTATTGATAGCTCTAGTAAATGGCACTGCGTAATGTAAATCAATCGAAACAGATCAACGAGGAGATATGAGAAACAGACTACCTAAACTCTAGACTACCTAAAATAGTTTGGACATATTCTTGTAATTTCTACTTTTAAAGTTGACTTGAAGCAGTTCAGAACCACGAGATAAAGTGCTTGTTTTATAATTTGAGAAGCTTATTGATAGCTCTAGTAAATGGCACTGCGTAATGTAAATCAATCGAAACAGATCAACGAGGAGATATGAGAAACAGACTACCTAAACTCAACTGCTTCAGGCCAGTATTCAAATTTACGAGTCTCAACTTACCGTCACACGTTCCGTTGAGTTCTTTTCGTCCAAATCCAAAGTTACACTTTATGCAAGTATTTGGAGAATTGCATCCGAGAGATAGGTTGCAGTTTGGAGAACATACTACCATAAAAGATACATTAAGATCATGTTATTTATTAATCAGAACAATTTATCGGGTAAAGAGTATGCCTAGACCAATCACTTCTAAGCCAATTTTAGTAATAAATTTTAGAACTCTGTAAAAATTTGCAGGTTATGATGTAATGAATTCAAGGAACACTTGGTGCGCAGGTCTTGTTTGCCGTTAGGTTGAATCCCATATCACAGCGATCGCATTTCCCGGCTCCATTAACTTCACATCCATTTGTTGTACAATTCTGAGAACATTCTAAAGAAATTGAAAGTGTACATAGTCAGAAAGGATCTGATACAGCGAATTTAGTTTAGCATACATCTACAATTTGCGCTTTTTTTAGAAGTTAAATGGTAACATTTGGTGCAACAATAAATTATTATTCACATTAATGGTAGGATGAATGGCAGCAAAAGGCAACACAGACTCAAAATTGAACTATTTTTTAGTACAGGATTCATACTGAATGAATAACTCGAACAAATAGATGAGATGTAGGCAACTAGAATTGGTTTTCAGCCATGTAGTAAAAGGAGAGAAGTAGTCTCTATATCAACTGTTCTAACCTACTGCTTGACATAAAAACCCCCACTGAATGACATTAGATCATTACGAAAGGTTTAAAGCGTAGTTGTTATCCATAAAGCTAACTTAATCATACGACCTTTAAGTCAGTTTTTTCGCATAGAAAGCATTGAATTACCGCCACAAGTCCCATTAGGATCGTTTCGTCCAAATCCTAAGTTGCACTTTGTGCATGTGTCCGGAGAATTGCATCCGACAGAAACGTTGCAGTTTGGAGGGCAATCTACAATGATAACCTAATCAGTCAAGCCAAGATTTAGTACAAGGTTGTGTGCAAACCAAAGTTGCTTCAACTCTGTTTCGTGAAACTTTTGTCTAATAGCTGTCCAGGCTCAACAGTTAAATTCCCATTGAAATTTCTGACTGAAAAATAATGAAAATAGGATTACTTGGAGTGCAGGTGTTGCTCGAAGTTAGGTTGAATCCTCGATCACAACGATCGCATTTCCCGGCTCCATTTACTTCACATCCAATTGTTGTACAATTCGGGGCACAGACTACAACGCATACAAATAAGCCTATATACAAGCAAAAGAAACTTAGTTGCTAAGCAAAGCCTTGATTGATAAAGGTCATGTGGGAACAAGGAAAAGAAAATTAATGCAAAATGTTAGAGGCAATAGTAGCAAGATAAAGATCATCGACGAATTCTAATAAAACTTTGAATTTACTAAGAATTGTATTAAAAGTATATTTAAATGTAAATATTGCTCAACTGATGACAATCGATCATCGCGCTCTATCTTTAGCCGTAAGACACGGGGTTAAAGGTTTCATCAATATTAGCTTGGCTTTGAGTAAGTTTGTGCCTATTTAAACCGATCAAAGCGTGATAATGACCCAGAAGCGCAGACTAAATATTTCATTAGCTTTAAGACTTTAGAGGTAAACATTATTACCGTCACAAGTTCCGTTAATCTCTTTACGTCCATAGCCAAAGTTACATTTTATGCAAGTGTACGAAGAATTACATCCGACAGAAACGTTGCAGTAAGGCGAACAAACTACAAAGAGAACCAATTTGGATTTCGTCAACAATAATCTATACAATTTAACGTGAAATGATTTTTTGCAAATAACTTAGAACAATTTGATAAAAGCCGATTAGGCTCTTAACCATCAGGATTCTATCAAATTTACTGTTTTGAAAGTAATTAATAATATGAATACTTGGAGTGCATGTGTTGTTTGACGTTAGATTGAATCCCGAATCACAACGATCGCATTTTCCGGCTCCATTAACATCACATCCGAACGTTGTACAATTCGGAGCACATACTACAACGCATAAAAATGCACCAGCACAAGAAACCGAGGTGTTGAGCCTATATACATTGATCAGCAAGAAATCTAATTTATAACGGCCTCACTCGGAGCGGCGTCAACCGGAGAATTTGGGTAAAGCCACACGGAAACTGTTTCAGGGACGAACAAGCTGACCCGATAGGTTCATATTTATATCCCGTGCAGAGCTTGGCAGTACGGTTTCAACTTAAAAAGGCAATATAAAAACTTCAAATTCATTGGCAAAATAATTTAGAAACATTTGCGAAAAAATTAATCAACGTAAAATTGCTATAACTGCATATTGAATGAAAAGTTTTGGAAAAATTCTTGAAACTTGGACCAATGTAGTTGAATACTAGTCCTTCAGCACAGTGAGACGAGTTGCTTCTTTAATAACTTAAGAGACTTACTGCTTGACAAGCAACAGCCACGGAGCAGTTGCTTGACCTAGCAAAACCAATCCAGGACAAATCTAGAAATGACCCATAAATAATTACTAAATTCAAAAACCATTAACTCTTCAACGACTAGTTGCATTGATTTTCCCATACGTTTTAGCGAACTCTTGTTCTGGAAAGATTAAGTCCGATTTCCGCTTGAGAGGCCAAATTTTACCGTCACATGTTCCATTGGGAGCTTTTCGTCCATAACCAAAGTTACACTTTATGCAAGTATACGAAGAATTGCATCCGACAGAAACGTTGCAGTTAGGTGAACAAACTACAAATAAAAACTCACAAATTTACGTCAAAAATGATCATCGCTCTGCCTTACTGAAATAATATCATTCACTCAGAAAATTTTGTGAGGCCACATTCACTGATCAGTAATACTTTTGAGCGCTATCTCATCCAAATTTATATGATTTAATTGAAATCTCTTCTTTAAAACAGAATGAGCAATCGAAATACTGGGAGTGCAGGTGTTGGTCGATGTTAGGTTGAATCCCGAATCACATCGATCGCATTTCCCGGCTCCATTAACTTCACATCCAAATGTTGTACAATTCGCAGCACAAACTGTAACAGTAAGAGAAACTTTTAGTAACTTACCACTAGAACTAGAAATTGCCATTCAGCAATGGAAAATAAATAACACATTGTTTATCCTACTTTTGACCCACAAACAAAAATTAAAATGTTTGCCCTCAGAAATAGTATTCCAATTTCGATGTGTGCACTTACCGTCACATGTTCCATTTGGATTTTTTCGTCCATAACCAAAGTTGCACTTTATGCAAGTATACGGAGTATTGCATCCCACAGAAACGTTGCAGTGTGGAGAACAAACTAAAATGAAGTACTATGTTATCAATAGTCTGCACAATTCGTTGTGCGACTGATATTGTTGCTCATCACTGATAAGAAAAACTTCTGCACTCATTCTACCCCTAACTTGTCATGCTTCGATGCAAAGCTAATGTTTACGGTGGAATAAACATTAGACGTAGGCCTACCTGGAGTGCAAGTGTTATTCGATGTTAGGTTGAATCCTTGATCACAACGATCGCATTTGTTGGGTCCATTAACTGCGCATTCGTATGTTGCGCAATTTGGAGCACAGACTACATTAGACGGTTGTAAGCATAGTCAATCATAAACCCTCCTTTTTTAAATTTTGCCTCCCAGAAATTTGAAAAATGGAAGGACACAAATTATCTTAACAAAAGTCGTCTTAAAAAGCCATACGAGAAACATAATAAAGAACTGAATTGGAGGGCACATCGGGGCACTGAGCACTACAACTGGGAAGGCTTTGCCTCAGTTTTGAAACTGGGGGGGGAGCTGCTCCCTGCTCACCCCCTGCTTGTTACACCTTTGCTTGCAAGTTCGGAGCCATGAGATGCTCTAACTTCTAAGAATCTTTCACTAATCGCTTGAATCATTCAACAAGCTAGACTTATATTTACATCAGCAATGAAATCCTAACATTATAAATATTGGCACCTGGGTAAGAAACAAAGAAATGTTTAGGCTATGCACATTCACTCGCACTGGCTGCATAAATAAAATCATTGATATTTAGATTGTTAGATAGTTAGAAATTCGCCTCAACACAAGTGCACTCATTGATAGTTAAAATCGTAGATCGCCACAGCTACAATGAACACATAGCTGCAGATGAGATTGTATATTTTAGGAGAGTTTTCATTTAACAAGTCGGCGAGGAGCCCGACTGAAACATTAGAATTATTATTCACTATTGCTTTGCTAATAATGGCAATGACTTGAACCCTTCGCCTTTCCCCAGGATAATAAACATAGTCTGTTAACCTTTGACCATTATATTTATATCTTATTTTCTTCATCTCTTCGAAGACAATGGATCACTTACTTGAGGAAAATAGCGTCTTCCGATTCTACTCTTTATATGCCTTTATCATGACTAAATTTATTCATTAATTGTTTTTTATATAACAAAGGCTATTTACAACTCAGTTGCATAATATTCAATGAAAATAATTGTTGACAGCATCTTACAAAATTACAACTGTCTTTATTCAGCTTTCTTTCACCTATAAACATAAATGACGGCAAACACTTCATTTCCATTTCAACTTGTTCGGTGCGATAATAAACGGTACTTTGCCGATACTTTAGTAACACTGTTGGAGCGAAAGAGCGTAGCATTCGAAATAAGCTTGCAGTATCTCGCTCACACGCTTTAACGTACCCAAATCAATACTGGTCACACCTCCGCTAGGATTAGGGTAGGGACGGCGATCCCGAAAGGGGGTCGAGGGGACGAGGCCCTCCATCTCTTATAGAAATGGGACACGTTATAGGCCTACGTTTGTCCCCCCACATTTCTTACCCGTCTCACTTAGTGTCCCTGACATCTCAGACGAGATCGCCGCCTCTGGGTTAGGGTAAGTGCTAGGGAATCATCTTGATTAAATATGCCAGACTTGTTCGCCTTGGGCCCTTTTGACGAAATGTTTCGCAGCAATATACCTCTGAAGTTGAGTATCGATCAGAGTGCAATTTAGTATTCAGTGCAACAAACTGCTTAATTCGTGCTCAGCCTATGACAGGCGACTTTTATATGAGCGAACGGTGACGTTAATTATAATTCCGGTATTAACTTAATCGTGAACTCCAAACTCATCATGCGCCACTTAAAGATCACACGCAGGGCACCAGCTTATTCACGAGCGTTGAAAATTCCAGAGGGTTGATGGTTAGCGTATTCCCTCGTATTGAATCGATCACTAACATATACCGTTATATCGGCGTCAAACTGTCAGTTTCTATTTCATACGCTAACATATTTGTAGCCTATCTGCAAATAAACATCTATCACGATAGTGATTCGAATAACATACTCTTTCTGGTTGAAATATCAATTATTTCATTCCAGTTTTTGCCCAGATGAAAATAGTTCCATTCTCCGTTTGAAATGGGGACTATGTCACAGATCGAAACATCAATTGGAAATGTACTTGTTTCGTACCCGAATATCTTGACGTAAACATTATTTTCGCAGAAGCTTTCTAATATAGGCCCCTATTGTAAACAGCAGTTACAGCGAATTCAACACAGCCCCGATTAAGTTTCCTCGATTGTTCCAATAATTATCTCGTAATTCCTTGCTGTTTTTACTGTCTGTTTACTGGTTATTCGTTGCTCCCGATGGTCTAGTAAAGCATCAATTAAAACATTCATCGTTTCTCATATTAGAAATCGGCATTTTGCTCGCAAACAGTGGAACGTACGAACTGCCTTTAAACTTCCCGTAGACACCATCATTAATATATAATCGATCAACGGCTTTGAAAATTCAATTAGGCCTACTGCCTCGAGTCTGAAAACAAGTGATAAGCTCCGAGATTTTATTTACTGCAGAAATATGTTGCAGTTGTTTATATCGATAACATTGTTAGCATCTAAAATCATTTCATTCACTGATAGATATGGGATGTTATCGGAAATTGCTTCACCAGATCTTAAATCATCGCGGAGCAGTGTAGAAGTTGGTCTCAAAAGTAAGCTCTAGAAAAGTAGTTGTACCATACATTTGCCTTCATACAATCACGTCTCTCCTACATTTCGGAAACCAAGGATCATCTTTTATTAGTAAAACATTTTATGATAAATCTTTCACTTCTTCTTTAAATGCATCGCGCAAAAAGAAAAAAAGCAAATTAAGATTATAAACATCCAGAGCGTCAATAGTGAAATGAACCTTCCGCGCATGAATTGGTTTGTGCCATGTGCGAGTAACACTATGGCATGGGTTATTCAACTACTGGAGCCATTTGGCAACTCTACCCGTGGCAGTATTAATCTACCTTGAACTAAATATCTTGGTTAAATGTATGTATCGATCCATGCCATTAACGGTCCCGGCCTGAGGCTGGATTTAACTCCAATGCCTTGGTCTAAGCCTATAAGTAGAGTCGATGACGCTGCGCATCTTCATGACTATTATGATACCGATAATAGAGACGTACGCAATAGGTAGGCCTCCGTGGATTATGCGAAAAAGTTTCGTAAATTATGCGAAAATATGCGAAATCGCATAATCGCATAAACCACAGAATCTTGCCTTCAACAATTACGTCGTCTGGTCGGTAAACTATAGCCCCTATACGCTGATAGGCCCTAATAGCATGGACAAGCCAATTACTGTTGATACTGACCGAAATATATGCAATAATTTGAGAAAACTTTCCATTACAAAATTTATGCGAAACCGCCAATTTATGCGAAAATATGCGAAATCGCATAATCTCATAAACCACGAGCCCAAGCCCTAATAGGTGCCCTATTAAGGGGCCTAATAGGGGCCCTAATAGGGGCCCTAATAAGGGCCTTAATCGGGGAAAGATTCATGATTGAAATAAAATTCCTTATCCAATTGTAAGGGAACGCGTTGAGAGAACTATGGATAAGTCTATAACGCAAACTTTGGTTTAGTTGTAACGAGTAAGACAAGAAACTACAAAAATACGATACTCAACAACGTATTTCCAAACTAAAATGGAAAGACAAATTCGCGGAAGAATTCCTTGTCCCGTATTTAAACAATTTCAAAAGATAATATTATTGTTACATGTATAACAAAAATGAGTGGTTAGAGCGTTATGAACCAAAGGTGTGCGACTATTATTATGCCAATTGAAGCTTAGTGACACGATATTTTTTTACAATATTCGCATTATATGCCTACTTCAAACGAGCGCGTCGGCGGTGTAATTTCAAGACTGCGAAATTGTTGAGATTTTTATTGAGCTACGATACGATCTATTAACTGGGGCTATCCCGAACATACGCAATCAACCAGGTCTTGGTCACACGTCGGTATGTGACTTATGACGTCATGCGGGTGATTTAGTAGCATAATCGACGTGGTGCACATTGGCGCTCAGTGAATGAGGCAGCGTCTGCATTTCGCTGCTACTGACCACTGTAGTAACTGATCTACTTCAGTCATTCATCAAAGGGAGAAAGAAGCTCCCTTATGAAGTTTAGTAACTTATTACTATGACTATCACGCGCAGAGTTGTAATGATAAGTCAATCAAATTACTGAAACTATGTCTAAACGCCTCCTACCGATGACATTTAAAATTCACTGTCAACTTTTTATTTGAAGGGAAATGAATAATATTAATATTACCTGGAGTGCAAGTGTTGTTCGAAGTTAGGTTGAATCCCGAATCACAACGATCGCATTTCCAGGGTCCATTAATTGTGCACCCGTATGTTGTACAATTAGGAGCACAAACTGCAACAGACAATTGCATTCACGAAGGAAGGAAAATTGATGTCACATTTGAGTACATTTTTAGCAAATATAATAGCAAAGTAAAAATAATATGAGCATTCGCCATTAAACCACCTTATTAGGAAACAAATATATTTATTACAAGTGTGATTTTGATGTTGATGCTGTTTTTGCTGCCGATGATGATGATGTTGATGATAATAATAATAATAATAACAATAATAATAATAATAATAATAATAATAATAATAGTAGTAATAATAATAAGAATACTACTACTAATAATAATAATCAGGAGGAACTATAGTGAGACAAGTAACTGTTTGATTCTTACGTATTATATAAAAATGAACTAATGATTCTGCATAAAGCAACAACAACAAATAATAATAATAATAATAATAATAATAATAATAATAATAATAACATTAACATGAGTTTGAATATGAATATGGATACGATTAAGAATTATGAATTATAATAATATTAGTAACATGACAAATGTTTATTCGTAAGAAAAAACCGTTATTTATCAAACACTGGCAAGAAATGTTCTATGAAAAATGAAACATGCAACTTATGTGGTAGTCCATTCCAGGTGATTGCACTTACCTCTACAAAAGCCCATTTTTGCATCATAGAAATGCAAAGAAATAATATGTGAAAGCGTCACAGCTACAACCCTTAAGATTCTCAGGAAATTTATAAATTGTTAAGGAGGAAATGAATAATAATGATATAGATTACTTGGAGCGCAGGTGTTATTCGATGTTAGGTTGAATCCCTGATCACAGCGATCGCATTTCCAGGGTCCATTAACCTCACATCCGTATGTTGTACAATTCGGAGCACATACTGCAACAGACGACTAGAATTACAATGGAGATGTATATGATCTTATACCCTTTCAAATACAATGAGGGTAATAATATTAACGAAACAAATAATGGTATAAGAATGCACATAATAAGAGCCAAAATATCAATTATATTTGTGATGATGAGCGTAATAATAATAATAATATATAAATAACAATAATAATAATAGGAATAATAATAAAAATAACAATAATAAAAATAATAACATACTATAAAAATAATGATAATGATGATGATTATAATTATGACGGTGATAATAAAATAATAATAAAAATAACAAGAATAATAATTTTCGCTATAATAGTAATATTAATAATAATAAAAATAATAATTAATATTATAATGATAGGTATTAATAAATAATAATAAATTACAAATAGTATTCAAAAAATAGTAAATTCACAAATAAGTTGTAACATGTAGCGATGTTCCTATTAAAACCCACATTTCTTATGTATGATTAACATTATAATATGCAGTCAATGTTAATTAGTTAAATCAATTCAGAGTTAATAATGCCAGCCTATAAATATATTGTAAAGGCGCTATAAGATTAAATTAGAGCCCTTAGTAACAGTGTCGTTGGGGAGAACTGGTCGTTTGCAATTTGACATTCAGGAGGCAATGTTAAAAGATCTGATTTTGGTCATCGGTCGTCTGCTGGGGATTGTACGGCGGAAATGCGTTATCCGGGCTGCGAGAGTTTGCAATAAGATGTTCAGTATTGCTGGTGCTGAGAAAAAGTCAACACGTAATTCTCAAGTTGCGAACTCTCAAGGAAGTTTTAGGAGTTCGGACAGTTATTTGACCCAGGTTCGTCTAGAACTGCTGAGGGGTGCGAATGGTGTAGTGGCGAGCAGTACTGTGATCGTCGAGTAATGATGGATGTATTCTCCGTGTGAAATCAGGAGTTATTTTCATTCTCGAACTATCGGTCATGAGCGGTGGAATGCAGAAACTCTTTTCACGTTAATATAGATGGACTGAGAGATTAATATCGGCAGCTATAGTGTGTCTCTTCTGACATACTTGTCAACGGAATCGAGGCTACGCAAGTATCACATTAAGTCCGATTCATCATTCGGACGTGACAAGTGCAAGTGGAGGACGGCACAGAAACATTTGAGGTGAAGAGGCTAGAGGCAACAATCATCCGAGAAGAAGCAATCGACAGAATTTATACAAAGAAAGAATCCAAATGAACACTACAGAAATCCACTGCAGATCTGCTCCATTCCCGTGGGAAGTAGATATCTGACTTAAGAAGCGCTATTAGCTAATCAAGGCTGGCTAGGTAGTCATAAGTTAGATTAGTTCATTATTAAATCTATATCTTAGAATTCTATTTAAATATTTTGCTGAGTTTGACTGTTTTTGCAATATAATTGACGATGAAACTTTGCAGCAGTCTTTGATTAATTAATATTCAATTGAACTTATGAATATGTACATGGAGTGGCGTGATGGCCAAACCAAGGCAGAATAAGTTGAACTGTGTATATGCATCGTTACATAACAATGACAATAATCATAGAGTGGCATACAGGGTCATTGCAGGAGACTGAATGACGCATGTGACAATAATATTGATAACGGTCAATTGAGGCCTATAGTTCGTTTGTATTAATGTTTGATGGATTTACGAAGAAAGTAATCAATTCTGCATCATCAGAGTTCTAGTACAAATTATGTCTAAGCCCCTACTAGCGACAACTTTCAAGATTCTCCGGAATATGTTAAGAAAATGAAATGATTAATACTTGGAGTGCAAGTGTTGTTTGACGTTAAGTTGAATCCCGAATCACAACGATCGCATTTCCCGGCTTCATTAACATCACATCCGAACGTTGTACAATTCGGAGCACATACTACAACGCATAAAAAATGCACCAGCACAAGAAACCGAGGTGTTGAGCCTATATACATTGATCAACAAGAAATCGAATTTATGACGGCCTCACTCCGAGCGGCGTCAACCGGAGAATTTGGGTAAAGCCACACGGAAACTGTTTCAGGGACGAACAAGCTGACCCGATAGGTTCATATTTATATCCCGTGCAGAGCTTGGCAGTACGGTTTCAACTTAAAAAGGCAATATAATAACTTCAAATTCATTGGCAAAAATATTAAGAAACATTTGCGACAAATTAATCAACGTAAAATTGCTATAACTGCATATTGAATTAAAAGTTTTGGAAAAATTCTTGAAACTTGGACCAATGTAGTTGAATATTAGTCCTTCAGCACAGTGAGACGAGTTGCTTCTTTAATAACTTAAGAGACATACTGCTTGACAAGCAACTGCCACGGAGCAGTTGCTTGACCTAGCAAAACTAATTCAGGACAAATTTAGAAATGGCCCATAAATAATTACTAAATTCAAAAACTATTAACTCTGCAACGACTAGTTGCATTGATTTTCCCATACGTTTTAGAGAACTCTTGTTGTGGAAAGATTAAGTCCGATTTCCGCTTGAGAGGCCAAATATTACCGTCACATGTTCCATTGGAAGCTTTTCGTCCATAACCAAAGTTACACTTTATGCAAGTATACGAAGAATTGCATCCGACAGAAACGTTGCAGTTAGGTGAACAAACTACAAATAAAAACTCACAAATTTACGTCAAAAATGATCATCGCTCTGCCTTACTGAAATAATATCATTCACTCAGAAAATTTTGTGAGGCCACATTCACTGATCAGTAATACTTTTGAGCGCTATCTCATCCAAATTTATATGATTTAATTGAAATCTCTTCTTTAAAACAGAATGAGCAATCGAAATACTGGGAGTGCAGGTGTTGTTCGATGTTAGGTTGAATCCCGAATCACATCGATCGCATTTCCCGGCTCCATTAACTTCACATCCAAATGTTGTACAATTCGCAGCACAAACTGTAACAGTAAGAGAAACTTTTAGTAACTTACCACTAGAACTAGAAATTGCCATTCAGCAATGGAAAATAAATAACACATTGTTTATCCTACTTTTGACCCACAAACAAAAATTAAAATGTTTGCCCTCAGAAATAGTATTCCAATTTCGATGTGTGCACTTACCGTCACATGTTCCATTTGGATTTTTTCGTCCATAACCAAAGTTGCACTTTATGCAAGTGTACGAAGAATTGCATCCAACAGAAACGTTGCAGTTAGGTGAACAAACTACAAATAAAAACTCGCAAATTTACGTCAAAAATGATCATCTCTCTGTGTTACAGAAATAATAATATCATTCACTCAGAAAATTTTGTGAGGCCACATTCACTGATCAGTAATACTTTTGAGAGCTTTCTCACCCAATTTATATGATTTAATTGAAATCTCTTCTTTAAAACAGAATGAGAATCGAAATACTGGGAGTGCAGGTGTTGTTTGATGTTAGGTTGAATCCCGAATCACATCGATCGCATTTCCCGGCTCCATTAACTTCACATCCAAATGTTGTACAATTCGCAGCACAAACTGTAACAGTAAGAGAAACTTTTAGTAACTTTCCACCAGAACTAGAAATTGCCATGCAGCAATGGAAAATAAATAACACATTGTTTATCCTACTTTTGACCCACAAACAAAAATTAAAATGTTTGCCCTCAGAAATAGTATTCCAATTTCGATGTGTGCACTTACCGTCACATGTTCCATTTGGATCTTTTCGTCCATAACCAAAGTTGCACTTTATGCAAGTATACGGAGTATTGCATCCCACAGAAACGTTGCAGTTAGGTGAACAAACTACAAATAAAAACTCGCAAATTTACGTCAAAAATGATCATCGCTCTGCCTTACAGAAATATTATTATCATTCACTCAGAAAATTTTGTGAGGCCACATTCACTGATCAGTAATACTTTTGAGCGCCTTCTCACCCAATTTATATGATTTAATTGAAATCTCTTCTTTAAAACAGAATGAGCAATCGAAATACTGGGAGTGCAGGTGTTGTTCGATGTTAGGTTGAATCCCGAATCACATCGATCGCATTTCCCGGCTCCATTAACTTCACATCCAAATGTTGTACAATTCGCAGCACAAACTGTAACAGTAAGAGAAACTTTTAGTAACTTACCACTAGAACTAGAAATTGCCATTCAGCAATGGAAAATAAATAACACATTGTTTATCCTACTTTTGACCCACAAACAAAAATTAAAATGTTTGCCCTCAGAAATAGTATTCCAATTTCGATGTGTGCACTTACCGTCACATGTTCCATTTGGATTTTTTCGTCCATAACCAAAGTTGCACTTTATGCAAGTATACGGAGTATTGCATCCCACAGAAACGTTGCAGTGTGGAGAACAAACTAAAATGAAGTACTATGTTATCAATAGTCTGCACAATTCGTTGTGTGACTGATATTGTTGCTCATCACTGATAAGAAAAACTTCTGCACTCATTCTACCCCTAACTTGTCATGCTTCGATGCAAAGCTAATGTTTACGGTGGAATAAACATTAGACGTAGGCCTACCTGGAGTGCAAGTGTTATTCGAAGTTAGGTTGAATCCTTGATCACAACGATCGCATTTGTTGGGTCCATTAACTGCGCATTCGTATGTTGCGCAATTTGGAGTACAGACTACATTAGACGGTTGTAAGCATAGGCAATCATAAACCCTCCTTTTTTAAATTTTGCCTCCCAGAAATTTGAAAAATGGAAGGACACAAATTATCTTAACAAAAGTCGTCTTAAAAAGCCATACGAGAAACATAATAAAGAACTGATTTGGAGGGCACATCGGGGCACTGAGCACTACAACTGGGAAGGCTTTGCCTCAGTTTTGAAACTGGGGGGGGGGAGCTGCTCCCTGCTCACCCCCTGCTTGTTACACCTTTGCTTGCAAGTTCGGAGCCATGAGATGCTCTAACTTCTAAGAATCTTTCACTAATCGCTTGAATCATTCAACAAGCTAGACTTATATTTACATCAGCAATGAAATCCTAACATTATAAATATTGGCACCTGGGTAAGAAACAAAGAAATGTTTAGGCTATGCACATTCACTCGCACTGGCTGCATAAATAAAATCATTGATATTTAGATTGTTAGATAGTTAGAAATTCGCCTCAACACAAGTGCACTCATTGATAGTTAAAATCGTAGATCGCCACAGCTACAATGAACACATAGCTGCAGATGAGATTGTATATTTTAGGAGAGTTTTCATTTAACAAGTCGGCGAGGAGCCCGACTGAAACATTAGAATTATTATTCACTATTGCTTTGCTAATAATGGCAATGACTTGAACCCTTCGCCTTTCCCCAGGATAATAAACATAGTCTGTTAACCTTTGACCATTATATTTATATCTTATTTTCTTCATCTCTTCGAAGACAATGGATCACTTACTTGAGGAAAATAGCGTCTTCCGATTCTACTCTTTATATGCCTTTATCATGACTAAATTTATTCATTAATTGTTTTTTATATAACAAAGGCTATTTACAACTCAGTTGCATAATATTCAATGAAAATAATTGTTGACAGCATCTTACAAAATTACAACTGTCTTTATTCAGCTTTCTTTCACCTATAAACATAAATGACGGCAAACACTTCATTTCCATTTCAACTTGTTCGGTGCGATAATAAACGGTACTTTGCCGATACTTTAGTAACACTGTTGGAGCGAAAGAGCGTAGCATTCGAAATAAGCTTGCAGTATCTCGCTCACACGCTTTAACGTACCCAAATCAATACTGGTCACACCTCCGCTAGGATTAGGGTAGGGACGGCGATCCCGAAAGGGGGTCGAGGGGACGAGGCCCTCCATCTCTTATAGAAATGGGACACGTTATAGGCCTACGTTTGTCCCCCCACATTTCTTACCCGTCTCACTTAGTGTCCCTGACATCTCAGACGAGATCGCCGCCTCTGGGTTAGGGTAAGTGCTAGGGAATCATCTTGATTAAATATGCCAGACTTGTTCGCCTTGGGCCCTTTTGACGAAATGTTTCGCAGCAATATACCTCTGAAGTTGAGTATCGATCAGAGTGCAATTTAGTATTCAGTGCAACAAACTGCTTAATTCGTGCTCAGCCTATGACAGGCGACTTTTATATGAGCGAACGGTGACGTTAATTATAATTCCGGTATTAACTTAATCGTGAACTCCAAACTCATCATGCGCCACTTAAAGATCACACGCAGGGCACCAGCTTATTCACGAGCGTTGAAAATTCCAGAGGGTTGATGGTTAGCGTATTCCCTCGTATTGAATCGATCACTAACATATACCGTTATATCGGCGTCAAACTGTCAGTTTCTATTTCATACGCTAACATATTTGTAGCCTATCTGCAAATAAACATCTATCACGATAGTGATTCGAATAACATACTCTTTCTGGTTGAAATATCAATTATTTCATTCCAGTTTTTGCCCAGATGAAAATAGTTCCATTCTCCGTTTGAAATGGGGACTATGTCACAGATCGAAACATCAATTGGAAATGTACTTGTTTCGTACCCGAATATCTTGACGTAAACATTATTTTCGCAGAAGCTTTCTAATATAGGCCCCTATTGTAAACAGCAGTTACAGCGAATTCAACACAGCCCCGATTAAGTTTCCTCGATTGTTCCAATAATTATCTCGTAATTCCTTGCTGTTTTTACTGTCTGTTTACTGGTTATTCGTTGCTCCCGATGGTCTAGTAAAGCATCAATTAAAACATTCATCGTTTCTCATATTAGAAATCGGCATTTTGCTCGCAAACAGTGGAACGTACGAACTGCCTTTAAACTTCCCGTAGACACCATCATTAATATATAATCGATCAACGGCTTTGAAAATTCAATTAGGCCTACTGCCTCGAGTCTGAAAACAAGTGATAAGCTCCGAGATTTTATTTACTGCAGAAATATGTTGCAGTTGTTTATATCGATAACATTGTTAGCATCTAAAATCATTTCATTCACTGATAGATATGGGATGTTATCGGAAATTGCTTCACCAGATCTTAAATCATCGCGGAGCAGTGTAGAAGTTGGTCTCAAAAGTAAGCTCTAGAAAAGTAGTTGTACCATACATTTGCCTTCATACAATCACGTCTCTCCTACATTTCGGAAACCAAGGATCATCTTTTATTAGTAAAACATTTTATGATAAATCTTTCACTTCTTCTTTAAATGCATCGCGCAAAAAGAAAAAAAGCAAATTAAGATTATAAACATCCAGAGCGTCAATAGTGAAATGAACCTTCCGCGCATGAATTGGTTTGTGCCATGTGCGAGTAACACTATGGCATGGGTTATTCAACTACTGGAGCCATTTGGCAACTCTACCCGTGGCAGTATTAATCTACCTTGAACTAAATATCTTGGTTAAATGTATGTATCGATCCATGCCATTAACGGTCCCGGCCTGAGGCTGGATTTAACTCCAATGCCTTGGTCTAAGCCTATAAGTAGAGTCGATGACGCTGCGCATCTTCATGACTATTATGATACCGATAATAGAGACGTACGCAATAGGTAGGCCTCCGTGGATTATGCGAAAAAGTTTCGTAAATTATGCGAAAATATGCGAAATCGCATAATCGCATAAACCACAGAATCTTGCCTTCAACAATTACGTCGTCTGGTCGGTAAACTATAGCCCCTATACGCTGATAGGCCCTAATAGCATGGACAAGCCAATTACTGTTGATACTGACCGAAATATATGCAATAATTTGAGAAAACTTTCCATTACAAAATTTATGCGAAACCGCCAATTTATGCGAAAATATGCGAAATCGCATAATCTCATAAACCACGAGCCCAAGCCCTAATAGGTGCCCTATTAAGGGGCCTAATAGGGGCCCTAATAGGGGCCCTAATAAGGGCCTTAATCGGGGAAAGATTCATGATTGAAATAAAATTCCTTATCCAATTGTAAGGGAACGCGTTGAGAGAACTATGGATAAGTCTATAACGCAAACTTTGGTTTAGTTGTAACGAGTAAGACAAGAAACTACAAAAATACGATACTCAACAACGTATTTCCAAACTAAAATGGAAAGACAAATTCGCGGAAGAATTCCTTGTCCCGTATTTAAACAATTTCAAAAGATAATATTATTGTTACATGTATAACAAAAATGAGTGGTTAGAGCGTTATGAACCAAAGGTGTGCGACTATTATTATGCCAATTGAAGCTTAGTGACACGATATTTTTTTACAATATTCGCATTATATGCCTACTTCAAACGAGCGCGTCGGCGGTGTAATTTCAAGACTGCGAAATTGTTGAGATTTTTATTGAGCTACGATACGATCTATTAACTGGGGCTATCCCGAACATACGCAATCAACCAGGTCTTGGTCACACGTCGGTATGTGACTTATGACGTCATGCGGGTGATTTAGTAGCATAATCGACGTGGTGCACATTGGCGCTCAGTGAATGAGGCAGCGTCTGCATTTCGCTGCTACTGACCACTGTAGTAACTGATCTACTTCAGTCATTCATCAAAGGGAGAAAGAAGCTCCCTTATGAAGTTTAGTAACTTATTACTATGACTATCACGCGCAGAGTTGTAATGATAAGTCAATCAAATTACTGAAACTATGTCTAAACGCCTCCTACCGATGACATTTAAAATTCACTGTCAACTTTTTATTTGAAGGGAAATGAATAATATTAATATTACCTGGAGTGCAAGTGTTGTTCGAAGTTAGGTTGAATCCCGAATCACAACGATCGCATTTCCAGGGTCCATTAATTGTGCACCCGTATGTTGTACAATTAGGAGCACAAACTGCAACAGACAATTGCATTCACGAAGGAAGGAAAATTGATGTCACATTTGAGTACATTTTTAGCAAATATAATAGCAAAGTAAAAATAATATGAGCATTCGCCATTAAACCACCTTATTAGGAAACAAATATATTTATTACAAGTGTGATTTTGATGTTGATGCTGTTTTTGCTGCCGATGATGATGATGTTGATGATAATAATAATAATAATAACAATAATAATAATAATAATAATAATAATAATAGTAGTAATAATAATAAGAATACTACTAATAATAATAATAATCAGGAGGAACTATAGTGAGACAAGTAACTGTTTGATTCTTACGTATTATATAAAAATGAACTAATGATTCTGCATAAAGCAACAACAACAAATAATAATAATAATAATAATAATAATAATAATAATAACATTAACATGAGTTTGAATATGAATATGGATACGATTAAGAATTATGAATTATAATAATATTAGTAACATGACAAATGTTTATTCGTAAGAAAAAACCGTTATTTATCAAACACTGGCAAGAAATGTTCTATGAAAAATGAAACATGCAACTTATGTGGTAGTCCATTCCAGGTGATTGCACTTACCTCTACAAAAGCCCATTTTTGCATCATAGAAATGCAAAGAAATAATATGTGAAAGCGTCACAGCTACAACCCTTAAGATTCTCAGGAAATTTATAAATTGTTAAGGAGGAAATGAATAATAATGATATAGATTACTTGGAGCGCAGGTGTTATTCGATGTTAGGTTGAATCCCTGATCACAGCGATCGCATTTCCAGGGTCCATTAACCTCACATCCGTATGTTGTACAATTCGGAGCACATACTGCAACAGACGACTAGAATTACAATGGAGATGTATATGATCTTACACACTTTCAAATACAATGAGGGCAATAATATTAACGAAACAAATAATGGTATAAGAATGCACATAATAAGAGCCAAAATATCAATTATAATTGTGAAGATGAGCGTAATAATAATATTAATAATATATAAATGATAATAATAATAAACATAATATACTATAAAAATAATGATAATGATGATGATTATAATGATGATGGTGATAATAAAATAATAATAAAAATAACAATAATAATTATCGCTATAATAGTAATATTAATAATAATAAAAATTAATATTATAATGATAGGTATTAATAAATAATAATAATTTACAAATAGTATTTAAAAAATAGTAAATTCACAAATAAGTAGTAACAATGACAATAATCAGAGTGGCATACAGGGTCTTTGCAGGAGACTGAATGACGCTTGTGACAATAATATTGATAACGGTCAATTGATGCCTATATTTCGTTTGTATTAATGTTTGATGGATCTACGAAGAAAGTAATCAATTCTGCGTGATCAGAGTTCTAGTACAAATTATGTCTAAGCGCCTACTAGTGACGACTTTTAAGATTCTCTGGAATATGTTAAGAAAATGAAATGAATAATACTTGGAGTGCAAGTGTTGTTCGGCGTTATTTTGAATCCCGAATCACAACGATCGCATTTCCTGGCTCCATTAACTTTACATCCGTATGTTGTACAATTACGAGTACAAGCTGCGACAGACGAATGGAGTTACAAAGGAAAGGAAACTGTTGTTACATACATTTAAATACATCTAAAACATAAATATTAATTTAAAAAAATATTGTACAGCAGGTCCTACACACAACACGACAATATTATGAAAACAAAATAATATGAATTTTTAGTGTGCTGATGATGATAATAATAATAATTTTTTTGACAATAGAGGTAGTGGCAGCAATAATATACAATTATTTAACAAATTATTTCAAGAAATGTGCATTAAAATGAGGCCTGTGACAATCCTTGGTAAAATCGTATCTTAGCGTATTTTAGTAGGCCCTATTATCAACATTACTGCACGCAATGTACTCGAGAAAAACGCAGAATCATCCCAAAACTGCATAATTCATCAATCAATCTAGCTTCTACTAATACGCTAAAATGGCCAATTTTTGATAACAGAACACCACAATTGAATTTCCATCTCGTTTCTTGAGCAAGTTCTTTGGCATGGTACCGCTATCAAATTCGTAGTTACCGCTACAAAAACTGTGGTAGGCTAATCCACAAAGAGCAGATCATATGTCAGCAATTCATAAACTCGCAGTGATTACAATGAATATGTAGGTAGTATGCTATATTGGATGTTTATAAATACGTTGGCAAGTGGTTCCATTGGAATCCAGACCATAACCGAAGTTACATGCATTGCATGTATTTGAAATGTTGCAACCGACAGAAACGTTGCAGTTTGGAGAACACGCTAAAATCACAAACACCTTAACAGTAAAAATTACACGTACTTGCTGTTCACAAACCTGATAATGCCTTCATTCACTTAAGAAGCATTGTCTAATGCGTAGACCACACGTCTGTCATGGTGAGGAAGTTTCAGTCGATTTTGCATGCTGGAAAAGAGACTGGGTGATCAAATGTGCGCCTCCGCCACCGGACGTCCGTGCATTGCCAGTCAGGGCTTATTTCCAACCAGTGCCAGTCCAAAGATTAGAAAGTGAGGAGGGAGACGCAAATGGTCTATGTTACCAAATATCTAGTCGCTAACTACTGCTACTCAGCTCAAAAAGGGGCAATGGTAAAGTTGATTTAGAGCGCAGGTGGTCGTCAGCATTTAAACACATATCAAAAGTCAAAACGATCGCATTTCTCTTAGCAATTAAATGCACACCCATAATTTTGTATGCATTATTTGGAGCACAAGCTATTATACGGCATAAGGACCGTGAAAAATGAAGTGGTCTCATGATCATGAAAATGCCTATGACTCTAACACGAATTCTGCATTCATTTGCGTCTAAGGTAAATCATAAAGACAATTAGATGGACACACACGATAACACGCGAATGATCCTGTGATGAAGAATTGCGATAGCTATTACATAATAGCCTAATGAACTTACATGAATTTACACGAGTCCCTTGCAACAAGCGCAACTCAACCCCAGTTGGTTGTCATTTTTATCTAATAATGATGCCCTTACTACTTGCAGCATGCGCATTAGGGTCGTTCAAAAAGTACTTCCGAAGGCATACTATTTATTACCCTCTCCTCATTCTCCACATTTGTCCGCATTCCACTGACCACCCCCCCTTTTGCGGACGTCTGCATTACGCATGTATCAGCCACAATTCAACTGTTGATAATTCGCTAATATAATTTAAGCCTACTACGATATGTATAAATATTGTTATTATTTTACTGCATCGCTTTTTAAAGAAATTTATCGACCAAGAATCAGATTGGATAAAAGTTATGTTCAAGTAACTTTAATAACAGATTAAACAAATTTAATTAACGCTTATTTAAAACATCCATTGCCATTTGATAGAGCATACATTAATATAATTTACATTTATAATTTAACAAATTAAGATAGTTTAGCATGGTTGCATGCGGACGTCCGCAAAGTTCATGACGCCCTACTCTGTCCGCTTTTGTCAGCATTTTCACGTATACTCCCTCCCCTCACTGCGGACGTCCTTTGTTGACGACTTCTTAGTTAATTATTGTATAGATATTTGCTCAGTCGCAAATAGTCAGTAGCAATGATGAATTAATATTTTCAAAACAAAGAATGTGAAATCCTACTAACGTGCACACGTGTTTTCTACAGTTAATCCCAAACCATTATCGCATTGGTCACATTTCCCAGCTCCATTTTGCTGGCACTTATATTGAGTGCAATTATCAGAACAAGCTAAAAGAATACAAAACAACAATTTACTTATGATTATAATTAGTATCAATATAATATTATTAATATAAATAGTTATTGGTCTACTTTTAACTTCGAATGATCTTAATTATGCTCATTAATTTAGTTATTGTCCAGTGAATCCAATGGATTTGAATACTAACGTCCACAGGTTCTGTTTGGGTAGAAGTAGTATCCACCACGACAAACAGCGCAGATGGTTATGTTCTCATCACACGAAATGCAATTCGGAACACAAGCTACAATAATACGAAATTGCACTCTGACGTAATAGCAATGACAGAATAGAGAGTAATAGTTGAACCCACTGGGGAGCATAGCTGAGGAACCGGGTTCGATATCCGTATCCACCTTCTTTCTCTTGTTGGCGTCGTTGGTTCAATTATATAACGTAATGGACGCCTTGCAGCATGGCTGCGTACATTTACATCGGACTCCTGTAATAATTCGTTTATACTGCGCTTGTAATCATATTGCGATTTCTCAATCCGAAATTTAAAAGAAAAATAATTATTACTAGGACTATTTTTTAATGTATTGGAAAACTTATATAGCGCCACTCGATATCATCATCGTTATCGTCATCGTCATCATCATCGTAATAATAACAACAACAACAGAAATAATAATAATATAATAATAATGTCAGTCTGCATCTAGCGCTTCAATGCAGTTGCCTTCAGAGGCTCTTTTGTGCAGCTATAGTCTAATAATAATAATAATAATAAAAATAATAATGATAATAATGATGATAATAATAATAATAATAATAATAATAATAATAATAATAATAATAATAATATTAATAATAATAACAATAATAAAAATATAATAATAATAATAATAATAATAACAATAATAATAATGGCAACAATAATAATCGATCTTTATAACAGGTTCAGCAACATGTGTAAATCAATTTTAAGATTGTGGTGAGACAGGGTTTTGCTAGTCCATGGGATGTGCATTACAGCTCACTTACGGCTGCACTTGGTGTTGTTATTCGTCAGACCAAATTCCTTGCTGCAGCCGTCACAATATCCCGCACCACTACCGCCACATCCACCAATACACTCAGGCGTTGGGGAGCATGCTGCAACGGTTAAGAAAATGAACAAAATGCTTTTAATCTACTTCACAAGGAGTTTTTGTTCATCCGTATTAATGTGAGTTAGAGTTAGAATTCTGTCACATTCCGTTGTAAATTGACTACGGAAAAATATCGGAGTACAATTATGGAATGATGACAGTTAGTTCTAACAGAGTATCATCGTATTGGCAAAATGAACTCAGAATTCATGCTTCTATGGTGTGAAATGTGTTGATGTAACATTTCTGCCATTCTGTCGACTTCGTTATTTTCGCTGTATCGCCATTCACCTCCAACGAAGAGCAAGTTCTTTTTCTCTAAATAGCCTGGGTATCAATGCAGCTGTTAGCTAAAGGATTCACACTCAATGGTGTTTAAAGTTATTTGAACATAACTTTTATCCAATCTGATTCTTTGTCAATAAATTTCTTTTAAAAAGCGATGCAGTAAAATAATAACTATAATTATACATATCGTAGTAGGCTTAAATTATATTAGCGAATTATCAACAGTTGAATTGTGGCTGATACATGCGTAATGCAGACGTCCGCAAAAGGGGGGGGTGGTCAGTGGAATGCGGACAAATGTGGAGAATGAGGAGAGGGTAATAAATAGTATGCCTTCGGAAGTACTTTTTGAACGACCCTAATGCTCATGTTGCAACTAGCAATGTTGTCGCTGCATCGTCATCATTGATATTCCCCTCATCGTCATCATAATTATTGTTACAATCTGGAGCATCCGTTTCTGACATCGCTTTTGATGCTGTAATAAATAAAATGAAATATTGGTTCCGTCTCCAGATATATTGGGCACACTCTTATTATTATTGGCGAGTGCCTGACTTGTTGAGCCAGGCCTCTCCAGCTTCCTTGAAACTGTAAGGGGCGCGGTTACATTGGCTAGAACAGCTGAACCCGGAGCCGGATAGAGAAGCTTCAACGATGCTTTTCAATGGCTCCTTCACTAATCTGCGCCTCATTTTGCAGTACCTTTCAATGGTCACAATAGCCGACCAAATTAATTCAAACTTCGGCCTCTTTCAGTGTATAATTATCTTATTCTTGTTATGGAAGAGAAAGGATCAGAAATGAGATCAACATAGGGCGAATGGGACGAGAAGTGGCAATAATTTGGACCTTAAATGCATACACTGTCATTTCATTTAACCCACGTTCGACTTAGCATTTTCAGGGTTATTTAATATGTGCGTCATGTATACGCTTGAAAAATATTGAAGAAATCCGAATCATTATGACCTAGATATTTAAGTTCGAAAATGGTGAACAAACTTTTAGGTCACTCTATATTATTTGATGACTCTGGTTCAGTCCTCCATGATTTTCTTTCAGAAGTTTATGAAACATTTTACTCAACACAGTCCTGAAACTCAGCGTTCCGATTTTCATACTAGAAATCTAGGACAGCTTGACATGGTAACTGCCACATATACCTCTGATTAGTCAGGGCACCCTGACATGGTAACCTGGAACTCCGTGTTTCGACTCTCATGCTAGAAAATGATTCATGACCATTCACCAGGATGCTTCTGTTTTGTCAAATAACAATAAAATCGAACCATTTTCACGCACAACTACAAAACAAATCGTGCTTTCTAGGTGGTTGGCCACTCGCTCTGGACCAGGCTTCCGTTGGCGCTGCGCTTGTCCCCAGGCTGACTGATATATATATATATAGAGTGGGCCAGCATAAATGAAACGACTTTGCATGCATACAACTCCGTCAATATTTGTAAGTTATCTATACTTAATATGTCAAACTATAAATTTTTCACTTTAGTATCAGTCTACATTGGGTGGTAATTGACGCATATCATCCTTGTTATGGAAAACTTCGAAAACCTGAATTGGTACTAATCTTAATTTTAAGCAGATGTTTGGAACAGTCATATTTCGTTTTCGTTAGTGACGCACAATGATGGCAGCTTGTGCTGCTCCAAACACTTACTTAAAATTACAATTAATATCAATTCAACGTTATCCATACTAATACTAGAATTAAATATCTTTAATTTGACATAGGCTTATTAAGTACAGAGAACTAATTAATATCGGTAGAGTTATAAGCATGCAAAGTTGGTTCATTTATGCTGGCCTACCCTGTACATTTATTTAACGACGAATCCATAACAAGGATGATATGCCACCCAATGTAGACTCTGACTCTTTTATACCCAGCATATATAACTGTCCTTTACAACCGCGCTGGAGTCGGGAGCGCTCCGATTAGCTATCTGGAAGGGCCATATATAAATTTCAGTAATGAAGGAAATAATAGATGAACATTACCGTGCATTATTAGTACTTCAATGCTTTATTTTGCATTCAGTGTCTATGGGTCATTGTGAGCTTCCTAGTGGTGTTATAAAGGCTATGTATACACACATACATACATGCACTTACTGAGATATATGAAGGTAAACTTTTAAATATGATAACACAGAGAGTCCTTAGTTTTTTTGTCTAGCCATAAAATGAATAGAAAAAGATTTAAAGTCAATTGACATACGTCCACAACTTCCTTTTCTCGGTCCTTCCTGGTACGGACCGAGACCTGGGCGACATTGTAGACATTTATCCTTAACGTTAAGACAAGACGTACAATTGTTACCGCAGTCTGCAGCCAAAAGAAACAATTAAAAAAAACACTACAGTTCACAATGGCAAAATCCTATATTTAAAACCTTGCAGATTATTCAGCCCTATCTACATCAGTCCCTTGCCTTTGCAGTTCTGTCGTTGATCAAGTAGATGGAGGAAAGAGGAAATGAGGAAGCATTTAAGGATAGAACTGACGCAACGAAACCATCTCCCTCCCATTTACGATCCAAAATCACACGCTTTAACTTCCCATCTAATGTACGTGTGTGCGTATGTGTGTTTGCATGTGTTAGTGGTTATAACGTATTCGCCTATATAGGCCTATACATAGGCTAAATTACGTTAGCATCCCAAGCACCATACCACTAAGGAGTTCTACTTTAACAGAGAACAGCAAAATGAGCTGAATAAAACGATTTCCTTGTGTTAGGCCGTATACATTACCGCACGATTCATACGACTACAATAAATACTACGATCTAAAATGACTCAACCTGTGCATTTTGTAGGATTTGGCGGATTTGCGTAAAGACCAAAACCTTCAGGACAAAACGTACAATGCTGTATATTGTCCGCTGATACCTCGCAATCCAAGCACTGAAGGTCAGTGTTGCAAACCAGCCCTACAATCAAATCAATGAGATGCAAAAACAAATTGCTGTTAATTTGGGGTAAACATAGAGTGAATGAATGTATAAATAAATAACTATAAATTACTATCAAATGAATATATTTATTATGACAAACTCGTTGAAGATTAGAGTGGACATGCAGTGCATTTTTCGCTCTCAACAAAGTTGCTTCTTTAGCGTTGTAACATATTTCTAATCGCAATTCCATCTCGCCAAAACTAAGAAAGTGTAATGAAGTTTTAACAACTAAGCCAATTTCTACCCGGACTCTGATTATTTTAAGGAACCTACTAAGCGTCAAATTTTTAGTTAAATAATACAACGTTCCAAGCAGCATCGCTTATTTAACTTTAGGATCTTGCGCTGACATTTCGCTTTACATTACAATCAATAGGTAGCTGCTACTTTGCTCAAGCAACGTAGCAGCTTGACCACATGGTCATGATATTACATGACATCTGAATGATCTGATTTTAATTATTGTGATGCTATCAGTCGTGAATTGATGGAAATGTAAAAGCTAGAAGTTTGAGTCAGACTCGCCTACCTTTCACGGGGCATGGAAAGAAAACTACAAAGAAAATTTGAATTATCATTACAATTGCTTAGTGAATAATATTGTGTTGCAATGCATCTAGACAATTAATATAGCGCCCTTTGATTAACCCACACACGCATGAATTATATCTGACTATCTTACTAATGCTATTTAAAGCTTCATATGGGTTCTAAGAGAAACATTTGTAGAAATCATAAGTTTAACTCAAAATAATTACTTGCTTTGGTTGTCTATCTGCTTCAACTTATTCACTCAGCGATGAGAGCTTTGGTCGAGGAAACCTCCTCGATCCATTGGCTTTGAAACTAGAGTCTTCAACTCTTACCCAGACTCGCTTGATCATTCACCTTCCTATCATCGACTAAACAACGACACCCGCCATAACAGCTACCCTATACCTCCTCTGACCCTATGGGAATCGAACTCATGCCTTCATCGGACTACCCTTTGGACGACTCCTCTGATTCAACGCAGCGCTCGTGAATAAGGTGGTGCCCTGTGCTTGGCTTTCTAGGGGTGCTTTTGAAGCGTGGAGATCACGATTACGACTATGATGCTTGAGTATAACTTCACTCGAGGCAACTATCGATGACGGCAAAATAGTTATTGTTGTTCTGCATTAAAAAGTCTTTTCTGCAACGCACGAGTTTGAATTTGCCTTCATTTCAGTGCTGTTATTATTCGTATAATTTAGCACGTGTTTTCTGAAACTAAACTTAATAGGAATATCCTTAAAAACCTACCTGCGATCGATATTAGAACCAGATTAAAAATTAGCTGGTTCATGAGAAGAGTTCTGGATAACTTAGCTGTTGCTGTTGGCGACATCTTGCCCTGCAAAGTCAAGAGAGAAGAGAATCACAGAACTTGTCTAACTGCAACTGAATGCCTACGGACTCAAGACTCTGAGTAGTATTTTTGGCGGATGGAGGTCAGGGCTGGAGAACGAAAGCAACAGACCGCAACATGGGCTCAGCCGATGATTGAATAAATTACATCAACAATTCTGACAGCATAATTTCTTATATTTTTCAATGCCATTGAAGTGTATTAGATGTTGATGGACTTGATCTTTAATGATTTGGAAACACCTGACGCACGTTTCTATTTTTATTAACTAAACCATTCAATCATGACTGTCAAAAGCGCTGACTATGGCAGAGGTTAATGTTACAATCTGTCACCCCGAGACCATTATTTTGTTGCCCATGAAATGTATGTACCGAGTTCCTAATTTTTACTAAGGTTCATCCGCTATTTACTCTACACCTAAGATTATGTAATTCGCTTTGGCGGGTAAATACCGATTCTCTACGCGACGCGTCGCTGGATTAAATAAATCGATTGCAAAATAGATACCGACAATCCGTTTTTATATCCAGTCGAATAAAGCAAAATTTTTTGGTCTGAATAGAAATCTGTTCTCTAAATCGTCCATTTCGAACCCAATCCAGAAGGGTAAGTAGGCCTATAACGATGCGACCTTGATCAATAAACAATTGAACGTGATCCGGAGCATACAGGAGAATCGTTAGAGAGAACACACGGTCTGCTAGCCAGGTTAAAGGTCCTCATAGAAAAACGTTTACAGAAAAAAGGGGCCCTAGGCGCAAGCATTATTGGGGCCCGTCTGAGTTTGTACACTGAGTCTGTGACTCTGTGTTGTCTAACCTATCGTGTGCAAAGCCCCTCATAGTTAAATTGGAAGCCGTTTTGTGGGTGCTACGGACGCTAAAAATAATTAGTTATAGAAACTAGTTTAAAGGAATTTAAGAATTTTTGCTTAATGTAGAAAGCAGAAGAATGTTTACATGCATGAGCCAACTTCTGGAGCGACGAGGCTCATTACACGAAGCTTACGCTCTTACCAACATAGCTGACCGAGCCAATTGATACTGAGATCAACAAAGCATTAAGAAATTACAATGATTTTGTGCTAATGCTCAGCTGCAAGACGAGAGAATAGATTATATTTATTATAATTAAAACGTGCAACATGTTATTTTGTGTGATTACATAATGTTTTCATTCATTTGGAGTCTTCTGAGATTCGGGGGCCCTATAGATAAATGCGCCACTGGGTCCTTCGTACACAGCGGGGAACCTATTGCTTGCATCGATATCAACCATCAGGCCATACAACACGGTTACGACTCGTGAGTTCATAGACAGTGTCGTGCAAGCAGAGGCAAGAGAGCAAAAAATCAGAAGCTTAGGCGTCTATAGTTTCCATTTCAGATGTCGCGTTCAAAACGTTTTATTATTGAGTATTAGATTTGCTCTTCTTTGTCAGAAACTGCTAAGCATGGATTCGCTATTTGAGATTAATGCGTAGATCGTGCACAATCCGATATACTGTTCGCTGATGACATCAAGTTGACAAACTGCAACCAGGTAGGTCTGCATTTGAAAGAAAGAAAAACTAGCCTATAGGGGGTCTGCTGTAACAGGCGTCTGCTCAAATAACTCCTAAATGGTTCATGTTAGACGCCAATTAACTCAACTTTAGGCCATTAATTTTGTTTCCAATTAAGCCTACTCTGTGATCATGTTGCAGCTTGTCAGTTTAAAATTAAACGAAAATTATTATTTTGTTACGGTTTAAATTTCATTTGCGCATCGAACGGCGCATTTTTAGGTTCAACATTACTACCAATAAAGGCAAAATGGGGAAACGCGTAGAGTAATTGTTAACACTGGGCAGCAGTTCAAACCCCAGCGGTAATAAGTTGTAAAACGCAATGGCAGCCATGCATGAATGCCGTCATCATTCGTTTATACTATTTCTCTAATTATACTGAGTTGTCATCAGTTTGAAATATTATTACTATTATTATAAACCTCTTGCGCAGCTCTAGGTTAATGTTAATACTTTGTTAACCCTTGTAAATTTACAATAATGAAACTCCTGCGTGTTTATCGTGTTGGACTGTCGATCGAAATGTCGTCCGATCAAATCTTTGCTTAGACAGAACGTTTTCAAAGGGATTTGCTCGAAATGTTGCATGTTGCTTCAACTTCGCTCCAGGCTACGAACATTGTTCTGCTTAACAAGTCATCTGTCATAGATCTACTGATGGATTATATTATGTGTCTCGCTTACTTCGCTACATAAGTTTAAAGGTATTCTTTTCAGCTGCGAAAACGGCAGCAATATTTTTCCACTACAGTGTTTCATGAGATACGTGAAAAGGCATGATATCAAGTGTCTCGATGTATACACCCATACATACAATGAATATATATGCAAATGCATGCCTTACATTCATAAATTCACGCATGCCTGCATGGAAACATACAAAGCGTTTAGTGTGGCATATGGTTTGTACCGTGTGCCGTCATCTGTAAGCCTACAAATAGCGGATAAAGCAGGTTCTTAAATGTTGTTTATTAGATATCTGTTTAATTACTATGAGTGGTTTCATCACCAGATTTGAAGATGGAGTAAACATAAGCGGTTTTTAGTTAATCGGAAACTCTCCTGCGATAATGGAGCAGTTTATGATTATGGTGTTTGTTACTACAGTTGTGTTACAGTTAGTTGTAGACCGGATTTCTTAGGTCTGGTGTTACGTTGAAATTGAAATTGCGTAATTTGAATAACAATTGTAATTGTTAATTTGCAAATTGTTGTCCTAAATCAATGTAATTAGTAATTTGCAATTTAATTTCATTTTTGCCTGTAATCTGCAATTTATAATTATATTATGATAAATAAATAATTGCGCTACGCTGATTGATCAAAAACAAACCGCTTATATTATAATAATTCCTTTGATCAATAATCGTCTTAGCTGGATATTTTTTTATTATTTCCAGTTGAAAAATGAAATTGTTGTATCGGACAAAATTGTTTGAACAGCTGCTGCTTCTGAAAGAAAGTTAAATGAGCGTTTTCTGACAATTCTATTCAAACAAATATAAAAGCATGTTTTTTCCTGCAGAATCTTGCCTGCATTTATTGACCCGGCCTGATAATGTTAATAGAATTGTCAGAAAACGCTCATTTAACTTTCTTTCAGAAGCAGCAGCTGTTCAAACAATTGTTTCCGATAATTTGTATTTTGGTGTAATTAAAATTACGTAATTTATAATTTCCAGCAAAACTCGAAAGTAATCTGTAGTGTGTAATCTAATTATATTTTCACATTTATAATTCAATTAAATGTAAGCTTGTAAATTGCCAATCCCCTCAAGCAAAAAAGCCTTCTTATGAAAAATGTATATAGTTTATTGTAAATTATTTTAAAGCTTATTCACAGGCAAACTTACAAAGAAAATCGCAACGAAATATAGGAAAATTATACGCTACCAGACAAATTAACTTGTTTAATCGTACTATCTTTTATTGCTTCCCGATGACAATTGATATAATATCCTTGCTTAGTGCATTCTGCATCTTTTTCAAATCATACACAATAACAGTTGGTTGCAAGTGTGTCATCATGTTGAACACGGAGTGGAACAATATCTAGCTCTGTATCACTTGCTTCTAATTCTGGATCTAGGCCTGGTATATTATTAATAATAATAATTCAATAATAGCATATGACGATCTTGCTTTCTTCCTTATACTGCCTTCTTTGATAAAGCAATCCATATATAGTTCAACGTTAAAAAATAAAAAATACTGCAACAATATTATTTCACAAAGCACTTAGTTAAGAAATTAACTTTACTAAATTTAAAACAACACTATCTCTGGCATATCACAATAGCGTCATATCCGTAGTAGTTAATCTGTTCACTGCTTACACGCTTTACAGCTTTACAACGGATTATTAATATTGTTCTCGACAGTTTGCAAGCTAGAATAAAATTATATAGGACACTTCTTAAATTTGGTCAAGTGGCCGATATAGAAAATTCTACTAGAAAATTGTTCACACTGAAAGTTTTCCGCGGAACCTTTGTCTTCCCCTCATGGAACACTAGGGTTCCGCGGAAGACAGGTTGGGGAACGCTGAGTTAGAGCATGCTCCTGCGTTTCTCATTCATCTGTTTCAGAACACGACGTAATATCTTTCCAGTCTCTGACTTTGGAATCTTTGTAACGAATTCAACTCCACCGCGAAGATGTTTGAACGAAGAAACCTTTCCTAAAAGAAATTAATAATGTGGCGTAAATAATTAATAATCAGAAAGCTAATGAATCAATGCATTCGATATTCAATTTGCTGAGTTTATTCCAATCTGTTTAAACCTGTGAAGAAATTCGTCTTGCGATCCCATGATGTATTCATTCCCTTTGAATCCTTTGAACCTCAAAACAGCAGAACTGCTGCTTCCAATTTGGTAGACAACAGAAACGTAGCGTACCCTACCCTGATTCTGTCTCTGTCTGTCTGTCTCTCTTTATCTGTCTGTTAGTCTGTCTATCTGTCTGTCTGTCTATCTGTCTCTATGTCTGTCTCTGTCTGTCTGTCTCTATCTCTTTATCTCTGTCTTTCTCTGTCTCTCTCTGTGTCTCTCTGTGTCTCTCTGTCTGTCTGTCTCTGTCTCTCCCTTCTCCACAAAACACATTGAAAAGTCTAAGCTGTTGTTAAATCAATATTTCGTTCAGATTGTGAAACAGTATTGACACTTATGGTCACTTAGTTTTGTGTTCTAAGACCACGTCTTATGTAGGCCTCTACCAGGTGGTAGTGACTTTCAACCGGTCTAATTCTTCGTACAGAGGTCAGCTACCATCTGGCCAAAAATGACGTCATTATACTCTTTTGATTGTTCAATGAGTAACAACGTTAGTGGAAAATTAATAAGGTCTCATCGAATTGTTTTTGCATACTTATAGGCCTATGTATTATGTTAATATAATACCACAGCTGGGTAAAACCGGAGTTTAGGTTGATAAATTATTGTAGTATTATATTTATTTTTTGGAAGGTTTCTTTTTCATCATATATATATATATATATATATATATCAGAGTAAACGTGCGACTATATATATTTTTATAATCGCACTTTTACTCTGCCAGAATGCCCACATGGGGTGCATCTACGATCCATAATTTTTTATCCTATAGGTATCCGGGCCTGCGTTTCGCACTTCTGAGCGACTGCGCACATTAATAAGTTTTTAATTCTAATATTCCGATATTGGACCCAAATGAAGATGTAGTCAGTGCGGGACCATGATAGGATATTGGAGGGCGCAAGTGTAGAAGCTCAGGAGAGAAATGGCTAATTCCAGTTATTTCGATTGGAGCAGATAGAGGAGGAATCAGACATTTGTCGAATAAGAATGTACAGCTAAACCTGACCTGCAACGAATTGTTTGATGTGTTCTGCTGACGCGTTGGATCCGTGTTTACGAACAACGAAAGCCTTTGGAAGTTCTCCTGCTTCTTTATCTGGAATTCCAATTACTCCAACATCAGCCACTTCAGGATGAGTCAGGATCAACGATTCCAGTTCTGCTGGCGCCACCTGCGGTCATCAAAAAAAATGTTCAATCACATGAATGTAGGCGAACACAATGAGTCTAAGAATATTATAGAAACAAGCGATGTTTGTACGTAACAGATTGTCCTAAGGCCAGGTGCAAGCATGATCTACAAAGTGCCTCTTAGGAATCTATCTTCAATCCTCTGGTGCTTTTGCAGAATAGTTAGATAAACCCATGAACTCAAATGACAACTGAGAAATTGCCGAACTTATGTTGCCTTTCAAACATCTGTTTCTCGATTGATATAGATCAGCGTTTCCCAAACTCTGTTCCGCGGAACTCTAGGGTTCCGTGAGGCAAAGACCAGGGTTCCGCGAAAAACTTTCAGTGAGAACAATAAGCTTAAAATAATTTTAAATAAATTATGCGAATTATTCATATGAGGCTGTTTGCTTGACGCCTATGTATTGCTTTAAATTAAAGAGAATTCCTATGTCATTGTAATCCATATTTATGTTGTTATTATAATCTAATTTAGGCCTAAGCCTATAATTGTTTGCAAGCATTCTCAAGCGTTAGTACCTACAACAGAATATGCTTTCTTTTATGACTACATAAATTAATATCAAAATGGTTCCACGACCAAAATATGTTGAAATAGAAAATGGTACTAAACAATTGATGTGGCATCATGGTTTGTAATAATCATGACATTCCATATAAACAAATATCTATTATTGTCACTTGCCTCCAGCGTTTCATGTTACCGATTATTAACAGAACGCTGCATAAATGACTTGACACATAATATATTCGAAGCATTTGTTTGTCTGTTCCAGGCATATTTGCATTCTCCCTCCCTCTATTTGCAAAGGAATCTGAAGTTTGGATTTGACCCTTGTTTTCCTCTTCTCAAAAAGCCTCTTCCTCTGGTCTCAGTAAAAAGTTATTAAATTACAACGACGCTGCTTTTAACTTGGTTATTGTATCGTTCTATGCCCCGTACCGTAGGCAACTTTCCAAATATCTAACGTAGATACAATTCCAAGTAAGTGAAGTAATTGTCCATCGTAATCCACGCGATTGAATTTCTCCTGCTCCACAAGGTTGACTCTGCCGTTCACTCCATGGGGATGCAAAATGCACAGATGTAGGACGGACAGCCACCTAACGCCTGACAGGATGCCATACAGCTCCAATAAGCTCATCGTGTTTAACTTGCTACCATATCTTCCTATTTTGCCATGTGATCATTTTTCGGTTTTGTTAGTTGAATCAAAAGAAACGACTCTTAACCTATTTGTATTTCGCACGGGCATATATCCAGGTCTATCAGAGAAGACCAGTGGAAGAATATTTATGTAGGGTTGCAAGTGGAGAGGAGAGACTGACACTTCACCTGGAATCCCTTGTACTTGATAAGTTCTTTGATTCTGTCCACTATAAAGAAGTAGCCGTCTTCATCATAGTAGGCAATGTCGCCTATTATTACAAATACACAAATACAGGAATAAAATTATCACCTAAAGTAAATTGGTGACGACAGAAGAAGTCTTAGGCTTCAATGGTTTTTAATCGACCGATGATGAAATGGGAGAAAATATGGCTATAAATATATCACATAATAATTATGAATGATATTAAGCCATCAAAATTTCGTATCGTTCTTCTGCCTGGATAGATATATTCTGTATCCGTCTTCTCCATAACGTCAGCACAAAAGCATCTTAGGCTCTCGTGTGTAATAGGTCCACTCCGCTGGAATAATCTCCCCTCTGACATAATAACTACTCTTTTAAACATTATCCACTTACTTGATTCTAGTTATGTTAGGATCTCACGTCCCACGAATTGCAATTCGGCACGCAGTCTAAAAAGTATTATGTAGTAAGCCGCGCTGTAGCGCAATGGCAAAGGGCCGTAGAGTAATTAAGAATACATTGTGGAGTAAGATCTAAAGAACCGAGTTCGATACCCGCACCACACGTAGGGTTGACTGATCCTTCTTTCAATGTGCGGCGGCTTAGGTTTAACGTAATGGGCGCCTTGCATGGCCACCGACTGTTAAATCGTATTCCTGTAATGACTTGTCGTCGTTCTTTCACTGTTTGCTCGTAATCATACTGTGTTTGCAAGTTTGAAATTATTTAAACGAAGGTAGATATTGTGTCAACTATAATCATAGCGTTTGTGAGATATATCTCAAACCTGTTCATATACATACATACGTACATACATACATACATACATACATACATACATACATGCATGCATACATACATACATACATACATACATGCATGCATACATACATACATACATACATACATACATTCCTCTTGTAACATTGAGCAGATACGTACATGCATATTTTGACGTATTAATTATGGCTAAAAAATAATTCTGAAGTCTTAAGATGATAACGATATGGTTGCAAGAGAGGACTTCGACCTGTGTGAAGCCACCCATCTTCATCGATCGTTTCTTTAGTGGCTGTGACGTTGTGCATATATCCCATCATCACCTGTGGTCCTCTGATGCAAAGTTCACCTCGTTCATTGACACCAAGTGTCTTTCTAGACTCAGGGTCTATCACCTTTAAGTGAAAATGCACCAGTATAACATGAAATAATATCGTCACTTGAAGAGTTCTACTCAGTTAACCTGGTGATCATCGAGCATGCTGACTAAGAGCAGACCAAAGGTGAACCAAGAAAATGCACTGTCATTAGGCACAGAATAATGATTCTAAGATTGGGGTAAACAGTTTGACACTTAGAAGCGCATTATTGGGTTGCTCAAATCTTCCATCATCTGGTCGCAGGTTTATTCCCGCTGCTGCGAAAATGACACCGCTCGGCATTCGAAAGTCTAAACACCACCATGTCATTATTCTCAAATCTCTCTCTGCCTCTCTGTCTCTGTCACTGTCTACCTGTCTCTTTCTATCTCTGAAACTCTCTCCATCAAAGAGATTTTCGATTTTCCAATTCTATGCACCATACTTCGTAATAGTATGCCTGACCCTTGTTTACCTGCGAATCCATTCTGTGTTTGCAGAGCGACTTCGAAAAAGATCCGTCAGACTTTAGAGTCGACATAATTATGTAAAGACTAATATTACCGAGTGAGGTCATTTGGGGAATGCTCAAACCTCAAACGTTACCAGAAAGGGACAAATTGCAAGACACCGGAGTCATACATTATTATATATATGTCAGGTTGTTATTCACACTTTAAATAATGCTATTTTCCTTTCTATACGTTCAAAGAATCATATTTGTATCGTTACATCCACAGTTTATGCGTTTTATACTCTTATCATTATTTCAGTCATCGTCACCATCACCATTCTAAAACAAATGATCATCGCAAAACCACAACATTAACGACCGGTGCTACTGTTGCTATCGCTGCTACTGAAGGTGATGATGATAACGACGATGACAATGATAATGATAATGATGACGAAAATGATGATGATGATGATTGTGATGATGATGACGATGATGATGATGATGATGACGACGATGATGATGATGATGATGATGATGATAAAGATGATGACGACGACGACGGTGACGACGGCGACTACGACGATGACGATAACGATTTCAATGATGACGACGATGATGACGATGATGATGATGATGATGACGATGATGAAAACGAGAACGCCGTCTCTAATGATATTGATGATGTGATCACCTGTGCCTCTGTGTTTGGCAATAAGTTCCCGACTGATCCCGGTTTTAGAAGACGTCCAGGAGCATTGATGATACAAGCGACCGTTGTTTCAGTCATTCCAAATCCTTAAAAAACAGAACAATAGCTATTTCGCAAGATGGCCTTGTGATTTGTCAACCATACTATCAACTCTCTCTCTCTTTCTCCCTCTGTCTGTCTGTCTGTCTGTCTCTGTCTCCCTCCCTCTCTCTGTCTCTATCAAAATTCGGTGTTTAATGGTCAATACAACATCCCTAGAACATCCCCTACCACTTCGATATATCGGTGTAAGTACTCAACAACTATTAGATCGAGTTAGAAATGTTTAACAGAGATTACCACAACAATGTAAGTTATTCTTCTATAGATGGACTAACTTCTCGTTCCACTGTCTCCATTGTCTAGTTAATGCAGATAATTCAGTATTTACACCTTAGGCAATCCAGAAATCACCAAAATTAATGTATTTCTAACCTTGTCGTATTTCCCAGCAGCCAGTGACATTCCTGAATTCTTTCTCTGTATCTTCACTTAGTGGCGCTGCTCCGGAGTTGTAGCGTCGAACACTCGAAAGGTCGTGCTTTGAAATATTCTGATATTTCGTGAGAAAAACGATGGTAGGAGGAACGAGAGGGACAAGAGTCACCTGAACAACAGAGCAAAATCGTCTTCACTATGTCGAATTAAAGATATTAACATTGTTAGTCTAAATATTCACTGCATGATGTGTATGTGGCAACGGTCTAGTTCTCTCTTCCAAATCATCTAAAACCAGTGTTAAAATATCAGTTAGCGAATCGCGAAAGGAGCATCAGAATGAAGGAATCAACAACGATGGTCACAAGATAATATCACATTGGATGAAAGAATGAACTATAGAAGGAACTAATAACTTACCTTACCTATTCCTGGATTCCGGGACAAATAAAAAAATAAGCGTGTCCCGGGCCATACTTATTTTTTTATTTTGTCCCGGAATCTGGGAAAGGTAAGTAATTACAAAAGATAATGCGATTTCAAGACATTAACCAAATCCAAACAAGATGAGCAATACCATAATGCAACATCTTAATTCTCAATGTTTATAATTCTAGATAGGCCCCTATATAGTTCCTAACTGGATTTCGATATCACAGTCGATTTTAAGCGATTACCAGTCAGTGATAGCGTTACAACAGCTGAGTTGTATTTTCTGCTTAAACGTCTTGTCGACATCTTCAAGATATTTGATTGACTCTGTAGTGGCGCTACATGAAGGTCAAATAGCAAATAAGAGAGTAGATCGAGCATGAGTGAGCACCAGCCTTGTAGTTGGTACCTTGTACTTTTCGATGCAGCTAAGCATTAGAGCTGGTTCGAATCTCGGTAGAACGACGAGCTTTTGTTTGGTGAATAGAGCTCTCATCATCACCGCAATTAAACCATAAACGTGGTAGAAAGGGAGGAAGACTATCGTCACCGGTTGCTCATCCGGCAAATGAAGAGTGTCATCGGCGTAGACATGTCTAGACATATCCCACAACTAGTAGTTAAGCAACTTATACAAAACTACAACTAGTAGTGAAATAATAATTTATACGAAATACCCTAATGATAATTGAAAACAGACAACGCATCATTGACATTGCACGAGCTTCTTTGCCATGAAGCAGATACGTGTAGGTTTGGAGTCTGGGATAATAATAACAATCATGAAGATCCGATTTTCTTAAACAGTCTTGGCTGGCTAACTGGGGACAAGAAGGAGACCGTCGTTGTATACCAGAGCAGGTCTGTTGAAGTCCAACGCTTCAACGCAATATCTTTTCACACTACATCTGCCACCACATAATCGAGGCATTTTAAATGGACAGAAAATAATATCAGTGTTTTTTTAAAATCTGAATATTATCATGCAGCTCTGGTGAATAGCAGTGACATCATAGCCTAACTCGAAATATAATAAAAAGAGAAATGTCATGAATTCCTCGTTCAATGACCTTTTTCAAGAGCAACGAGAAAATCTTACACAAAGGAAGGAAGCCAATCCAGCAGCGTATTCGGTCACTCTCAACTTTAAACTTGTTCATTCCAAATTATTTTTCAACCGTCATTGCACGGGTTTTGCATTTCAATTATAAATCAAATATCAACAGAGATTTGTCCCAATGGAAAATGAATCAGGAAGCCAGTGGGCATGTATGCGTGTAACGAACTGCTAATACACCGACTTAATGCAACGAATGGCTTGCGTCATGATGCCAGAACCCTTTCAAGTAGGCCTACCCAACGATGGTCATCATTGCGACGACGTTGTAGTGTGATAGCATGACTCCCTTTGGAAGACCAGTTGTTCCGCTGCTGAAGAGAACGAACGCAACGTCCTTTGAGGAGTCGATGTCTACGTCTTTTGGATACCAACCACCATCATCAGACATCAGAACATCAAACGCAACCAAGGAACTACTTCCGGTTTCTGCTGATGATGTTGTCAGTGTAGAAGACTTAAGAGCAGGATGTTTATAATCACCTGGCATTACGATCGTTCCCTAATTGAAAATAAAATATCTAGAATTCATTAAATAATTTTCTGTCTTTAAATATCAAGCAATCATCCCAAATTAACTACTATTAATTTTGCACAACGCTTTTGGTGTAGACCGAAACGGTTAGTTACGATATCTACAATTAAAAAAACGTGACCTCAGATTATAAAATAAATATTAATTACTCAAAGATAGATCCACTGATGCAAGACTAATGAAATCAATAATTCCCGTACACAATGGAATACTCCTTCTAGGCCTATATACACCAGCCGGACATTATTCCTCGATCCAATTTAGCAGACCGACAGTCTTGCTATTAAAACATTGTTGTCAATCATACCTCACGGGGATTCTCATTCGCTTGTGAATAATGATTGGTCACGCCCACAAACATCAGTTTCCCAGTTGAATTTTGGAGACAAACCTAGTTCTCTAAAGAGACAAGTTTGGTTTCCGTGGCGAGATATGAAAAGAACAAACCAACGTGGCTCCTATCATAGAGCTTAACCCTCAATGGTTCCTTGGGGTGCAATTTGCACCCCACGGCCGTTTCTTTGGCGACTCACGTGTTATTAGTAAAATTTCAGCAGTTATCTTCTAGGACATTATTAGTGTACCATTTTTGCCTATAGACCTGCATAAAACGATAACAAAAGAGTTTACGTCAATTTTTGCCAGCATATGTTCATCGGGGGTGCAATTTGCACCCCAAAATTATGACGTTGATGCGATGAACAAATTCAGGTAATTCGTGCTAAATACTGCAATAATTTGTTATGTTTTTATATTTTTGATATTTCCTGATATTAGTTTGACCTTTTTAGAAGTCAGCCAATTTGTTTTGCTTACATTTCAAGTATTAGAAAATAAATAACACCATGGCTAGGTATTCCACAGCTGAAGCTCTTCGAATGATTATGGAAGAGGATTCAGAAATCGATGAAGACAATGTAGCTGAAGGGGATGCCGATGATATTGAAGATGGAGATTATTTGCCTGAAGTTGGTCCCGCCTCTGATGACGAAGATCATGTGTCCGAGGAATTTGACAAATCAGAAGATGTCAGTCCGTCTGACGAAGAGCAGGTAAATGAACCATCTACTACAAGGAATACAAGAGGAAGAGGTCCTGTAAGAGCTGGTACTGCAAGAGGAATTACAAGAGGTACACGTGGAGCACGCCATGGTTATTATCGTGGACGGGGCGCACACAATACTGCAGATCCAACACAAACCACAGCTGCAGAGCAGCTCATTGGTTGTACCAACACGATTGTGGATTGAACAGGCAGACAATGGACTACTGAGCCACCTGGAATTCACCGTCGGCAAGTTCAGGACATTATCCGGCAGCAACCCGGAGTAACATCCGAAGGACACAAAGATTCACTCAAAGAGGTATTTCAACTTTACTTGTGCGAAGAGATTCTGTCTGTAGTCATAAAGGAAACGAACCGAGAAGCAGAACGTTGTTATCGAGAATGGAACTCTATTCATCAGGATAACCAAAAACGCTGGAAGGAATTCGACTGGACAGAATGCGAAGCATTTATCGGCCTATTGTTATTAGCAGGCGTCTATCGAGGCAATCAAGAGTCACTCGAAGAATTGTGGTCCAGAAAATATGGCAGACCAATCTTTCTCGCCACCATGAGTCTAAAGCGCTTCAAACAGATCTTGCGCTATTGCAGATTCGACAACAAAAACACTCGCGAAGAACGGCGTGCTACCGACAAGCTGGCTGCTATTCGAGATCTGTGGACAATGTTTGTTGCAAGATTACGAAAATACTATATCCCGGGAACAGACATAACAGTGGACGAACAACTTGTCCCCTTCAGAGGGCGATGTCCATTTAGGCAGTATATACCCAGCAAACCCGCCAAATATGGGATAAAGGTGTGGTGGTGCTGTGACAGTGCCACGTCTTATCCACTGAACGCAGAGGTCTATCTTGGGCGGCAGCCAAATGAAATTCGAGATCACGATCAGGGAGCTCGTATTGTGAAAGCAATGGTATCACCTTGGTACAAGAGTGGACGGAATGTAGTGGGAGAAAACCTATTTACAGGCGTTGCGCTGGCAGAAGAATTGCTTACTCAGGGTATGACCTACGTTGGAACAATGCGCAAGAACAAACGAGACATTCCTCTAAGCATGATAGCAAAAAACAGAGACGAATTTTTTTCGATCTTTGCATTTGATGGAAACAAGACTTTGGTATCATATGTCCCAAAAAAGGGAAAATCGGTCATTCTTTTGTCAACAATGCATCACGACAAGGCTGTCGATGGTCTGAAACAAAAACCAGAGATCATCCTTCATTACAACGCAACTAAGAGCGGTGTAGATAACATGGATCATCTGGCGTGCATCTACTCCTGTAAACGAAAGATCAACAGGTGGCCAATGGTCCTGTTCTTCAACATGCTTGACACAGCTGCCATTGCCAGTTTCGTGGTCTGGATGCGCAATAACCCTGACTGGAACAAGTCGTCCAAAGCGATACGCCGTCGCCAATTCATCGTCAGTCTCGGAGAGTCTCTTGTCGAGCCACTTATAAGAAGACGTTTGGACAAGCCAGCCCTGCTCAGAAGACCGATCATGGATGCAATCCAACTTATAGAACTGGACTCTGGAGAATTCGAAGCAGGAACTGTGGTACCAGCTAAAGTGAAGAAGACTCAGGGACGTTGTCATCTGTGTCCGCGACAGTTTGACAGTTTGACACGCAAATTCTGCAATAAGTGCTGTAGGCCTGCTTGTCCGGCACACTCTGTCAATGTATCAAATGTACTGTGTGACAAATGTATGTAACTGGACGTTTTAGATGTGTAATTTTAAGAAAACATTGAACAGTGCTATGCTTATATAAAATACATGGTATTCCATTACCAGTAAACAGAGCATATCCTTGATTTGTATTCTCAAATAAATAGGGGTGCAGTTTGAACCCCAAGGACCTGGAACGTCACTTTCTGACAAGGACCCATTGAGGGTTAAACCACTGACTAAAATTACATCCAAGTCAAAGAAGCGTGCAAGCACAGCATGCAATAATAAACAACCAATAAAATAATCCATAAAAGGCTGCCAAATGATGTCTACAAAAAGCTATAAACAGCGTTAATGTCTGAAGATGTCACCCTTAACTTTCAGTGGATTCTGTTGCTGCAAAACGTGTCTTTCTTCAACTGTTCTTTGTCCGTTTCCTCTTTGGATAACAGAGACAAAGTAATAACACATTTGAACTGACCTTAATCTTAGACCCAGCATTCTTCTTTGCTACATCAACTGTGCTAAGAAGACCGGACACTGTGAGGATCCAAGATGGTTTCGTCACTTTCAACGCATGTTCCAACTCATCTAAATATAATAATGCATCTCATCAGCATTGTAGGATTTCTGTCAGCGAGCGAGTGATTATTTTTGTCTACTTGTTAGTGACTATGTTCAGAAATCGAACGTTATTTATTACAATGATTTCCAGCACACTACAAGAAATGTTCAACTCAAAAAAGTTGTCGGTTTCGCATACAACCATCCATTTAAACATTACATATTGATAACAAATCGACCGTTGATTGTATGCCAGAAATGTAATCTGCCAAATATTCCAACGATCTTTTCGTAAGGGAAACATTTAATCAAGAAAATAATTATTTTTTCGAAATACTTGCAGATGCCTAACTCTTGGTCTAGAAAGTTGGAACAACTTGGCATCGTTTAATGATGATGATGATGATGATTATAACGGTGTTGATGCTGCTGCTATTGCTACTGTTGCTTCTGCTGCTGCTGATGATGATGAGGACGACGACGACGGCTACGACGACGACGACGATGACGATGACGATTACGATGACGATGATAATGATGATGATGATGATGATGACGATGAAAATGATGATGATGATGATTATGGTAATCAATGAAAACAGTTGCTTTGAAACTAGTATGGAGCAGAAGAGCCCATTAAGGCAAAACATGAAGAAGGATTTTCTGTTATCAATAGAGCAAAATGCGGCCGAAACTAATATCTAGGAGAGCAAGGCAGCTGATAATAATTGTACAGAGACAAGTAGGCCTAGAGTTTCTGTGAAGTTGTGTTTTGTAAAGCCAGAATGGAGAAAATTGAGAAGTGAGTTGAAAAATAATAATATCTTTAACCAGGCGAGGACTATCAATTTCAGTTAACTGAGATTGATAGAAAGGATTGGAGTTGGTTTTGTAATGAAATAGGTAATTAAAAGAATTTTCTTGTCAAGATCTATATTTCTTAAAGAAGAGTGCATGAAAACCATCGGCTAGTTGCCATTAGAGATTGACAATTAATTAATTACCGGAACGAGGACGAGGTACAGCAATTTTTTGGTTGAGATCTTGTTCACATTGCTTGATGGCAAGATAATTATGGATTAGCAGACTTACATGCAGTGTACACTGGATTGACGAAAGCTGCGGTTGCTCCGTTGGCGACGATTGCGAATACAGAGAAGATGTATTCGATGCTGTTTGGAGCGAAGATGATGACGACTTCTGACTTCTGAATTCCCAGTCTATGAAGACCACTCGCCAACCGACACACACTCACATCCACCTCCGCATACGTATAACTGCGCCCACTCACACCATCCACCTACGAAGATTTTTGCTTGATTGCAAATCGATAGCACCGACACACACACACACACACACACACACACACACACACACACACACACACACACACAACACACACACAAGAATCATTTCTTCATATATATATAGATATCGTATTGTATCGTATTTAACCGTATCGTATCTTTTCTTACCGTATCGTATCGCGTCTTGTTAATTATATAGCGCCTATTACAGTACTAGCTATTCAGAAGCGCTCTAAGCGTGACAGCCCGAGGAAGTAAGAAAGTCTTCAGGTAACAGTTACAAAGAGATGAGGGTGGGAGCCCGATTAAAAGCTTGCTACGGATAATGAGGGGCGGCAGGTCATTCCACATATACTTGCAGAAGGGCCAACGGTGGAAAAGGCACGGTATTGATTTATAGCAGCCCTTGCCCGTGAAACAAGAAGATAAAGTCGATCCGCAGACCGGAGAGAGCGGGAGGAGACAGAGGCTTTCGCATTAAGTTGCAGAGATATTTAGGAGCTTTACATCGTTGAGTTCTAAGGACAAAGAGGAATACCTTGTAATGAATGCGAGATGGAATTGGAAGCCAATGTAGGACGTCGTTGGACGTCGGTCATGTAGGTAGAAATGTGGGAGTAGCGAGGAAGACGTGTTCTTAGCCGACTGCAAGGAAGTTAAGCGCGCCTTGGGATGCCCAGCAAACAGTGAATTGAAGTAGTCAATGCGACAACAGATGAAGGCATGGACTATTGTTGTGAATACAGGAGAGAATACAGATCTTCTTATGGCTCTCAGACACCTAAGATGGTAGTAACATGAGCGTGAATAAGGAAGGAATGTCAGCTGTGTAGAGTAGGTACAGGATGGAGCCGAGGACTGAGCCCTGTAGGAAGCCGAATTCGACTCCAGTCCAGGCCGTTCTGGAATCACCAAGGACAACCATCTGGGAGCGATCTGAAAGACATGATTTGAACCAGGCAAGAGGGGGTACACAAAGGCCGCAAGAAAGTTCAAGACGCTGCAGCAAGATTCCATGATCGACCATATCGAAGGCTGAGGAAACATCCAAAGCGATAAGTGATAAGTGCGGCTTATCGATGGCTGAGTAGATGTCAGAGAGGAGAGACAAGAGGGCATTTTCGGTGGACTGTTCAAGACAAGGTAGAAGCTCGATGATATACTCATTTACGTAATCTGAGGCGATAGATAACCCATCAGTCGTCATGATAAGATGCACTTAGATTTCCAAATCCTTGAAATCTAAAAGGAAGAAATCAGCGAGTTCTGAGCCGATTTTGAAGCAAGGTAGTAAATTTGAGCCATAGAGTGGCATTCTTTAGGAGCAGAAAACTGATTAAATGTACTGGAGCCCATAATCACATCATGATAATTTGTGGTCAAAAGTCCATAAAATTATACAGTGGAGTTTCAAATTCCGCTCCTTTCAGTGATCATTCTCTACCAGTTGCACTATATTGAATTTCATACAACTCTTTAACCTGTCATTCACATCAGTCTTAATGGTTCATTATGAAATTTTTTAATTGCTCCAGCTTTTTTGGTTTTGTCTAATTGAACACATGGTTGAATGAATAGGCTTAACATAAGCTGGAGTTACTAAATTCTGCATCGCTCTGTCTGTCTGTGTCTCTGTTTGTCTGTCTGTCTGTGTCTCTGTTTGTCTGTCTGTCTGTCTCTTTTTCCCCTCTGTCTCTGTCTGTCTGTCTGTCGAAAAGGGTTGTAGCATGAAAATAAGAAGCAGAAACTTTATAATAGGCATTAAAAGAAATAGGAATACGACGATATAATGAGCTGATGACTGCTCTGAATTGTTTGTAGTTATGAATTGTAATTCTGAATTGTAATTCTTAATTGCTCTGAATTGTAATTCTTAATTGTAATTCTGATTTGTAATTCTTAATTGCTCTGAATTGTTTATAATTGTAATTGTATTGTAATTTGTTACAAATTCACTGACTGACCAACGCAGTTCGATCAGGTTTTGATCGAATGCCTCCTAGCATGTAGTCGTAAAGTGGTGGTTTGCTGACACCGACATCGGTAAATGGACTCCTCACCATTTTCTATACCACCTTTGTCTATTAAACAGACAGAGGATTGTTTGGCCTATCAAAGACACAAGAGTATGACATTATATTATATGATGATGATGATGATGATCATGATGACGACGACCACGACGACGATATCGATGACGATGACGGCGACGACAGCAAGCGACGACGATGACGAGGACGGCGATGACGATGTCGACAATGAGCAATGAACTTCTGAAATATTAAAACAAAGATACGTCTATTGTAAAAGCGTCTGTGGCTGCAATAAAAAATATTCGACAAAAATAATTGCTTGAGAAATGATCAACAGAACCGTTTAGCGTTTAATTGTTATCACAATTGTTTAATTGATGATCTCTTAAGGACTTCACAAACTGATGACAGATGGCGAGAGGTATTTTTTTATTTGCTTGGCCAGGCCCTTCACGCTTCCGTCACCCATTAAATAGCCTGGAAATCTTGACTTTGCGCAGACCCCCACGATGTGGAGCATCAGTTGGAAAATGTGCATGGCCGGACCAGTGGCTTGGGAGTCAGTGGTCGGCCGAGGTTCCGAGCTGCTCTGCAGCATTGGATTGGTATTCATCTCTACTATCTGGTGAATTCGATCTGCTGGGCTGGATCATTTAGCTTCCATGGACGCACCAGATACTGACGGGGGTTGAGACGAGAACGCTGGTCCAATGCTCCAAGGTGATCCCATTACGAAGGTATCACTTGAAGAGATTTTAAGGTTGAGACGACTCGTCTTATAGAAGTATTCGTAAAGTGTGCCATGTAACGTCACCTAAGAGCGGTACTCACTTGCAGTTGTCTGATAAAGTTCTCCGTGAAATAATGAAAAAAATAGTCCTGTTAGTCTGTTACCCTGTGTTTAATACTAGACAATATTAGACAATAAGTCGTACACACGCTAATACGACGGATAAAATTAGACGTTGATATTACAGCCTAGCTTATCCGAAAATGGTTCAAGGGCATCAAACATTGGATTAGAAGTATTAACAGATAGAAGGAGGAGGATAAGGAGTAGGAGGACGAGGAGGAGGTGAAGAACATTTAAATTTATATTACCGTGGCCAACTCAAAGTCCAGACTAGTTGAGAATCGCGCTACGGCCTGACCTCCTTCGGACTCAGTCGGCCAAACTAAACACTGCTGCTCTGTTTACAGAATACGGGACGATTCATTTGCACAGCAGGGTCGATATTTCACCAGCAAACTTCCGGTTATTAGTATATCATAGACTTGAATCAAAAACGCACCCGATCTATAGTCCAAAACGAGGAGCGTACATGGTGTGGCTTCATTCAAACTGGTGATAGATTTTGACTAATAAATGAATTTGTAAAATGAATTGGTACGAAGCCTTATAGCTGTTCGCACTCCTGGTTTAAATACTCCAAATAAATCATCGAATAGTAAAACCGAGTCAATGATAATTTAGTCTAATAATTTTTTTATAGAACTCAGAGCATAAAAGTCTGTATATAATAAGCCCTAAATAGCGAGATAGTCAATATTATGACGTGTATGGTCAGAGTTTTCAGCAAACAATGTCTCGTTCCTTTGTTGCCAAGACAAATTCATATGATTATTACGTCACAAGAGAAACTCACATTACGTCATAAATGTCACAATCGGTTGAATATGTTTAGTTTTATAAACGCATTGTCGCTAATATAGCGATGTCTTCTCAAGTGTTTCTGGATACAGATTTTGTTTCTTTTAGAAGATTTTCGACGCTTTCGACGTTATAAGCTTATCATGTTTGCGGTGAAGTTCACAGTCGGCGTTCACTGGGGATGTTAACGTGGTATACGAAAAGACAATCAATATTTGAATACAATTTTATTGAAATCTTCTGTGATACTAGTGTGGATATGAAGAATCGTAGTCGGCGATTTGACAGAGAGTTCGTTTGATGTGCGTGTTTAGTAAGAGCTCGATTTTCCACTAAGGCCTCCAACGTGGAAAACCTTTTGTTAGGTTGTTGACCGACAATTGTTCTATCTAAGATAAGTTCAATTCTATTGTGATCTTGTGTTTATAAAATTTAGAAGGAAGAAACATTACATGCCGATCGTTAATCGTAATATCCAAACATTTAAAGCGCCTCTTGAGAGCCAATCGCAGGGCATCAATAAAACATCTAGTTGTATGTAAAAATTCTTTTTATCAGTCCAGCAGTTCTTCTCTTCAAGCAAGAATAGCTCTTGTTAATTCAACATCTGCTTATAAGCAAGAATATTTTTTTCGTTAACCAATAATTCTTTATTGTCAACTAGGCCTACTTGTTCATTTTTGTCGGGAACCACGTGTAGTGTCGACCTAGCTCTACTTTCAATAAATTATTTAACAATTCTGTGCGCTCGAATATGTCTGAAATTTTTTTCAGTAATCTTTAAAATTTGCGATCAAATATAATCAGTAGGTGACGGAAGCGTAAATCGTTTCATCCAGCTTTTGGCTTATGCGTGAGCGACATTTTGAAGAACTAGATTAAAATAAAATCAGATCGAGGAATACATTTCTTATGCTGGTAAAAATCTGTAACATTACCTTTATTTTGCTATAGCATCATCATTAAATTGGTAAAAGTATATTTTAGCGTATTTTATTATACCATGGTGCCTCTAGTGTATTTTAGCGTATTTTTTATTTGAGGTGACTAGATGTCCAAGTGTAGCTTAAATGGAGACGGGATCAATGAAAAAGAAGAATGGGCATGTAGAAACTGGATTGATGCCAGAAATTATGCTTAAATGGAAGCTGGATTGAAGAATATATCATGCTTAATTGATGCGAGCATGTCGTTGCGATGGACGTGGAATGGATGTAAACAAGACCTTGAACGCGCGCAAAAACCCGACAGATTAAAAGAAATATAGCTAAATGGAAGGTGGATCCACGAAGAGAAATATGCATGAATAGAAGCTGAATTTGTGAAAATATCATGCATAATTGGAAGTCCAATTGATGACAAAATGCCGTCGCGGTTAAATCTAGTGGAATTTCTTATCAACATTTTGTTTAATTAAATACCCTAAAACACACTTTAAAATTTCTTTTGGCGATATAGCTTCCCTTTAAAGCATTATTATTATCATCAAGACAGCTTCTACTTACAAAACACATGATATAACGAAGGAAATAATTAAATACACTAAAATACACCGCAAGCACACGGGGTAATAAAATACGCTAAAATACACTTTTACCATATATACTAGTACGTGTATATGGGTTGACTGCATTATAAAAAAATGGTAAAAGTGTATTTTAGCGTATTTTATTATACCATGGTGCTTCTGGTGCGTAGCGAATCGCCGAAACCCGAATCCTCGAAACTGATTTCCGCTGTATCCCCGAAAACGAAGCTGGATTGATGGAAAGGATTCTGCTCAAATGGAAGCTGGATCGACGAAAAGAATTCTTGCAGAAACTGGATTGATGAATGAATAGCGCTGTTTAGCTGGATCGATGAAAAGAATTCACGCAGAAGCTGGATTGATGAATAAATCGCGCTGTTTTGAGACAGTTCTGCATTTTTCAATAGTACATTGCTGTTTTCGGGAATCGGGCTTTTTGACCTTTTCAGCGTTTTGGGTTCCCCATCTAGTAACATAATAATTTGCAAAATCTTTAGAATCATTCATTTTTAGAAAAATAGTTTTTTTCTCAGAAAATGGTTGATATTCTGTTAATAGCAACTTCCTTCATTGACAGAAGCAGAAGCCTGAAAAACAAATATGCACTGAAAGAAAATTGACTCATGCTGTGCTTTACTATAGAACTGACGACCATAAGGAACAAACTGTTTCACTACAGTAAATCATCTTGGAAAATTTTGATAAGAATCTGTGTGTATGCATAATCATAACAGTTTATTTTGGGTACTACATTCTTCAAAACGTCTAACAGCAGCAGAAAGTTAACTTCAGTGCATCAGGAACATAGGGTGCAGCCACTTTCTTTGCTCAGAACTTGACCCTACTAAAAGAGAAATGCGACTGTGACAATGCAAAAACATGTATACACAGCTGGCAAAACATACAAATGTTTGTCGGAAATGAACATTTAACATACCGCATTAGAATACATACTGGAGAAAGTCTCTCAAAATGTAATTTGTGTGGAAAAGCATTTCAGTGTGACCATTATCCAAAGTAACACACAAGAACTGTATGCCTACTGGAGAAAAGTCATACATGTGCAATTTATTTAGTTGAATAACAATATGATGGCACACACTGGTGAAAAAACATACAGTTGTGAATATTGCAAGAAAACGTTTTTATGGAACAGTAGGTTGAAAAAGCATATGGTTGTCCACACAGGAGTTAAACCATTCAAGTGTGAATTGTGTCAGAAAGCTTTCAGGGATAATACAGACCTGAACAGACATTCAAGAACACATTCAGAAGAAAAACCACTTGAATGTCACTTATGCCACAAACCATATGCAGGCGTTAGTGCTTTGAGAGAACACATTTGGATTCACATGGGTGACAAAACACATAGTTGTCAGTTTTGTGAGAAAAAATATGTGAGTAGGAGCCATTTGAATAAGCATATGGTTGTCCACACAGGATATAAACCATTCAAGTGTGAATTGTGTCAGAAAGCTTTCAGGGATAGTACGGACCTGACAAGACATACAAGAACACATTCCGATGATAAACCATACAAATGTTTCCTTTGCGACAAATCATTCGCAGACATTTCCTCTTTCAGAGCACATGTGAGGCTCCACACCGGTGAAAAAATATACAATTGTCAATTTTGTCAAAAAGCTTTTTTATTCCACAGTTATTTGAATAAGCACATGGTTGTGCACACAGGACAGAAACCATTCAAATGTGAGTTGTGTCAAAAATCTTTTAGGGACAGTACAGATCTGAATAGGCATTCAAGAACGCAATGCCACAAATCACTTACAAGCAGGAAACATGTGAAAGAACACGAGAGAATCCACACTCGAAAGAAACTACATAAAAAAGAACCATTCCAGAACGTGTTCATGCATAGTAGTTCTTTGATTAAGAGCAGTTTGCGAACGTGCTCTGGAGATAAACCATGTAAATATGATTTATGTTCCAACGATTATACATTTGAGAATGACCTAACCAGGAATTTATTCACACATAATGGAGATAGTGTGTGCAATGACAACATGTGTGACAAAGGGTTTGAACATATGTGTACTGATGTTCTGGAAGCTATAAATCACACCAACGAGATGACATTCACAGCGGGATTTTGCTACAGAGGGATTGGAACTGTGAATTGTATGTTTAATCAGGAAATGGCCAACTTAGAAGATGTCGAAATTGAGAGACCATTTGTTTCCAATAATATGCCTTTTCTAGTGAAACCATACGGATGTGGAGTCTGTGATGAGCTGTTTGAATTTGAAACAGAATTTTTAGAACACTGTTATCAGGTCTGTTTTTTTCCTGTAGAAAATGACTTTGTCGCATTATTTGAAGATGGATTAAAAAAATGCATTGCCCCATAATTTAAAATAGTTTTCAAACTAGACAACTATTATGGAACCTTCCATGCTTCTCTGTTTTTTATAGCAGTGTTTAATTGTCAGAGCAATTTTTTAAATTAGGAATGTTAATAATTTATGTAAGTCAAATAATTATATATCCATTGGAATATTACATATGTGCAGAATAATCCAACATTCCTTTCTTTCCGGCAGACTATGTTAAACCATTGCATATGTTATTTGTTGTGTTAGGAAACTGAAAATTATGATACATATTACAAGTTAAAAGTAACGTTGATTTGCTAAGAGAGTTAGTTGGATGTTAAAAATGATGAGTATATAAAATAATTAGTTTGAATGCTGTTATTTTGGTTATGTTAAATGAAAGAAAAATTTGATTACATTTATTGAATAATTGTCCTTATGGGATCTTTGTGAACATATGATGTATGATTATCCAGTTTCTAATAATCGTAAAGTCATCAAACGATAGCAATGATTGATAGTGTCAAATTGCACGATCCAAATACCTAAGTAAGCCCTTAAGTAAGCCTGGCCGACTGTCATGTAGACGATCAGAAAGAGGGAAGACTTGATATGGTAAAATTAAATTAAACTAATTGTTTCTCATCCAACGTTGTATTTTAGAATATTAAATTTAACTCCCACTTTTTGACATTACTTGATCATATGCGGACGCATATCAGGGTGTAGATTTGCCTTGGACGCACATAGTAAGCACATGATTTGGTTGAAATTGAAGGAAGGAAATAGGAAGAAAAAATAAATATGAAAAACGGGTGGATGTAATCCATAAATGACAGGGAATCTAATTCTAAAGATCCTTTTATTTGGCGAATGGTGTAAATCAGAGCTTCTAGCAAGAAGCAAAAGGAGACAACAAAAAACCTGGATGGACAATATTAGAGAAGATCTGAGGACAGCGAACGTGGATATGAGAGAGACGGTAGAAATGGCTAGAGACAGAACTGTTTGGAGACGTTTCGTTGAGACCTCATCGTCGGCGCAAGCCCGACGAGGAGAGAAAATAATTAAATGAAAATGTAAATCAGAGCTATATATTTCGGTTATAAATAGCTCTTGTATTAATCCTTGAATATCCTGATCCATAGATGTCGCCCCTATTCAATTTATGTTCGATATTTAAATAATGTTTTAAATTAGCTCAAACCAAATTTACTTCAAAAATGAATTACTATTTGACTCTTCTTCAGAATAATGATAATTGAATGAATACATTTTGTTATATAACAAGGGTTGATTTTTCATACATGACGGATTATGATTTATCAATCATCCACAAACTGTTCATGCAAACATTTTAGTTTCCAGCCCTGTGTTTTTATAGATCCTTGGTTGCTGAGCAACCATGGCGGACATTACTTTTTAAATGTCTAGCTCAGCGCTATAAAAATCATGTCAAGATTTTAAAAACAACTCTCAAGTAAAAGTTAAACTATTTTGACCGTAAAGGCACCAAAATGGCGATGGAGAAAGTGTTCGCCGTGAGTGAGACACACACGCGACCAGTGACTGCTGTTGGATACAGCCAAGCGCGAAGAGAAATCCTCTTAGGATGTGAAGGTAGTCGCCAGCAGTTAACAATAATGATTCTTGTAATTGATGTCGTTATTATTGACAACTGGATATCAGTTCTATGCATATTTTTCCGTGCTAAACAATATGTGTTAGAGTGCAGGCGGGCAGAAAACACAGTAATAAAAAATTGGTTACAGTTTAATACATATATAATTAGTTTAGACAAATCTGATGTTGCAAAGTAAAGTAAAAACACAATCACGAGTTTTAGTTTAAAATTATACAGAATTAATACATTTGTTGCATATTGTAGATGGCGTCGTAAAAATGTTGGAGTCGGACACGGGAAAATTGGTTAATGTTTACTATGAACACAAGGGATGGGTGACTGATTTTGTGTACTGGTAAGCTTTCTCTTACTTATGTTACCAGGTTTCTTTAGCATCGATTGGGGTCATAGATGGTGTGGTGAAAATTATGGTGTCACAACTCACAAGTTGTCATTTTCTAGTTGTAATTCACATGCTATTTTCTATTTGTTACTCTATTTGTATGGCATGTGTTGAAGAAGAACTCACTTGAGGCACTGCTGTACTTACAATAGAAAATGGAAATCAAAGATAGAACAGCTTTTAAGCACCTCACAAAAAGGAAAGGCAAGGAGCCTGTGCTGTAGAGTGTGGGGCAACCGGTTTAGAAAGTGGAACAATCACAGTGAGGGTTCTGTGAAGCTTGAGCCGCCCAGCAACAAGTGTTGGCAGCTTTTTCAGCGAGAGTGACTGTCTCTAAACTGATAACCTACCATGCCTCTTCCAGTCTACCTATGGATGTCAGTGGCGGCTGTACCGGGGCCAGTGTAATAGAATGTGGGGCCATCCGAGTTTGCCATAGAATGTGGGGCCAACTGAGCTGGTGGCCCCTCCAAATCTTAACATCGGTTCTGACGAAATCATTCATCCAACTGGCCACTTTCTTTAACTGATATAATTTCAAATGTCATTGCTTATGAGTTTGTCACAACAGTTAGCAAATCAGTTCAAAGTTAGCTGAATGAGTCGCCAGTCATGGGCCCACACACAAGTGTGAAGCGAAACAATGGATTCTCGTCGGCAGCTGACAGATGGCACAGATGTTCAGAGTCTCTGGGTCTGTGGCGTCGATTCGGTAGAGCGACGACTAGTGACAGTAAACATATATGGATGCACTCATGAGGGTCCAGATGGCTTGAATTGTATTCAGAAATTTTTAATTGTCTGAATCTGGTGAAGGTGGTAGAAGGTTATTCACCATACTCCTCCCACATGTTCTGATGAGATCAATTGCCTTTCCTCAAATCATACACAGTGCAGTCAAGAAAGAAATTACATAGCCAGACAGAGGTGGTATTTATTCGTGGCACATTAGCTCAGAGATCTGCTAGGGGTCACAAGTTCATAGGAAATTTACCATGGTTAGTTAGCGTGAGATTCAACAATTAGGCAAACAGAAGGTTTTACTGTCATTGTTTTTTTCAATGATGACGTAGCATGTAGATGTGGGAACTTCTGTAACAAATGTACTGTAAGTTGATTGGTAGAGAAAAATTGATTGGTTTCGTTGTTTATTCGTTGATAGGGCTGATACGAAAGTTGTTATATCATCGGGAAACGATGGCCTTCTGATTGTCTGGGGCTCTGGAGGAGGAGTCAGTGACAAGATCCAGGTTAGTAGGTCACTCTGCCAGCCTATCCAATTGTGGGGTGATGTTGCAGGGTAACAGGTAGACCAGAGGAATGTAGGTTGGATGCCCCATTGGGTTGACTTGACTCAGCCTTCCACTTCGTGGGGGTGACTGTGAAATGAACAGCAGGACAGATTGACGCCTTGCATGGCTGCCTTATACGGTAAAATTTGACTTTTGTTAAGCTTATTTTCATTTACCAAACTGTGCTATCATATCTGTCTGTCTGTCTGTCTGTCTGTCCAAGCCCTCACTTTGCTGTCTTTATGTCTCACTCTCTTTGACATAATGCTTGGTCTATTGTGTCTGTCTCCATCTTTCTTGCTCTTCTCTTTCTATCCTTCTGTGTTTCTCTCACTATCTGTGTCTCTGCTATTATGTCTGTATGTATGCATCTGTGTCTTTTCCTTAATGTTTCTTTGTCTTTCTCGCTCTTTGTCTATGTCTCTGTCTCTATATTTCTCTCTCTGTTTCTCTGTGACTCTGTCTTTAATCTCTTTATCTTCTTATATGTCTATGTCTATGTATCTCTCTGTCTCTATCTGTCTGTCTCTCTATCATACTCTGTGCCCTATTCATTCTCTCATTACTTTCTCTCATCTACCTGTCCTCCTGTCTATACCCTTTTTCACTCCAAAAGGTGCCTGAACTCACAAAGTCCTACATGTTTTTGATGCTTAGCTAATCTTCTCTTGCCTCTTCTTCTCACTCTAACCTTTGCTTGTAGGGTTACAGCTCGGTTACATGTAAAAATCACTTGAAGTTAACAGCACTTCTACTTTGATTCTGGTTTCCTTTTGTTTCTTATACCTCTTCATTTGATTCTTTGGTCTCAAGCTTTCAATTTTCGTTTTATTTGGTTTTTGCCTTTAACTGTTGTTTATATCAGTTTTTCTGTTTAGATAGGTCATCCTGTTTATTGCTTGGCACTAAACCTCAGAAGGAAGCAACTCATTTGTGGAATGCGCAGCTGCCTACGAGTCTACGGCCTTGACGAAGGTACTGTGTTTCTTCTATATCGGTTCATTGAATTTAGCAGAATTTTGGTTGGGTGGGGACTGTTTGGTTGAGTGGTCTGTTGAATGGCCGTTTGCCTCACTCTGCAGGCCGTTGAATAATTGACTCAATCAATCAGTCAGTCAGTCATTCAATCAATCAATCAATGCCTAACATGAAATAATTACAAGTACATTCATCATAATTAAAGTGTTCAGGGTTTATAGCAACAGTGTGCTCACTTGCTGGCTGACTGACTGACTCACTTGGGCTCACTTGCTGGCTGACTGACTCACTCACTTGTGCTTACTTGCTGGCTGGCTGACTCACTCACTTGTGCTTACTTGCTGGCTGACTGACTGACTCACTTGTGCTTACTTGCTGGCTGACTGACTCGCTGACTGACTGACTCACTTGTGCTCACTTGCTGACTAACTGATTGATTAATTGATTTATTTATTTCATGTCTGTTTTGTTACTGATGTCGTGTTGTTTGTCGACTGTGTGTAGATAAAGAGAGTGGTCATTATGTCGATCTGCAGGTGAAGTGTATTGCCAAGAATCATATCGATATTGTTCGTTGTGTTGTCTACCAAGACACTCGTGTCTATTCCGCTGGGTGAATGAACAGTCCTTCTATGATCATTACCTTATGGCGCTTCATTATTTGCTTTATACACGTCTTGACCACCATAGCGCCGGTCGTTCTCTCATTTCAAGAATTTATGTTGTACCTTTCAGGAGAAACTGCCCAGACCGCTCTCGGCATGGATTCTGATGTTGCACTAAAACAGATTAGCAGCCTGGCTATTGCAGGCCTGATCTGCATATTTATAAAATGAGATTAGCTTCAAAATAGTTGTTTACTTTCAATTTTTTTAAAATAGTTGCTTATTTTAAAATATTCATTTACTTTATAATAGTTGTTTACTTTTTACTAAAATTTTGTGGGGAAATGATGTTTCAGATTGAAGCTAAGCACACCATTGTTAAATGTGAAATTTAATTCTGCTTGTGTTTTTTTTTAGTTACGATCAGAGACTGGTCATCTATGAATCGTCTTATGCTGGATCCCTCAAACCAGTTGTTATGTAAGCATTTATCTTGTACCACACATGGACAGTCGGTCAATCAGACAGTCGGTAAGTCAGTCAATCAGTCAGACATACAGAATGACAGACAGTCAATCGGTCAGTCTAGTCAGTCAGTCACTCAGTCAGTAGGTCGATGTGTCAGTCAGACGGTCAGTCAGTCAGTTGCAGTGAGTCAGATGTAACTGGTATGGATTGTCAGAAGTCAATCAGTGTCATTTGCCTTGCTTCGTCTGGTTTCATAATCTCTTGATAAGAAACAGAACTAAACATTTTTTTAATTGTTTTTCATGACTGCTATAATATCAGAATCTGTTGTCTTTTAGCAATCATTCTGCTCACAAAGCAGGCATCTGTTGTCTCATTCTTGTCAAAGACTCCGAAAACAATATGTGGTCAGTAACATCGAGTTCTTTGTAGTAAAGAAACTTGTATTCGTGTTAAGTGTTTGTTTAAACACTGTGTGATTGCATATTATGAACGGATGATTACAGGTTATTTTATTATTCGAATTTAACTGTATGGCATACATGTAGGGCGTCCATGAAATGATATTCCTTTACAAACTATGCAGAAAGTGGCAAAAAGAAATACAGAAGCACAACATTGGTGGAACAAACAGAAAAAACCAATTCAGTAATATAAACAGTTAATGAAAGTCTGGTTCATATACAGTTATTTGTCTAGATTTCATCGGCAGAAAATAAGCATTACTCTAGTCTTTGAATGATGTCTTTTATATTGTAATTTTTGTTTAATTTCAGATTGACAAATCACATTATAATTAAAAGTACAGAATTCAACTGACGGCAGCCACGCAGGGCGCCCTCTACACTAAGCACCTAATTTGACCAACACCTCTGTCTAGTGAAAGAAGGATTAGTCAACCTTACGGGGGATACGAGTATCAAACTTGGTTCCTCAGCTCTGTGCCCCAGTGTGATACATTACTCTACCCCATTGTCTTACTCATTACTCTAAACCCATTGTGATGTTTCACTCCTGTTACATTACTGATGTAATGTTTCAGGTGTGTGACAGGATCCTTTGATAAGGTTGTTAAGATTTGGTCGGCTGATGGCAAATTAATTCACAAACTGAATGGATTTGCTGGAATGGTGACTGGCCTTTGTTACGTTCAGCGCAGTAAGATGATCTGGGTTGCAGCTGGTGCATCGAATGCCTATCTATTTGATCCTAAGTCTGGGGACAATGTGAGTCTCATTTAAAAGGATTTCTATCGGTTGGTTGTTACTGGGATATAATTGAAATAATGACCTGTGAAGCTTTTGCTTTTGTGCAATTTAAAAAATAATTATAAGTTTTTCTTGTTTTACTCACCTATGTGTCTGTATAGATGGCATTTGACCATCTGTAATAATTACATTGGGAGGAGGACATTTCTGTACCCAGTGGGTCTATTAACCCTTTAGGGTTTATCAATCCTGTATTGTTTATTGACCCTTCATGATTTTTTAACCCTTTAGTAATTATTGACCCATTATGGCTTATTAACTGCTTTGTATTTATTAACCCTTTAGAGATTATTGACCCTTTAGGGTTTATTGGCAAATTAGGGTTTATTAACTCTTTATGACTTGTTAGCCCTGTTAGGGTTGCTTCTTAATTAAAAAAAATCTAAATATTATTTTTTTAAATGATGTGTGAAGACAAATGAATTTTATTTTCAGTAGGTTGTCTGTTTTTCTTTTTGCTTAATGCATCATGAATGATATGAAGTTTAATGCATCTATTCTCTTCTTCCTGCGGCTGAGATGTTTCGTCAGTTAATATAAGATTTCTTTGTCGCTTTCTGTGTTCTATGTTTTATCACACTCATCATTTCTTTCAGATATCAGATTTCCTCGGAACCTCTAACCTACCGGATGAAAGCCGGTCCCCTCTTCATCTCGTCAGATATTTTCCAGAGTCCAACCAAGTTGTTGGTGAGCAATGGTTCTTCAATGCCTCTCCGGGTAGAGCTACACAGAAACAGTTTCATCCGCTGAATAAAATATTCAATCCCTGATGAAACTGGGCTGCATGGCGAGTTAAGATTGTAAAGGCAACCCTGGGCATGTCCTGCATGGTCTTCTAAATGGTCTGAACAACTTACTGTATGTTCCATTCGGCTTTTGCAAGCAAAGTATTAGAGAATATAGTTACTTGTATTGGACTAGATTCAGTTAGTTAGGTTGTGGTCTGATGTTTAATTTTTGATCTCATATTTTGTAATTTTCAGAAGATTTGGTTGTGGATTTGTGTGCAGATCTGAATGTTGGATGACATGAAAGGAAGAGGAGAATAGAATTCCTGCATTTAATCATCCATGTGACTGCCATCAGGAACTAGACCTACTAATAATAATTTTCATTTAATTTCAAAACTACAAACCGCAGTATAGATGCGAACATAGTATGAATGAAGGGTGAAAAATTATTACCCAAGTTGAATTTTACTATCGGCAGCCATGCAAGCCGCCCATTACGTTATACATCTCATTTGACCATAGCCACCGCCTACATTAGAAGGACTGGCCAACCTTACTGGAGATACAGGTATTGCTCTACGATTGATGTCTGAATGTCCGTTGCAGCTACTACCAGTCGACAGAGTCTGATGGTTTGGAAGTACAACGTGTCTGGCTGTATAACCACATTTCGATGTTCCGCTTCTGTTGGAAGCATTGCTTACAGTCAGTCATTTTGTCTTCCGTATTTTACTTTAAAGTAAACAAACAGACGTTTGTGATGTTTTAATGAAATTATTGTCTTGACAGAGTAGTGATTAGTGTGTTGAACTGTAATTTGTCATTGCTATTACGATGCTTATTGTAATGTTTATTGTAAAAACACTTAGCTGATTCATATCGAATAACTATCAGTGGTCGTTGGCTCCAAACTACCAAAGCACCACTAGAAAGTCAAATACAGGGCACAGGCTTATTCAGGAGTGCTACGTCAAGTCAGAGGGTTGTCCAGGTACAGTTGCCACAATGCAGAGTAGCTGTTAAAATGGGTTTTGTTTAGGATTTTAAAGGTGAGTTTGGATATGAATTTTTGAAGAGGTACTTGGTCATATTGCATTTAAGTCCAGAAGGAAACCTAATTTGCTTTCTGTTATTGCAATAGATATACAGTTTATAATGAGATCGGTATAAACATTGCAGTTATTTTCTTACGTTGATGTCTTTAGCAAAAACGTCACCAATCTTATTGTTCACGGGTGATGGCGATGGAAATGTTACCAAATGGGAAAGAACGCAAGCAAATCACTTCATCTACAGGTACGACCCTTCCTTCCTTTCCTGCCATGATCTCCATGGATCAGTATCTGCATGAATTCAATCCTTTTGGGTTATCTGCACATTCACTTGGCTAAGTTCCTTTTGTCAAGATTTATTGAAAATGTGGAATATTGACAGAACTTCTAGGAATTCAATATTTCAGCATTATTACGAGGCCCATTCTAGCAGATATATAAAATATCCAACTGCATAAAATAATAGAATATCTATAAAAATGATATAAATAATTGTGTTTCAATAGCTTTGTTTGATTAATTGGTGAGAAATGGAAAGGAGTTAGTAAGTAATCGCAAAATGCGTAGTTCGCCGGGTAGAGCTTCTCATGAGGAGCTTTTGTTAATGTTGCACTATGGTATTGTGTGCATTTCCTATGTGTCTTTCAGCCCTATTGACTAGCACAGCACTACACAAAATCCCCTTGGCAAATCCAGCGTCCCAAGAAGGACTAAGAACATATGGTTTAGACTGGATCTGTTGGAATAGACTTTGTTTAACTGATGATGATTTTAGTCGAGAGACGTTGCTGCTGTCTGATGCTCTGAAGGCGAAAAGACGTCGGAAGAAGGATAAAGAAAAGTATGATTTCCAGAAGGCCTTGCAAGATGAGGAGCAGGCGAGGACACGGGAACTGAAGAACAAGAGAGAGCCACATACACACTACGCCTTCAGTAGTCCTCAAACTGCTAAGGCATTCTATTGATTTTAAACCCTTTTCTTAGATAATAATTGTGTGATAATCATTATATTATTGTTTTTTGTAGTTGAGCATTTTTGGAGGGCTTCTAAAAGGGTGAACTGTTCAGAAGTGCTGCCAGTGCACAAGGGGCCCATAAGAATTTTTTGAGATAAGGGATTTAGGATGAGAGATTGCCAGATAGAATTCTAGATCGAACAGAAGAAGAAAGCGCATTGGAGAGAGAGGGACCAATTGAAGCAAAGGTTCGAGACTGAGCCATAGCTGTTCTAGTACGAGGAACCAAGAGATCAAATCTATTATGTTTCATTCGCAAGAACCTGTTATTTTCTGAGATTTTGCAATTCTCTACGCTTTGAATTAAATGTGTATTAATGAGAATAAAAAAATCAGTGGAAGATGATTGGTTAAAGATGTCGTCTGTTGTTGGTTCTTAGCCGCTGTCAACTGATAAAAAGTCAGACACAGGAATCGTTTCCATTGTGTTCGTTGAAGAATTGGATCTGATGGTGGCCGCTTGTGAAGATGCCAACATCTGTGAGACTTTATTCATTCATGTACCATGCAGTAAGATTATGCAATATAGTGGTTATAGATGACAACAAGTTTAACAGTAGTTGAATTTAACTGTATGGTAGCCATGCGAGGCGCTCTTCTGTCTAACGTCTGTGAGATTCTGTGCCTTTCAAGAGAAGGAAGTTTTCGTTTAAATATTAGTGTATTATTCAGACTGACACATGCCTACAATCTAATAAACGAGTGTTCCTAGCTTGAATCTGATTTTTTGAAGTGGAATTGGTTTCAGACGTTTGGGGTTTTGACGAAAATGCCATGGAAGCGCTGAAGAAGATGGAACCTCAAGTGAAACCGATGACGATTCCAAAGGAGTATGAGATTCTTCTCAACAGTCACTCACTTCTACTCACTCACCGAGACGCCGTCTATCCGATCAAAGTCAGTGATACAAAGTAGTTTTCATCGAGACTACCCTATAGTCGTCTGAGCGAGTTCTCAATGTTTGACAACTTATATAAGATCTTTTTGATGATATGTAATTTTGGGACTTTGCAGATGACTGCTTGATGATATTGAAACCTATTGTCAGACAAATTTCCACAGCTTGACTCTGATTCCACTAAATAGAGGTTTTGGACAAAAAGCAAGTACTGTGTAGTGAAAAGCGATAGACAGACTTTCAGCTCATGACGATCACGATATTGACACAATTTTAGGATGCTTCGGTTTGACATTACAGTTGGAGAGTTTGCATTATGCTTTCACTGTTGATAGATAATTTGTCTTTGTGCGTGTACTTTTTGCTTCTGCTTCGACATATTTTGAAGTATTAGCATAACTTCTCATATCTTGATTCTTGCCTTCTAAACTGTAAAGTGGTTCAGATTCCCATTTAATTTGATGCATTTTGGTACCCTGTGCCTGGCTTTTGAGAGGCGCTTTACAGATTTTGAACTTACCTATTACAATTACGAGATCCGTTAGTGTCCAGTGTCATATGCAGAGGGCAGTTTTGTCGACTGCATATATTTGACTCTCCTGTATGTTTAATTGGTAACTAATTTTAGGAAAATCACTTGGTCGCAATTTTTATATTTATATTTGTTTTCAAAATGACCAATGAGAACTCTATGGAACTCTATGTGTAGAATGAATTCTTCTGTGTATTGGCATTCGATTTTCTGTTTGTACAGACAGAAAATCCAAGTGCGAATCGTGTCGCTGGCTTCGTCTGTCGTCACATCTTCAGCGAACATCAAAGCTGTGTTACGTCACTTGCTGTCGTCACGAAAGATGACGGATGGAATGGAACATACGTCGTATGTTATGTCTCAATTGTCTGGATTAATGGGAAGATCCATGCTTAAGTAGAAGCTGGATTGATGAAAGTATTCTTTTTTGCTTAGATGCGTCTCCAGGTTTTTGTCTCCGGGCCAAATATCTCACGCTGCACCATGACTCGGGAATAATCTTCCCTCTGAATTCAACAAAATGTTTTGTTCCTCCATCAACTTCTATTTTATCGAATACAATTGGCAAATACTTATGTTTTGGTTATGAACCCTTTGTCCAAGAACCATCTGTCGTCAACTATTAGTCGGTTAACCAATTGTGAGTGAACCATTTGTCGTGGATCCGGTTCATACATCTCAATTCGTCTCACTGTCCAGTATCTGTTCGTTAGTTTTGCATTCCATCCAGATGACTCTCCATTCTACACCATAAAAAATAATATTGTCTTTGATCTTCTTGTACGACTGGGTCAATTTGAAAATGCTTGGAACATTCTTTGTTTTAGATCAGTGCTGGTTGGGATCGAAGGATCTGCATCTGGGATATGGAAGAAGGAGGGTTAGTTGATATCGGATCATTTGAAGCAGTCATCTATTCTTCAATGGCATTACTTAAAATGTTCATTAGGTAGAAAGAGTGATGTTTATAGAATGCATAAACTGTAGTTCTGTACATTGTGCCATTGCCATAAGATGTTAGAAAAGGAAGGAGGATGAATATTGAGTGTATATGAGGAAATTGTGAATATATGGGTTATTATCTCTTTGTTTGTTTAACAAGCTGACAATCTGCAGCAAATGATATTCACATACAGACGGTGAATGGTGGGAATATTAGCAGATGGTGAGAATAATACAGTTATTGGTATTGATATTGGAGATACACTTGAAAAGCTGTCTTTTGCTAAATGCTTTTCCTCTTTTTCAGTTTTTTGCAGCTTGGTCTTTTGACCATTTTAATGAAATCATCCGTCATCCAACCCTTTAAACCACAATCCATCCATTGATCTCGCCTAAAGATCAGCGTGTGTTCTCGTTGAACTATGTAATATCTTTTTTACTTGAATATTTGCCTTCGAGATGAATTTAGAAGGGCTTCCTACACTTGTAGATGATACATATTATGCACAGTTTGTTGTTGCACTGTGCTGTCTCTAATGATAATAGTATTTGAAAATTGATGTTGAACCACATCAGGAAAGACTCATCTTTGGTGAGTTAATTAATTAATTTGTTAATTAATTTTAATAAAATTAAAATTAAACTCTAAATAAAATAATTTATTAATTCTTTGAATGTTTAGCCTGAAGGACGTCTTTCGAAATCCACCAGATGCCAACTCAGCAAATAGCAACAATCAGTCGAGTTCCGCTTCTCTGTTGAGTGCTTCCTCTGTGGTTGATAAAATGGAGATCGCTTGCGATGGAATCATACATGACTTGGCTTATTCTCCTCAAAGGTTTCATGCATTTTGAACATTATTGGATGTTGCATTTTATGGTGTAATCTTTAGTAATATTTGTTTCAGGATAACAATTAACATATCATTGGTCACAGTGATACCATTTGGTTATGCAGCCCACTATACGTTATTCATTCATTAACAAAATTTATATAGCACCCCTTGAAGGCTATTACTCACTACTCAGGAGCTCTCCCAACCCTGGCACGGTTAAAAAGAACTGAACAACATTGTATTATATAAATATGTTTCTCAAAAGTTTTTCATTCTTTCCACAAAACAGTACAACTCCATTTGACATTGTCATCATTCCAAAGTTCAGAAGTGTACAAGAAAATAAGATCAATTGCTTGATTCAAAGTCTTGAAAGCGTACTCTCCACGTTATTGGCCGACTGCTCCAACTGATCGGCCACTATAAGAAGTAGGCTGTAGTAGTACTTTCAGTTAAACAACACTATGTGTTAGCAATGATCATTAGCGTCAACCTCCTACTTCATCCCAGTTTGGGGCTGGCACTGCCAGAGTGCGAGCAGTGGTGGAGTAGTCTAATGGTTAGTGTGTTTGGGACTATCAACCAGAAGGTTGGTGTTCAAATCTCACTGGTATAGAAATTTGGGTTGGGGCTTTCTGCTCCACCATGTTACCCCTTTCCAACTCATCTATTATGAGTACATTAACCACACCGTTGGTGTAAGATGAGATGACGAGGGAGAGGACGTGATGATGGGTCTCTTCAGCCAGGGGAGGAGACTTGGGGGGGACAGAATGGGACGGTCCTCTCCAAAATTTCATTTGGAGGGCATGGAACCACTTATACCCCCAATATGTCATAAATATTTGGTGAATATTAAACATTTCTACAATTTTTTCCCACATTTTTCATCCTTTTTTGCTGCATTCATGTTTGTGGATTAAATTTTTTTCCAACTTGTCCCGACAAACCTAGGTCAAAGTCTCCGCCTATGCCTTCAGCATACTGTTGAGCCATTCTGTTGCTGATGAATAATTCATTCCTTTCCTTAGGAATGAGATTGCTTATGCTACCAGCGAACGAATGGTTTACATCAGAAAGTTTTCCACGAACGGTTCCGAGATGTCGCTCATCGACACGCTTCAAGGTCATGATGGAGAAGTGATGTGTATCAAGTGGAATGGAAGACACGAGAAGTGGATTACTGGATCGGAGGATGGGACCGTGCGCATATGGGTCGGTTCAGTCTTCATTATCATCATCATTCTCATTAATTCATTTCTTTTGAGGATTTATATAGCACCACTTAGGTTTTGCTTCCAACCAAGGTTAGAGAAAGCTCACCTGAAGCGCTCGCAATCTAGCGCAATGAATCCACGGATGTAAAAATTTTGGTTTCTGTGGCTTAATTTCTGAGACAACCATTATTTCGAGTCACAATAATGGCAGTACTTTAGAGATTTAGTATGACAGCCTTTATGTTTCATGTTTATTTTGTTAAAGACATTGTACAACAGCCTTAATGTCATATTTATTTTTTGGGACAAAATTACATGTAATTAATGGTTATGATAATAGTGAATATACAAATTTATATAGCACCACTCAAAGACTAGACACTAGAGGCGGTCACAACGTAATTTATCGAACAATTATCAAACATTGTCAAAAAAATGGTCTTCAAGCGTTTGCAGAGATAAGGCAAAGGGTGGCTGAAAAGTTCATGTTGCAGGGTAATTGATCTCCATTAATATATGCCTTTTGGTGTCAGTATTAGAGGCATCGATCTATAGGTAACTTAAGCACACTCAGTGTTTGAGCTGTGGTTCTGAAATATTGATTGGACTCCCAATAAAGAGTCAATAGTCAAAACAGTCTTCTATTAATATTGTTATTAAAGTTCAAAATGTTCGCAAAACTGTTAACTGTGTATTCATTAGTCGTTACTGGACCGTTATTGGTTCAATGGTCAGTGTAGTTAAACATGCGAATACAGTTTCATTTTAATTTATTTTATTGTTTACTTTTTTTATTTTAATTTTATAGTTAGTTTTCAATATTTTTTAATATTTTAAAGTTATTTTTAATTTTTTAATTAAAGTCCATGATGTGTAACTTTATTTAAGATAATTTTGTATCTTTGGCTTCTCCATTGTTGAATACAGATCAGCCAACTTCTCTGGTCAAAAACAAGAGAATTATGATATGAGAATTGAAATGTTATAAATATTGTGTTTAATTCGTTGTATGATTGTGGTTTTTTTGTTGTTAGTCAAGCATTGGTCTGAATGAATGTGAGCAGATCCTATCAACACATGGATCTGTTTCATCCATGTGTATAGACATGGCAAATGGAGCCATTGTGGTCGGCATTCAGAACGTCATTAGGTAACATCAATCAGCTCCATGGATACTTGTCTTTAGTCACTCTGAATAATGAATGTAGACTTCAATGAAATTGGTTGACTGACTGACTCGCTGACTCATTCATTCATTCATTCATGCATTCTTTAGGGGACTTTTGCACAGTGCCTTCAATGCAATATTCTCAAGAGCAATCAAGAGGCAATCAAGGTCACTATGCGAAAACAATTTCTTTTTGTGGCATCAGCGCTCTGCGCTTTTTCCTCTTGGAGTAAATTCGCTCCTCCCAATTATTCACTGCTCAGTTTTCATCTAGGATTTAATTCATTAAGTATTTCTTCTGGAAATGAGTTAACTCTTATCAGCAACAATTTCCTCTGGGATTTCTCTGTCTCATTGGTTTATATACAATTAAGTGGTTGAAATCGATAGGAATGAGTGTATGCATTTAGTGATGAAAATATACTTTGACTTGCAGTGCAGCCAAAAAATGATGATGACTTAGCAACTGAACTCAAATCTTCATCTGACTACGTTGTGGACAACCCCTCTGACTTGACGTAGCACTCGTGAATAAGCTTTAGCCATGCACTTGGCTTTTGAAGCCTAGGTTTATGATAACGATTATACTCGTTTGATGTTATTTAACAGGGTGTATGAATCTGAGCAGTACAAGTTGGTTCAGACGAACATTGGTCACAATGACATCGTTCGGTGTCTTCTTCATGTTCCAGAGAGAGGACAGGTTAGTCACCTTGACCTCTTCAACTCTAACCTTTGTTGCTAACCAACCCTAAAATCTTTATATAGACTCATACTAATTATTACCATTTTCCCAATATTTTACAGATGAAAGCACATTGAGCTTGTTAATGGCTTTGATATTTATCCTAGTTTTATTATTATTACTATTATTAGTAGCACTTATTTATATACTAAAGCTAATTTTTTTAAAATAATTATGATCATGAGTAATAAAATTATTTTTATGATTATTATTATTATTTTTATTATTGTCATTATTATTATCATTATTATTATCATTATCACTACTATTGTTATTATTTATAACATGTATAATGAGTGCACGGTCTCTGTGAAATGTAAATCTTAGGCATGAATACTCAACCATCTGCAGAAGATGCTTTTAGATATTGAAGTGCTTGAAAGCCAATGAGAAATAGCAAATTTTGAGTCACTTCGTTAAGGAAGGAAGTCAATTTGAGCGATGAGGAGAGAGTGGCAGACTCTTATTTTATACAAAATCGAATTAATATAAGAAAATATCTTGTTTTGTTATCAGCTTTGCTTGGAGTTTCTATCTCTTAATAAAACGTTGTTTGTCATTTTTTTTAACTGCCAGTATATCTCTTCTTCCTGGGATAAGACGGTTCGTGTCTGGAATGCCTGGAAGTCGAACCCAAGGAAGACAAAGTTCGTTCAGGATCAGACTAGTTCTGTGGATGCGTCCGTCAGCATCCGTTTCACGAGTGAACAAACGACTGATCAGGTGGCATTGAGTGCAGAAGGTACAAGCAGTGACAAGGAAGAGACTCCAGGGAACCCAACTAATGATTCTACCACATAAACATTTTTAGTAATAAGGTTTCTTTAGAGTTTCCTGTGATCCATTTAAACCGTGACAACTACCTATGATAATTATTCCTATGATAATTATTCCTATTTATATTAGTTTTCTATTTATTTATTTTCTTATGACTCATATTGTAAACGATTCCTGGTATTATAAACTGTGAAGAAAGCATTGTTCTGGGGGTAAATTGAGAAATGAGCAAGACAGAGGCCTTTGGGGAGGGGATGAGTAATGGATTACACCCTGGAGTGCAGGGCTGAGGAACCAAGTTCGAACCCGTATCCCCATAAGGTTGATTAGTCCTTTCTTCGCTAGGGTAGTTGCGTAGGTTAAAATGAGATGTATAACGTAATGGGCGCCTTGCATGGCTGTCTACAGATCAATTCAACTCCTGTAGTAAATTGTCATCATTCATTCCTACTATGTGTGTAATCATAATGCGGTTTGTCGGTTTGAAATTTAACGGAAGTTATTAGTATTATTATTGTTGTTACATTGTTATTACATTATCATTATTATTGTTATTATTAGTTTTGTAAATGTTATTATGATCGGTGCCTTTCAGTGTTGTGTAGCCAGAGTTGAAATCAATGAATTTAAGAAAAGGTCAAAATGTGGGTTTCCTGCCATCGTCCATTATTGGAGCAAGGCAGCATTGTCCAAGACACGATTGAAGGTTTTTTGTTCCATTGGCTGAACGATTCGGCATTGACATCTTTACTAATGATATTATGTGGATTGGCAGAGTTCATATCAAACGTCACACAGCTATGTGTGAATGTGAAATATGAATTATATATTTTTGATAAATTAACAGTTTTTTGTGTATGTTTTCCTCGTCTTGAAAGTAAGAAAGTGTGTATGAAGTGTGTATATATGCTCGGAGTATAACCAAATTTCATCAGAATCCTTTAAACTTGGTTAAACTTTGTTTTTAAATAGTTATGTGGTGTTTATCTGCTAAGGTCTAGTACTCATTGAACTTCAAAAGCTGTCGTTGACGATCTCAAGTTTTCAGATCATCTGATAAGTAGTTACGACTTATGACATGGCTAACTCAAACTGTTTCAATATCCGTGGTCTGTGCCAAGTAATAGATTGCAACCAATGTGACTCCTTCATAAGATCAGACCTTTCAAGGAATGTTCTTGAGTAAATAAATAAGCTTTATCATCATGAGACTGATTAATGCTTATACTTTGCAAGCTATTTATACCTAGACCTAGTAGAAATTAGCACAATTTTGAAGGAAAAAAATGCAGTGTAACATTCTCTTACAATTGATTGTCTGATCCATCTACATTTATATGTATTGCCGTCATCTGCAAAACATACTCAGGTCGGGAAGTGGAAATGAACTACATTTTCCATAATTCTACCTTATATTTGTCAGAGCAGAGCATAGCAGGCATTTATATCGGAGAGTCTTTTGATCCAGTGAGCAGGCTTACATATTATTATGGATTGCTGTCCTAACAATTAAACATACTATTTATAACCAAAATGTGCCGAAAGTATTTACAATTGCCAAAGATTTTGATATGTCGACATTATTTTCAAGTTGTGTTCTTGTTCGCATGAGCAGTTTAAAATCTAACATTCATCTAACGAGTTTGAATCAAGACTTTTGAAGTAGTCTGTAGACTGATTGGTATCAAAGTTAAAGTAACATGTTGCTGTACCTGAGCAAAGGGTTTTGTAATTTTAATGCAGTATTAATTGTTACGAAGTGCTGGTGATAGGCCTATTTAATGTATTTTGTTGTATATTTTTTTAAAAGTTTATCTTGTTACTAAACCGATTTTTTTATGTTGTGTTAATTTTAAAATAAGAAATAGAACAACCAGTATTATTACAAAGCACCGATCTTTTGATGTTTTGTTAATTTTTAAATTATAAATGGAACAACCAGCATTATTACAAAGCACCAGTTATAATAAATGATTACCAAAGTATTATTTAGAAGGGTTCTTGTACTTTTACTTTAATAGTAAAATTGTTGCTTAAAGTACACATTAAATGCAATCATACAAGCAATGCTGGATCCAAATATATGCAACTTCAAGTAAATAAAAAATGCTTGTTGAGTTAAATCAGATTGATTACTTGAAGTAAAGTTATTTGAAGTTAAGTTCAGTTTACGTTTACTAGAGTACTTCTGCATGTTGTTTTGAGCAATACTTGTCAAAACTTCATGTCTGGGTTCACAGCCAAATCAAAAAGCACTAGGGAATGAGGTGGTTTTAGAAAAATTGAAATCTTCAGGGGTCAAGTTTATTCTTTATGGCATTTCCAAACTACTTTCATTTATGCTAAGGTTTTATAGAAATTGATATTGAGTAATGTGTTACTCGTTTTGACATGTTAATTGTTACTACCTTTATTTGTGTTGCTTGTTTTATGTAATCCTTTACCTATCGGCAGTTTGCATATATAGCATTGGAAGTTAGTGTGAGTGTTATAATTATAACCAACACGTATGCGTATGAATTATTATGTATAACACGACAAAGAGCCTTTTGTTATAAAGAGTATATTGTTTGGTCATAGTTCCAATCGAGGTTGTCTAGAGTTCAGAATAAATATATGGCTCAAATTATAGTTGTCAAGAAAATCTTCGCAACTTACTTTTAGTTTAGACCCATCCTGCATTTAGCACAGTTCTTACCAAAATTTAGTCGTGGCATTTGGTCTGAGTTCAACCTAACAAACATCCCATGATCAACTTAGAAGCATTCGTTGCCAGATGAAAATATCGAGCAAGAATTTGCAATAATTATATGCTCGATGAGGTCTAGAGCAGCGGTTTTCAACCGGTGGTACGCGTACCCCTAGGGGTACGCCAGCTGTTGCCAAGGGGTACGCAAGAAAAAATATTATAAAAAAATATTTTTGCAAAAACAGATAAAACAAATACTTTCTTGCTATTATTTTAATCCATGTTTAGCTATTCTATGTTTTTCATAAAATTACGTCACAGTTTCATGATACATATAAATAAAATAAATACTTTCTCGCTAACATTTTAATTCTTGTTTAGCTATTCTAGGTTTTTCACAAAATAACGTCACAGCTTCGTCATGGATTTAAATAAAATAAATAATTAAAAATTAAATAAGAAACAATATAGAATTTTAGATTTAAAGTTTTAAACTGTCAAATTATAGAAAAAAATATTGTAAAATAAATTAATTAAATACCATGGATAGATGGCTCAAACAACAACCATTAAAAAGAAAGTTATCCTCTGACATCGCTACAGTAAGCAGCGAAACAACAGAGACAGTCACTGCAAACGTCCGTGCAGATTCAGACTCCGATGAGGAAAATCAAAAACTTAGGAAGGTTAGGCGATATGATGAGAATTATTTGTCTTTTGGATTCTCATGGTGTGGTGAAGAAAAAGAACCGAAACCCCAGTGTGTCATATGTAATGAAAAATTATCAAATCATTCGATGAAGCCTTCATTACTTCAACGTCACTTCAATACAAATGCTCTTCTCAGAGATAAACCACTCGAATTTTTTAAAAGGAAAGAAGTTGAATTGAAACACGGTAAGAGCACATTAAAATCATTCACAACGGCTAACTCACAAGCTTTAACGGCGTCTTATTTGGTAAGCCTGAGAATTGCTAAAACTGGGAAACCACACACTATTGGGGAGAGTCTTATATTGCCTGCAGCTAAAGATATTGTGTCATCCATTCTAGGACAAGCTGCTGCCAAAAAACTTGATGTCGTTCCCTTGTCAGACAATACGGTTTCTCGAAGAATTCATGATTTAGCATCACAAGTAAAAACAATTCTTATTAAAAGAATCAAGCAAAGCAAATATTTTGCAATTCAGCTGGATGAAAGCACCGACGTTACAAATTTTGCACAGCTTATGATGTATGTCAGGTATGAATTTGAACAGTCAGTTGAAGAAGAATTTTTGTTTTGTGAGCCTTTATCTGGGCGGACAACAGCGACAGAAATATTTAAGAAAGTTGATGATTTCATGACTTCGAATGAAATAAATTGGCAAAATTGTGTTGGTGTTTGTTCCGACGGTGCAGCTGCGATGACTGGCAAACACGGGGGAGTTTTAACACAAATTAAACAAGTTGCACCACAAGCAAAGTTCACACATTGCAGTATCCACCGTGAAGCTCTTGCTATCAAAGCCATGCCCACCAGTTTAAAAACTGTTTTGGACCAATCTGTAAAAGTTGTTAATTTTATAAAAGCTCGGGCTCTCAACTCTCGATTGTTTTCAATAATGTGCAATGAAATGGGGAGTGACCATAAAAAGCTTCTTTTGCACACAGAAGTAAGATGGTTGTCACGTGGAAAAGTGTTATCTCGACTTTTTGAACTTCGCTCAGAAGTTCAAATATTTCTCACAGACAGTGAATTTCAAACAGCTGATTTATTTCTCAATGAGTTATGGTTAATGAGGTTGGCGTATTTAGCAGACATTTTTGGTAAACTGAACGAGTTAAATTCTAGCATGCAAGGACGAAATATAACTCCATTCGTTGTGGCTGACAAAATAAATGCAACAATTAAGAAGCTTCAGTTCATGTTGTCAGATGTTGAACAACTTAAAGTAACTGCATTTCAATCACTGCAAACTTTCTTGACAGAGAACGAACTTCGACTGCATCCTGACATGGTTGAAGATATTAAGAAACATTGTTCTCAATTAATTTCAAATTTTCAGACCTACTTTCCTGAACAGTTTGATGACAAGAGTTGGATACGAAATCCTTTTTCCGAAGTTGCATTGCCAGCTGATTTTTCTGTCCAGGAAAGAGATCAATTCATCGAACTTTCATGTGATGGTGGATTAAAAAGCGAATTCAACAAGGACTTTTTGAGTGATTTTTGGCTTAAAAGAAGAGCAGAATATGGATTGATTTCCGACAGAGCTTTGAAATGTTTGATCCCTTTCAGTATGTCATATCTCTGTGAAACTGGATTTTCTGCAATGCTTGCAATTAAAAACAAATACAGATCGAAACTTGAACTTGAGCCAGACTTACGTCTAAAATTGACATTAATAAAGCCTGATATTGCAGACTTGTGCAAATCCAAGCAAGCCCAGTGCTCGCATTAAAATGATTAAACTTCCATTTGACTGATTAGTTAGCGGCTATTTGCATGCTATTCGAAAATATTAAAAATAAAATAACAAAATTTTCAATTAAACTGATTTTATTTGTGTGCAACAATAATAATTTCAATATAATTATAATATATTTAGCAAAATTCATATGATATCAACTTATGAATATAGGATTTCTTTAATATATAGGAGGATAGAACCAATTAACTAAAAGTTGTCAAGTAACTAAAAAACGTTTTGAAAAGTTTTTTTCTGATGGGGTACCCACCCAAATAAAATTTTAGTTTGGGGTACAACAAAAAAAAGGTTGGGAACCGCTGGTCTAGAGAGTACAATTATATCACATGGTAATAATACTCAGTAACGCAGTAGTATGTAAGTACAGACTTATTACATTGCTTATTGTGCAGATGCAATAATATTGCAGAACAACTGTGCGCGAAGGACTTGTTCAAGGTCCTATACAGTATTTGCCTCGGACGAGGATGGAACCCGTACTCTCCGCGTTACAGGTCAACCACTCTTACATACATAGGTATGACAACATCAGTTCCGCTAATTATTAGCCCTACCATAGACTTCTTAATAATAGCCTATTACGAAGTCCATGGCCCTACACGTGTTTCTATCGTCTGTTTTTGTAATTGTGTTTGACGCGCGCTATCATAGAAGCATACCGTTGATCAGCTGACGGTCACAGACAATGTCAAAATATCTGAACATCAATGGTGCTTTGTCTCCTATTGGCCAAGCGTCCCGTGGCCCGACGACAATCACCCAATAGAAGAACGCCTTACAAAACGAAACATTTTAGCAGCCAATCGACGTCGGCCTTTCAGCTGAGACAGTGTTGCATCAATCGTCAAAATAAATTGCTTTAGTGTGTCTGTGGTCGCATGGTGTCTATGGTGCGATGGACGCCGCACACAGGGAGGTCCGCGTAACTTTAGGCATCCGCGCAGAAACGGATTATGATTAAGAGTAGTTAAATCGGGCGCACGGAACGCTGGAGCTGAAGAGAAATGGCGACCGTCCACGACAGCCTCTTGGCAATTCCGAATCAATTAACGGGGCTGATTGAGAACATTCTCGATTTAATGCCAAGCAATCCATTGCGGGATGTTTTTGAAAGCGCCTGGATCTACATGACCGACAACTATACAAAGTTTCAGATTGCAACATTCGGATCACTGTTGGTTCATGAGGTTTTTAACTTTTTATTTGTCACTATGTTATCGTTGCACGGGTAATTTTCTCGTGTGAGAATAACGTTTAGAACGATGGGTGCTTGGTATTTATACATCGTTGTAGGCTACTGTGCGTTTGCTGGTACTCTAATGAAGAATATTCTTACTTACTTACTTGGGAGTTTAGTGGTTAGTATGCAGAACTCTCAATCGAGAGGTTGGGTGTTCAAATCCCCTCCATTAGGCCTACAGAACTCTGGAATGGGTTGAAGAGTTCTGCCCTATCTCTACACTCACCCAATTCAGCCATGGTGACTGTAATTGACTAAACTGCTGATGGAAAGAGTGTGAAGGTGATTATCAGTAAAATAGAGGTAAGAGAGGGTGGGAGTATTGGAGGTAAGGGAGGAGGAGAGTATTGGAGGTAAGGGAGGAGGAGAGTATTGAAGGTAAGGGAGGAGTGTTGGAGGTAAGGGAGGAAGAGAGTATTGGAGGTAAGGGAGGAGGAGAGTATTGGAGGTAAGGGATGAGGAGAGTATTGGAGGTAAGGGAGGAGGAGAGTATTGGAGGTAAGAGAGGAGGAGAGTATTGGAGGTAAGAGAGGAGGAGAGTATTGGAGGTTAGGTCGGGTGCCGATTGTTGATTAGTCAGTTATTGATTTATTTGTTGTGTTACAAATTTTGCCTCGAATTCTGTGTTTGCATTGGCGAATTACTGTGTCTGTCATTATTTTGTGCCAGTCTTTCATTGTATAAATGAAATAAACTGTTTCAATTCGAATTGTCTTCAGATGTATTGGTTGTCTAGATCCTTTACATGAACACTGGCTTTCTGATGGGTTTCATATGTATTCTGTTACTTTCAGGTGATCTACTTTTTGCTCTGTTTACCGGGTTTCCTCTTTCAGTTTATGCCATTCATGCAAAGATTCAAGATTCAACAAGTAAGCAACAATTCAAAATAAGTTGTTTCTAGCTATGAATGGGGTAGTCATAGAAATTTATGATTTACATTGTGTTTCATGCCATAGTGTATTACCTAAAAATTCAAACATATTGAGAATTGTATTGTATTTAAGTTTATTGAGAATATAAAATTATGGCTGTCAATATGTATAAATTTACAAATCAAATGATGCCACTTAAGATTGAAATAGACCTACCCATAAATAGATAATAAAATAAATTTAAACCAGTCTCTCCAGTTTCAACTACTCTAAAGGAACTACTTCTTCATGATTGTGGAAATTAAAAACTGATTATGACCTTGACACAACTTCCAAAGTTGGGTTTGAAAGCAGCCAAGTTTAACACTAGTTCTTCCAAGTTGAGTTTAAAGCACGTGTAAGTTTGAGACTAATAGTTCCTAGTGGGGTTTAAAAGCAGTCAATTTCTTTCAAGTCTGTTCCTTTGTTTCATGGATAATTTTTTTCTGCATTCATAATCTATTACTTGTGTGCATAGGATAAACCAGAAACTGCAGGAAATCAATGGAAATGTTTCAGGCTGTTGATGTTCAGTCATTTTGTAATACAGGTCAGTCTTTATATCTCTCTTCTTGGGTTGGTTACTTGCCATTTAATGACACTGTCAAAATGAAGATGATTAGCAATGCCCTCCTCCTTTCTTCTGGCTTGGACTCATTGGATTGGATCACATGTGAGAAAGTGGCTGAGTTAGTTAGGATAGTGTCAGAGTTAAATGTTATTGTAGTTAGTTGATGTTTAATGACATATATCATAACAAAGATTGTCAACATAACAAAGAGTATCAATGATGTGCTATTTTTGCCTCAGAAGATAATTTGCCAGTTATTTTCACTGTTTTGAAGTAGAGTGTGGGACGTTTAGCATCCAATACAGCTCTTTGCATATTTAATGAAATCGCTTCTCTCGTTCGAGTTATTTTGTTTCTTTAATTCACAGTTTCCAATGATTTTTGGCACATACACATTCACTGAAATGTTTGGCATATCTTACGACTGGAACCAAATGCCACGCTGGTACGTCATCGCAACACAGGTATGCACACACACACACACACACTGTTTTCCTCTTCAGTTGATTGTTATCCTCTATGGCAGAGATTTTAAGACTTCAGTAAATATGAGATGATGAGATAAGATATTTGTTAGATATCCAAACAACTCTGCTGACAAAGTTGTTGTCTGAATGTCAGTTGACCGAATCCCACACAATGCACTGCATACAAGATTAGAAGGAAAAAGAACCAACAGCAGACGAAGACTATGATGGATAGACACCTTTTAATGAGGACATAACATCACTTTTGACTGACGATTGACTGTGGACAATTGAGATAATTCATTCTTACCCATTGCCACCAAATGGCAGGCATCAGGAACTGATGATGATTGTGTTTTAACTATGAACCATAGCAATTAATGTGTGCACATTCACTTGTCTTTTTGGCCAATCCTCACACTCGCCGTCTCGTCTTCCCACTGACAAGGCTTGGCCACCCGCCATCTTATGGCGAGTCTACAAAAGTGAAGAACTTTCTAGTTAAAACTTCATACACATGGCTTAAGGGCCTGCTCTTTTATCCTACCTAAATATGTTTCTTATAGGTATTGGTCTGTTCGGTCATTGAAGACACGTGGCACTACTGGGTTCATAGACTGATGCATGATAAGCGTCTCTACAAGTACGTCCACAAAGTCCATCACAATTTCCAGTCACCGTTTGGAATGACGGCAGAGTATGCTCATCCAGCAGAGACAGTTGGTAAGAATTGCTTAGATCTTCTGAGCAATCAATCTCTAACCGACAATTAAAGAAGCCGTTGATTTTGTCACTATGGACTTTAATATAGTCGTGAAGTTGAATTTCATCTGCCATTATCTGCAGATGGTGGTTAAACTGTCGAGTACTCATATGATAAGATTATCAGTTTTGGCTGCTAAAGTCCACTTTGCCAATAAGGTGTGGTTTAACCCTTCATTGGCGAATTTAATTGATTTAAAGGGTTAATTTAGAAGCACATTGCTTGCATTTTTATTATAATTGTGACACTTATAAGTTTTAAAGCACCTGTTGAATTCATCAGGCTGTAGTAGTAACTATTCAGAGTGACCAATGCAAGGTAGCAAAGTCTGCAAGCAGCTGAGAGAACGGGATGTTCCAATATAACTGAACGTGAATTTGTGGAGGAAGGTTACTCTACGATGACGGACCCACGATTCGAGAAAGCTCGGCGCTGAGCAGGGCCGTACCAAGCTATAATTGCGCCCTGTGCCTGGCATCAATCCACCCCCACATTTTGAAAATAGTGCATTTTATGGAATAATAAATTATTCCATCCTGAAATTTGTGCCCTTTCGATATTTGCGCCCTGGGCTGCTGGCCCACCCTCGGTACAGCCCTGGCGTTGAGTGATGGCATTTCATGGTTTTATCAGTATTCATTTGAAATTTATACTTTAGTGTAATGCATTAGAACAGAATATGGGTTACAATCAATCAATAAAACGTGATACAGCGCCTCTTCAAGAAATCGATGCACTCAGTCCAACCTTGGCCAAAGAAAAGAGTTTAGAGTAGAATAGAAAGGAGTAAGAGAGTTCCTAGACAAGAGCTATTCCCTTTCCAAGCAGTCGGGCCCACAACCGAAATGCCTTGTATTTGCTTGGATCGGTCTGATATTAATAGACTCGCACAGAAATTGACTGTATTTTTGTGATGCATGAATCTGACTGGTTCATTTGGTGTAACTAGTTTTAGGCTTTGGTTTCTTCATTGGAATCTTGTTGCTGTGTAACCACATGGTTATGATGTGGGCCTGGGTCGCCTTCCGTCTCATGGAAACCATTGATGTCCACAGCGGCTATGACGTTCCCTTTCTCAACCCAATGCACCTCCTGCCCGGCTATGCAGGGGCTCGCTTCCACGATTTCCATCATTATAACTTTCGGGGAAATTATTCTTCGACGTACGTCTGGTGGGATCGACTCCTCGGAACCGATAAACAGTACAAAGAATTTCGTGATAAGAATGCATCCCAGAAAAAAACTGCAGTAGAAGAATCATACAAAGACAAATAAATGGTTCACTTTTGTTGATCAAAGTCTGAGTGTAACAAACATCTATGTAGTAAAACACCACATGCATTTCAAGACAGAGGTGGTTGACTATATTTTTTTATTGGTTCATTTGCTTCAGGCATAAATGATTAATATGAGCACATAAATTTTAACGCTGGGAAAAGCTACCAGTAATTACTAACCAGAAGCTGATACTTTTATACTGATTTTACAGTTTGTTTTAATTATTATGACACATTTAGTTGTGAACAAAGATTGCGGTTAAATTTTACAAAACTATGCCTCCAAGTGTACATTGAACTTGTAAATCGTGTTTGACAAAGCACAGGGGAAATACTTATTAAAAAAAGTTCTGAAGTTCAACTGTGATACTTTGTGCAATTCATCATAGTTGGACGTGGCTTCATTTTTCTTAAAACAAACACTTCAACCAACGTGTTTCTAAGTGTTTTGGGGCAAAGTTCAACTGATGAAGAGAAGTAAGAAAATATATAATTAGCATATGTCAATGAAGTAATACAACCTTTCTACTCTTACTATCAAGAACCATGTTTACACAATTTAAAAACCCATTTCACATTAATAATAATTTTCATTTTCCAAAATTTGATACCGCCCTCTTCTTCCAACATCTCTTTGCTCGGAAGTGCATACACACGCCTCGACGGTGCAATTGCAGTTGTACTGCAGAGCAATGGTGTGCGAAGGACTTGCTCAAGGTCCCTACACAGTGACGCACCGGACGAGGCTCGAACCCGCTCGCTCAGTGCACACTGAACGTTATGGGCTGACCACTCTAACCGATCGGCCACTGTGTGCAAGTTATCTTCACTGTTTGCCTGCACAGTCAAGCATTTATTGGCAAATGTAGTAACACACGAAGAGTAGCAAGGCTACATTTATTCATCACAAAAACAATTATGAAATGATTGGCACAACATATCTTTGATCTTGATTTACCCCTCTACAGGCAGCAGCAGCAAAACCATAGTAAAACCCGTTTTAAGCTCACACAATGGAAGAGGGAATTTTAAAACATACATGACAGTTCTTCAGAGAAAGGCTTCTTCGAACAACAATTGGCAAACGTTCCTGGCCCGAACGCTCTGCATCAGATCAACAGTATCGTTGAAAAATACCAGAATCCAACAATTACTGTGTAAGAATAACTGGTCCATCGTTCGTGATGAGTATCGTGTGTTCGAACTGTGCAGTTCGACTGTTGTCTTTTGTCACTGCAGTCCAGCCATCATCGAGTACATCGAATTCCACACTGCCTTCACAGATGACTGGCTCTGCAAGCGAAACCAACTTCAGATTTCAGAGATGAATCAGTTAAGTATAATAATAATATTTGTTCATTAATTCAAACTAGTAAGATTACATGATATGGTAGTAACAGATTGCAATAAGTTTATTAGGAGTTGAATTTGACTGTTTCCCCATCTGTCCTACTACTAATTTTGCAGTCGCTCCATAGGGAGATAAAGGCTAAGTTAACTATATTTGAGGCTAGCAGGTATTGAACACATGTGCTGATCTCTATATCATCATGTTAACATTCAACCATCTCCCTGTATTTTAGTTCATTGATAGTGAGTGATGGCTTCTGTTGATCTTTAACATGTCACATGATAAAAGTGTCCATGATAAAACTAATGCTGTGTCACAGTAGTGTAGAGTAGGACTGGTCAGAGAAGTTAGCAACAAGTTCAATTTATGATACTCAAAAACTGGACAGTATTGCTTAACAGAGGATAAACAAGTTATACAGATGTAAGTACTAATTTCAGATAGTTTGTATAGGTTGCTATAGCTATCCTGGGGGGGAACTCGGAGGTCTGCCTTTTAAGCAGAATGATGCGTGTTTGAAACAACTTTTAGCAATAAATAATTATAGAAAGTTTGGCAAGTCTTGAAAGTATGATAAATCATGTTGGATAGGCCAAAGTACTCGTTCAGAAATTTTGATAGGTCTTGAACAGGTTTAATTTCTTGGTTAGTTCAACTTGGACAGGTCTAAGATTTAAGTATATGTCGGAGAGGTCTCACTTGCTATGTTTTGAAAGTTGGATAGATAATGTTGACTAGGATTACGAACTAATTCCATTAATGGGATCAAAAAGAAAAGCTGATCGTGTTGACTGGAGACTTGCAGAAACTTCACCATAGAAAATCTCTTGTCCATAACAGTTTCATATTTTGCTGTAACTAGATTATGCTAAGCAGAAGACTGGTGAAATTGTACATAAACCCATAGTGTCTGATTCAATTCTACCCAACTCTGTCTTTGCCTCTAAGTTCTTCCAGTTGTTGTGAATTTGCAGTTACTCAACAATCTTAAGATATCCAAATTCTCATACTGATCCAAATATCCTTAACTACAGATACCCAAAATATCAAAAAAAATCTGTAAATTGGATTCATATGTCTTAGCAACAACTCTGGTGCAATGGATACTTGCACGTGTTCCATTGAACATTCAATTGGTCAAAAGAGCGTTAATGCTATTGTTAGATGCTAAGCCTATGTTCTAATATTTTTCCAATATCATTATTAAAGTGTTAGGCATGGAAAAGGTCTTCTGCTTGGCTCACCAATTGTAAATGTCATGCCTTCCAACATTCTTCCTTTAAAATTGTTTCCTAAAAAACAAATTTATGTTTTTAAGCGAAAAGCAAACCAACGGCATCTTGATAATAATCTTCGTTTTCATCAATTTCAAACTGACAAACAGCAGTATGATTGCAAGCAAAGTATGAACGGACGATTACAAGTTATTACAGAAGCCGAATCTATCTGGTAAGAGAGGTGCAATCGTAATAGCTGCCCTCATATGACAACAATGGTAAGAAAATGAAGTCGTTAACACTGCGTAACTGTGGCTGCCTATCACGGCTTAAGGGACTGCTCTTCTTCTTCTTCAATGGATCTGACAGATTATTAAGTGCCATTACCTGTGAAATTATTAAGCACTATTCTTAATACCAAACAATTGCTGGGCTTGCTCAATGTCCTTAAACAGTAATCAGCAGGGAACACCCTTGAACTCGTGTTACAAGGCAAGCTTGTGCCCTAAAGCAACGTTTAAAAATCTTTTTTGACTGTGGAACCCTTTTGATCTTAAATTTTTTTGCAGAACCCCATCCAAAACTAAACATACTCTGTTGTAGGTACAAATGCTTAAGAATGCAGAAAATTATAGGCTTAGATTAGAGTAATAACAACAAAATTATCGATGACAAAGACATAATAAATTCACTTTCATATAAAGTTCAACACATATGTTAAAAAAACAGATTCTTATGAGAACTTTGCATAATTTATTCACAAAATTTTGAAGCTTATTGTTCACAACGAAAGAGTTTTCCGCGGAACCCTTGTCTTCCTCTCACGAAACCCTAGAGTTCCGCAGAACACAGTTTGTGAAACGCTGCCCTAAGCAATCGACGACTAAGACTTACTGACGTGGATGATGTCTGGTGGTCCATGAAAATATCTCCCAATGCCATGGCCACAGAAATCTTCTATCACCTGACAGCCCTCCTTCTCTGCTACATCGCTGTTTTGTTACAATCATGCAACCAAAACAACATTCAACAAACCAGTCAATTTAAATTCAAAGTTTATTGGTAGCATCATGAATATTAATATCTTTGTTTAATCTCAAACTGTACAGCTAAATAAAACAGTTCCACAACAAATGATTCACCGACAAATAGTTGATAGCAAAAGGTTCACACTCGAAAGTTTTTATCCTTCCACTGTATTCGATAAAATAGATGATGGATCAATGATAATAATACTAATAATAATACTAGACAATACAACTTCCATTTCATCAAGAATTATTGTAATCAATTCAGCTTCTATTTAAGCAAGAATTCCTATCCATAATTCAACTTCTATTTCAGTAAGCATTACTTGCATCCATACATCATCCATTTAAGAAGAATTGCTTTCATCAATCCAACTTCAAATAAAGCAAGCATTATTTTCATCAAACCAACTTCTATTTACCAAATACAGAGGGCAAATTTTAACTTTTTGGTCATGAATCTTCTGTCTGTGAACAATTTGTCGTCAAACCAATTTTGTCAATGAACAATATGAAATAAAAACTGAAACTGCATAAAGCAGAGCGACATTTATAGAGAAAAGACAAGCCTACATTTGTGAAAGAAACTGAAGAGCCACCACCTGATAACTTCTCCAATGATAGACAGATGTTTCTTTGGTCCACACGCACGGATTGCTTCATCTCGGCAGCGCCTGGCAACCGTCACCAGGTGGCGCCCAGCTTCATCAACATCACCAACGAGGAACGTCTCTGAGACATCGCCGTGGAATCCTTGATAAAAAACCTGAACAAAACGTAATCTCATCTAAATAAATTGCTTGACAACATTATTGAGGTGGGGAGATGGTTGCATCGTAACATGCTGGGTTCAACATCCACAAGCAGAAATCTTGTGAAAGGTTTTTATAGGATGATATCTAAACACTGAAAATAATAATATATACAATGTTCAGGAAAAAGAAGAAGAGGATGCATTTACTGTGAGGATCACTCTGATGCATACCCTGTCCCAAAGTGATGCAGGATTGATTGATGCCTTTGAGTGGGTCAGAGATCATCCCTATGTGTGCACTTTTAAACTTTGGGAGGAGGGCAATATGAAAATATATTTTTATGTCATGTTGTTGAGTTGCCATTCTATGGGGATTCTTCCCCAACTGGGTTCCACAGAGTATGGACACAAACTCTTGAGGGCTGAACTCTGACCAATTGGCCATCGATCAGCTCGAGACATTGCAAGCATCAGAATGATATTTGCAGTACATGAGTCCTGTTCTTCTTTCTTCAGTTGACTGTGTGTATTATCTGAGTATTTCTACATCATCCTTGAATAACCTCTGATAAATTTTGACGACTGTGCTACACATATATAACAACCATAAAAAATCTTATGATAAAGTCAATGTTAATAAAGTTTCTTACTAAATAAAGTGCACCTGCGGTGTGTTTAGTATTAATCCGTTGGGAGTTAAAATCCTCGTGAAAAATTACCGTGACATCTATGTTGATGATATCACCATCACAAAGGCAGCGATTGTCCGGAATTCCATGACAGGCAACGTTGTTGACAGAGGTACAGATGGACTTTGGAAATCCCTTGTACAGCAGAGGCGAAGGGTATGCATTGTATGCAATACATTCATTGTGTGCAATCCTGTCCAATTCATCCGTGGTTACCCCAGGACAGACATTTTCACCAACAACATTTAAAACCAATCTCGCGATTCGACAAGCATCTTTCATTCCATCGATATCTTTGCTGGATTTTATATCTGGTTTTGTGGATTTTGAAAGGATGTTGCTGGCAATCTTTGACAAGAAACCTATTTTTATGTAGTCCGGTCTCGTAATTCCATCTGGAACGGATCGCAATGGATGAATGACTCCAGGTATGACAATACTATACGGCTTCACCGAGTGTTTCCGAGTCTGATGGAAGTTTAGGCCGATATGTCTATGTTTCCATATACAATTAAACCCGTTGGATATCTTGAACATTCTGTAACACAAAACATAACTTCAGCATTAAAATTATTTTGAAAATATCTGCTTGCATCTTCTGCTGGCAGTTAATTCACGTTTCAGATAAGGGTATTGAAGTCATTTGCACACAAATAAGCCTTTCAAGCAATGGGTATAATGAGTCATAAGTTTCTTTTGAAACCGTGTAATGGTTTATCAGACCAGCTTCCAGATACAGCATGATTGCAGACCAACAAGAAATGCCTGTATTCGTCAGTAGACAGACATGTAACCGGTCAGCTATAGTGGAATACCAGACAATTTTGGCCTAATGTTGGATACCTACAGGTTACCAACTCTCAACAAGCCCATTCCGGGCATTTCCCAGTTTCCACTATGATGAATGACAAACCACAAAAACCGCAAAGTTTGCCGTATTCCGTTAGGCTTATGAAATTACGAATTTCGAATGATGTTTGAGACTTCAAGACTTTCGAGTTCATCCTCGAAAGTCGATTAGTTGAAACTTTTATAATTAAATTAGGATTCTAAACATTGAGAATTAAGATGCTGTATTATAGTATTGCTCAATCCATGAACAACATTGCTTGGATTCAAATAATGTAATTAAATTGCATAATCTATTGTAGTTACTTAGGCCTACCTTTTCCTGGATTCAAGGACAAAATAGGCATTGCCCGGGACGGCCTGGGTTCACTCCGGGACTGCACCGACCATTCAGGGATGGTTGGCAACCTACTAAGAACCAAAGAATTGAATACAAACATCAGAGAGAGCTAATTGCGAGGTAGTCCGTTTGGGTGCGTAGCGAATCGCCGAAACCTAAATCCCCGAAACTGATTTCAGTCGTGTCTCCGAAAACGAAGCAAGATTGATGAAAAGGATTCCGCTTAATCTGCCTAAATGGAAACTGGATCGATGAAAAGAATTCATGCAGAAGCTGGATTGATTAATGAATTGCACTGTGTTGAGACAGTTCAGCGTTTTTCAATAATAGTTTCGGGGAATCGGGCATTTTGAGCGAAGATTCAGGTTGAACCCGTCCGTTTACGGGTGGCGTTTTCATGGGATCAACCCGAATCATCGAAACCCGAATCCCCGAAAACGCTGAAAAGGCCAAAGAGCCCGATTCCCCGAAAACAGCAATGCACTATTGAAAAACGCTGAACTGTCTCAAAACAGCGCAATTCATTCATCAATCCAGCTTCTACTTGGATTTTTTTCATCGATCCAGCTTCCACTTAAGCAGAATCCTTTTCATCAATCCAGCTTCGTTTTCGCGGATTCGGCGGAAATCAGTTTCGGGGATTCGGGTTTCGGCGATTCGCTACTCACCCGTTTTCATTCAACGGTGCAGCATACATTGGGAGCTCTAAAGGGGCCTGTGCACGCAGAAAATAGATTGATGAAAAGAAATATACCTAAATTAAAACTGGATCAATGAAAAGGAGACAGTTCAACATTTTTCTTGAGCAATGCTAAAAATTATTAAAATACGCTATTTTTCTTATCAAAATTGAGTTGACATAAATACGACAAATGCACCGTTACCTAAAAAAAAGTACCGAATATTTAAAATTTGAAATGGTAAAAAAAAACAATTAATTAACCTTTCAAACTGCCGTTCGACTACATAGGACCAATGGCCAATTGGTTGCACCCTTCATTTAAGCTTTCATCCTATAATCTCGCTCATTTTCATCGAATACTAAAGAGGAAGTGGTTTCTCCATAAAATTATCAACAACAACACCCATTTTGAAAGTCTTATAGCATTCTCTTAAATTTCTTTGACGTCTCATCACTCCCATGTAATAAAATTAAAATGCTATTTCTTTATTGTAATCGCAATCTCCAAGCTTCAAAGTGTCACTCGAGTTCCAAACACATAGAAATACCTAGGTTACTCAAGACCGCTGCGTCAAGTCATAGATGTAGTCAGGAAGAGGTCCGAGTTCGGTTTCCCAAGGGTCACATGAAAAAGACTTGCTATAAGTTTGCCGTACTCCGTGAGGGTAGGAAGAACCTAAGAATTTCACAGAAGGTTTGAAGTTTTTTAAAAGTTCACCAGGTCTTATATTTTAACGTGCGCACAGTCGTACAGCGGACACAAGACATTATAGAGGTCGTTGTCTGTAATTAAGCATACATGAATGCTTCATTTGTCTTACACTGCTTATAAGTTGCTTCTGGCAGGGCTGCATAAATCTCATTGCATGAACCCTAAAATTAATCGTTATCGTAATCTCCAACCTTCTAAAACACCACTGATAAGACAAAATCAGGGCACCAGCTTATTCAAGAGCCCTGCATCAAATCAGAGGAGTTGTTCAAAGGATAGTCCGCGAGAGGTCAAAGTCCAGATAATAATATAACACGTTCCTGCAACTTAATTATCGTGCTGGATAAAGTTAATCTCGATACAACAATCACCGATCGATCATAGCTAGCGGTGTCATCGAAACACAAACAGGTCACAAAAGAATTGTTTCATTTGGAGCCGCAAATTTCATTTTTAAACTTCTTTTGTTAACGTGCATCTATGACGTCCTCTGCAATGATAATAAACTGCAGAAAAGGAATAAAATGCGAAGAAAAACAAATATATATATATATCAGTGACGGGCACTTTTAACATGTAGTTATAACTAGTAATTACAAACTAGTAGTTACAAACTAGTTATAACTAGTAGTTATAACTGGGCCCTACTATAGAAGTATAACTGCCTATAGCAGTTTTTAAGAAGTAGTTTAAAAAATAGTTAGGCCTATAACTACTTTAATCAAGTAGTTTTAAGGTAACTACAATATTTCACATTAACTACATTTGTCCTATTTACTAGTTGAGTCTTACAGGAATTTCTGTTTTTTCAAAATAAACATGGACGTTGCCCATAATAATCTCATGAGTAAATTCGCCATGTAGGCCCTAATTGTTTCATTAAAATTTGCGCATACTATGAGGAAGTGGGTTCATCTCAGAACTGTAGAGACTGCCATGGAGATTGCTGCGCGATAAGAACTAGCGTAAAGCGGTCTTAGATGGGTTGGGGCCAAGACGCGGCTGGATGTCCACAATTAAGTGGGCTGCCGGGTTACAAGTGGGTCTGAGACTCTGAGAGAGGTGATTGTCTAGTCAAGAATGAAAGAGGTGATACCCGAGAGAGTGACAGACCTGCCCGTCAAATACCTACGTTATTTAGCCTAGTAAGCTTAAAGATAACGATTGTTCAAATCTGGCGTCACATAAACTCAGGAGCACTCATCGAGAGCACCAGTAGTTTTCACTAAATAGACCTATATTGAATTTTTGGTTTCTTAGAGCAAAGAAATGCTTATAAATGGATAACTGCACTTACCTGTACAATAAAGTATAGGCCTAATCATCTTTTAATAACATGCATTTGTTTGAAGATTAGGCTTACCTAAAATAATTGGACTACTGTTTGGGAAATTATTTTAAAAATATTCCACTATGAAAGTGTTTAGTTAGACAAAAGGCACGACGACAAAAGATGAAATTTTTTACAGTTTGATGATTCATACATTGAAGATAACAGAAGACGCATAAGAGAAGTGAGTCTGTCATTGATGCAATGTCCACCTAGGCTCTCGATTGTTGCCTTTCGATTGTTGTCTTTCGATTGTTGTCTTTTGATTGTTGTCTATGGATTGTTGTCTCTAGATTGTTGTATCTGCATTATTGTCTCTGGATTGTTGTCTATGGATTGTTGTCTCTGAATCGCTTGTTGTCTCTGGATTGTTATCTCTGAATTGTTGTCTCTCCTGGCGCTATAGAGGCATCTTAATGTGATTAAAACCAGCCAGTTTCGACTGTTGAGACAGGTCTAAGTTGTTCACATTGAACCTTGTGCTTTCATTTAAGCATATGTGTGGTCTAAATCGATGTATGTTAAAGTATAATAGTCTGAATATGGCATATACATATATTATGATCCTTAATGTAATCTGTAATTATTAACAAATCACCCTATAGTTCGTTCGGTTTCAGGTGCGAAAATCTTCCTGTGGTTATTTGAGGCTTCAACGATGAGCTTTCGGTTCACGCAGTTATAGGGCCAAATGAGGTTAAAAGGAGAAACAGCAGTGACTGTGAACGGAACTCTAAACATGTAGGCTAGAAAGAATCACATGATTCATTTGTCATTAACTAAAAGCCATCGATTTGTTGGCTCCTAATAGGCCTAACAAAAGTTCTTTACTATAGAACAATTTCGCAGAACGTTGCCTTGCGTTTCGTATGCACATTCTGTTAACAACTTAATATCTACGTAGGTTGATGATGGCGGTATAGTACTCATTTTAACGACACTGTCTGATTACAAAGATAATTAATGTTGCCCTCCTCTTAGTCCAATCTTGAGACTGGCACGGCCGGAGTGCGAACAGTCTCGGTGGTGGTTGTGACGATTATTTTACGTAATCTTGACGACCAGCAGTCGTCGATGTTGAGTTCGGATTTCGATCATCATCCGATAGCAAATGATGCTGCGCTAGATAAATCGCTGTTGCTGACATCCGCTACTCTCACTCGACACACCCCGTCGTTGGGATCGCACCAGACTTCCGGTCCACGGAATTGGCGTCGTTCGGGAATCGCTTTGGGAGGTTTCTTGTTCCGGTTGTAGAAGATGAGCCCCAGTTGGATGCAGTTGAAGATGATGATAGACCAGTTCTTCATTAGGAAAATCATGTCACTGATGAGGAAGTAGTTGAATTGGATCATCGTAGACAGACGAATTATGATGAACGGGATATCAGTACACAGCAGTGATACGATGATGTGGATGACATGACCCCAGCTGACCCCGTGCTCCTGGAAAGCGATTGGAACGGTGGGAAGGTATTTGAACATGGCGACGACGGCGAATACGAAGCAGGGATAGATCCATGCAGAGGCGTAGACCTTGGCGTTGGCTGCAAGCATGACGAAAGCGATGACCTCATAGGCGAAGAAGAAGTCCAAGGCCATTGCCGTCAGAAGGTCAAAGGTAAAGACTTCCTGCTGGACTTTGGCTGTCCATTCCGTCACGACGAGACCCATGATTGTCATCTGAAGACAGGTGACCGTCACTGGCTCCAACTCAGTCAAAAGCACAGGCGTCTGCAGCAGACCATATAACGCATTGTCATCATCATCATCATCATCATCGTCATCATCATCAAAAGCACTTGCATATATCATAGTCATTGAGATCTTATAAGCTATTGCTGGAGGTTTAAATGCATGGACTCCACTTTGCTTAACTACGAAGAACAAAACAATCACTGACATTGCGTTAAATATGGCATTGATAGGATACAATTTACACTGAGATAGATAGCATATCACAGTCTCTGAGATTCTATGACCGCTATGAGACTCTTTGAAACTGCTGTAAGTATTGAACTGTGCGAAGAATTGCTCACCGTCTGAGTGGCTGCTAATATGAGAGAAAATGCCGGAACAGCACCGAGTACAATGTAGATGAGGATGGCTGGTCGCCTGTCCAAATCAGACAAAATCAAATGTATGCATGCATTTATAATAATGAAGTTGAATGTCATTTGCAAATGGACTATAAGCACCAGTCGGAAAATAATGCACTGCGATAACAATTGGAAATAGTTTTTGCAGGTGACAGATAACATGACTCATTCATGTAGTATAGGTCCACTTGCGTGCATGACACATCTCAAGATGTCAATTTTGGGAGAAAATAGATCCTGGATGTAATTAAGTGAAAGAAAGCTGGCATGTGAACTTCTGACGTCAGGCATATGCAATTCATTCGATGTGGCCTACGATGTGTTTTTGTGATGATCGGAAGATATTTTACATTGTGGTAGGTAATGTAACCTTCGTTGGATGATGATATTGTATCTCTTGGGACAATGGCGCCAATGACACTTCCGCTTAACATGTGACAGCGACTAAGGTCTTTGGTAAAATCTCAGGAGGAGCCTAATAATATTTAAAACAAATGATTTTGTCTCATTTTCTGTCTTTAGCATTCTAATCCCTTTCGCGTTGTTCTCATTGTTATTCGGAATCCAGTTATAGCAAGTAATCAACCAATTTGAAAGAGATAATTGGGCCCTACTTAGTCTATACAAAAGAATCAGTTTGGTTGAAGTATTACATTTTGCCATAAAATTAGGCTACGATAATGCAAGCAAGTTGAAATCTAAAAGTATATTACCTCTACACCAAAGAATCGGTATATTGTTGAAGTATCATCTCGTAATGCTTATATTTTTGATCAGACTTGTATGCAAGACTTGGAAATTCGAGACCAAGGCAAGATCGAGACAGTGAAGTACTGATACCGAGACAGCGATGTACCAAGACCGAGACCGAGACACTAGGTCCAAGACAGTAGGCCTACGAGACAGTGAAAGACAAGTGATCTAAAGTAAAAGGTTGTAAAATACTCATGTATCAGGTTTCGGGAATAAGGTTAATTTATAATTTCATTTTGAAACTTATAATGTAGTACCAATTCCAGAGAACCATTTATCTATTGCTACTTTATCCTTTTCTATATATTTTCGGCAGGATAAATAGTAAGCATATAAAGAAAGCCTTTAATTATAGACACGTCTGAAATCATCTAGATGATTTTAATTCATGCAAATTCCATACCAAATGATACCAAACGAAAGTATAAATTTGCGACATACCCTACTCACCCAGAGAAACTGGAAGTTGCTCCAATGGTTTCGGTTATGGGTGCTTTACACCAACGACAAACGGCACGCTATTGCCATTGTTTGCCAATAACTTCAAATTACATAAACGCAAACTTCACAATTTCAGGTTCACTTTCAGACATTTTGGCACTTTAAGATAATCGAAATGATTTCAGCATCATGTGGCTCACGCGTTAACCAGAAATTCCAGAAAGGCCATTTTTCATAGCTTTCAGTTTGAGTTTAGAGCGCAATATTATGAGACAGCTAACGCCAGACTTACACTTGTTTGAGGCAGAATAAGACATTCCCTTCAAGACAGTTACTAAAAATTCGAGACACTACCGCGAGACCAAGACCAGGGCAACAGGTTCCCGAGACCGAGACAATAGAAAACAATCTCGAGACGTCTCGAAACCGAAACATTGTCTAGAGACCATACAACTCTGTTTATAACGTAAGTGAATAAGTTGGTCTCCTTGAGGTGGCTTCTGTTGGCGCAGAGAAATTTTCCCAGATTTAGGCCTACGTTATGCCAGACAATTAATGAGGCAATTGCAGGCTAGAAAGTTGAAAGAGATTAGTAAGAGTGAACCTGAGAGTCAACCTGGAACTGATGCAAAAAGAATAGAAGCGAATTTCGAATTTCAAGTTAACATAATACTCCGAGAACGTCTATTTTATTCGGTTCATTTGTTGATAATAATTATGGTTGAGAACGGAGAGGAGGTCGTGCGGCTCATTAAGTTTGAAGGCAATAAGGGTGAGCATACAAGTAATGTAATGTATCTTAATGTAATGTAAATCCTCGAAAATTTCTCAGCGCCCACGAAAGCCACGTCAGGGAGACCAGCTTATTCACCGGCGCTATGCCAAATCAAGTCCGCAATACCCAATACTCTCGTTTCCTTTCGGTGCCGGGTCGAAATCCAGGGAGTCAAGCCGAGGAGACAGCATGGTGCTACGTACGGTGGTAGTCGATGATGAGGGTGGTCATGTGGTGGCACAGGAGTAGAATCTGGATAGGACACATTGGAGAATTCGGTTTTTAGTCGTGATTGGAAAGTAGCAGGGGATAATAAAAGCGGAGGAGAGGTTATATTTGGAGTTGAAATGTGGAAATGAGCAAACTGACGGAGTTCTTTTGGGAGTCCGTTCCAAAGTGCTGGTGCAGCATAGACTAAGGAGCGGTTGCAGAATTTCAGAGACGATGAGACTGGAGGTCGAGATAGAGAAAGATATGACGATGACGATGAGCAAGTTGACCCGGGCGGTTGGATTGTAAGGAGTTGACGAATGTAAGAGGGTTGAGAGGTTTGAAGTGCGTTGTAGATGATAGATACAATTTTGTAGTGGATGCGTTGAGGCACTTTTAGTCAATGAAGTGATTTTAAGATAGGGGTTATATGATGGTGTTTTGGGGTTTTAGTGACTGCGCGGGCAAGAGCATTCTGAATTGTTTGTAGGCGTCTTATTTGTGAGGAATCAATGTTGTGAAAGAGAGAATTGAAGTAATCTAGCTACAAGGAAAGAAGGAAGGTCGACTCAACTTGAAGACAGTAGAGACAAGAAGGTAGAAGAGAAACTTCGACACATTTGGAGGCATATTTTCCGCAAAGACTTAATTGGCTTAATTCGCTTATTTGGCTTAATTCGCTTAATTGGCTGCTTAATTGCTAACTTGCACTCCACAGCGACGAAGTTAAGAGAAGAAAGCCGAGGGAGCTGAAATTTTTTAAATGACTTGCTGAGTTTAATTATTGGACTAGGTCCTTTATAGGTCGACGAACGAATTGTTCGGATGCCCTGCAACTGTCAATCAGTTAGGTCATTGAATAGATCATTCAGATGACAGATGAGTGACCTCTTCAGTTGGATGGGCTTCAAAACGACGTCATCATTCGTGCCACAGATTGCGACCGAGCTACATTGGTTGCTTAATTGCAGGCAAAACATTCCTTTCTGCTGCAACGCAAATATTCTCTAAAACAAACCTTTTCTCTCATTTCTCATCAATAAATCTCTTTTGTCTGAGTCATGGATATTTCAGCAGCCTTCGATACCATGAATCCGAATTCGACTTAAGGATGACTCAATTCATCATTCCAACTTCAGTTTATGCGTATTCCTAGTTTATTTGGATGAGCGGACAATTCGGCGCCGGACAGTTCGGTGCCTTAAAACATTTCATCAATCCAGCTTCCATTTAAACAGGTTTCCCTTCATCACATCCAGCTTCTGCTTAGGTCGTGATTCTTCTCATCGCATCCAGCTTCCATATAAACATGAATCATTTCATCAATCCAGCTTCCATTTAAACAGAATAATTTCATCACATCAGCTTCTACTTATAGGTCTGATTCTTTTCATCACATCCAGCATCAACTTAAGCATGAACCTTTCATCACATCCAGCTTCCATTTAAACGTAAAAAATCCATTGAGAAATGCACAAGGTTTACGACGCTACATACATGTGTAAATAGGCCTACGCTAAAACAGGATATGAACTATGAAATAATTAAATATGGTAATCTACAGTTTTACCTGGTGGTTCACTCGTTTAGTCAACACAGTTGAGCAGAATTGCTCGTTTTATAAAATCTTACTAATAATATGGACAACATAGAGACCGTGTCACCTCCTTTGTATGTCTGCTATAATTATTGTCAGCCTAGAGGCCTGCCATAATTAGCCTAGTCAACACTGGGGACCGCATCGCCTCCTTTGCAAGTTTGCTAATAATGTCAGCAGCCTCATCCTTCGCCGAATTGTCTGTCGTCGAATTGTCCTAGAACCGTATAATTATTTGTGCCATTTTGTCAGAACCATTTTGACCGTGCCATTTTATCGGTACCAATTTTTCTAATACCAGTTGGCCTAATACCATTTTTTTCAGCTACCATTTTGCCCGATGCCATTTTGTACGCTCTAATTTTGTCCGCTACAGTACCATTTTGTCCTCTTTCCAATCGCACCGATATACTGGTCTGTTTATTGTATTATCGTCTGAAGAGCGAGCACAAAAACATAATAACTTATAGGGCCATTCGAAAAATATAATCGTGAAGAAGCTAGTGCCCTGATCTTCTCCTGCCAGTGGCGCTTTATAAGTTTGGAGATTACGGATACGATAATGATACAAGACATGGAATAAAGTTAGATATCTATTGTTTATTGTGGACATGTGTTGGCCTTTGAGCAGTTGATTTGTCCAGGATACACAGAAGCAAGATCTCACATATTTTAGGCCTACTAGTATTTTACTGTTGGAATTGACGTCAGACAGTGAAAGCCTATAGGCCTAATAGCAGCGTCATGTTGCAAAATTTAGCCGCAGACCATCTGGGACCGAGAGGCAAGGCTTTGTTAACTGGAGTCTCATCGATAGGGCGTTAGGACAACGCCCCCGTTCATTGTTGATGGGTGAATGAGTCACCTCTCTCTGCATGTCTCCATGCATGTTTCCATTTCTTTGTCTAGCTGTGAGTGTGTATATTATATTATGTCGCTCTGTTTTGGTGCACGTGTTTTAATGCCATCGATTAATATAAGTTGACCTTAGAAATCGATTGTAATTCGATTGCTGCATGTGAGGACATTTTCTGTTGGCGATTGCTTGCCTGAAATGCATTAAAAATGAATAGCTCCTTAGAATGAATATAATTATGAGAGAGATTGTTCGGCCTTATCCATGCGGCTAACGTCAGTGCTATTCCGTGCATGAAAACAGTTAAGTCTAGGCCTATTGGTTGCTGGGTAAAAACAGAAACAGATAATTAATTATGAATCGCGTTGTATTGTGGATTTCTCATTAATTTATAGCGTCGAATGCAAAGAAGATTTGTCAAAAGTCAATTTCTTTATAGTTATAATTATATAAACATGAATAGAATTTAGCCAAGGCCAAACGCATGAGCGCCTGCTAACAACTTCACTAGGCCCGTGATCGTGATGTCTTCAACTTCATGCACCGTATACATAGATTGTCGTGTAAAGGCCATTTGATGAAGCGGTTTTAGACTAACCACAGCCTTCTTTCACTTACGTATTAAGTTTTGGGGGCTGTTAGATTATTTGTCATAATGCTGTAGGCATATGCAGTGCAGCGTGTGCGTCATAGGAAATGGAACCGGTCTGCAGAGCGACGCAGTCGACCAGAGAAAATGATTCATAAAAAGTGTCAGCGCAAAGATAAAATGTGTCCACATCGACCCCGTCAGAGATTTGGTTGCTTCCGATATTGGAAAAGGTAGGCCTATGGACAGCGTAGACTACAGCTGGTGAAAAAGATGAGTGAAAGAGAATAGAGAAGATAGAAAGGGAGAAAGAGAGAACGAATGATGGAAGTGGATGACAGAAATGAAAGATTCTTAGCAAGAGGAAGAGAGAAACAGACACGAAGGAAAGGAGGCGGTAAGCTGGAAGGAAAGAGAGACAAAGAGGTGAGAAAATAAAATAACGAGAAAGAGGAAGTGACAAAATTAAGACATTGACAGAAGGAGGGAAAGATACAATGTGAGAAGGAGAGATTATAGAGAATTGCCGAAAATGACGAAGAGGGAGAGAGAGGGAGAGAGACAGGCAGACAGACAGAGAGACAGAGACAGAGTGGGAGAGAGAGAATGCATAAATGAATGAAAGAGAGATAGCATTGAAGCGGTTCGAAAGACATGTATTTTCTGCAACAGCACTATAACAAAAACCAAGTGAACCATTCAGTACGTAAATGACTTACATCAAAAGAGTGAGTGCATTAGACGCATAGATAGATAGATGGTTGAATGGATGGATGGATGGATGGACGAATGGATAAATTTCAATATTATAGAAAAATCATATGCACAGATAGCCAGATATTATATATATATATATATATATATATATATAAAGGCCTACACAGATAGCCAGATAGACAGATATAGATAGACATACATGTAACCAGACAGATATATGTATACAGAGAGAAACAAACATCGTCTTTCGCAGTGAAGAAAACATTATCAACGATGACTATTATAACAGTTTACCGAGCATTTTTTACCATTGTAGCGGTGCAATAGAAGCGATCGATCGACTCAAACTCTTTTCCTTACCATCTTTCATCTCTGAAGACATAGTATTTGAATCGTAGTCTGATGGCGAATATCCTCCAAGGTAAATAGAGTGCCAACGAAATCCCTACGATGATCCCTGTGAATGCCCCCCAGAACTGCCCGACGGTCTTGGCCTCCCCGAGGGTGCATTTGGCGTAGCTGTCCAGGGTCTGTCCAGTCGGGGTCGAGGTTCCATCGCCCTGTGTTTCATCGGGATCTGTGATATCGCAGTATTGCCAGACGCCAAGGTAGACAGCAGCGAGAATGACGAGCCACTTGATGATTTCGGTTGAGACGATTAGTGCTATGGTTGGAACACTCCTCGGGCCCCCGTGAACCACACTGGTCTTCGACGACCTGGAAGTGTCACTGTCCCCTGCCATCATCGACGACTTGACAACACCCTAATGCTCCAGATTTATGCCGCAATGTCAGAATTTGTACAACTTACTTAAGTAAGAGTACAAACGGACGAGTGGAACGGTTAAAGTCGAGTTTTACAACGTACGTCAACGCATCTAGCAACTATCGCCGATCGAAAAGCTTGTACGCTCATCTAGAGCGTTGTTAGGCAAGCGACCATGGTTAGGCAGATATAAATAGGCTTCATAGGAGGGAGGGGGAGGGGATGGACTGGCTTCGCTATGCTGTCCCTGATCAACGAAAAGTGAGATTGATTAACGTTTGGCCATTGATTTCCGAATCGCAGGGGATCGTGAAGGAGCATTCGCAATTAATTCAATCACGACATGCTCAAGTACGGGATGCTTATTATTTTTAAGTCACGACCAGAAGAAGACTTTTTAACTGATTCAAAGTTGAGAATAATAAAATAATAGTCATCTGGTGAAATCTGATATCATTCTAGCTGATTTGATCTCAGTTGATCCTGACTGTTTTCATTAATCTGATCTGATTCAGTGTGAGCTTTCCGAAGTTGATCTGAAATCATTTGATTGAATTTTATGTGATTGTATGTGACTATGGTGTAATTGTAATTTAATATTATTCGATAGGTACCCTATTTGATTAATTTTATGTGGTTTTAATGTAGTTTATTCCAATATGCCGTGATTACATGTACGCTTATATATGAAATGATCTGAATTGAAAAGATTTTTTCTGATTTGATTCAATTTGATTTAATTTTATGTGGTAAGCCCGACGATCTAAAATCGATTTAAAAGATTTAGAATAATTATATCTGATCTGAACCAAACATTTTTACGTAGGCCCTATCAATGAACGTACGGTAGGCCTGCATGTTCAGGAACCGCGGTAGCCACTGAGCAATTGGGTTTTCAGCGAACTTCTTAGGTGCCACTGGAAAGAAAGACCAGATCACCAGGTCATTCAAGTCATAAAATCTCGGGCAGCAAACTTTCAACTCCCGAACTCTCGACTGATAGTCCAGCACGTTGACATCATGAAGCTTATTCACATAGGCCTACTTAATTAAACTTATCGCTTAATCAAGAATAACAGACTGAGATGCCAAGCGAAGCGAATTGAAGTGGAAATGATCAATGTTCGAAGTCTTATCTGTCAAAGACCAAGTGACCTACATGTAGCTATGACGGACAGTTATCCGAAGTGGCCATAATTTGTTTCTAATAAATAATTGAATATAGGTCAACTATGTTAAAGCAGCCTAGGTATGCTTTATGAGTGCGTACCAATTATAAGGGTAATAGTGAAAAAAAATGATAATAGGTCCTTAATAATAATAACAATAATAATAATAATAATAATAATAATAATCATAATAAGAACGACAACAACAACGACAACGACAAGAACAACGAAAACAACAACAACAACAACAACAGCAACAGCAACAGCAGTAACAACAACAGACTACTTGTGGTTGATGATAACTATTATTATTATTATTATAATTATTATTTTTGATCAATGATTAATCGATTGCATACGATGTGAGCACTTATTGAACTATGCCACTCGTAACATGATGAGCACAGCTAATAATGTTCACGTACGCTTTGATGACACTTGACTTTTCAACTATCACAAAATCCTGCACTTGTGAGACGAGTTCAACAAAAACAAAGCGATTCAACGCTTGGAACACGACTTAACTGTACTGTTGAGGGAGTGAAATCATCACTTGTGTTGAACCGTCCTTCTGGCACAATCTGCCACTCAACTTTTGTACTGCTGCCATAATGCTCTAGTCGTCGTCATCATCATTTTTATTACTGATATTATGACTACGACTGTAACTAACACTATTATTATTACCAAGTATATTACTGTTGTTGTTACTATTATTATTTTATTATTATCGTTGTCTGCTGCACCATCTCAATGTCCGAGAGAGACGGATTTTTCCCAGTTGAACAGCCACCTAGTTCGCTGGAATAAGTATGACATCTCCAGTAGTTTCATCCGTTTTCCTTCTTCCCAAACTCATAACTAATATTTCCTCTGCTTTGCCGTATGTACCGCTGGTCTCGAAAACTAAAAAGGTAAGCCTACTAATGACGGGGGGGGGGTGACTTTTATGAATCTAAAAAAGTATAAGTTTAGTGTCGAACACGCTGTAAGAGATCTCTATCTCTGTGTCGAACCAGAAATGGGCGATAATATAAGGTCTTACAGCATATACTTTTGCATCGATGCAAAATTTATATTTTTTATCACTTGAAGTAGTGTTAGCAAAATTATGTTTCAGACGTCACAAAGATGCCATTGCCGAAGGGCCGTTTTGATTTTGAGCGCCAACGGGCTGACGATATGAGCTTTTTATTGGCCAGTAGTGAATGGGAAGAGGATGTTTGTGGCGAAAGTTCAGCAGATGAAATTGAGGAGAAGTTTGGAAATGTAGTAAATCAGGCTACTAATAGTACAGTTCGTAACGCAGATACCAACGCTGATAACGTAGCGTTGTGACTGAAAAATGCAAGCGCCATTTCAATAATAATTATTGAAAAAACTATTTTGATCGTGATTATTACTACTTTAAGTGATAATTGGGCATTAATCTTTATTTTAAGTCACATTTTATGTTTTGTAGTTAACATCGCGACTTGCAAGTATAAAATATATATTGGGGTATGTCATACGCACCCCACCTCACCCCTAACGTTACATTGCTTCACCTCGCTCCCAAAGGGTTAAGCGTCCCAAAATCTTCGCTTCTGGAGCAGAAACACACAAAATAATTAGGATTAAGACGAAAAACTGCGTCCAGTCATTTTGACACTTCTATCAAAATTATGTGATCGTAGCGTTGACTTCTATGCCAGTTGATAGGCAAAGGCAAAGGCAAGAATTTGCTGCTGATCGAGTCATGGCTTCGACATCTACCGGACTGTGGCACCTTCACCATTGATGATGTAGAAGTTTCACCAGCTGACGTCATCCGCAACCTTCGAGTTCATTTAGACAACTGTATGAACATGACAGCTCACGTGAGCCAACTCGTTCAAGGTTGTTTCTACCAACTGCGTCGCCTAAAAACCATTCGCAGATTCATCCCAACATCAACCGCCATCATCTTGGTCAGCAGCTTCATAATCTCCAGGGTTGACTGCTGCAACAATCTGCTGACGGGTCTATCGACCTGTCAGTTAGAACGAGTACAATCGGTACAAAACTCTGATGTTCGGTTAATATACGGCCGGACACGACCGTATTTAAATACGGCCGTATTTAATCATCAAATGCCGGATTATATTGCCGACTTCTGCACTCGAGTAAGTGGCAATCAAAACAGGGAGCGGCTGCTCTCATCATCAAAGAATCTGCTGCATGTCCCAAGGTCTTCTACAAAGTGTGGGGACTGTTCTTTCTCCTGCTCAGGACCAACTGCATGGAATGGTTCCCCGAACATGTGAAGAACTCGCCATCTCTTGAAGCATTTAAGTCGCTACTTAAGACATCTTTTCAAACAATCATAAGACTGTAATTGACCTTTCTTTCGGCCACGTCTGTGCTACGGAGTTATATAAATTGTCTTGTTATTATTATTATTATTGTTGTTGTTGTTGTTATTATTATTATTATTACTATTATTATTATTATTATTGTTATTGTTATTATTGTTATTAAATAAATAAATAAATATACCAGGAAAGGGGCAGGATCATCCAAAATGTCATTAATAATTAGAGGGGTAGTGAATCTAGGTCACATGATTTCAATTTAACAGATGATGAAACTAAACGAAGGTCCGACTCGGTTATCAGTCGAGAGCTACCGAAGACAGTAGACCTTGTATTGCTCTTGCCTCCTCAGTTAATGCACTCTAGTGAATCATCAATTTTTTAGTCTGTTGGATAAAGGATAAACAAGAGAGGATCGAGAACAGAGCCCTGAGTAGTTGCGATGTATTTTAGCGTATTTAATTATTTCCTTCGTTATACCATGTATTTTTTAGAGTAGAAACTAGATTGATGAAATAATAATGCTCAAATGAAAGCAGGATCGATGAAAAGAATTTTAATAGTGTGTTTCAGAGTATTTAATCAAAAAATGTTGATCAGAAATTCCACAAAAGCATCTTCATTGTTTCACCCGAATGTCAAAACTATAAGTTTCAAAATTAGAAATGTTAATACTTTAATTATAAGATAAAACCTTTAGACATGTAACAGTTTAAAATGTGTACGCTAGATGGCGGAATATACCTTAAAATATCCATTGACGTTATCATCCCGGTTAGTATTTAAACCGTGTCGCCATGTGTGACTGATGACTGTATGATTCATTACTACTTATATAATCGTTACTATTTCGGGTAAACTTGTAGTTTAGCGTATTTAATTATTACCTCTATTATGTCATGTATTTTGTAAGTAGAAACTGGATTGATGATAATAATTATCCTTTAAATGGAAGCTAGATCTATAAAAGAAATTTTAAAAGTGTGTTTTAGAATATTTCATTAAAAAAAAGCTGATCAGAAATTCCACTAGATTTCATCGCGACGCTATTTTTCATCAATCGAACTTCTACATGTAATTATGAATGCTATTTAATTGGGATCAACCCGAATCGCCGAAAACGCTGAAAATGACAAAAAGCCCGATTCCCCGAAAGCAGCAATGTACTATTGAAAAACACTGAACTGTCTCAAAACAACCCAATTTATTCATCAATCCAGTTTCTGTATGTATTATTTTCATCGATCCAGCTTTTACTTGAGCAGCATCCTATTCATCAATCCAGCTTCGTTTTCGGGGGATGCGGCGGAAATCATTCGGGTTTCGGCGATTCGCTTCTCATCCTGCTATTTTCACCTGCCGTCTGGTGCAAAGGTACAAAATGCCGCCTCTGTCTATTATTTCCATCAGTTCATTCTTATGCATATCCCTGGATCTATAAGTGGTCGTAGGCATAAGACGCTTCTTTTGAGTGTTTTCATTAGGCCTATATACATTTTCATGTTTCCATTTAGTATTCAATTCGTTATACAGTTAATAGCAGCATCAGCATGCACCAGAGGTGCAACAAGGTTTTGAAAAGTGGGGGAGGGGGCATAATTTAAAAAATATTGCGCGAAGCGAAAAAAAATGTTTTAGCCGCCCCCACTTTTTGAATTTTGCCCCCCAGAAATTTGAAAAATGGGGAGCACAAATTATTTTAACAAAGGTAATCTTAAAAAGCCATTGGATAAACATAAAAAAGAACCGATTTGGGGGACACATGGGGGCACTGAGCACTAAAACTGGGGGGCTTTGCCCCTTCAGTTTTGAAACTGGGGGGGGGGGGAAGTGCCTCCTCTGCCCCCCCGCTTGTTACACCCCGGGTATGCACTGTCAAAATTAAAACTGTTTGACTAATTCAAATGCGCTATCATTTGATATAGAAATAAGAAAAAGGAATAAGATAATATTAAAAAGGAAATAAACCATTTATAAGGCAAACAATAAAGCAAGCCTCAAAATAAAATTAGACCAAGACCGGGTGGTCCGAGACCAAGACCAAAACCGAGGGTCCAAGACCAAGACCAAAACCGAGGGTCCGAGACCAAGACCAAGACCGACGCTCTTTTTTATAAACAATTCAATTTATTAAGACGCTAAAACGGAATGACACGCTTAAAACATTAATTTTATTGCTGAAGAATACTAATCTTAAGAATGGTCCAGAAAACAGTTTTACCGCCCAGTCTGAACTTTTGCGGCTTCGGCCCTTGGCTTCGGCCTGAAAATACCACACCACAAATAACTTACAGTATACGATATGTTCTAAATAAGACATCTGAACAAGTTGATTAACGTTCTCTTTGAATGGTGTAGGCCCACTTGTACTCGGAATTGTAGGTGATTACACGTGGCCGACCACACAATAGGTAGATTGTTCCAAAACCTTGACATTTGTGAAAGCAAATTTTGAAATGCCTGGTTCCGTTGCAAATGCATTTTTTGCCCATAGCAGCATGCATATGTAGATGGTCAGCACGTCATAAATAACAAGCGCGTAAAGCCTAAATATCCCGTGTCTCTAATAATCGGAAGTAACCGAAAAATATCAAAGAAATTGCTCTGATACGGCAAATGACAAAAATGCTAACCTAGGACGGAGACCAATCCCAAGACCGTTCCTTTAAGACCAAGACCAAGACCGACGCTGTCGAGACCAAGACCAAGACCGATTGTCCGAGACCAAGACCAAGACCGATGGTCCGAGACCAAGACCAAGACCGATGCATTCGAGACCAAGACCGCAGTTATCCGGTCTCGAGACCTTCTCGAGTCCAAGACCGCGGTCTCGAGACCACATCCCTGCCTATATGTTAGTCTTAAGTCGAGAAAAGGCTAAAAAGCTTTGTGCCAGGTTTAGACAAGGGCAACAAGAATCTTGTAGAATGCAACCCATACAAGAATATTTTTTATTTTTTTTACCGAAAACGTCGCCCCTAGGACAAGTGCCGCCTGGTGCGGTTTGCCCCTCTCGTCCCCCTCGCTACCTGTGCCGGTGGCTGACGGCCGATACCAGTATGTTGCATAGAGAAACACGAAGAGTTTATGCGAAGTGATGTAGTGAAGCCTGATTGGTAGTGGTTGAGCAGTGAGCTGGAAGAAAGGTAGCCTACATGTCGGTTAAGCCGGTTAAGATGACCATTCCGACGCGTTAATGCATGATGGATGGATCTGCTGGAAACATTAAATTTTCGTGAATGGTAGGTAGCCTATAACTTTTTATATTTACAATGTAGTAGTTTTACAACATTTCTACTTGGACCTTCAAACGATGAACAATAATTTTGCGCCCCCAATATGGCCGACCACAGTCCCGCAGTTAAGACCACGCCCATATGCAAAAGCTCTATATATCTACCCCCATAGGGCCTTGCCGGACATTCTTTTTGTGTGTATCACAAGGACCTTAACACTGGTGTGAATTAAGTGGCTCTATTCATCGTCTCTGCGTTTAACTCAGCGATGATCGCTTTGAGGAGGACATTGATGGGTTGCTCGTTATTTATCTTTTGAATAATACGAATTCCCGTGTGTCCCACTGACGTCACTCTATTCTAACCACAAGGAGGAAATAACCATTAGGCCTATTAGGGCTGCTCTATATTCACTCATTATATTTTCAATCAAATTTCTTGACAACATGATAGGCCAAATAGTTAAATCAATAATAACTGAATGGGCCAACGATAATACTAAATAACGACAATAATAGTTATTATTATTATTATTATTATTATTATTATTATTATTATTTTAACTATTATTATTATTATTGTTTCATAGAAGGTAGAACTTATAGGCCCTGGGATTGCGTTTGGCTAATTCTTCATCTCTCCGAGGCGTATTGTGCACGAATGAACTTATGCACAGGTTAATAATCGTTTTCCAAAAAAATTATTTACATAGGCCCTAAGCCCTGAAGCGCACAAGAAACGAAAAGCACACTCGATTTGTGTACATGTACTTGTCATTACTAAAAATTGAGAAAGAATATCATGGCGTCACTGACTGACTTATATAAATTTATTTAACGACGCATCCATAACGAGGATGATATGCGTGGCGTCAATCGAGGAGCATAGAAATATACTCTGCTCGTATGGTCATTAGATATAATTATAACAATGGGTTGTGATCAATTGGACCATGATCATTACACGTAGTTTATGATGAGCTTTGTTGGAAGCCACCTAGACATCGACAACAATAGGGTGCGTAAATGATATGCAGACACACACCGTTATTTCAACTGAACGCGCTAGTTGAGTGCGGAGGAAACGCTTTCTATAAGCTTACAATTCCACTTTTGTACCATTAGTGACGTTTAACTCTCCCACGTTTGCTGTTCATATTGAACGCTCCATGTACGTCTGAGGTACATGCACGTGTTTCATGTTTGTTGTCTTGAGGCAAACAAATATTCTCATATATATATATATATATATATATATATATATATATATATATATATATATATATATATACTGTTTTGGCGTAAATTTATGCTTGTGGATATAATTATATAATATAGACATTGGTGCAATTTAGTGGAATTGTCCAATAAAGGAAACAGCGGACATTTTGAATCGTACCAGTCGACCGTTGAATGTGGACAGAGTGGTTATTCATAAAGTACCCATATCGGAAGTGGACTAATGCATGTAGGCCTATATGCATGACATATTATGCATAATTGTATTGGCCCATATTATAATGGGCCTACGTGTTATGCTATTGAATGCGGGCTAAGCAACGCCCCAGTCTAACAGGATTGATATTGTGGCGCAGATGGGCCACAGCAGCGGTTGGGTGAGGGTGAGTAGGGGTCGTTTCTAGATAATATTATGTTTACATTTAGTCAGCGTTGACGTCGAGGGCAGCGATAGCTCGAAGATAATAATTCGAAGAAAAGAGGTAGAGGCAATGATTGTGCTTCGTATTTAGGTCTGCCATTCTCTGCCTGCATAATATTCAGACGGTGGCTGAGGTCTCCGCTTTATAAGAGCGCTGACACACAAACCGATCTAGATTAAGCCTACTAGAGCAAACTCATCGATTTCAACTTTAGAAGTAGTAGGCTTTCTGTGGTCGCGTCAAAGTAATAGGGCCTATAGTTTCGATTTTGATAACTCAAACACGGTAGGTCGTTGATCTGAAACACAATGACACACACTTATATTGGGTATACGTACACACACATTTACGCAAGCATTATTCGCAGCGAACCGCGACATATTCAGCGGTTACAGATGAATGGTTTCTAAAATGAGGTTATCTTTGAAGGAAGTTCAACGAGGTTTGTTGCGCATTTGTCTATTACCCATCTGGCTTTAAAGTCAAAGCAAGTATCCCTTGTTCGAGAATTCATGCTCTGACTCGTTCGATCCTCCATTTACAAATTCTCAACATTAACGACACCTCCCTAAAAGCTACTCTGTCCCCACTTCACACGTTCTCTTTTTGATTACCCTACGGGTATGGTTGCCGCGAGTGCCCGTGTACTCGTGAGTACTCGACTCCAAAAGTTACTCAAGTAATTTTATTGTACTCGAATCTTCGCATGCTTCCACTTGCAGTCTGAAAATTGCAATTTCCGGTTCCAGACGGCTTTTTGTAGACTAAATTTTATTTCTTTGTGCAACTAAAAACAAAAAAAATCTGTTTCTTTGGCTGTTCAGCAGCTTGTTAGTTGCTACACTGGAGGTTTAACTTTATTGGTACGACAGAGCCTTAGGTAGAACTTATGATATGGCCTACTTTGTCCATCTGTTGTAGTCTAGAGCATGGTGTAAAGTAGATGCCATGCAGCTTGTGTTAAGTACTTCCGGTATTAACGAGTACTCGAGTACTCGCTAAGCTGCTGGAATGAGTACTCGACTCCAAAACTACTCGTTAACGGTAGCCTTACCTACGGGGTGTCCGCTAGATAATCCGAAGGTTCGATAGCCCGAAGATACTACACTCCGACATTTAACTAGAAGCCGGATTAATTAATGAAAAGATTTTGTAAAATTGGGAGCTGATTGATATGAAAAGAATCATGCCCAAATGGAAGCTGGATGAATGAAAAGAGTTATGCAATCCATATTCTATCCAAACATAATTCTTTTCACCATCCCAGCTACCATTAAACCCACAATCTTATCACCTATCTTCCGAACACCATACAATCTTCGGACTATCGAACCCTTCGGACTATGGACAGAGAACCCCATTCAGACACCCTTCTGACTCGACGTAGCACTCGTGAATAAACTAGTGCCAGCCGCTTGACTTTCGATTGGCGCTTTAGAAGTTTGGATATTATTATACCATTATTCTAACCTCCTCCTCTAGCCACTTTCTGAAAAATTATAATATAATTGATATCGATTTATTATATAATCCAATGCTTATGTAGAACTCCTCTGCTGTCAGCTATCTCGGATGACAATTGGATATCAGAGTGTCACACTTACTAGGCCTATAAACTGCATTTTCACACACTTAACTATAGACTGCATTTTCGCAAATGAAGCGTTTCATGTTTGCAGTGTAGCTCTACACAACCGACGCAACTTAGCCCATAGACTCTGAACATCCATGCCATCTGTCAGCTATCGACTGGATTCCGTTGGTTGGCCCACTGCTGATGACTCTTTTAGCTGACTGTGCATAGTGTTGCTGGCACACTTGTTTTACTCGTTCACTATGATATTTAACATATTAATTGAATGAAGGCCCAGCGTATAGTGCGCCTCTGAGTAGTTCTATATCTTTAAGTGGCGCTCTATAAATGCTGCAATATACTATATTTATGTAACCTGCGCAAATCTATATAACCAGCCAATTCAGTACAGGACCAGTCTAGATCCATAGCATATAATATGTTCAAGTTCTATCAGCAGACTTGTGACAAAGACTCAGCCTTTCATTTCGTTCCACTTGGTCACTCATCCATGTCTTAATATTACGATCACTGATTCTGATCACGCAATCTATTGGATGCGAACGGAGCTTCGGCTCTCAGCTAGTCGTAAGCTAAGTGTCTGGTTCGTTCGATTTCGCTTTTTTGGAAATCTCGAGATAATGATCATATGTTGTGAATTAGGAACACTATAAGAAATTAGATGGGTTTTTTTTGTTGATCCTACACATGACACGATTAGGCCCTCGGGCGCTACATGCTAATTATGAACGAGACCCGATGCCAATTGTAAAAGGGACCAATGATGATAATATACTGGACCCACGTACTGCAAATTAACTTAATAATTGGCACCCATACATGTCAATTATAAATGAGGGCCCATGCTAATTATAAATGGGACTCCAAACTAATAATCTAATAAAACTAATAAATGGAACCGTGCTAATTATAAGCTAGACCTCATGCCAATTATGAACGTGGCCAAATGCGAATTATTAACGGGATCTAATGCTGATTATTAATAATGGGAGTAGACACTGGAGCAGTATCGACCATAATTTTTTTTACTCGGACCATGCCCATACAGACATTGGTTTTTACGGATTCGTTAGCAGTTAGGTCAGGCAATGAAGATCAATATTTTTTTGCGACTATTGACTTTACTTACCAGAAAAGTATTATCATGTGGCGGCTGTTATTTTCATTAATAGAATCGACAGGAAATTCATTCATCTGATCGACAGAAGGAATTGGTCCGCAGCGGTGTAGAGAGACAAAATATCAGAAGATTAAAAGAAACGGTTCAATGGATCTGATCAAATACCTCAACGATGATATCTGGAAAACGGAGAACAGCAAAAACGTCACAGGTAGATAAGAATATAAGAATTCTTTCATCAAAACATATGGGGCTAATGCGACCACATCAGCCAAAAATTGCAATCTCTACCTACAATCGCTGCTTCAATCGAATCTCTGTTAATCAGTGCCATATGACAGAGGCATCCACATAGAGGAGTCGGAATAATTCTTTAGTCTTAGGGAGGAATATCTTGCCTTCCTAACACTGGGCATAATTGGTTTGCCTCCATCCCTGGGGGGACTGACACCCGTGCAATATGATTACCAATGTTTACGTATGCGTTTCGCGACTCTACTTTCATTGATATTGTATAATGAAATCTCGATGAGTCTGACTTGCTAATAAAATATGTCAGGCACAAGATTACAAATGCCAGTGCAATCCGAAATGCCCCAACATTCATGTGTCCGGCATTCACGCTACGCAGATGAGGTAATTTACGTACGGAATGTATTTCAAAGCCCTTATATATCCGGTAGGTTCAATTAGGCTTTATTTATAGCCAATCGACCGTTCTTCACTGTCATACATGTCGTCTATTTGCGTTTGTTCGCCTATGCGCCAGACCCCAGAAGTAGTTCCCTTCGAGTACTATGTTAGCTGACCATGCAGTGCCAAATTGTAGGGTGAAACGTAGCATTGGTAGCACTCTGGCTCGAAGAGCAGAATATGGACACGGAAGCATAGGTGATATAATGACTTGATTTGATTATCACTTTATCAGTTGGTAAGATTAATTGTTCATAAGAAACATTCTAGTCCTTCGGGAAATGCGTTGATGGTATACCCCGTGTCTCTTATATATAAGAGGAGGTTTATAACTCTATCGCAATTTATCAATACGTTCAACGTTGCCTCCTTATCTTCAGATTTTTCAGAGCCTATTGGCACTGATTATACAATGTGTATGCATGTGCCTCTGAAAGAGTCTATTTGTATATCTGCTTATTTGTCTGGCTGTCTGTCTGTATGCCTGTCTGGCTGTCCAGGTTTCCTATCTGTGTGTCTCACTGTCTGTCTATTTATATGTCTGTCTCTGTCTGTCCTTCAGTATGTCTGCCTACCTGTTCGTTTGTCCATCAATCTGGCTGCGTTTCTCCTACAGTATCTCAACTGAAACAAGCGTCACAGCATTATCTTAGGAATCTGCTATAATTGAAGCTTATAAGTGCATCATCTCTTATCGCCTTGGTGACTTTGAAAAAAAATGTGTCTGGAGCACTTGTGCTTAAGTGGACTGCGCTTGTTAATAAGCACAGCTATCGCTTTGTTGCCCTCTAATTAATTTTATCCACTACACGTCTTTCATGATTGACAGCAGATGTCGCAATTCTTTGTCGTATCCGGAGTTTTTGTTATTACGGAAATCCGGTCTAACTTATTGTTGGTGGAGTACCTCACTTAGGCCTACGTCTCTCACCGATTAAATTTACTATACTGTTTGATGATGTAAGGTCGCCCTATCAATTCTTTTACCGTGCTAGGGTGGCTTAAGCTGCAGAGCTCGGCCACTGAAGTGCTTTCTCCTGTGCTACTACTCTTACGCTAGAAAAGTGAATTTTAGTTTGCGTTAAAAAACGTGTTATTATTTTATTAACTATTTAATCACTCCTTGTACTCTCTCTCTCTCTCTCTCTCTCTCTCTCTCTCTCTCTTTCTGTCTGTCTCTCTCTGTCTCTCTTTGTCTCTGTCTCTCTCTGTCTCTGTCTCTCTGTCTCTCTCTTTCTCTCTGTCTCTCTCTTTCTCTCTGTCTCTTTCTCTCTATGTCTGTCTGTCTGTCTCTCTCTCTGTCTCTGTCTGTCTCTGTCTGTCTCTGTCTGTCTCTGTCTGTCTCTGTCTGTCTCTGTCTGTCTGTCTGTCTCTCTCTCTCTCTGTCGGTCTGTCTGTCTCTCTCTCTCACCAGCACCTATTGAAGAAATCTACTCAAGACTCCAACCTTGGCCAAAGAGGACAGATTCCAGAATTTTATTGAAATGGGACAAAGAGTTCCTAGACGAGAGACGAAGATCCAATATTCAAGTGAAACTTTGAAGATAAGTGTAGGGCATCAATTTATTCACGAGCATTGTAGATTGTTGAAAATTGTTTCAGAATATTGGTTTATGTCTCTGGAACACTCACCCTACGCCTATTCACAAAGATGTTATTGTTTAAAAAACGTTTAAAGTGTACTTTTGTTACGTAACTCCGAACATTAGCATTGTAAATGTGAAGACTTGATAAATTTGTAAATTATCCCGGGTATCTTGTTATTGATGATGTTGCATAAATAGTCATAACTGCAATTACAGTAATAGGCCTATTACAATATTATAATTACGTCCATATGTTCCGCGTTTCAGGTTGGACAATGTTCACGATCGTTCGTAACGATCGTTGCCCTGAGTTGGGAACGTTCAAGTATGCGATTAAGGAGGTGAAGGAGGACGGGGCTCTCGCGATGGTGACGCTAGACGGAGCCAAAGGGAGCAACGATCCGCTCGATAAAGTGCGTAATGTCGAACTGAAAATCTCCAACAATAATCAGATTACTGCAATCAATCTGGACGGAGACTGTGTCGTAAAAGTCTGACTTCAACTGCTGCTTTGGTGCGAGTGTTGCTGACGGAGTAGGTCCTATAGATACGTTTGCTAATGCGGGACACAAACGCACGCAAATGTACGCAGTATGTCAAAGGACATTAGTAATGGAATGATCAGCCCGCATGCTTAAACATACAGCCACAAAATCATCCACATTCAATTAATCATTGAATACTTAGGCTATGCACACTATACTTAGGCCTATAGGCTGACATACATGTAGGCCTAAGCTCGGTGAAATCGAATTTCAAGCTTATAATGCTAAATAGTACAAGTATCTGTCATTGATGATTAAGAAACTTATACAATAATCTAAATATTAATTTTAAAATACATTTTAAACTAATTTAATTTGCAATCGATCCAGTCCATTGTTGCTTCCTATGGGAATAATTGCAGTGATATCTATGTGGGTTTCCACGCGACTCGGGATATGTGTTTGGATTGGGTCTTACGCACGTCGCCAGGTCACATATTAGTCACATACCAGTATGCAGCAGTGTCACTTCTTTAATTTATGCGGAATGTCTTTCATTGGTCCGCTTACCCGCAGCGAATCGTTTATCTAATCCTTGCCTTGGAATGGCGCTGCCTCACGGGCGGAGGGGGCGATATCGCTTTAGAGGTAGGGGAATCCAATGAGGGGTAAGAAATGTGGGGATGGGCCCATAAACGTAGGCATATAACGTGTCCCCTCTCTGTTAAAGGTGAGACCATGAGGGGGACTTGTCTAGGCTTGGGCGATTAGTGACTTTACCAATCGCGATTAATTAGCGCCAACTAATCGATTAGTTCGATTTATCGATTTTTAGATTTGCTCGATTGTTCGATTAGTACGATTAGTTCGATTAGATAATAATGATAATCTTTTTATTAATAAAGAGTATTTATATAGCGCCCCTTCAAAGACATGTTAAGAAACGCTCCCAACCAAACCCTGGCCAAATAGGACAGTCTGAAGGTTGATTTGAAGCACGGTCGAGTGTCCTCTGATCACAAGGCGGATGGTGACAGATCCAGGTTGCAGGGCCAGCAGCCGAAAAGGCTCCGCGGTGCCTCATGGAAGTCCGAGAGCGAGGGACAAGAAGGTCGGCCTGTAAGGAATAATGAAGGGACCTTGGTGTTGGACACTTAATGTAGAACAGCAGTTCCCGCAGGTTACTGGTCCCCCAGTGCAGCGCCATACCAACGAAGAGACCCGGTTGGAAAATCGCTAAGAGAAGGGGAACCGGTGAAGGACTTGCCCCATATATTAGGAAACATGGTCGAACCTTGGAATACGGGCAACAAGAGGACCTGGTCTCGATTAAAGATCTGGAGTCATCGCAAGGCATCGGCCTGGACATAAATGACAACTCCATTCGAAGACAGAATCATCATCCGAGGCAGAATTCCAGGGACTCGAGCCGATGGACAAGGAGTTGCTCACCGTGCTTTTCGGAGGAGGGGCGTTGGACGAGGCGCTCATCGGGCACGGCGAGATGTTGGAGTTGGCAATGAGAGATTTACCATGCCTTCGTGCCCAGGCAGCGTTGATCCTGCTGCGGGCAAGTTGTGGGGTGGCCAAACTGACCTACTTGCTGATAGAGACGGCCCTGCTTGCTGAGAAATGTTACATGATATGGTCATACACTGCTCGAGAGAATGGACGATGAAATGCGCTTCTATCTTCTGCCATCAGCTGTTAACAGATGCCACATTTCTTGGAGGCGCTGCGCAGTCTTGGTTACAATGACACATGAAGAACGAACGAACTTAATTTGATTAGACATTTAAACCTCGACAGCATCGGAACCATCATCACTAATTATGTGTGAAATAATAGTAGGCTAGCAATTTCTTTGTAATTGCGATACGCAACAGAATGAGCGTGCGATTATTGATTGACATAACTCTGGTTAAGTGAATACAACGAAAAGAGGTTACAGTTCATCATGGTAAATATACCATTATACCAGCAGTGCAAATAAAACAGTTCAAAAGAGTGAAAGTGCTTAACTAGACACAAGGACGTAAGCTACAATTGACTTAAATAAACTGAACTGAAAATGTTGCAAAACAAATGAGAATCGTTGAGAATATCAAATCTGAATGAACAAATCAGTTAAACTGCACTAAAGACCTAAGCTCGATAGTTGTTTTATGCATCAAATCGTTCTTGCATAGGCCTGTAATCGTAGATTGAGCAGTTTTTCACATATACGTTTTTCTGCTTTGCTTGTCACTTGTTTTGGTCAACGTCTATAACTCGCAATTTGTTAATTTATTTATTAACTAATGGCACGTCCACGATCATTCGTGTATTTCAGACGAAGTGCACACGTGGTTACTGAAATTCTTTAAATAGTCACAGGTAAAATTCGAATTGTTACTTGTTTTCTCATGCATGGATTCAAACATTATGTTGGACAAAACTTTTACAAAATCGAGTCAGACATGGTCACATGGGGTGGGTTTTCTTATGGCGTCTCAGACCTGAAGCGCTTGAGAACGTTTTCTGACATATCTGACAAAGATATGGTTTCTCCCCAGTGTGTATTCTCATGTGCATCTTTAAAGAACGATTTCTATTAGTTTTAAACTCACATAATTGGCAGTGGTATGGTTTCTCTCCTGTATGAATTAGTAAATGACATCGCAGATAAGCGGATTCAGAGTAACTTTATTCACATATCCGACATTGGTATGGTCTCTTTCCCCAGCACGTACTCTAACATGACTTTGCAGCGCTGAAGATGTGAAAATGTTTTGTAGCAAAGAATGCACATATAAATGATTTCTCTTCAGAGTGTTTTTTTTCATGACTTCTCAAGAATGAATATTTTGAGAATGTTTTCTGACACACAAGGCAAAGCTGTGCATGGCTTATTTCCAGTATGTGTTGTCACATAACACTTCAGAGAATCCTCAAGTTTTGTCTTAAATTCACATGTCAGACATTTGTACAATTTCTCGGCAGTATGAATTCCAGCATGATGTGTTCGATTTGAAGATGTGCTAAAACGCTTAAGACATACTTGGCATTGGTATGGCTTCTCGCCAGTATGGACTCTTACATGCCTTAATGAATAACAGTGACTACTAAATCGTTTTTGACATAGATGGCATTGGTAAGGTTTGTCTCCGGTATGAATTCTTGCATGACTTGTTAGATATGAAGAGTTGGAAAACTTCTTCTCATAAAACTGACATTGATATGGCCTCTCTCCAGTATGAATTCTAGCTATTCTGATTTTTCAAACTATTTGAACAAGAATATAGTAGTTTACATGTTTCGCACTGAAACGGTTTCTCTCCAGTATGGGCGCTGGTGTGTGTTTTCAGACTGGAAGAGCATGTATAAATGCTTTCTCACATATTTGGCAATTGGGTGCTTTTTCTCCAGTATGGATTCTCGTGTGCATCTGCAGGCAATAATTGGTCTTCAATATCGCTTTGCAAAACTGGCATACGTGTGTCTTTGCTCTGGAATGACTGTTTTTGTTTTCCTTCATTTGACTATTCATCTTTGCATTTCCGATGGAATGTCCTAATGACTGTAGAGAAGAGAATCTTTTCGAAATAATAAATAATATTACGTTTTGTCATATATCGCAGTTTTCAGAAAGCTATGGACGACATCAAAGTGGGGGTAGGTGCGTAGAAATATGCTATAATTAGCGCATACGTGCAAGCTGTTATTGTCTAGGCCCTAGTCTCTTTTCACCCAAATGAACGCGAGTCTGTAATTTTGCGTTTTCCGATTCATTGTCTACAATTACAGCAAACCAGCAGAATTAAAAAGGCTACAATTCTCGTTAAATAAATTACGCCTTTCATGCATCAAGTAATTTAGCACTCGACTTATTTTATCTTCAATAATCATTTGGTAATTTTGCGAAAATACAGATTTGGTTGGATCATGTCGTTAAGAAGTTGAGTGGAGTGGAGGAGAAAAAAAATCCGAGAAAATGAGAGGTTCGGAGGAAAAGGCTAGTGGTGAAATCGAGTGAGTGGAACGGGAAGGGTCAGGGATGGCAAAAGGAAGATGAAGTTGGAGAGAAAGAGCAACTAAGAGAGGGACAAGTGAGGAGAAGAAGAGAATTGGAGGAGAATGGAGAGGTAACGATCAATGAGAGGGAGGGAAAGTGAAAGGATAAATGGGGAAAAGGCGAGGAAAGAGAGGGACGCGGTAGTTGAGTGAAGGGCGAGGGAAATTATAAATTTAACCATCCTATGACGGGAAAACATTTAGCATGTGCATAGAACTGAATAGCCACGAAATAATCCACAATTTCAAGTATAAAACCATAAAAAATTGAAAATGCAAAACACATATCAGATACAAAGCCACTAAGAATGATCATGGATAACACTGAATTATGACGGTATAATCCAGTCATCGCCACTTTCAACAATGGCAGTCATTGGCGTCCACTACTTTGTAAGACAGAGTTACGACCTTGATAGCGCCCCAATTTTAATTGCGGTCCTTATTATCATTGTTAGATATTATCCAAATAATTGTAATAATGGACCAAAACAGAAAGGATTAAGCAATTAAAAGTTGTCAAAACTTATTGATAATCGACGAATAACAGGAATTTTTAATGGAGCCTTCAAAACTCACCAGTAGATTTGGTAACTAATCACATTGACGTCGTCATTCATTGCGTTCATTGTGTGAACTTAAGGAGTTATTATTACATCAAAAGGTAGGATGATCACAATTCGTACACTTACTTTTAAATCTTAAGAAATTGCTCGCCTGCATAAGGTAAATTGCTCTCAAACGTGAGGAAATGTAAGTCGAAAGATGCTAAAATACTAAAATGCCTCGTGTATCCTGGCCCAGCGAGCAGACTCTTTAACACCTCTTCGCTAGATGGCGCTTCAAAATTCATCTACTTTTTGCATTTTCTTTTGTGCGTTACGCCATTTTAAAGAACTTGGTTGGTCATTCTATTGAATAATTGGGATAAAGAAAGCAATTCGTAACTACTCATTTCTGGTTATCTATCGTTTTAGCGGGTTTTATTATTGTACTATTATTCACTACGTTGGTAAATGCGAATAAATACTGTCCCCTAAAGTAAACAATATGACCGCCTCTAATCACGCTTAAATAGAGCGCTGATAGTCAGCCGGGTGCGTAGCGAATCGCTGACACCCGAATCCCCGAAACTGATTTCCGCCGTGTCCTCGAAAGTGAAGCGGGATTGATGAAAATGATTCTGCTTGAATGGAAGCTGGATCGATGAAAACAATTCATTCAGAAGCTGGATTGATGAATAAACAGAGCTGTTTTGAGACAGTTCAGCGGTTTTCAATAGTACATCGCTGCTTTCGGGGAATCGGGCTTTTTCAGCGTTTTCGGGGATTCGGGTTTCGATGATTCGGGTTGATCCCGTACGCCCGACACTTCCAAACCGGTTTCAGCTAATGTATTTAAATAGACAAAATTAGTTTAATCAATTCAGCTTCTATTTAAGAGTAAGGCGATTTATCGTTTTAGCGTCCCAAATGCCGACGACTTTTACACTGTATCGTTTTAGCATATGAAATTCATTGCATCTGACAATGAGCCTAAAAATTATTCTTGTTGAAGTGAATAGTATTTGAACTGCTCTTTCCGGGTGCGTAGCGAATCGCCGAAAGCCGAATCCCCGAAATTGATTTCCGCCATATCCCCGAAAGTGAGGCTGGATTGATGAAAAGGATTATGCTTAATTGGAAGCTGGATCGATGAAAAGAATTCATGCGGAAGCTGGATTGATGAATGAATTGTGCTGTTTGAGACAGTTCAGTGTGTTTCCATAGTACATTACTGTATTCAGGAATCAGACTTTTTTGTCATTTCTGGGATTCAGGTTTTGATGATTCGGTTGATCTCCTCTTTCCAATGGTGTAATTTCACCAGCTTTATCACATATCCAGGCTATCCCACATGTCCATACATGGTCCTAAAAATAGTTGTAAAAATGCATATGATAATGGCGTGATGTGAAATCGACATGATATTATTCAAATTTTTTATGGAATGGTTTTCTTGTTAGTCCATGTATCAGGTCAGTTTGTTTTGAGACAAAGCTATGACACAATGGTTTATGCAAGTCAACATCTTAGCAGAAGAGTAGTTACTCATTTTTATGAAACTGTCTGCTCATTATTCTTATCTAGTCATTCAACAAAAAATGGAGAATGCTCAGGAGCGGGAATGAAATTATGTGCTATACTTGTTAAACATATTAAAATGGAGTTCTCTGCTGTTATTTTCAGCATGTACGTGAAGACGACGAGCTACATTATGTTCCCACTTCAAAATTCACTTCCATTGCAAAGTTAAAATTTTATTAATCTCCATCAGGAACGTTGCAGTGGATTTATTTGAGTACATCCTCTCTCCCCTTTAGTCGACTTATTGATCTTCAGTTAATATTATATACAGAGTAAAGTATTGTGGTTTGCTATTATGCAAAGGCTGGAAAGCTGGAGTATATCGTCAGAGTATTTTCCTGCATTACTGATCATTATTTTACTAAAAAAAATAACTGCAACTAACGGATGAAAGGTGGACTACAATGAAGTCGTCGCTGAAGTGAGGAACTGGACAACACTTTTTTTGGAAGACTAGGAAAACAACAATTGCAGGAACAGGGTTTGCTAACTTCAAGTGACTTCAGAGCTAGTGCCTTTCAAAATTCATGCAAATCAGCTTGTATAAAATCTGGTGATTGAGAAGCTCATACGAATCATTTTAAGATAAATCAATCATATGTCACTTATATATTTGAAAACAATGTGCTCAAGGTGATCAATTTTTAATCTCTCAAAACAGTGAGACTATCATTAAAGTGATTAGTGTGATGGCGAATATGAGAAACGATATGGGAGAAAAACAATACAGGTGCCCGATATGTCAGAAGTCCTTTGATCAGAGTATTAATCTGAAAAAGCACATGACATCCCATACTGGAGAGGAACCGTACAAATGTCAGTTTTGTGAGAAATCGCTTACTACAGTAAATGGCTTTGTGGTGCATATCAGAACACATACTGGCGAAAAACCATACAGGTGTCAGTTATGTCAGAAATCATATGCTCAAGACAGTAGTCTGAGAAAGCACATGATAATCCATACTGTTGAAAAATCATGCAAGTGCAAAATATGTCAGAAGATGTTTGTTGACAATAGTTCTCTGGTAGCACACATGAGAATTCATACTGGCGAAAAACCATATATGTGCACGCTATGTCAGAAATCATATAATTTAGGTAGTACTCTGAATAGACACATGAGAACCCATACTGGCGAAAAACCACATGAATGCCAGCTATGCCAAAAATCATTTACTGAACGTGGTACGCTAAAAGCACACATGAGGACTCATACTGGCGAGAAACCATACGGATGCGACCGATGTGAGAAATCGTTTAATGATGGTAGTCATCTGAAGAGGCACATGACAACCCATACTGGTGAGAAACCACACGAGTGTCATCTTTGTGAGAAATCATTTAATGAAACTGTTAATCTAAAGGTGCACTTGAGAACTCATACTGGAGAAAAACCTTACACATGCTATCTATGTGAGAAATCATTTAATGGAGGTGTTAATCTGAAGGTACACCTGAGAACCCATACTGGCGAAAAACCATACAGTTGCCAGTTATGTCAGAAAACATTTTCTCAAAATATTAATTTGAAACTGCATATGAGAACCCATACTGGCGAAAAACCTTACAGGTGCAAGCTATGTGAGAGACAATTTTCACAAGGCGGTTCTCTGAAGAAGCATATTAAAACTCATACACAAGAAAACCCATACAAATGTGAGGCTCTTAATGCAGAATTTTTCCAGATTGGAAATGTAAAGAGACACAGAAGAACACTGGTAATTAAGAAGCAACGCACATTCTGTGAATCTGACGACACCATGAGCAGTTTTCCAGTGCAGTTTAAACTACATCGAGGAACACTGTCACATCTGAAAATGGAAAGTGATGTATTTACTAACCAGTCTGATCAGTTCACTGCTCTCAGCTCTACAAATGTTTCTGATAAACCAATCCAAAGTTTCTCAGCAAACTTGTGTCCGGATTCTAGTGGAATTACATTTCCTTTGCCAATAATTAGAGATCGAGACTACCTATATATTAGCAAATTCAAATCTTCTCTGGATGGAAATGTGTCCTTGTGTAAATCGTTCGGATGTGGCATATGTGATGAATTGCTTGAAATAGAGAAAGAATTTTTAGACCATTGTTCTAGTCATCAATTTTATCCACCTGACGACTTCTTTGCTGACCTGTTTTGATATATGATTCCACATAATTATATCAAGAGAAGATGCTTGAGATGTAGTGTGATACCACTTGCATTTCAGAATGCATAAGCATTATAGACAGTATACATCCTTTCTGATGTTAAGAGTCCAGCAGATAGTCACCATAAAACTAATGTTTAGCCTTCGTCTCACATTGCTGTAAGAGTGTTGCTATGCTACAGAAAGTAAAAATTGCATAGTGAAGTCTTGTTCTGTGTTCAACTACTTGATAACTTTTCTGTTAAAACTAGCTGGATATATACTGCCTCTGTAATGTTTGTTTAACATTCTGTTTGCTCTAAAATTCTATCTGGCAGTCTCTCATAAACTTTTGCTTTTCTCGAAAATTGTTTCTTCTTGCCGGGCCTTTCTTAATGGCAGCACTTCTGAACATTTCACCCTACTAGAGGCACACTGCAAATGCTTAAATACAATATATTTTTGTGACACTATTGATACTTGCCCTATTGTTATTGTCTGCTAATTTATTGCCATTTATTCTGAAAGGTTGTTTGTTGTCTTTAGTAATTTTTATGATACATTTTATTCTTTTTTAGCCTCTAAGTAAATAAATAAACTACATATCTTACTTGTGTTTCTCAGACTGGAACATATTTATTCAATACACTGACAAACATCCTTTTCATGTAAATAATGTCTGATTATATTGGAAGAAACTAACGAAAGCAAGCTTACTTTGGGGCATTGTTTCATCCTTTAGTCACCACAGAACTAAGGTTTTGCCTTGCTTTCCTGCACTGGTCATTGAAGTGTTGACCATAAAGCTTTTAGGCACCATGCAAACTTCGGACTGTGAACCTTCGGACTCTAGACACAGAACCATGGTTACTGTATTTTCACTACAATTGAGGATAAATAATAATTTACTGAGCTGTAATGAAACTTTGTTCTATATTTTTAAAACATATAGAAATTGACTTTGTACTGTTCTTTTTAGCAAGTACATGCAGAAGATGACAAGTCACATTCAGCTTGAGCTTCAAAATTCAGTTGCAGAGCAATGTCTACATCTAACTAATCTTCATCAAGAACATTCAGCTAATTTATTTGAGTACGTCTTTCACAATGGTCAACTAGTTCATCATCAGTTCATATCATACTGATGTCCTATTATACAGCGGTTGTCGTCATAGAGCAATTTCCTGTGTGAATAATTCTTCTTTTGCTCGAAAACAGCTACAATTGGCAGATGAAGATGAATTCTTCTATTAGCATCTAAATGACAAACTTGAATAAAGTTGTCAAGAACGTGGACACTGCTGGTGTTTGAAAAGATCTGAAGACAGTAGTTGCAGGAACGTTGTCACAGTCTTTCTCTACTTTCAAGTGTGCGCCAAAACTTGTGCTATTCTAATTCCGTGCAAAACCTTGTTGAAAGTTATTGGAGAAGCACTTTCATAGAAGTGTGTCAATTATTTCAGATGCATCTTATCTAAGAACCCATACTGGTGAAAAACAGTGAAATTATCAATTTTGTGAGTAGCATGATAGCGAAAATGAGAACCCATATGGTAAAGAGGCATCACAAGGTTTTCGACCAGGACATGAATCTGATAAAGCACATAAGTCCCATGCTCAAGAGAAACCACACATGTGCCAGATATGTCAGAAATCATTTTGTACAGAAGTTTATTTAGTGGTGTCAGAAATCATTTATTGAAGGTAGTCATATGAAAATGCACATGAGAATCCATACTGACGAAAAGACACACAAGTGCCTCTTATGTCATAAAACATTTGCTCACGGTGGTAATCTGACAAGGCATATGAGAACCCATACTGGCGAAAAGCCATATAGTTGCAAACTTTGTTACAATTCATTTAGTGATGGTAGTCATGTGAAAATGCACATGAGAATCCACACTGGTGAAAAACCATACAGTTGCCATATATGTCACAAATCATTTTCTGTTTGCAGTAAGCTGAAGAGGCATATGAGAACCCATACTGGCGAAAAACCATACAAGTGTCATTTGTGTCGGAAATCATTTGTTCAAGGGAATAATCGGGTAGAACGCATGAGGACACATACTGGCGAAAAGCTATACATATGCAAGTTTTGTACCAAATCATTTATTCATGGGAGTAATCTGAAAACACACATGAGAACCCATACTCGTAAAAAACCAATGTAACAATGCCGGCACCTCTCTTTCTACACTTCAAGCTCTGGCTTAAACTGAAGCAACAGCCTGACTTGATTCGTGTACATGTGTGTCGACTTGTACATTGTATCCTCATTAGTGCAGCTTTTTTTCAGATTCAGGGACTCCAGCTTGTGCTGTGTGTACATCGTGGCTTTCCATACATGCATCCTTTGCTGCTGACAGCATTGAGTCATGTCTGGCAGGGTGAGTCTCAAGGAATGCAGTCAGTCATATGTGAAGAACATGCAAATGCTCAGTGTTATTTGGTGTACTTGAAGAACTCTGTTCTAATGGTTACCAAATTTATCTATAGCACGGTGACACTGCTGTACATATGTAACGACGGCTTCCTGCCATGCCTTTTCAAGACGACTCCCTTCAATCGTTCTGCCCATGTATCATATGGCACACTGCACAGTGTGGAATGTACGAGTTTATAACACAATACGGTGGCTTCTGCTCATGTCATCTGGCCATCTTGGTTGATTTTTTAAATTGTCATTTTCACAATTATATACGTCTATATGCGGAATGTACTCAGTAGCTTCTGACATCACAATTATTAAAATAATAATTGTTATTACTATTAGAACTACAACTACTACTCCTACTATCATAACAACTACAATTACTATTACTACAATCATTATTATTATGTCTCTAAAGCTTGGTTTGTGTGCCGAAATATTTCGGCGGAATTTGCAAAGATATTGTGCGTCTGAGAGGCATGTTGTTTGCAAGTTGCCTGGGCCATGCGACTTGCATCAGGCCATCCCTTCTGATGTACGCGGTCGGATCTCATCAAGCGGCTGTCTACGACTCCTGTAGCCGAATGTTTACCCTTCGGTGGAGGAAGAGAGACGCTGCCATTGGGGTGACGTTGACCGACAGTCACGATTGGCTATTCAATCTAATGGCCAAGACACGACGAATGCCTTTACTACGTCCTCCTTGTGCCGCGATGAATATCCGATGCACGTCATCTTCTAATGAGGGATCACTCTTCGACAACATCTCATGTCAGTTGTACCTCTGCTCATTGACGCAACTTGGCCCAGAGAACTGAACATCCATACCATCTGTCAACTGTAAACGGGAATCCGCTGGTTGGTTCCACGCTTCTGCGTGGACCCACCACTGATGACTCATTTCATCTTAGTATGCATAGTTCTGCTAATAGATACATTTTTACTTGTAAGCTGTGACATTTTACATCAGTAAGGCCAGTGTAGAAAGTGCGCATGAGTAGATAGGCCTATCTTTAAGGGGCACTATATAAATGTTTCATTACATTACATTACAATACGTCCTGCTTCATGGCATTACTGTCTTTACTCGTTGTCTAAACCCTCACCCCTCCAGTTATTATATTAAGCATATTAAAATTGGCCGCTGCGAACGGCTTAGGAGTGTAAGGGTTAAGAGGGTTCTTTTTACACACTGGGGATTCCCACTGAGCTTGTCAATTCTTATCAACATATCAACTTCCATCACAGGAAGCATCATTTTCATCTGTGGCCTATAATCATCAACGTAGGAATAATTTCGTTCATCAATCCAACTTATATTTAAACAAGCGTTACTGTCATCAATCCAGCATCCATTGTTCTTAATGCAGTAAGCAAGTAGCAGATCTTTGATTGATTGATTTTGTCCAAGAACAGTTTGTCGCCAATCATGTGTTGGTTAAAAATACCATTGTAATCGGCAAAATTACATTTGCTAGAAATGGTTGCTAAATAGAGCTTATGTTTCAGCAAGGATAATTTCCATCATTCCAACTGCTAGAGGCCTAAACAAGAATATTTTAAATAAAAGCCAAGTCCTATTTCACCAAGCATTATTTTCATCCATGTAATTATCTATTTAGGAAGTATTTATGTCACCGATATTATAAGTTCGAGCGAAGGAATCCTCTTAAAAGCTGTGAGAGTGTCCAATGAAACAGCAATTAGCCAACTATCATCCGAATCATTCCACAAGACTACATCTATTTCACAGAATGCTTTCTGTTCTAATGTTCCTTTGAATTTCTCAAATCTATGTTTCCCAGTTGGCTTGATTGGTGCCAATTCTTCGGCAATGACGCTTGCAGTGACATTTTCCACACGAACATATGTCATGCATATATACCATACACGTGGCAAAATTCATTTTGAGAGTCTGTTCTAAGGATCGGCAGTGGAGCCGATTTCTACAACGATATCTAGTTCAGAAGTCACCCTCTTACGTATCTACAGCAATGATCAGTTCGAGGGGCGACTTAATTATGCCGATTTCACAACCACTTTGTGGGAAAGACCTCTGTCTCCGTGAGAGTGGAAGACGAGCTCTCATTTACCAAGGATCCTCTGTGATGTAGATGAATATCTTGGCGACGGCCGTTCCGTAGAAGACTTCCTCTGCGTTTTCTCTGAATTCCTTGCTGTAGACGTTCATATTCAGCTGAAGTTGAATGTCCTGCGCTCCGTGGATCTCGTGTATCAGTTGAACGACGACCTCATTCGGTCGCATCTGGTTGAGGTTGAAGTAGGCTCTGTTGGCTCTGACGGCGCCCGTGCGTGGGTCCTGTGCGCTGATCACCTGCAGCTCGAACTGCAATCGTCGGGACGCGGTTACGGGACCTCGCATCGTGAAGAGATCTGTTGGGACTCGAATGAGTTTGCCAGGAACGGCGATGAAGTTGACCGAATAGGAGAGGGGAGCGTAGAGGCACTCTGCGTCGCCCTGAGGACACGTGAACGTCTTACGTTGGCAGCGAATGGCATGACTGCGTCGGTCGAACAGATCAACAACAAATGTACTGATCAACGCTTCGTAGAAACTACAGAAGATGGAAGGGTGGAGGAACAGGAGGAGGAGAAAGGAGATGGCGAAGGAAAAACAGAAGAAAATAACGATGAAGACGACGAAAAAGTAGAAGGAGATGATGGAAAAGAGGAATAACTAGAAGATGATGATGAAGAAGCTGAAGATTAAGACGAGAAAGAAAAAGTTGATAATTTTGAAGAATACGATGACAATGCGGCTGCTGCTGCTGATGATGATGATATTAATAATGCCAAAATGTAAAATGTTTTATTATAATTATTTTGTAATAATAGTAATAACGGTACCAGGTCTAGAACCAGTTGCAGTAACAATAACAAGAGCAATTATAATAACAACAGAAACGAAACAGAAACAATAGAAGCGAGAGTTGGTAGCAAACCTGTTTCTGTTTGAATTGGAGACTTTATTGAATCCCTTGGGGCAACTGATCATCTCACACTTGAATCCACCTCTTGTGTTGATGCAGACGTCATCTGGTCCACTGCAGTTCGGATTCGAACCCGTGCATTCATCTACATCTGAAAAAAACGAAAGAAGCAACAATTAGCGATCCAGGACATAAGCAGCACTTTGTACAGATAGGGAGGAGAAGCGAGAATGGTAATAGGCCTACGTGTGTTCAACCATTATTCTCCTAACATAATCTCATACGTCTTTGTGAGGTGCTATATAAATGGTCTATTGAATGTGAACATTGAAGCATTTCTCTTCATTTCGCAGATTGAATCGGAAGCAGGTTAATGATGATTGCAAATGACCGTCGTCATTAATTTGAATTGAAACTGTGTGGCATAAATCTTCATACTTTCTTCTCCATAACAGCACGGATCAATCGTATCTTCAAATTTGTATAGCGCCTTTCGAATTATAGCTATTCATAGGTGCTCTCAGCAGGGAAACGCCTTTGAAGAGTATGAGGCCAATGGAGAGAAGCCAGTTTAGCCCCTAGTGGAGAAGGTAGGTCATTCCAGTTAGGTGAACCGACAACAGGAAACGCGCGGTGTTGGTCTACGGCGATCTTAGTCCAAGGAACAAAATGATCAAGACGATTAACATCGGTAAGTACATAATCGAATAACCGTCATTAAGAGTTTATTTAATTTCAATTAAATTCCAAGACAAATTAGACTAGAAAGTTTTGCTACGATGATTGATTGTTAAAGTTTCATCCATAATTAGTTTCTACATAGTTGGTTGACCTGATTGACCCGAAGAATATGGCAACATAGCGAACCTCTACAGACGCGACCATCTGCTCCCAATTGATATCCTGGTGGACAAGTGCAGCGGTACGACCCCGGTGTGTTCTCACATATGCCCTGGCAGAGTAGCGTTCCTCGCTGAGCCCAGACGATGCATTCGTCAATGTCTAGGATAGCAAACATCAAAAATCAATTCACAAAGGAATGGACAGATAACAACAGCAACAATAATGCCTGCACCGGAGAAGACGCAGCCATTCCAGATCACCCATATTTTTTTGTTTCCAGACAATTTTGGCATCGCCTGAGGGATCAGAACTACCTCGGGGAAAAGTTACACCATATTAATAAATTATAAAATATATTCTTAATCAATTCAAACTAACAGAAACGCAGTATGATTACAAATCACGATATAAAAGGATGATTTCAAGTTATTATAGGAGTTAAATTTAACTGCATGACAGCTAAAACTAATCAAGTCGCCCATTATGTCTGCTGCTCACTTAACCAAGGCCACCTTGCGAATCAGAGGTTGAGTCAAGCTATTATATAACCGGAAAATGTTTTACACTATAGACCTGTGCAACTTCTGGCGTCCGACCCCAAATTATATCCGTTGTTACATGAGCATAGATAGGATCCCCAGGTATTCTGACAACTGTGTTGACAGAGCCGTGGTTGCAGACATTCGTCAACATCTAAAACAGACAACCTCAATGCAGATAGATATAATGTAAGGCAGACATGCACACAGACAGACAAATAGACAGACAAATAAATAGACGGACAGATAGACAGATAGACATAATATGGATAGACAACAGTATGCCATTAATTAGAAAAAAGACAACAAATAGGTGACAAGAGAACAGAGCCAATGATGTTAAATGACAAACGTTCATCCTTACCAACATTTTATATCAGTTAGCAACACAGAACACGCTACGCTGAAAAAAGTTACCAGCTGTGGGCTCACGCGCATGCGTGGAACCAACAAACGGAATCCAGTCTACAGCTGACAGATGGTATGAATGTTCAGAGTCTCTGGGCCAAGTTGCGTTGATAGGGTAGAGCGACGCCTGGTGATACTATCTCACTATCATTCGCCAAACACAGTTCCTCACCTCTGCATGTCCGTTCGTCCTCTGCAATCTCGAATCCTTCTTTGCACAGACAACGGAATGACCCTGGTGAGTTCTCGCAGTCTGCGTTCTGTGAACACGTCTGACCTCCATATAGACGACATTCGTCGATATCTATACGACGAAAATCCATAATTTATTAGTTTAATTACTGGAAAAAACATTACTAGAATATAACGTTTGAACAGAATATCTAGGCTTTCTATTTCAATAGATCAATTTATGCAGAAAATTGTAAAATATATATTAGATTACTAGTGGGACTAAAAAATCAATTGAGAGTCGTTGTAAGAATTAATGATTGTTGCTACGCAGCATTTGCAATCTGAACTGGGGGAAGTTGAGAGAAGACCGTGTAAAGATGCTTTCTGATGGCCTGGACGTTTCGATAATGATTTTAATTTTATGAAATAATTAGATGGACTAATGTTAAGTTGAATTACAGTAGGCCTAAATGGAAGTAACCGCACCTTCGCAAGACTGTCGTAGGTGATCGAGTTGGTATCCGTCTGGACATTGACAGATGTAGTTTCCCGGTCGATTGATGCACTGAACATGGGATCCCTGGCACCTGTGAGTCCCTCGATGACATTCATCCACGTCTGAGCAAACAACGCTTCACATTATCGTCATGTTAACGTGGGCCCTATCTCCCCAGGAATAGTTCTACTTGTGTGTGTGTGTGCGCGCGCGCGCGCAAGCGCGTGTGAGTGTGTGGATTCGCATGTAGGCCCGTATATAGATAAGCCTAAACTTAGGCTAAAGAGATGTAACTTCAGTTTGAGGTAGAGAGCTTCATCATAGAAGAGTCTGAAGCAGATGCTGACTGGAAATGATACACGTGGAGAAGAAGCACACAACCTACTATAGAAACACGACGGCCTAAATTGATCTAAAATGGTGATTATTCAGCCAAGCTGTAAGTATGCCTACGTCAGTAAAGCTGTGATATTGAGTAGAAGTCAGTCCCACAACTGTTTAAGACATGGTATATATAGCTGAGTGTGGTGCATAGATTGTTCTATATAACACTGGCTCAATATCTACTCTAAATAATGTTACGTACGCTTAGTCATCTTGAATCAGAATTAAAAGAATATATGTTGAGTTGAAAATTGAATTGTCATATATGGACGACATAAAGAGCAGTAAGATTTTGGTGGCTGATTGGAAGCGCGGAACCAACAGATCCCACCATCGTGTAGGTTGAACGAAATTCTAAAATGTGATTTAGTTTATATTGAGACGAGTAAAGAAGTGTAGACAGTTTTCCATCTCACCGTCACATCGTCCTGTCTCGTCGTTCAGTTCATACCCAGAGCCACAGGTCAGTGTATTGTGACATTGGAAAGAACCGACCGTGTTCTGACATTCCTGATGAGGTCGACAAACGTTCGGTCTCTCCACGCATTCGTTTATATCTGCGAATTATTCACAGAGGCTTCGAGCATATTAAATAAAACCAAATAAATCAGCAGCTCATCAAAAGCGGATATTTAGTCGAGTAGTACTATTTATTCGCAATCGTAATCTCCTAACTTTGAATCAGCTGTTTCCAAATGGTTCACGGACAAACGATTCATGCCCTAAATTCGCCTATTGTAGGCCTATTCGATAACATAACACTTGATGATAATGATGCTCTAATACGAACTTCTATTTCAGCAAGAACTGTTTTAATCAGCACAATTTATAGGCCTATTCAAGCAAGAATCCTTGTTAATGATCCAATTCCTATTTCAGCAAGCAACATGTTTATCCGTATAAACCATCATTTAGGGTTTATATAGTAATAATTTTAATCACCAATGTTATTCAACTTCTATTTAAACCGCATAGACTTACAGTGGACTAATAGTAGGCCTACCTAACTCAGCGTCCTCCGCTTGATAGTCCGAAGGTTCGATAGTCAGAGGATTCTATACTCCGATATCAATTTAACTAGAAGCTGGATTAATTGATCAAAAGAAAGTTTAAAACTGGGAGTTGGATTGATATGAAAAGAATTGAGCCTAAATGGAAGCTGGATGAAAAAGAAGAATGGTGCAAACCAGCTTCTTGCCAAGCATAATTTTTATCAATCCAGCAACCAATAAAACGGCAATCTCACCTATTGACCGGACACCATGCAATCTCCGGACTATCGAACCTTCGGACTATAGAAACAGAACCCCTAGCTCTTTGGTCTTGAACTTTTGTCGGTGAACCATTTGTAGGTGAACCATTTCACGTGACGCGGTCATAAAGTAGTCAACTAATTCTAAATTTGACTTTTGCCCACATAATGTATCTCAACGCGAGAAGTGACAACGTCCTATAATAATAGTCATCTTCTCACCTATGCATATCCCGGCGTTGTCTGGTCGCATTCCTCTGGCGCAGACGACAGCGTTGCACTGTCCAGTCTCAAGGTCCAGCCTTTGACCTCGAGGACATTGCTTCAGTATGCAACGAAACGACCCGGGAGTATTCTGACAGACATGGGCAGCGCCACAGTTGTCCGTCAGAGTCCGACATTCGTCCACATCTCAATAGAAGAAACACAGAATAATTCACAATGAGGTAGGCCTGTAATTGTATTGGACTTTGCTATGCAACTGATAAAATATAGACTTGGGATTAAAATTTCCGGCCCTGTCTTCTGAGCCACTTGAAACCGTGTTATGTCTTTCTCCTACCGATGCATTGTTGTCCGGACGGTGAAGACATGTATCCAGGTGAACATGTGACAGTCTTCTGAGTGCAGCGGAACGAACCGACCGAGTTCTCACACGTTTCGTTATCACCACAAAGGGAGGGTCTCTGTTCACATTCATTCACATCTGTAAAATTAATAAAAGCCTTCGTCTCATCGACATCCATCGAATTGCGTATTCTCAGGCTCAATGTAAGATGCCCAAGCAAACTGAACAAACTCATGTTTCTAAAGAATTTTCAATGAATAGTGATAGTGGACAGTTTTGTTTGAAACATTTTCAGTAAATCAGTAACTTAAAACGTATGTTTAAATCAAGCAGGGAGTAGGACTACATATTGATGCATAATTACACTGTAATTTTATGGACAAAGCGTAACTTCTGTTAAGAAATCAATATCAGAGGGTTGAGCTAGATGCAGGAGTCCTTTAACCAAAAGCAATAAGATCGATCGTAGTCTTTTTGAAAACAGTTGTACGATCACCAATCTTTTAACACTTTAAGGACAAGCTATATTGGATATCCGATACCTTTAATTAAGTACACTCTCGTCGCCCTTTCCGGAACGAATTGAATAAAATCAGTCTTAAACTAGAGGCAAGAAAAACACGACTGTAGTATGCAACAAAAAACACATTCTAAATAACTGAGTTAGACTCAATAATCTGTCGCAGAAAAACTGGATACAAGCAGAGAATGGGAATTGCTATGTCTGGCAGAGTGCATACGTACTAACCGACGCACGTCTTTGACCTTTGATCCAACGCGAATCCGGATTCACATCTGCACTCGAATGACCCAGGAGTGTTGACACACTTCTGTCCTCGCATGCAAGTGTATTGTCTCATCAGACATTCGTCAATGTCTGTCAATGGAAAACACTATACACAACAGAGGAACAGAACAGATGCACTCAGCAAAGCACAACTCTTCCATCTGGCAACGGTCAAGAGAGCCTGAGTATAGATCTCAAAGGGAGCTACATAAATTAAAATACACTGATGTGATCAATATAATATAGTTATATGATCTAATCAAGTGACTTCTATGGCACCCTGATCATAATAAACAAGACGCCAGCCATGATCAATACACAATGGTAGACCAACAGGTCAATACTTAGTATAGAAGCATAGTGATTGTCGAAATACAATGCATCTCGTTCCAGTTTATACCCAATGAATTCTTCCACAGGGTATAAATCAATTTAAAAGGTTGAGTATGAAGTGCAATCCCTGAACGCACCGACGCATTGATGTGTGGAGATGTTAAGACGATATCCCGACTGACAGTTGCAGATATAGGACCCAATCGTATTAGTACATCGTTTCTGACTTCCAATACAAACTCCTTCATCAACAGCACACTCGTCCACATCTGGACAAACAACAGGTGATGTGCTCCGTATGTATATATATATATATATATATATATATATATATATATGTATATATATATGCATAGTGCAACTGAATATCCAAACTAATAGTGTATAGTGTATAATTTGTTTGACCAGAATGATGTACAACAGTGAAGAATCAATTGACACATTACATGTTGCAGTTCGAAGTTAAACCGAAGTGCTTGATAGCATGTAAGTGAATGGTAGGATACTTTGAAAAGCGAGTCCATCAAATTATGACGCAGGAATTCGACATAAGCATAAGTTCAGGGACCGTTAATTACTAAACATCTTCATGATATTTCATATAATTACTCGCCATGCAGGAGAATACGGGGAAAAGGCTAAAATAAATCCTAGTGATCAGAAGTGTACAGAGCAACGATCGAACAGCCAAAACGTTGCAAATTTGTCAACATAAAATTGGCCATTGGTGATTTTAGACGTTAGATTTAGTATTATGATGCTTCTGTTAAGAATAGACTTCATTCGCAGACTTCATAGTTACGCACCGATGCATCTTGTTCCAGTTGGATTCGTTTTGTATCCAGGTCCACAGGTCAACGTTTTTCTTGAGCACCGATAGGAACCGATGACATTTTCACACAACTCCGTTACACTGCAAACGCTCGGCAACAATTGACATTCGTCGATATCTGCAGAATGAAATCAGCCCATCATCTTAGTTAATGCTAATCAATTAATTATTATAATGCGAATGCTATTAGTAGACGGTGGTGAGAATCATAAACTTGCAGGCAAAGACAATAACAACTTAATGATGGACATGTTCCTGGCAATGAGTTAAGATTAAGTAGTGATTAAGTTAACACATTGCTAATAAATTTTATTAACAGTTATACATTTAATTTAATTTAAATTTGCTTGAACATTTTGTAGTGCCTCGTTCTTTTCAAAGTACTCCCAATCGTAATCGCAATCTCCAAACGTCTATAGCGCCATTTGACAGTCAAGCGCAGGAGCTTATCACGAGTGCTGCATCAAATCAGAGAGGTTGTCCAAAGGGTTGTCCGTGGGAGGTGAGAGTCCTATTCTTTTATGATGACGATCGATGCTGCTGCTGCTGATGATGATGGTGATGGCGATGATGACGATACGGAGGAACAAGCCGAGTTTCTAATATTTTTACCTGTGCACTGTTGATTCGATGAGTCAAAGACAAAGCCAGTGTTACAATTGCACCGGAATGACCCCAAGGTGTTCACGCAGATTCTCCCACCAGAGCATATAAACTCATCCACCGCACACTCGTCTATGTCTGAAATCGTTGTAGACATTTGCTGTTAGTTAATATTAGTTTACAACTAATGCAGCTTAATTGCGCCCAAGGTTCGACTTGTTAAAAAAAGAAGCAGCGGGAGACTTATGACAATTTAGGTGAAAATTAAAATTTATTACGAATGAGTTAAGATTTAATCTTAACTCATTGCCAGGAACATATCCGTCGTTAAGTTGTTATTGTCTTAGCCTGCAAGTTTATGAGTCTCACCACCGTCTACTAATTGCATGCTCGTTATAATAATTGATTAGGAAATGTGGGTGGACACACATATAACTTGTCCCCTCTCGGTGAAAGGTGGGAGACCCGCCCCCCCTCTACCCTGAGAGATCGCCGCCTCTGATCAACGTCATGAGCATAATCACTGTATTCGTGGCATCATCATCATCTCACCAGTGCATTGATCTGTCTCTGTGTCAAGGATGAAACCAAAAGCACAGCTGCATTTGAATGAACCGACTGTGTTGTCGCATATCTGTCCTTTTGCACAAGGAGACACAATGGCACACTCGTCGATATCTACAATCAACACAGCATGCATGTATATACAGTTAGTAGCAGTAGGCCTAGGTCAATTGCAATGAACTGTTTCTTAAGCAAAATGAATGACAGCTCACATTCAGAGTTGACTAATTAATCATTAAAACATTATGTTACAGTAATTTAATTAGTAGCTAAATTGATAGAGGCAGCTAGTCAGATAACCTTTTCAAAGTGTAACCAGTGATTGGTCATAGTTACAGTCTTACAGACGTACAATGTCATGTACTTATTCAACGTAACTATGGTGCTTAAATTAACCACTCACACACATGTTAATGTCCAATTCTGCTGTATTGATCTTTTAGCAAGTATTCAGCAGGTAATCGTCTATGGGCATTCATGTTTATTATATGTCAGATTATATTAGGTACATGTCTATATTTAACTCACTGTCTAAGTGGATTAATAAAAAAGATGGTTAGACCTATATATATATATATTGAATTTTCTGTCTTGCACTTTCAATCATCTGTCTTCAGAGATCCAGGCTGCTGCCTGGTCCATGGGTCGAAGATCCGTAGCTGTCAAATGCAACCTTGATATCCGTGTAGAAGTTTTCCACTGTTATGTCTCTACGCTGAATTTCTTTCGTCTATTTTTTATAAACGGAGTAATGCCAGTTGCTACACCCATTCGTTCGTCTCTCGCCCTTCGACCAGTGGGAGTTCCTGGACTGGGACTACCTCTGATGCTGTCCAGCATGAGAGGCGTTAATCAGCTTCTTCGGGGTTCCTGCTGAACCATTCCACCACGCATAGCGCCCTATTTGGTACTTCTGCCAAAGCCTTCACCACTGAAAGCATATCGTCAGCAGACGCTCTTCCCTATTCGACTGCTTTACCCATCACCACACTGAGATGTGGGTAGGCTTTTGAGGGAGGTAGCTCGCGTGCATCGGTAGATTAATTGAAGCAACCTTTGGAACTTCCTGTTCGGATAACGCGTTCATCGCTTATACATGTTAACAGAAACCTGGTTATGTTTAAACGTCCAAGCTGTGTTTGATAAAAAATCTCTTGCCTCATATTCTCAAGGTCTTAAGTTGACTGACATTTTCAAGTAGTCTTAGGACCGTCTTCGAATAAGATGCCTTAGAGCAGGAGATATGAACTTACCCATCTGCGTCAATAATAGGAGTCAGCTGAACTGAACTCTCAACTATATATAGACAAAGTGTTCTGCGAAAGATTCCTATTGTAAACCTCAAACTAATCTTATGCACGATGTACTGTCATGTAAAGCAATGAAATCTCCCTGCGCCACTTAAAAGCCAAGTCAGAGGGACCCATGTTCCCATTATGATACTGATCTCTGTTGACCTCTTCATGAAGATAATAAGAAATATGCAAAATGGGAAACAGAGACTAACTAAACGAAACATAATGATTTTGAAATAATATTTTATAGTCAAATGATGTGATATACTTCTTATTCGTTAGGCCTGCTCTAAGATATCTAGGTCCTGCGATATACTTATATACTCGTGTTATTCTGCCATCGTTAATCGTGTCTCGTATGCAAACCTAAACATCTCGTTCCAGTTGGATTCGCTTTGTATCCAGGTCCACAGGTCAACGTTTTTCTTGAGCATCGATAGGAACCGATGACATTTTCACACAACTCCGTTACACTGCAAACGCTCGGCAATAACTGGCATTCGTCGATATCTGAACCAATAATAATAAACGAAATTGATTTACATAGTTACCTATAGATACATTGATTTTTAAAAAGAGTACGACAGACTACAAAGCGCCTATCTTTCAGCTTCTTACCAACCCCCGAATTGAATGTAAAGATTCATTAGTCAACCTTGAACAATAGAATGCATAGTATGTAAGGATAGTGATAGTGATAATTCTGATAGTGAGTTCGGTAGTCGAATGATGAGATTGGGCTTTGCATTGTACCTGCGCACAGCTGAGTGGATGAGTCGAAGTGGAAGCCAGTGACGCAGCTGCACTGGAATGACCCCAGAGTGTTCTCGCATAGCTGTCCACCAGGACATAACGATTCATCGAAGTCACATTCGTCTATGTCTAACAGTTTTTAAACCGTCAATATAACCAGAATGTTAACGTTAATGTTGTACAAGAATGTCAACAACAAGTTTAGTTGACAGACCTAATATGATCAAAACAATAATAGCAATAGTGAAAACAGTAGCAATTAATAAGAATAACAATAGCAAGTAGAATAAACGCTATATCTTCACCACTAATACCCCCCTCCCCACTACTTCCAGAATTACTGAACACGCATGCCATCTGACAGCATCTGTCAGCTGTTGACGGAAACTGTTGTTTGATTCTACGAGTGTGCGTGTGCCAACTATTGGCGACTCTTTCAGCTTACTGTAGTGACAGACAGCCTTCGAAACAGACAGAAGTAATGCTTTGCTAATTGTTGTATTCGTTTGTATTGACAGTAACATCATCATAAGCCATCCTCTGAGGTTCTGAGTAGATATCTTGAAAGGGTGAAATATATATGTTTGACTACATTACAATAATACTATTACCGCTTAAACTATTGTTACAACTTCTACCACTACCACTGCTGCTATCAACATCATCAGTTTCTGATGCCATTCACATGAATGCGACTAATTTATCTCCATTGTCCTCAGTCCATATCTCTTCCTGGTGTTCCTATTATCCACGTTTGCCTCTGGGCAATTGCTTACGGTACCTAACCCAACATGGATCTCATTTGCCATCTATGCTGATCTTCTTCCCAAAGGCCTACAAATCCCACGTGAGTCTCACGTGTTTTTCTTCATGAAATTGTCATAGCCCGCCCAAATGGATTGATGTTATGCAGTAGCTGCATATGAGAAGGATCAGCTGCAACCACTGCATTTCAACTGGAAAGACTCTAGTCATATAAATCACTCGCTAAGAGCAGCCATTCAGTTGAGTAACGATGAGGTAGACATTTACGATGAAGCAAACTGTAGACAGGCATCGAGACAGACAGACAGGCGGATATCGAAGCAGAAGAAACGCGCCGGCATCGATAAGTTTCTATCAACGGACGAAGAAGACGTTGGTCGACTAAAAGGATTTCTCAAAAGCATGCAGAGAACCAATCAATGGACAAACGAGACAGAGAACAGAGAATAGAGAGAAGATAGACAGACAGACATTCACAGAGACAAAGACGGTATCACATATATATACACATATATATACATATATATATGTATATATATTGACATACGCATTTATAAAGATATGCACAAAGATTATCAGATGAAAAAAAGGTGAAACCGTTGCAGAATCTTGTCAGGTCATATAGTTATGCATAGATAGGTAGACTGATGGATGGATGAATGGGATGGGATGGGTTGGGATGGATGGATGGATGGTTGGTTGATTGGTTGGATAGATGGATAGATTGAGACAGACAAACAGACAGTCAGCTAGACAGGAAGTCAGACAGACATGCAGACACACAGATAGACAGAAACAACAGGAAGAGACAGACAGTGTGAGAGAGTGAGACCTTCGCAGAAACTTGACAGTGCGTTGAAGTCATATCCTTCGTCGCATTCGCAATGAAAACTTCCGACGCTATTCACACAGATCTGGTTCGGAAGATGACAATCGTGAGAGTCATCCTCGTCACATTCATCCACATCTACAGATAACAATCACATTCATCAACATCTACAGATAACTTTCACATTCATCAACATCTACAGATAACATTCACATTCATCAACATCTACAGATAACATTCACATTCATCAACATCTACAGATAACAATCACATTCATCAACATCTACAGATAACTTTCACATTCATCAACATCTACAGATAACATTCACATTCATCAACATCTACAGATAACATTCACATTCATCAACATCTACAGATAACAATCACATTCATCAACATCTACAGATAACTTTCACATTCATCAACATCTACAGATAACATTCACATTCATCAACATCTACAGATAACATTCACATTCATCAACATCTACAGATAACAATCACATTCATCAACATCTACAGATAACTTTCACATTCATCAACATCTACAGATAACATTCACATTCATCAACATCTACAGATAACATTCACATTCATCAACATCTACAGATAACATTCACATTCATCAACATCTACAGATAGCATAACACACACGGCTTCGTCGACAACTTTAAAGATGTGCAGGCTTCTCTGGCTTAATGTGTGCTCCATAATTTAATAATTCATTCAATATTTGTATAGCGCCCTTTAAAGGTATCAACTCGACAGCGATCCCAGCTCGATCCCGGACAAGAAAGTAAGTTTCAAATTACCATAAGAGAAGCAGTACACGATGTTGGTTTTGAACAGACACCTATCGAAAGAAGGACTTGCCAGCCATACAGAGTATTTTGGCATCGAACTCGGTTCCTAAGCCCTGCACCCCAGTGTGTTATCCAATACTCTACGGTGAGAGTCATGCACGTCGCTATTACGTTATGCACCAATCTAACCAAGGCAGCCGCCTAGTGAAAGAAAGACTAGTTAACCCTGCAGAGTTTACGGGTATCGAATTCGGTTCCTAAGCCCTGCGCCCCAGTGGGTATTTAACTACTCAACGTCCTCCTATAACCAAAGACTGACTTACCTACACACAAGTGTCTTCGTGCGTCCAACGTGTATCCACTCAGACATTGAATCCCATCCTCGTCGCCATGGCTGCCTCCCAATGTGGCCGTCCTATTCGTGACCATGAAAACAGTGACTGGCGGAGCGGGGACCCTGTGTGTGACTACCCTTGGTCGCATTGTTGTTCTGATTGGTAGGAGACGCCTGGCTGTGGTGATGAGTGGACGTTTGGTTGATGGGGTGGATGCCCTGGGTGAGGAAGTGACTGTCGTAGGTAGAATGGTGGATGTTTGGAGCTGATGGAGGTCCGTGTCGCTCGGAGGAGGAGCTTCCGTTTCCGGGTAGTAGTCGTCGTAGCTGTCTGGGTCGTCCACTTCCGACAAACACCGGAAGTGGCCTTCCGTGTTCACGCATGACTGACTCGCCTCACAGTTGTGCAGCTCAATGATGCATTCGTCGATATCTGGACGAGAAGAAGTTGCAGAATAATGCTTCGAAGAGTTATTCGCTTTATTTATGTGCGTCTGCATATAATATGAGAAGAACGCAAATATTTAAGTACATAAAAAGTAAGCAAGTATATTCTTGATTGAACCAACTGCATATCCACATCACTCTGGTGTACAATACATTTAAAAGTGCAGCATTCTAATTAAGACAGGATTGTCGTTCTAGATTGTCTGCCTGTGGAATTTCACGGTCATGTCATGGGCTTAGGCTGTATAGGAGATCGCCCGTGTATACAAGTAATATATACACAGGTGGATACATACAAGAGTGTACATGACTTGTATGCATGTGTGTATGTATCAATGAATGAGACTGCTATTAGGCTCAGCCGTAATTATGATGTTATAATTACCAGGAACAGAGCCTGATAAAATACTGAAACGACGAGAAGAGTGCCACTGTTGAGCCCTCGCAGGCACGACGAACCCAGCAGACGGATTGTAATCAAGAGTTTATTGGACTCCTACCACTTATCGAATGGGGCAGACCGATTTATCGAGCTACAATGAGCAAGAGATGTTCAGGAAATTTCAGACGTTTTTCTATTTGACGACAAAGACACGAGGCGGATAGAAATCTAAGATCCTTACAATGGAAAACTCCTTGTGCGTGTGCATATAGTATGAGAACGCATAGGCCTACATCTTAATCCTGGCTGCAATCAGAAGCGATTTTGAATAGTTACCTTGAAGAGGCACTATATTAATTTGTTAATGAATGCATAAAAATTGGTGCCGTAGCTACCTTTCTCTCATTAAATGTTATATATATGTGTATATATATATGTATATATATATGTATGTATGTATGTGTGTATGTATGTATGTATCCGAGCATTCTCTTAGAATTGAATATAACAGAAAAATTGTTACAGCTGACGAACGATGTTAATGATGGCAAAGTATAAATGACTCATCATGATCTGGTATTAAACTTATCAACAACAAAGCACTTAGTGTGTCACTGTGTGTGCTGTTTGACACGTATCTTGTTTACTATTTTTTGTTGCTTGGCAGTCAACCTTAACTTAAAAATATTTCTAAGATCTTCTAGCGCAAAAACTCAAAGTGGCATAGCTTTGGATGCTTGCAATACCAGCAGTTTTGTATGGAACATAACATGACATAACAAGGGTCCAAGGGTGGTTCAGACGACGTTAAGTCTGTGCTAAAACCGTTGCAATTTGACTTGGAACATGATTAATGGCCAAGTAGTGTTCTAGTTAAAAGCTATCCAATCAGACAAGTACTATTATCCACTTCCTTGTATACTAACAATGCCTGTCTCGATGAAAAGATGTAACAATGACTGCGTGCAACTCTGAATGTATTGTCTTTATACACGTCGTGGTTTTAACATGGCAGAACAATCGAATTGCTGTGCATGGTGAAAAGAAACATCCTATTCTCCCCAATTCTTCTTCACCTAACAATCCCAGTAGTAACAGTCATGTTTAATACGTATTCGACAGTCGAAATTCCTAAAGCTATAGAGTGAGAAATTCCCTTTCCATTGGTCTGACGTTCAGTAGATCGCGATTCAAGCAGCTGTTTATTTTACATAGATATATTTCTCTTAAGGATGACTCGCTGGATGGTTTTGTAGGTCAGACCAGAAAACTTTGAAGTCGGTCGGTCGATCGGTCGAGTGGTTAGGTAAAAGGATGGTGTGTGGCGCTAGTACGGTCTGTGGCAATAACAATCATTCTTGGATCTGCTGGAGTTGATGCATGAAATGCAGCTGTCTTGGGAAGAAATTGTCAGAATCCATTGCCATAAAGATGTCAGAAAATGTTTGTATGGGAAAAGAAGCAGAGGAAAACAAAGACTGCGATGGATAGATCTCAATCATGATAGAGGATATCGCATCAATTGAACAAACGCTATGGGTCAGAGTGGTCTTGACAAATGACTGAGGAGAGTGGAGACCATCTATTCGTACCCATCGTCCCAAATGGCTAGCTTCAGAAACTGATGATGATTATGCTGATGCCTCGGTATGTATTGGTTGCCACTGGGAAGGAACTAACTAATTGATTCTGAGGTATACCATCAGCCCATGTCTATGTACTCGTGGAACCACGTCTGTCTGGGAACAATATAAATTTCATCGTAATCGTAATCTCGAGACTTCATAAGAGCCGCTCAAAGGTGAAGCGCAGGGCACCAGATAATTCATGAGGGCTGGGGCATCAAAGCGGGCATCTCGGTTTCGAACAATTTATGCCATCCAATAGAGCGCTGTAAGTGGTTGGCCTACACTGTATATGAAAACGACTGCAGTTAGTGAGGGCGCAATAGTCTGAAAATTAGAATGCATCGTAACCTGCGTTGTGCATACTACAAGCTGTATTAGTCTGTGTGCACTGCACAGTAGGACGTATAGACGTCGTATACCTTCACACTGGCGAGTAATTCGATTCCAAGCGTAACCAGGTCTGCATCTGGTCGAGAGAGGAGTTGTTGGAACAGGTGAAGAAGATGACGATGATGAGGAGGAGGCGGATGATGGAGATGCGGAGGACGAGGTGCCTGGCTCTGCTTCATCTGGTTCTCTTCGTTGGCAGATAAATCCATCTCTTGTCTGGACGCATGTCTGGTCGTCTGTGCAACTGTGTCTGCCCGTTCGACACTCATCACCAGTCGACTCAGCTGATTCAAAATCACCTGCCAACCAAACAACCAACCAATCAACCATCTAAGGAACCTCATCGCTGCTCTAAGGAACCACGTTCAGTGATGCCTAAAATCCTTTGGAGTATATAGTGTTCACAAGTAAATTATGTTGTGTGTGCAACAGTGCAACATTATATAAATAGTTCACACTTTTGTGCATAAGTGAGAGCTGAATGCGATAAGAATAAAATTAAACAATGTTTAAAGGACTATGGTGATAAGTTCTGATAACCTCCGAAAAGTCCCTTGTAGGCTTATAAAGTTAAATAATGGAACGTATCAGTCAAGGAACCAAAGTAACTGGAGTGAGGTTTACGTAGTTTAATAAAAAAAATCGTAACTCATAAGTATTTTTACAATAATTCTATACATTCGCTAAAGTCTTGTGTGCGCTGGCTCCACATCCCTTGCACCCGCGAATGGGTAACACTTACATGTAGAGGGAACATTAGCTACGTTACCAGCAGAAAACGCATGACTGTCTAGGATTCATTGTGTAGACTCAGACATCTGGTACCAATGGCTATGACGTAAATCTCTGCAACCGGATATTTATAGGCAATCCTTTCAGCAAAAATGTTTAAATATGAGATATATCTGTAACTCGCAATTTTTCATCATCCGAATGTGTTAAAACGCAATATATGCCCGCACTTCTCGGCCCTGTCTGGTAATGTGTTAAAACATTTCAACCTTTGGTAACAAGCCCGTGTCTTAGTTCCATCACTGCATGGCTAATAATAGTGTGCGTCTCACCAGGTCAGCTTTAACTAAGAATAATAATTGTGTCGAAAACTAGAGACTGTTCACTCATTGATATAATATTATAAAGTAAGCCCACTGGTAGCCTTGTATGGGTGCCGACAGCTAAATTCGACTTCTGTAATAATCTGTAATTTTGTAATTTCTCAGCATTCGCTCACTTTGTGGCCTGCTTGAAATTACACTTCTCAGTTTAAAAATTAAAGACTAATGCTAATGTTTACCGGTGGCCAAATGACAACTCTTCCCATCCGACTGAAGACGAAATCCCTGTCTACATGTGCAGTAATAGCTGTCGAGTGTATTGATGCAGATGTGAGCGCATAGTTCGCCTTCGAATTCGGAACATTCGTCGAAATCTGTCTTCAACAAAATCACTTCTTCATCGTAATCGTTGTCCCGATATTTTATAAAGCATTCAAAAAATCTAGGTCTCATTAACCAGTTAATTCACTGGCGACTAGTAAGAACTTTATTCAAAGGTAGGAGATCAAGAGTATTTTCATTAACACGAAGTTTGGAGCAACAAAGCAACATTGAACAAAGGTCATTTCTAGTTTTGAAGCACGTCAAAACAACAATTCGTTGAATAACATGAACAGAAGTCAAAGAGAACTCGACAATTATTGGAAATCTAGAGCAGCATATCCTCTTAGCTCTTTCTTTGTCTTTAACATTACACAGTAGAAACGAGAACGAATAGCGAAGATAGTTTATCAGTGTAAAGCTGTCAATACCAGACCAGACCATTACCTTTACTCCCTTCGTTTATTTAAAAATTAATGGCAGGCAGAAGAACTTCTGGTCCTAATTACCTTATGTGTTGAATAACTAGGCATTCCAAACCAGCAGCTTGTTAGTTAGAACCATTTTCACTATATGTTCTCTCTCCTTGCCCCTCTCTCCTCTTTCCTCTCTCCCATCTTATCTCTCACCCCTTTTGCTTCTCTCCTTCGCCTCTCTCCTACTGCTCTCCTGTTCGCACTCTAACCCAATTCTCTTCTCTATATCCTTGCCCTCTCCTCTCTTGCTTCTCCTCTATTCTTTATTACCTTCATTTTCTCTCTTCTCTATATACTCTCCTTTATCCTCTATACTCTGCTTCACCTCTTTCCCCATTCCTCTTCGATGTATATATCCTCTCACCTATCATTCTCCTTTCTCTCATCTCTGCCTCCCGGCTCTCTGTCTTTTACTCTCTCTTTCTCAATCTCTGATGTCTCTCCGATGGTTGACTTCTCTCTCCCTCTCTCCCTTTCAACTCTTTCATCTCTCTCCTCCCACTTAAATGTCTCCCGCTGTTTCTTCTTCTTACATACCTGATAGATCCACCCTTCAAGTAAGGAAACGCTTAAAACTTATGATTGAAGAGTCAGATGCTTAACTGATGTAATTGATATAATGCCTTATAATTTTTATTATGCCATGGTTGTAATTGAAATAATGTCTTTCTGTCAGAATTGTAGTGAACGATTTTACGCTATTATGATCGACTTTTTATATTATGCTCGATTTCATAAATAGTGATTGATTTCACATTATGATGCTCGATTTAATATAATTATTATGATCAATCTTGCAAAAATAATGATCAATTTCATAGATAATGATACATTTCATAAATAATTATACATTTCATAGATATATGTATATATACATTTATATATATGCATAGGCCTACTGATCGATTACTGTAACCATTCATCCTCAACAAATCCTTTAAACATTTCCATTGAAAGATGACAAATCCTTCATTGGTTAAAACGTCCTGTATAAAGAACGTACTTTTCTCATTCACCTTATAACTTACCCAACGACGACGCAGTTGATCTGGCGAGGGAAGCAACAGTCGGCAGCAGATGCTCAGTCGGTTGCTGCGTCTGACTAGCAGGATGCGGAGGAGGAGTCCTTGCGAATAGGAATCCGTCATCCCCATCAGGCTGATGCAGCGTAGGATCCGTTGGGTATGACTCGGACGGTTGACCATAGCAACATTCCGTGAACGCCTCGACGCACGGAGTGCTCCGGCTCAACTGGACCGGAACATGACATGCCTGACCGATCTGATTGATTATCAGCCCCAACTGACAGCAGTTACAGCACTCCTAAAATAATGAGCAGTCAACTTAGTAGAGGGTAATCAGATACGAAATTAAGAAGACATTGAATGCAAGTTGCAAGTATTACAGGGGCTGCCCCTTATTCAGAACCATCTCTGTCTATTTCTTCCAAAGACTGAATCATTCGTCCAACATACATGTAAATTGCTTGATGCATAGAACTTGCATTGCTAGGACGCTACCAGGACTCTGCGCTCTGCCTCGCAAGGTCTTCTTCATGTATCTCGGACCTCTAAAAGGAAGAGTCTAGCTTTCTCGGTTGTTGGCCCAATTGCTTGGAATGGCCTCCCAGTGGATTTCCGGCTTTTGTCTAGGAGCTCTCTATACTCTTTCTATTCATATCTGATTAGAAGGGGTATTTAATTAGAGTTCTATTGGCCGAATTTGAACTGAAAGCACCTCTCTTTCATTGATTGATTGATGCGAGGTTTGATTAAGATCAGAGGCGTCAAACCCAGCCTGGGTGAGGGAGGCAAACCCCGGTTCCAAGTGCCAGGAAGGCAAGATATCCCCTAAAACGCAAAAAATTCCCCCACATAAAATTGGAGACATTTGCCTACGGACCCTCTTATCTGGAGGCCTCTGATTAAAATCTATGTTCTGAATATCTTGACGAGATTACTGTCTGTGAGATTGTGTGGTGTGCTCACCAGATTGCGGTTGGTATATTGAAGGATAATCCTACTAACTTCTTACTTAGATTATTGTATTAAACGTTGTCTGAGGTCTTGGAAACTGCAATCGATTATGCAAGACAGTAGATGACTAAGGACGCTATATATAAGCACAAAGAGCGACTAATAGTTGAAAAAATATTTAACTATAGAATCTTTGTCAGTAGCAATTGGCGCATGCCTCTCATCGAAGTTATTTTACAATAGCGTTTGAACAAGTTCGCACGTGCATTAAAATCCAAATTCCAAAGTCATCTATTTATAGATATATGTGTGCGGGTGGGTGCTTGTATTTTGAGTGAGTTTATAGGTGTGTTTACGTGGATGTAGATGAATGTCAGTGCAAGCAGGTGCGCGAGAGTGGGTGTTTGTTTTATGTGTAAGAGTGTGAAGGCGTGTGCCGGTGTAGACCCCTATAAGTGCACGTAGGTTTATGCACGATTACACTCGACCCCTGATTAGGCTGCATCTCTTCTGAAGGTTTTCAACCACGCCATATCTAACGCCTCAATACGTCTCTGGAACAACTCTACTCCTGAATTCAGTGCTCTCTAGGTTCCTCCATCATCACTGCCCGTCATGCAACATCATCTATCTCTAGATCCCCTATCCATCAAACCCCGGGCTTTCCATTCTAAGCCTAAGTCTCACCTTTTCAAAAACTCGTACCAAGAGTCTTTATACTTGATATTCCACCTGTCAATCCTTGACCAAAACGACACCCTCCTAACAGCTACTCTGCTTCCCTGCTGACCTCCTGGAAACCGGACTCTGACCTTCCGCGGACTATCCTTTGTACAACCCTTTCGATTTGACGCAGCGCTCGTGAATAGGCTGGTGTCATGCGCTTAGCCTTCAAGTGGCGCTTTAGAAATTTGGAGATTACGATAACGATTACGGATGGGTGTGTAGGCCCTATCTATATTGTTCAGTGCGACTGCAGACGTAGCCAAAGGCAGGCAGAAGCACACGACTTGTACACGATTATAATGAGAAAAGTGAGCAACGAACAGCACTCTGCTCCTCCCCATCCTCTCTTACCTTAGCGTCTTCGTTGGCCTGGTAAAGGTGGAGACCATCACACCTGTTCAGTACAACTGCCGTTTCTTTTCCCGCCGTGCACTGCTTCTCCCGCCTAGTCAGAACGCAACAGGTGTCGACGAGAGCTGTGCAGGCGAGGGTCTCATCCGGTCCCCCATATAGCTGGATTGCCCCGAGGTAGGAAGACTCGGCTGGGTAGGGGCCACACAGGTCTTGGCTCTCAGTCGCCCATGCTCTTCCAAGCTCGCAACACTGACCGACCATGTTTAGGTCCAAGCCTCGTATAAAAAAACCATTGGAGTAGTTGACATACTTGCACTTAATCAAAAGAAGCGGATAGTGTAATTGTCAGTGCAAATAAAATATTGGAGTAATAAAATCAATAATTGTATGGATCCGCAAATAACCAGTCAGCGTATACACAAAGGTACGACATCAAGCGGTGTAGGGACCTAACCCTATAGTTGGTGGACCTAAGTCTTTAGTTTGTCCTTCGGGGTCTACAAAGATTCAGTCAGAGGTCCCAAAGTCTTTAAGATTTACTATCCACTAAGAACCGTCTGATAGCAAATGCTCAGCAAAACGTTTCGCAGAAAGCATGCATACAGTTGCAGCACATGGTCGCCTCGTTGTATCCTCACTTGTCTACTCTGCTCCATCTTGGAACGAGCTGTCATTTGACGCTCCGTTTCCTCCCAGTATTTTGTCGCTCTATAGGCCTACACTATAACCTTAAACTGTTCTTTTAGTCGTGTTTGGGTCGCTATCGCCTATGTGAAGTAAGAGGTGCCATATATCCTTGACATGAATGACCGATTGCCTTGTGTACCCGTTTACAGTACTGTATGCCTGCGGCCATTGTAAAGATTGCAAAGTTTAAAAAATCACAGTATTTGACGCAGTGAGAAATTGCCGCCGCGTGAGACAAACTATCTAAAATCGTAAATTGTTGACCTAGACAAGAACTCTTCATCACGTCTGATCACATTCTGGTGTTTAAAAACAATTTATAACAGCTGCTTTTTGGTAGGAGAAATTAGCCATGTCTCACCTGCTGCAGAACATACTAATCCAATTAGCCACATTAGAAACAGACTCATAGGGTCGAACAGTTCCATCTCTAGGCCTAATGCTAGGACTTTGAGGCTTGTTACTATAGATGTATAAAGTTATAATATTGATTCTTTTATGCGGGATGCGTTAGAACAGCAAGATTCTTTCGAATAAACGTATATTTCAATGCAACGCAATTTAGCGACAATATTCGGTCTAGACGTGGTTTCAGACTTTTAAAACTTTACAACGAGTCAGTTTAAGCATTATTAATCAATGGATCAAATTTCAGCCAAAGATGACGGGACATTGCATTATCGCTGACCTTTGTTCGTCTACTTTAGCGTTATAGGCTCGGCTGCCACGCGATTCTCAGCCCCATGGCTTTAATAATTTCAACTATATGGTAACACACTACAACTACGTCAATGGTTCAATGGCTATAAGGAAAGAGTCATGACCAACTCTGGCACCTGCTGATTTATGGCGTCATATCTAGCGGACACTGCCAAAATAATGTAAATTGTTGCGGTCTAGCAACTAATGTAACTTAGGTCTATAGCTTGTTAATAGCTGATTAATTCTTTGTTTAACATGTTTATTCTGTTACGCTTTCATTGTTGTTGATTTAATTTGGTTTGCTTTGGTTGCAATAAAAGCATCGTCATCTTTATCGTTATCGTCATAAACGAAAATAAAATACAATAATAATACGATTCAGTACAACAGTGAGATGAAATATGCGTGAAAGGTAGCAAGATTTCTCATCAACAAGTTGAAATGTAATTAATGCAAGCCAGTATTCGAAAATCTTAGAAAATTTCTCAGTCCCCACAAAAGCCACGTCAGGGTGACCAGCTTATTCACCGGCGCTATACCAAATCATGTCCGCAACTATGGCCAAGCCTATCGCATCATAATTTCCAGTGGAATAGTTTAAAGGGGTATTACCTGAGATTGGTTTGGAAAAAGTTGTGGCTGTGAGCAGAAGAAGCGGACCGAGACTAAGTAATCCATAGGCGACATTTGCATGTCGATTGAGTCGGCGCTTTCCTGAGACAGACGACATTCGAATGGCGGACGAGGAAGAGGAGAAGGAGGCGATGTTGATGATGTTTGTTAACATAGTACTGAACGGTATCACAACCATTGCATTCCTAATCCCGCCTCTCAAGCTGGGTCTCATTCTCACTAAGTTTCAGGCATATCCTCCGACCGACCGAGACACCGACCGAATGACCGACCGGCCGACCGAATGATGACCGAGCGAGCGACGGGTGACCGATGATCCTTCTTGAACCGTTTCAAAGCTGCAGTCGACCACACTCTGTGAAGCTTAATCGACGACACAGTTCCATTTAAGAGACCCACTTGAAAGCATTCCTTAGCATGTTGCCAAAGTCTTCTTCTTATTCTACTCTAAATTGTTTATCCCTTCCTATTAGCCACGTTTGCAAGATTTACGATGCACTAAGAACCGTCTGATGGGAAGCGCCAAACCACCGCTGGTGTCGCCTCACTAAACGATGGCTCGATGCTCCCTATTCAGTTTTCTTGTAAGACGTGTATCGTTATGTTATGTTAGCGTATGTTACCCATCTCGGCCGCGGGTACAGGCACCGCCCGCTCTTCCATTCAGCCGCTGTGACCTCGACTGCTGCGGCCAACGCCTCGGCCGCTCCTCAGTCCTAGTCCGAATAAACAAAACTACGATGCTCTGCAGCTAGAGGTTCTTCTTATCTGTTCGTTTGCTCTGTGGCGGATGCGTACTTTCGTCTGTGTAACTTACTAACCTACACAACTGTTTATACTAATAAGCCTCACACTTTTCTAAGAGTGATTTAAAATGCTGTCATCAGCAGTGGTAGTTGGACTACTAAATAGTAAATGCTATTGCTTCCTGACGCTAGAGTCAAACGTAATATGGTAGTTGCAGTTTATTACACAATACATGCATTATAGTTACAATCATGAAACATAATACAGCGTAATAGAACCCAATAAAAGCTAACCTTATAGCAGCTCCTCTTTCTTGGCTAATATTCATACATGTATCTTAATACAGCATAGTATTAATAGCAATGCCATGTAATGCCCAATAAGAATTGTATTACAATATTGTTGTTTTAATGGGATCATTTGGCTACTTAATCTTTTTTGCCGTAGCAACCAATAAAAACCACATGAAACAATCTCAGAATATAGCCAAACTCTTTCTCCTCGCTCGTGCGCCCCATGTGCATTTTCTTCTTAGATATGCATATATCTATATTTATATACATAAATACAGTCATGCAAGTATAAATAGATTTACATATACAATTTATATGTGATATATACATTACATGTCTGTTCTTATGCCAACATTCATTACACGTATATCTAAGCCAGTGCTATTCAACACGCACAATTTAAGTGGCCCGCACAAGCTAGCCAATAAAATTATTATTTTTCCAAGTTGTCTAATAATAAAGCAAAAGATTAAGCCACTGCTTTAGTCCTACTGTCACATATACACCCCTACGTAACTATTCTGTTTCTATGTGTCACTCTCTTCTCTCTGTCTCTCGATCTGTCTCTATCGTTGTCACTCTGTCTCTCTCTCTCTGTTCCTGTCTCTCTCTCTGCCTTTGTCTGTTTTACTGTTTCTGTCTCTCTCTGTCGTCTTTAACTCTTTTTCTCTTACATTACCCAGCAGTCTCATTGCTCTTCTCATTATCTCACTCATTGTCTCTGTCTCTGTGTCTGTCTCTCTTTATCGCTCTGATGCCTCTGTCTGACCTCATTTGTTCCTATTAGCTACACCTGCAGCTCAAGTGGAACGTGTTGGTCAGAATTGTTGCCATAGAATGCTAGAATATCGACGGTATCAGCGCACGAAAAAAACTGGGAGCAATAAAAGGGAACAAAAAGCTAAGGCGGGAATTAGAAAGGGATCGAGCTAGGGAGGGTAGGAGAAGGAGGAAGAGGATATACAAGAAGATACAGGGAGCTGTGTACCTCATGTGTCATGTAAAGAGAAAGGAGTTCTAGTGAATACGATACACTGGCTTTGAGAATCTCCATTTGTTTCTCATCACCTCAGCAGAATACACAGTGCGCAAGCTTCAACATACACGCATCTAATGCAAGCGCAACACACACACATACAGACTGCAGTATGCGTTGCGCAGACTCCTCCATAGACCCAATCGGATGGGATGAGCTGATGCTACTCTGTTGCTGCCTCGATGGGTTGTATCTGTGGCCGATGTGATGTCACATAACGACTGGCGGTGAAGATGTATCCGACTATAATATATTGTCATTGGTTTGCGTGACCAACGATCTTAGAAAGAAACTGTCAAACTCAACTATATTTATTGGATTGCGAGTTCTTCTCTGGGAAAACAACAAGTGTGCGGTAGTTTTCTTATACTCCAATCGTAAAATTTCAAACGACGTCGTCCAACTGCCGAGACGTTTGGTTTGGACATAATTTCCCTCGGACTGTAACCGTCTCGCGCCCTCAATGCAGCGCTCTTAATTAAGAGCGTTGACCGCCTTTCATTGTGTTTCTGTGTTATGGAGCGTGCGTTCACATCTTGATGCTGGCTTATTTCAAAGAGTTTGGACGTTCTGCGCACCGAGGAAATTAGATGGTGTGACGTCCAATCATACGGACAATGGTGGGGAAGGATCACACTCGACCAATTCATTGAGAAACGAGCAAGGCATACAAAAGCATACAATGGCAGGTAGGCCGTGGCCGGGTGACCGCAGAGTAACGGATAACACACTGGGGCGCAAAGCTGAAGAACCGAATTCGATACCCGTATACCACGAAGGTTGACTATTATAGTCCTTCTTTCACAAGGCGGCTGTGTTGGTTTTATTAGATGCAATACTGTAATTGGAGCCTTGAATGGCTGCCGAAAGTTAAATTCGACTCCTGTAATAATTTATCATCAATTCTTAATACTATGTATGTAATAATTACATAATATCTTAGGCCTATGCTGCGTTGTTGTCAGTAAGAAAATAAACGACAATTATTATTATTATAGCGGTAGCTCTAGAAAACCGCGTGCATTTACATCAGTGATCCTCAGCCTTTTTTGGCTTGTGGTACGCTAAGAAAGAATGAACATTTTCGAGGCACACTTCATAATACTTATCCTTTTTCTATATGTCACTATTATGTAATAGTATTCTAATTTCAATATTTTAATTGTCTAATAATACTCTAGCGACTTAGTCAGTTTATAATGACCTAGTCAATTCTAATAATCATACTTGTCTAATATTTATTAATTCATTTACATAAATTAATTGTTAACTTTTAGTTATTAATGATCATCAATGTGATGGCTGTGTCTGTTTTTGAGAGCAAATAAAATTGAAATGAAATCCCAGAGACGACAAGCAAACTCGTAATTTTTCATCGTCGATTCTAAGAAGTGTCTCTCTCTCTCTCTCTCTCTCTCTCACCTTCTCTCTCTCTCTCTCTCTCTCTCTCTCTCTCTCTCTCTCTCTCTTTACATTTGATTTCAGTAAATGCTGACATCCAAATTCATAAAACCGCGAAGATGCAAATGGCAGAAGAATTTTCACTGCTCTTGAACTGAGCGAAGGATATACGATTTCTGAACGGAAAACCAAAGCTCATTCAAACTCGTATCGGAAAATGTTGACCGATGAAGTCTGTCATTTCGTAAATCAATTAGCTGTTCTTCATTTTATCAATTGAATTGAACAGATTTGGTTTTAAAAAATATTTCTCTTTTATAGACTGTAGTGACGTAAAAATTATATCAATTGAATAGATTTGCTTTTTTAGAAAACAGTTAGATTTTTTAGAGTCTTGTTTTGAATCATTATTCCTATTAATTTATTACATATTACAATTTATTCCATAGCATTCTCGAAAAGTGCTCGCGGCTCACTAGTGTGCAGCGGCGCAGAGGTTGGGAATCTCTGATTTACATTAGGCCAAATACTATCCTTGACAATGGAAGTGGATGAAGTGGGACAGCGGTCTACTGCGGTCCACATGTCGCACCACACCCGACGACTGACTGGAGAGAGGAGCTAGGATCGTTTTTCGTCGACTGGTCTGTTTATCGGTCGTTGAATAAACGACGATGGATTGTTGACGTTGATAAATGCCTCCTCCTTCTGCACACAACCAACCGACCACTTAACTAGAACAGCTGCTTCGTAAAAGCGATTGTGTAGGCCTACGTACAACATCACCACTGCTCGGCCTTCGCGAGTGTAGGACATTTGCCCCCCCCCTCTGACATTTGCCCCGGACATTTTCCTATCCCCAAGGACAAAAGCCCCTCCCGACTAGGACAATTGCAACCTCCCAGTGTAGACCATAAGCTCGCCCAAATTATATATGCATGCTTTTATGTGTGTACATATGATGCATGGGTAACAGGACAATCACCTCCGGACAATGGCTAGATGGTTTTGCTGATGGAAGAAGTGCTTATAAGAGCGGCTTCATTGAAGCGCTGGATAAGTATTGACCAGCGCTGATTATCGCCTGATACCTCGGGCCTTCGGACTCTGCTTTGATCGAGCACTCATTTCCAGCGTCTTTAAGTGAAGTTCTCGCAACACGCTCAAACTTAAAACCGTAAGTGTTGACTAATGGCGCTGTAACCGCATAGAGACCCGAAAAAGACGACACAGTAGAATATGGCTTCATATAAAAACAGCTTGACAATAAGTGAGCGAATCAACTCGGTTGCTGTGAGATTAGAAATCGAATTCCAAACTTCATGGGGCTTATTCCACTGCACCTAAAACGGCTTCCTTTCAACACATAACAGATCGACGGGGAAATCGGTTACAGTATGATCTCCAAAGGGCTCGGACAACCATAATAATTATTGATCAAAAAGTATTTGGAATTTCTAAATAGCATTAGGCCTACAAAAGACAAGGCACAGATTATGAGTCTACTATCTTCATTTAGTCAATTATGTCGGATGAGACCCGACGTAAATTGATCGTCATTGTTTAGGCGCATTTGCCTCCGTAGCCAAGTACGTCGTTGAGGTAGCTGATCTTGCATCGGTTGGTCAGGCACTGATCGTTGTCATGGCAATCGGTGCCCGGTGGGTATTTGGGTTCGCAGATCCCGTCCGTGTGATAGGCGTTTCGCTTCTGGCACATGAGGGGCTCACAGCACTGAACGTCACGTTGACACTTCTGAGTCTTCTCGATGCATTTGACACACTTCCCGGACTGGAAACAGAAACAACGACTGGACAGTTACATTCATTAAAGTATCGTAGGCTATCCACTAATGCCAGGCGCAGGGCACACACTTACCCACGAGCGCGGCGTGGAGTCTAGAAGGCTTACTGATGGGGGGGGGAGGTTGTCTAATGGGTAGCCCTAGGGAGGACTAGTCCAGAGGGGACCGAGTAGCAGGCACGTTAACAAATCAGTTAATAGGAAATAAAAGGCTGCAATTTAAGTTCAAGTGTCAAAGTTGTCAATGTTGAGATTAAATCTATCTTTAACTCCATTGACTCCAATCGATTCCTACCAACCCCATCTACCTATCTATCTACCTACCTCTGCATACCTTGCTTTCACACAATTCTTCTTCCTTCAAATTGCCTTAAATTATATGACTCAACGTTATCTCATCTCACCGCCATTGTAAATTTAACTGCACATTGATCCGTGTAAGGTGAGGGACCTCAGTAACCTCCATGCCATCTGACAGTTGTTGACGAGCATCCGTTGCTTGGTGCCTCGTGTGTGCGTGGGCCCACAATTGGTGGCTCGTTTTCTAGTGTACTGTTTATTGTTTGTAACTTGATGTGACAGTTTAGCAGTCGATACCATTTAACATCATAAAGACCAAATCAGAGAAAGCGATGCTGTGATATATTTAACAATGCTTTATGTTAAGTGTCTGATATATAGTTCACGGTGTTATATATATATATATATATATATATATATATATATATATGATGGCAAGATCAGAATTACGCGGGTTCGATACGGGTTTACTCGGCTGTTCATTTCGTAGGGGACGACTGTAACACGAGGGGTAGGAATATTGACCAAGGCAGGGGCTGCCATATACGATAAAATTCCACTCATGTTAAACGTTTATTTACCTGTTAGTCTATTACGCGTAGTTCATGTTATATAACTGCAAACTTGTCAGATTGAATAAACATAAGAATATTATTTCTGTTATTAATTATTATTATTATTATTATAATTTTTAATATTATTTTTGCTATTATACAGACTGGCAAGCCGCAGCAAGTCACATCAAAACACAAGTAAATTCACAGTAAGAAGTAAATAAAAAGAAATGACAGAACCTTACGTTGCGCCTATGGTGAAAATGTTAAAGTTCTATGGTTGAAAGATGCAAAATGTTTCAACCATAGAATTTTGCTGCGTAGTCCTACAAACACATCCTATTTCCACGCATTGCCTTATCCCACCTCAATCTTACCTTCCCGTGTCATACGCGATGCGTGTGCCTACCTGGCGTAAGGTGAATCCAGTTGGCCAGTAGCAATGGGATCTTCCACAGCAGCGGAAGAGAGCGTTGCATTTTTGTCCGAGGTCTTTACACTCGATAAGACCATCACGCCTTTCCAGACCATCAATTCCTCCTTCTCTTCCTATCAGCGCATCCCCTTCAATGCATTTGAATAGGCACTGTGAATTTATAATGCCTGAATACACGTAATCTGTCTTAAGTAGAATATAATTATACAAATATACTTTTTTTATTTATAAATATCGATGTCCTGGAGTGTGTTCCTGTACTGATCAACTGTACATGGCCCACAGGAGCAGATTTGAGCATATGTTGTGACTTGCGGACTAGCCTATTAATAGGCCTACCTGACTGAATTGCTAAGTTACTGATTGCCTTATTGGATGGATTGTTTGACTGACTGACTGACTGACTTATTGACTTACTGCTTGGATTGATGGATGAATGGATCGATCGATCGATTGACTGATGATCATCCACCTACCTGTTGAGAAGATGGTAATGGCTGCAACCCATGCAGCCAGACACAAGCACAATCTCATCTTCCTGTATTGTCGATGCTCCTGTCGCCGCAACTGTATATTGACGGAATGCCTCGAATGAAACATCAGTGGTTGTCATGCTGCTGTTGATTGTGATGGCGATGATTAGGTTGATGGAGGAAACGATTTGCGATAATGATAACCTCGTTTCCTGATTGGCCTTTTATAGCGAATCAAACAGCGACAGCGAATGTTAAGGACAGAAAGACAGACTGAGAGAGAGAGAGAGAGAGAGAGACAGAGACAGAGACAGAGACAGAGACAGAGAGAGAGACAGAGAGAGAGAGAGAGAGAGAGAGAGAGAGCGAGAGACAAGGAGGTGGAAAAGAGAGTGCATGAGAGATCAAAGATAGAATGACATTGAAGAAGGTTCCGTTGACAGCGAACTAGGAAACTGCAGACAAGCGATACGAGACACAGATAGCAAGAGCAGAGGAGTGTGAAGACGAGGGGAGAGAGAAGATGAGAACGGAGAGGAAATGAGCTTCAAGAGTGTTATGAGTGTAAGAATGAAGAGGAGAGCCAAATAGAGTAAAGATCAATGAGGGATGGAGGGCAGGTGAAGAGGAGAGTATAGATGAGAGGTGAGCAGAGAAGACTAGTAGGGATGAGAGGAGAGATGTAGAGAGGAGAGGGGAGGAGTGGTCCGAGTGGAGTGGCGTGCAATGAGGGGGTAGGAGAGAAGAGAGGAGTGAGATAGTACAGAAGAGAAGGGAAAGGTTGTTTGCTAAAGGCTTTGAACAGTTAGCGAAATGAGGTCAAATTACGTAACGCCCTCATTGCTGTCATTATAATCATCGTCATCATGGTTATTATCTGGCGATTATGGATAACTCTTCTCGCAGCAGTAGCAGAACCCTGCAGGCATCATTAGCTATAGTTTAAACTCTAATACAGAACAATGGGAACAAACAATTTTAGATGAAATATGACTGCATTATAATTACTCTACTCAGAATCATAGCTAGTTCAAATAGCAGAACATACGTCAGTAGACACCACCAGGCGCGTCAATCCCCCTCTGAGTGATGGAGGCAAACCCCCAGTTCTAAGTGTCAGGAAGGCAAGACTCCTACGACTCCCCTACGACTCATAAAATATCCACCTACCGGAAATTAGAGGCATTTGCCTCCGGACCCCTTTCTATATGGACGTCCCTGGATTCCGCTGCAGACTGCAATGGCTGCGTCCCAGTTCGAATCTCAGTTATCTGCAGTGTTGTATGCAAGACTTGAAACTTCAAGACCAAGACGAGATCGAGACAGTGAGGTGCAGAGACCGAGACCTACAAGCTGAATCTACAAGCAATGACCCAGCTGCTAAACCTATTGCTTAGTAAAGGTCCATAATGATTGGCGGGTAGGAGACGCCCTCCTCTGAAATTCTCTCCGCAGAATCCAAACTCGTCCATTGGGCTTTAAGGAACTGCCCACAGAGTCCCCCACTGCCTCTAAATGCGCTTAAATAGAGTGTTCATAGTGAGCCGGACACATCAAAACCGGTTTCAGCTATTGTATGTAAATAGACAAAATTCTTCTCATCAATCCAACTTCCATTTAAGAGTAATTCTTTTTACCTATGCAGCTTCCATTTAAGAGCAATTCTTCTCATCTTAATCAGTCGGGATTCCACTCAAGCATGATTCGTTTCATCAATTGATCTCCCATCTGACAACATTCTGCTTATCTATCCAGCTTCTAGGTAAACATTGGCCTATTTCTTGTCATCTATCCAGCTTCCATTTGAACTGCATTCTTTTTATCAACAATTTTGTTGCGTTGTTACTTATTTTCTTACTGCAATGTAACTATCACATGTAAGTGCTATTAGAGGCGGCCATACTGTCTACCATAGGGAAATGCATTCTTCACATTTATCATAATATTTATATGCTTTGAGTCAATACTATTATCTGACGACGATTGTCAAGAAAACAAAATTCTACATAACGACGTTCATACTGTCATAAGCACAATATGGTGTGAGAATGAAAAGTCTGACCACGATAAGGCAGATGATGGCAAATCCTGTCACCTAGCGTGCAAATCGTCACTGTTAGTTATCAAACAATAATGGAATTAGCATTAACATAAACAAATTCACTGTCGTTTGAATAACCTGCAGCAATACTACACTGTCACACATAATTTTTTTACGAGACGAGGACAGTACTTTTAGAGATCTAGTGCGAAACCACTTATTTGTTAACATCAGTAGGCTATGCTACAACCTGTAGGCTAATTAATCCGAAATTAAAGTGGTACAATACAAACTAATCAATTCTGACTAGGCCTACAAATAGAAAATATTATAAAATGAAAGCGCTACAAAGCAGCTATTAACTAACAATTGAACTCGTACTCCATTAATTATGAGGCATCTTTTCATACGATAATTTTGAGGAAGTATGATTCAGAACATATATAAGAGCTAATTAGTCGTCAGTCGAAGATTATTGATGGCTAGAACAATGCTCGAGAAAGTCTTTCTCTGTTTCAATAAATTATTCGAATGGAGATTTGTGTGAAATCAGAAATTTTACTGAAATAGCCTAGGTGACTTCATGCATGGTCCATAACGAAAAGCCATAGGCTTACTGTCTAAAATATCATGCAATTTTGTAGTCATGTCAGAGGCAATTGATTTACAACCATAAATAAATCAAGGAGTCATGTGAGAATTCGTGTAGGTGAGTAACCATCCTAATTATGTGTGATGCTTGTAATCTATAGACTACAAATGCAATCCAGCAGCAGTTAACTCTCAAGAGAACCAAATGCGCAGATAACCTACGTAGGCTACTGTACAATACGTAGCGTCATTCATAGGCCTATATTGTGATAAGGCTAAGCTACACTGCAAAAGAAGAACTATGTGTACTGTTCAACCCTTACAACGTTTCTGTTCATAGTTTTGGTCTTGATGAGCAGAGAATGTCTTATGTGATGTGACATCCGACAGGACTTGCTATCCACACCTGAAAGAAACGATAGGCCTACTCTAGCCAAACTAATAGGCGTTAGACATAGGCCTAGCTAGGTTACTGGCGAATATGAATAATGGCATTAATTAGAAAAGATCTAGGTTACATAAATGTTTATGAATTTACGATGAGCATCAGAGCATTCTCTCACTCGATGTTGATTATGTGGAACAGACTCTTGGTGTTTATGGAAGAAGTAATAAAGAAGGGTTCTATAGTGTTAGAGATGGACTGGATAAGAAGAATAGCGGGGAGGACAAAATTATACTCTTAGGTAGGACTGGCAATGAGGCAATCAGAAAAATAATACTTACATAGTTTGAGCAGGTAGGCTATAGCAAGAACAAATGACAACAGATCACCAGTGAGGGCCGTCCATAAATAACGTAATGCAATTTTGGACGAATTTAGACCCCATCCCCTTCGTCAAACCTCGATCGTCACAGATACTGTGACGCCCAACAAATATGACGTCACACAGATCTGACCCCAGAAAAAAACAGATGCCAAAAATGTTATGCAAATTTTCTTGTAGTTATGAAAAAGTAATTACAGCTATAAACATTATATAGTAACGAGGAATAATGAAGCAAGTATATGCGTTCCTCAAGATGAAAGGCTAAGGCAGAATCATTGCATTATTACACATAATTTTTTTAATAACAATGACTCAAAACAATTCAGACTTCATCCACTTTCATTCATATTATTATTATTATTATTATTATTATTATTATTATTATTATTATTATTATTATTATTATTATTACTATTATTATTATTATTATTATTATCATTATTATTATATATGTTTCACATTATGCTGTTATCGCCCATGATGAGCTAAGTGAGTGTTGGCAATGTCCCGAAGAGGCAGGCTGCGTTCCCACGCTGAAGAACAACTGAGATACGTTGGAACAGAAATGACGTCTCCATTGGATCGTGGGTTGCAGCACTCGTTCGACTACCCAACTCGGAGATGAACTGCAGTCCTTCACTGCTCCAAGCGCCGCCGGATTCCAAGGAGAGGGCTACGAAGTCGTGGGTGTTAGTTATGGTGGAATACTTGGCCCTCTTCGTCTTAGCTGCGCGTTCGGCTGCTTCGCCGGCTCTGATAGATGTGTCGACAAGATGTGACTTGGCGTAGGTGTCGGGCACTGTCACATACCATGCCAGACATCGACCACGTGTCCAAGGAATGAGCGTGACGCCGTCCGGTCGCTTTCCATCTTCTCTTACCAAGCCGAGAGGTTCCTTTTGCGCTGGAATCTTCGCCCTGCCAAGAGCTCTCCAGATGACATCGTTCAACATGCTATGTCGTTGATGTTTTCCGCTGCCTCTTCTACAAATTAGTCCATGGAGCCCTTTTGCGTCGACGCTCTCTTGACATTGGTGACACAAATGTGGCTCACAGAGCGTCGTTCCTAGCCTCAACCCGGCTGCCAGTCGTACATCCTCGTTTGAGAGGCGCATGTCTAGGGCAGTCACAGGGGGCGCTAGCATCCAGTCTCCAGAATGAGGTGCTCGTGAGGCCAGCAGGCGAGCACGGTCGCATGGATTGTTATTGGAATCCAGCAGACCTTTCCATGCCTTGTCTGTGAATCGGAGGTCCCTTTCTTTCTGGCGATGACTCGCTGATCCTGTTGGTGGTTCTGCATCTGTCAGGTTCTTCCAAGCGTTGAGTGCTGAACTCGCAAGTTCATATGGTTCCTCAGCAGACTCTGTTGGTAGGATGCATGCCTGGAGTTCGCTTGTACTAGCAGCAGAAGCCAGAAAGGCAGAAAGTGCCAGCGTAGATGCACAACGAACTCCCAGACCACCATCTCTCACCGGCAAAGAAGCCTGGAGCCAGCGGTCATTGTCAAGGTCCACATTTAAAATGGTTGACAGTCCTTCTCTCATCAGTTGATCAAACCGAGCCAAGCCCGGGCAATCAGCGCAGACGGCTGTGCGCAGAATGTACAAGAGCTTCGGTACACTTAGACTGTTTCTCAGCAGAACCAGAGCGTCATGTGTATAAAGCAAGGACAATCTTCCGATTGCCCTCTCGAGGTCATTGGCCTTTGAATTAATGACCATGTTCACAGCTGGACCTGAAATTAGAGGTGCACCCAACAAGGTCATGTCCTCGAGGGCTATGCTCGTGAACTCTTGGAACGCAGAGTCATTGTTCGGCATCTGGGTGTTGTGACACGCGATTTCGCATTTGCTGCGGTTCAATAGCAATCCCAGATTCTTTGATTCCTGCTCGATTAATTGAACGTCGTCGGCTACTGTTTCCTTGTTACCTCCCAATGTCAGGTCATCCAGATATCCGATACGCAGATCCGAACGAAGCTTATTATTATTATTTTATTATTATTATTTTTTTATTATTAACCATTTGGGTTAAATTTTAGGTTCCTACTCTTGTCTCGTCTAGAAGTTCAACAACACAAATGTTGTTTTCTGCCATGTACATTTTAACGATAATTTCTCTTCGTCTGCAGTAAAATGAAGTTGTTTGTATGGCCCCTTGTAGCGGTTTGGCCCCTGTTATACGGCGCCATAAAAATTGTCACTATTATTTTTATTATTATTATTATTATTATTATTGGTGCTGCTGCTATTATTATTATTATTATTATTATTATTATTATTTTTATTATTATTTCAAATCTTCCTATTATTCGGATTATTATTATTATAGGTTTTCGTCCCCATCGGGCTGAACAAAAGAGCCCCTGAATGCCACTGCATTTAAACGTTGTGTACAAATAGATAGACGTTGAAAAAGATGACTTGTTTCGCGAGGGTCTCCCGTTGCCTGTGTCATACGGCGGCCCAGCTCTTGCAGTAACTCCATTCCAGTACGGTTTATGGGGCCCAGTGATTCGATGGCCACTGGCACAAGATCATGCGTGGTAGGGAGGGATGAGTACTTGATGCACTTTCGGTCTGCGGCATGTTCTGCTGCTCCACCGGCTGTTGATGCTGTCAGATATACATAGAAGGATGCGCATGTGTGAATGGCTGTTGCGTCCCATGCTAGGTGTCTGCCTCTCGCCCATGGGATTAATGTGGCGCCATCTGGTCTCTTGCCATCGGTGCGGATCAGTCCCGATGGTTCTCTTGAGCTCGGAATGTCCGCTTTCAAGAGAGCTCTCCAGATTATTTCATTTATGGCAGTGTCGAGCTGCTCTGCCCATTGATCTTCTGCAGACTAGACCGTGATGCACACCTAGATCGACGCTCTCCCCGCATTGACATGGATGCGGTGCACAGAGCACTAGTCCTAGGCGAAGTCCTGCCGCAACCCTGACCGCCTCATTGTTTAATCCCAACCCGCAGGAAGCCAAAGGGTTGGGATACTAGTCCAAAGCCAGTATCCGGCGTGCGGGGCAGATAATGCTCGCATTCTGGCTTGTCGCATCCGGACCAGACTTTCGCTTTATCTTCGTTTATCAAAGGTCTGTCCCAGGTCTTCTGTTGGATCGGAACCGGTATCATCGTCACTGGAAGGGAATCCTTACGAACGTTGAACATTTTCTCCTGGTACACGTCGTTCCACTCTTCCACGGCTAAGATGGCGCCCACGAGCGAGACGGTCGACGCAGTTGACGCCAAATAGGCTGAAGTTGCCAGCATCGATACACGCCTGGTCCCGAGTCCTCCATCTCTAATCGGGAGCGAAGCCTGTAACCATTGATTGTCATTGAGCTCCGTGTTGAGGATCTTCTCCAGTCCTGTTTTAGTCTGATGGTCTATTGTCTCCAGTAACGGGTGGTTCCAGCACGGAGAAGTCCGCAGCAGGTAAGTCATCTTTGCCGCCCCGAAACAGGATCTCAGCATTATGAGGGCCGCTTGTGACTGGAGGTCCATAAGGTCTTTCAATATTCGATCAAAGTGTTCGCTGTGTTCTTGCAAGGCTTCATCAAGGGCCTTCCCTCTGAAAAGTGGAGAACCCAAAAGGGTCAGTTCCTCTGGTTCTCGTCTTCTGAAGTCCTCAAAACCCAATTATTATTATTATTATTATTATTATTATTATTATTATTATTATTATTATTATTATTAATTTTTTTATCTGAGGTACTTCATTCCCAAGGGACTTAGAGATTATTAAATGATGCGAAATTGTCTGGATGGTCGGGCCTCGTCATCAGGGCTTGAAGAGAAGGTACCCTTAAATGCGACAAAATTGTACCACTGTATGGTGGTAGACAGACGTTGGAAAACGAAGATTGACTCGCGCTTGTCACCACTAATAGAAGAGATACGGCTGTCAATTTCATTGATGAAATCCGAAGCAGAAGGGTTCAGAGGGCCAAAGGTCTCGATGGCCGCAGGTTGAAATATGTAAGATGTAGGCAGCCCACCATATTTCTGGGTTTTGCGATTGGCCGCCTGCATCGATGCCGGCCCGACCAAACCGGGCGTTGGTGTGATATATGAAGCGGCCCAAGTATGCACAATCGTGGCATCCCAAGCCAAGTATTTTCCGCATGACCAGGGTACGAGGGTTGCCCCGTCAGGCCTTTTGCCATCGGATCTAAAGAGGCCCGCCGATTCCCTGATACTTGGAATATCTGCTCGGAGGAGGGCACGCCATGTGATGTCGTTTATGACGTGGTGACGTAGGGAACGACCCAGGGCTCCCCTACAAACGAAACCGTGGTGACCCTCGGGTCTCCAACCTCATCGCCGCAGTGACGTGTATGACGACTACATAAATCCAATCCCAGCCTCAGGCACTGGCACCCGGACCGCCTCATTGTCAAGTACGAGGCCACACGCGGCAATCGGAAGCGCGGACAACCAGTCAGCTGAATGAGGACTGCTTACAGCGTCCAGCCTGGTATGACTGACCAGACCGACAGCGCACCGGCGGATTTACGCCTTATCCTTATCAATCAGAGGCCGGTCCCAAATGCTTTGTGTGACGGGCAGAGTATGCATAATCGCCGGCAAGGTGTCTCGTCGTACTTCCATAAGGTCTGCCACATACTGATCGGGGACTGCCACAACGGCCGCAAGGATGGAGGTCTGCAGTTCGAGAGTCGACGCGGCTGAGGCCAAGTAAGCTGAAGAAGCCAGCGATACGACTCTTCGGATGCCAAGTCCGCCATCTCTGATTGGAAGCGCGGCCTGCAGCAACTGGATGTCATTTAGAGAGCAATTGACAATTGTCTCAAGGCCCGACCTCATCAGTCCATCCAGTGTACCTAGGGCTGGGTGATCAAAGCAAGGAGAACACCGGAGTAGACAGCTTAACCGGGAAGCACCGAAAGATGAGCGCAGCAAAATCAGGGCGTTCTGTGCTGGCAACAGGCGCAGTCTACCCAGAGCTCGGCGGAACTTATCGCAGTGACGCTTCATGATATCGTCCAGGCTCCAATAAACTCAACGTAGTGACCTCCACCCTAGTGTAGTTTGACAAGGGCGGTATCATCTCCAATAAAGCGTCCGGCGAGAAAACTTTGCACTTAGTTGGGTTAAGGTGAAGGTCCAACCGTGGCCCCAATTCAGCTATAGCCCGCACGTCCCGGGCCACAGTTTCCATATCGCCGCCGAGAGTTACGTCGTCCAGAAATCCTATTTTGAGGCAAGGTTCTAGCGATTGTAACACTGGCTGCAAGGGTAGACTGAAAAGAAGAGGGCCCAGCGGATCGCCTTGTTGGGGACCCATTTGTGATGATAGGAATAGGTGACCGAATTTAAGGACAGATGGTAGCGTGTATGCTTGATGATCGAACCGATATATTTCGGGAAGGATCTCGTGAACCGACTACAGCATAACTCCAGTTATTATTATTATTATTATTGTTATTATTATTATTATTATTATTATTATTATTATTATTATTATTATTATTATTATTATTATTATTATCATTATCATTTTTATTATTAATTTCATTATTATTTTATCATTACTATTGATGTTACATTTCTGGTCGTCGTACCTGGTTAACTATAGATGTGAATGATCGAACGCTTCATTTGCAAAAACTTTACAATCGTAAAAGCAGGGTTACCATCAACATTGACTACTTGTGCAATTAATCTGTTAACGCATTAACGAAACAGAATCAGCGTAACAGTAGCCTTCGCCAAACAGTAGATCATGAGAAGTATTATATTTTAACATTGTACATCAGTGCAATCAAATAAACAGATCGATAGAGCCAAAGACTCAAAATACATGTATCTAGCTTGACACAATCATAGCATGTCAAACGAAAAAGAACCAAAATTTTACAAAAAAGGTAAAACAGAAACAAGATCTTACATGACATTAAAGGCCTATGAATAGTTCGCTTGAGAATAATTCGTCGCATAACTGGATTTAAAATGACTTATCTCAAAAATGAATTTCAGTGTAATGTTACAAACTGAAAACATTGTACAAGGTGAATGCGGTTAAAAATTTGACCCTGACACGGAATTTTCCATGGTGTCTCTGAAGAGTATGAGAGCATTTTCTTGAATATGCGGCAGAGGTATGGTTATAGTCTCCAGTACGAATTTTGAATGACGATTAAGACCCAGATCGGCTGAGCCGTTTTTGAAATACATGTATCTGACATTGGTCTCTCCAATATGGATTCTAATATGAATTTTTAGTTTTGAAAATATGGAAAATGTTTTGTTACAAAGAATGCACAGAAATGGTTTCTCTCTTGAGTGGGTTATTTGATGACAGACACGGAATGTTTGAAAGTGTCTTCTGACACATTCGGCAAATGCCAGATTGGTAGCGTTTCCAGAGCGAGTCATGAATCCGACTATGTGCCATATCTCATGAACTGGTTGCCTCTACATCAGCGCATGTTATTTAAGGTCTCCGCTTTTGTTTGGCGCTGCCTTTGTGGTGGGCCTATTGCGCCTGCATGCCTATTTGCATGAGTTATGTCCCCCTATGTCAGCCAGTAGTGGTTGACGGCCATTTCACTCTGCAGATAACGGTGACCTGAACGTCCCTTTTGCACGCAATTCAATGCTGCAGCTCCGTCTCCTACCTAGTAGCTCCACAGCTTCTTTTGACTCATCTCTGAAAGCTATCCTTTTCAACTGTGGTTATACCGGGAGTACCTTTGCGCAGATATCTTGAAGGGGCGCTATGCCAAGTCTTTTGGATTGATTGAATATATTATATTCACTAGGTGACAGGATATACTTTAGTAGACTCTAGTCTAATTTTCATTCTAGTGAAATACTTTTGTTGGTCGCCATTTTGCGTTGATCGGAGATTGAACAAAAATGTAGAGTAATTCAACTTTAATGCCAAACCTGTACTGTTAGATTTTATAATTTCATAAATCTAAAACTGTGTATTTGATTAGTTTGGCTAACATTTAATTATTAACTGCAAGATAAGTGAGCGAGTTGCTAATATTATTATGACTTGAGTTTGACTCTAAATCCTCTCGTACATAATAGGGGAACAACCCGAATCATCGAAACCCGAATCCCCGAATTCGTTGAAAAGGCCAAAAGCCCGAATCCCCGAAAAGAGCAATGCACTATTAAAAAACGCTGAACTGTCTCAAAACAGCGCGATTTATTCATCAATCCGGCTTCTGCGTAAATTCTTTTCATCGATCCAACTTCTATTTAAGCTGAATCTTTTTCATCAATCCAGCTTCGTTTTCGGGGATACGGCGGAAATCAGTTTCGGGGATACGGCGCGGAAATCAGTTTGGGGGATACGATGGAAATCGGTTTCGGGGATACGGCGCGGAAATCAGTTTCGGGGATTCGGGTTTTGGCGATTCGCTACGCACCCCATAATAGCTGGGTGGTCATTATTGTGGTTCTGTATCGATAGTAATGTAATTAATAAAGTTATTTCTTTTGATTAAACCTCAACTTAACATGGCTGTTTCTCAGATAAGTCAAGTCTATGTGATATGATGTCAGTTGGTAATTTTTTTTTCAAAGCTTCTATGAAATTTCATAACAGTCTCTTTAAAAATTAGTAGTTTTACCTATGCTTGTTGTGAAACTACTATGAAGATATGAGATTGTGTGATATAAATTGCCCCTATTTTAGTTGACTGTAATGGAATGTGATCGCTAGGTCCAGGTGTTAGGCCATTCTGTTTTGTGAAGAAAAGCTGAAACGTTTAACGTTTGAGCAGGACATATTCTTAGCAGAAATATGGTTGAAGATTTTGCGAAACTCTGCCTTCCAGTTATTGGTAGCCAGTCATTCAACTATGATGGTGAGAATAGACATTCTGCTGTAATGAGCGGCAGAATCGTCATCTCTACCTATAAAAAAGAAAAGAATGTATGTTTGTATGTTTCACAAAGCTTTTTATCCACTGGTTGCTCCATAATTTTGCATGAATATTTCTTAAGAGCTGAGAAAAAACATAAGGGGTACGCAATCTCAAAATCTGATCCTTCCTTATGTTATTGGCTGAAAACTTCGCGAAGAAGCCCCAAAATTATGCATTTGTTCTACAATACTCGAATAAGACTAAACCAGGTCGCCATCGCGTGATGTACATTGGGATCTGTCGGATATTGGTCGCCAAGTTAGGTTGAGATCAATGCGTATCAATTTTGCTTTAAAATCGTTTGCCCGACGACCTTATTACTTTAACTTTTCTCGGATAAATAGTTTCCACAGCGTGCATAGTCTTTTTATAGGAGGGGTTATGATGCCTGGGTGAGTGGGTGTGAATGGTATGTAATCATAAAGTGGTTGCAGGAGTGAAACTGAATATGGCACACCGTCTCACATATACATGTGTAGAATTGGGAAGCAATGTTCAATACATTTAATAATTGTAGGGACCTGAGAAAAGCCGAATAATTCAGCTAGTTTCTCATATTTTCTAACATGTAGAATTTTGTGTTTGTTGTGCTCTTTTTAGCAAGTGTTTCAAGAAGACAAACAACATTGTAATAGAGCAGGTGCAATGCAAGTGAACAACTTATTAAGCTTTATGAAGAATATTCCTGAGGATTTATGTCTACAGCTTTTATGAATGTCAGCAATTTCATCTTCAATGCCAATAACAATATAGGTGTGCTAATAGTGATTACCTGAAAAGGCACACGAGAACCCATAATGGCGAAAAACCATATAGATGTCAGCTATGTAAGAAATCATATAATCTAGGTGGGTCATCTCAAAATACACATGAGAACACATACTGGTGACAAACCATACAAGTGTCAATTATGTGAGAAATCATATAGTCAAAGGGGTCATCTGAATAGGCACATGAGAACACATACTGGTGAAAAACCATACAGATGCCAGTTATGTGAGAAATCATATAGTCAAGGGGATAATCTGAAAACACACATGAGAACCCATACTGGTGAAAAACCATACAGATGCCAGTTATGTGAGAAATCACATAGTCAAGGGTGTCATCTGAAAATACACATGAGAACCCATACTGGTGAAAAACCATACAGATGCCAGTTATGTGAGAAATCATATGGTCAAGGGTGTCATCTGAACATACATATGAGAACCCATACTGGTGAAAAACCATACAAGTGCCAGTTTTGTCTGAAATCATTTGCCTATCGTAATGCTCTGAAAAGTCATATAAAAGTTCACACTGGCGAGAAACCATACTTATGCCAGTTATGTAAGAACCCATTTAGTCAAATGAGCAATCTGATAGTGCACATGAGAACCCATACTGGCGATAAACCATACGGATGTCAGAGGTGTCGCAAATCATTTGCTGATGGCGGTTACCTGAAAAGGCACATGAGAACCCATACTGGTGAAAAACCATACAAGTGCCAATTATGTCTGAAATCATATAGTCAAGCATGTAATCTTAAACTACACATGAGAACCCATTCTGGCGAAAAGCCTCACAAGTGCCAGTTTTGTCTGAAATCATTTGCCTATCATAATGCTCTGAAAACTCATATCAAAATCCATACTGGCGAAAAACCATACATTTGCCAGTTATGTAACAACTCATTTTGTCAAAGTGCCAATCTGATAGCACACATGAGAACCCATACTGGCGAAAAACCATACAGATGTCAGATGTGTCAGAAAGCATTTGCCCATCATTGTCATATGAAAACACATATGAGAACACATACTGGTGAAAAACCATTCATCTGCCAGTCATGTGAAAAATCATTTTCGGATGAAAGTCATCTGAAGAATCACATGAGAATTCATACCCTTGAAAAGCCATATAGTTGCCAGTTATGTCACAAATCATTTGTGGATAGTTCTGCTTTGAAAAGGCATGTGAGATCCCACACTGGAGAAAAACCATACATGTGTGTAGTCTGTAATAAAAGCTTCAAAGAGATTAGAAGTCTAAAGGAACACTGCAGAAGAACTCATGCAACTTCGAAGCAACACAGCGAAAATAAACCTCATAGCAAGAACAGTTCTTCAACAATTCAGTTTAAATTTCATGCTGGAACACAGCCTCAAGATCATCAGATAAAAAGTGAAGTCATTGCTAACAGATCTGATTATTTCATCAGTTTTATTAGTACAAGCGTTGTCGATGAACCAAATGAATGTTTATCAATAAGCATTTCTCCAGATTCTAGTGGAATTAAAGGTTCTTTACTGAAGATTAAAAATGTAAAGTGTCTGAATATTGGACAAATCAAATCTCCTGTGGAAGCAGAAGCGTCTTTGTCAAAATCTTTTGGATGTGGCTTATGTGAGAAGTTGTTTGAAACAGAGACAGAATTTCTAGAGCATTGTTCATGCCATCGATTTTCTCCGCCTAATGACTTATTTGCTAACATGTGCTGAATAATGATTTCACATAGAGTTGTTGTTTTATATAAATGAAGGTTATTATATTAATTCATAAAGCCTTCATACACAAGTGAATTAACTTTGTAGGTCTACCACTTTCGTTTTAGGATATTTGCCGTCGACAATTTTATGCGTAGAGATTCCATAATCTCCTTCTATAGGAACCGCAACTGTAAAAGAATGCCTTCTTCTCAACTAATTGTAAGGCTGCGAATTTGCTGCAGGTCATCAAAATGAAGTTGTATGCTATGTTTAGAAAAGTCGCCCGTAGAGTCTTTCGTGTGAGTTCCACTATGTGGCAACTTTATTATTACTTAGGCGCACAAATGCTTCTGCTGGGTTTCATATTCAACAGAGTGAATTGCTGTACGTTGTGTAAAATACTATTATAGACTGGATACTCGCCATATTGTCGTTGCATTCATGATATATTTTAATATAATTAGTTAGCTATTTAAGTTATGAAATTGATTAGCTGATGAAGTGACACAAGTAATTAGCTAATTCTTCTAAGGTTATACGTGTTTGACATTGTTTGTTCGCTTCGAAAGTTGAAAGTGTCGTATATGGGAGTTGATGACGTGCGTTTGGGCGTGTGGTGATTTAGAATTTGTTTTAGCGTCTTGCTATCAATACTCTAGTGTGTGGTAGTTTAGGGCGTCTTTACGTTTTGTTTTTTTGGGCTATAAAGGTGTTCGATTACATTAGGCTGCAATAAATCCTGAATATTGGGTGTTTTATTGTCATTTCTGCGTTATGTTATGATAGGCCTACACTTTATTCTATCCTCATGTTTTAAATTAACATGCTGGAGTAGTAAGAAATTGAATAAACTAGGACAATTGACCAATATTATGGTCTATTCACCACCTAATAGGTTATAAAACGTATTATTAACCTATAATTAGGTTACAAAATCACCAAAAATCACAACAACCCACATCATGGTTCTAATACCAACCAAATAGGCCACCATAAAATTGAAAAATGAGCCACAATTTTCATGCACAAACCATGGTCAAAACTTCCGCCAATAGGTCAAAAGTCATGCGAATTTCCAATAGTTTCGATGATGAGTCATTGCTCAACAAAAAAAACGTTCTTTCATATATAAAATGAATGAAAATATTTTTCCTTTTTCACTTAAAGGAATGCCAACACAATATAAAATGGAATACATGAAAAAGACTGTTATTGAATTAAGAAAAATTGCGAAACAGAGCGGAATTGTTGGTTATACACGACTACGAAAAGCGAATTTGATTGCTAAAATTGAAGCTCACGGGGCTCAAACACTCATCCCCTCATATTTTACTCCAATCTCATCCAATGCTAGTTTGATGAACGCACCCGTTCCCGACATTAGAGTTCCAACACTCGTTCCCATGCCAGCTACGACAGCACGAAAAATATTCGTTAAGACTTAGTCTGCTATTAATATATTCGCAGAGTGGATTGAAGGGTACATACCTGAAGAACCAAGGAAAAAGGTTAACGAGAATATAGAAGCACTGAAAGCTAAAGTGAATTCTATATTCGGTAAAATTCTTATGAAAACACGCGAAATAAAAGAGACAGCTACATCTATCAAGGGCTTCACGAAACAATACACAGTCGAACGAGCAAACGAATTGACGCCATATCTTTTCTTGACACCGTTCGAGCACAGGCGGTAGACTTGTTGACTAAAAATCGACAGACTAAGGTTAATTTCATCCTTACCTGCACAATGGAGCGTATTGATATGAAATCCGGGCAAGTATATACCGAGGATTTTCCGTTTCGTTCAAAGACTGAGGTGGTTCTAGACTCCACCGATACAAGCGAAATTTAGCCTGTTCTCGTAGTTGCTTTGTGGAACGTTGATCTAATCGAATCGGCGAGGAAACTATAAATTATTTCAGAAGAGTTTTTCTAAGAGACGAGTTGCCGAAGAGGCCGAGAGCGAACGAATGTGGCATCCTTAATCTCGATGATTCTGACGGTAAAGGAACGCATTGGACGTGTTGGATCAAGCGCGCCAATGATAAGATTTATTTCGACAGTTATGGACTTCCTCCTCCTACTGAATTGATAAATTATCTACAAAGACCGCTGTTTTACAGCAGCGAATGAATACAACCTAACGGTGAAGTGTATTGCGGTCATTTATGTTTGCATGTATTGAAGAAGACGATCAACCATGGTTGCAAATTTCAAGAAGTCGTAAACGAATTGTATTAAATAATAATATTGTATATCTAAAATGCCTGTTGATAAATTTGGACGAACTGATACTGGATCAACTCAAAGAATAATTTCTGGAGGTGTTACTCTATCTCAAGCGAGTAATACATTTCTAAAAAGAGATGGAACGAACGCAATGGAGGGTGATTTGGAAATGAGCGGCAACTCGATAAAAGGTTTACCAACTGACATTCATCCACCAGTCTTAGCCAGCCAGGCTGCGAGCTTTGGACAAGTCGAAACCTTAGTCAACCAAGCGATAACGAATAATTCTGCCAGCGATTACCTGAGAACATTCGTGACAGCGGCTCCAACCATGACTTATGATACAACGATAATAAACGGTTTTACTTACGAAGCTAGTGCTAGCAGTTTTCGCAGTGTGCACGGTCAGGAATTCAGTCCGTGGAGGGCTTTTCAAAACGCTTCTCACTACCCCGATATTTGGGTCTCCGAAACAACCGCAAATGTTTTGATACAGATGAAGTACCCCATTCCTCTATCAATGTCGGGATTTTACATCGTCGCTAGCCTTTCTGATAACAAACATATTACCAGTTGGAAAGTTCAAGCTAGTAACGATGGAATAGTATTTACAGATATTCTAACCTCTCAAACGAATGTCCTCCATTTTGGAGTTTTGATAAAGTTTACATTTCCCCCTTCAACTAATTACGCGTATTGGAGATTTCATATTATATCCACGGGTCCTGGTGCTGAAACAGCTTCCGTCTGCATGCTACAGTAGAAACCAACGCTGGCCGATCTCACACGAGGAAGAAAATGTTACGTCGGTTACGTGCCTAGATTAACTTCGGACACTAGTAATTATGGTTTTCAAGCGAACGCCAGTGCCTAATCTCCGCATAACAAAGCCTTTCATGCATTCAAAGATGAAGGAGAATGGGTGTCTGAGGTTAGCGCAACCATGGAAACGTGGATATCTATCAAGTGCCCAACCCCAGTAAGAATCTGGAAGATCGGCTTGAGGGGGAGAAAAAAAACAACGAAAGAATTTCCGACTGAAGAATAATCGCATACAATTATGAAGGACAAGAGGTTATTATTTACACGTCGCTTAATAACACTTATTTAGGAAATACTTACCAAGGATTCTTAATCGAATCAGTTGGAAAATATCAGACCTATAAGTTAGATTGCCTCCAGGCTGAACCGGGGAAGCCAGGTTTAAGCGTGATGCAGTTATGATGATTAGATTCGCTACGATTTTCAATGAGAAACATCATTGAAAATTTAAACCACAAGATCAACAACTTCGTTATTTCCAGAAACCACGATATACGACGTGCTGTAACCCGGTTCCGTTTCTATCCTCGTTTTTGTAAAAGTAAATGTCTTGTCCATTTCCAGCTTGTCGTGAATGGGCGTATCCCACGACCCCTCGAATACGCTCATGTAATATTCCGTCTCATCCGGCGCCTCTACCGTAATCAGGTAGAAATAGCCTACTGTACGGTACAGATATTAACTGTGTAAACTACGTCTTCTTCCAAAGTTTCGAAATCTATAAATTTACGAGTTCCCATTTATTATTAGCCAGGATAAAACTTTATGTCAACATCTTAATTTCTTTTCTATTTCTCCATATTTTACAGTTGGAACGACGTATCGTATTCGTGTCGACTTTTAACACCATACTCGCCTTATACAACGACGGGTAGACGACTGTTTCGTTCGTGTCGATATCTAAAATTTCTACGCGTATGGGATTATTTCGAATCGTTTTTAGATGCTCGCACTCGGGTAACACATCCTTTTTCTCCTTCACCGGCGCCTTCAGTTCTGATTCCGATAAAATACTCTTCTCAACTAGTATTTTTAACATTTCTGGTTTATTCATATAACTCGGCTTTATTCCATTTTCCTTTAATAGCGATATCAGTTGTGGGAGTTTCCTTTTTTATAATAGACAATTTTTTCTTTAAGTTAGAATAACGAAGAAGAAGAACATTTTTGAAAAAGGTTTTACACCTAGATGGACAGAAGAGATCTTCACAATTTCAAAGATTCAATACACGGATCCACCAACTTATAAGATCACTATTTATAATGGTGAGGAAATACAGGGCTCATTTTTCGAACAGGAGCTACAGAAGACTACTCAAGATATATTTAGAATAGAAAAAGTTATCAGGAAACGGGGAAACAAGTCGCTGGTGAAATGGTTGGCTCATCCTGAATCATTTAATTCCTGGGTTGATAATGAAGACTTGGTGGCCACGTGATGACTCATCATCGAAACTATTGGAATGGTTTGGTTATCCTGAGTCATTTAATTTCTGGGTTGATAATGAAGACTTGGTGGTCACGTGATGACTCATCATCGAAACTATTGGAATGGTTTGGTTATCCTGAGTCATTTAATTTCTGGGTTGATAATGAAGACTTGGTGGTCACGTGATGACTCATCATCGAAACTGTTGGAAATTCCCGTGACTTTTGACCGGGGGGGGGGTTTCTGCATACATTGTGGCTCATTTTTCTGGTGGCCTATTTGGTTGGTATTAGAGCCATGATGTGGGTTGTTGTCATTTTTGGTGATTTTGTAACCTAATTATAGTTTAATAATAAGTTTTATAACATATTAGGTTAGTGAATTGACCATAATATTGGTCAATTGTCCCAGGTAGTTCACTTTCCTACTACTATCATATATAGTATTAATAATAGAACATATTATGGTGTCATTCATGCTGGGACCATGTGGAATTATTATCGAAAAATTTGGCATCCCAATAGGCATAGGCCTATATAGGCTTAGCGGGATTTTATCTCTATCGGGTCTTCTTTCAATTACCTGTTACTTGTTAATTTTTGTTACTTATTCGTTAACTAATAATTATAACTGTTGCTGTGCCTCATTCTATGGTTACAATAAAAGGCTTGTTGTTTGAGTCAGCGTGCGTAAAGGCCGTCCATAAATTACCATACCCAGTTAAGGGAGGGTCAGGGCCGTATTATCCATTTGGCTGACTAGGGTGAAGCCTTGGGGCCCACCAAGAGCAGGGGCCCATACGGCATCGCCGGTTAATGACGGCAGTGGTTAGATTTTGTAGCATAATCAAGTCCATTGATACCGTCATTTTGGTGGACATTTAAATTCAACCGTGGGAACTTTTAGTCAATGCCCTTGGTGGCCTGCCTGTTATCAAACGCTGCTCACGATTGACAATAGATGGTCTATCCCACTCTGATGTTTCAAAGGCAATCAGCTGTGGCTAAAATATATGAAAAAATAAAGATGGTTCTAGATCAATTTAGAGCAAACTTGCACGACAAGAGGCAAGGGGTATCTTTTTCAAGTCGAATACCTTGGAAAATTGCATGTCACGATAAGCTTTCATCAGACAATCATAAACCTGCAGAGCACAAATATTGATCTGAACGATGCTGTGAAACTCTTTAAGGTCATTGAGTAATTAAGTCACCAGTTGATGAGATACTTTTGAGGACTTTGAGGAGAAAGTATCGTATTCATCTTGAAAAGGAGCTGGTGTACAAAGAAGATACCCAAAGAAAGAAAGAAGGTCGTGTGAATCTCCGGCAAAATTATGGAAATTTTGAGGATGAGCCCTATCGCTTTTTCAGGGAAGGAGATTTTTAGGGTTACGGTGTTTCTTCTCATGATCGATCACTTGTTAACAGAAATTCAGAAAAGGCTGGAGGCATATGGTGTGGTTTCTGGCATATTGGGCTTCCATTCAAAATTCACCTCGGTTAATGGTGACTAACTGAGGGACGTGACCGAGAGACTGGTACCCAGAAGACTTCAATACCAGCACCTCTGAGGAAATTATTCATTTCAAAGAGTACATGAACTACCATGAATCTAATGCTTGGCTATTTCAAAAAGGTTAAAATAATGGGACCTTTATTGCATTGAGAATGCTTCAAACTATTGTTAGCAATGAAATGCAGAACACTTTCAAACATGTAGGCCAAGACCTACATTTGTTTACGCATTTCCTTCATTGTTATTATTAGCATACGGCTGTCTGACAATATATTATTTTCTTTCTTACTCTATTTAGTACTCCTTTGTAATATTATTTTAGTAAATTGCACGAAAGGAGAGCGTGAAATTCGCGGTGAAACTGGGAAGGGCGTTATAGACGTCAAGCCTCAAGGGGCCCAAAGAAACTCGAAGCCTAGGGGCCTTGCCATGGGTTAATACGGCTCTGGGGAGGGCCATACATCTGTGACGAGGGGAGGGTCTAATAAATGTGACGTCACATCATCACATCTAAATGCGCATCTTTGTTGAAAATTTTCATTCAATTAAAACAAATTCCACTTACTTAACAGTAGGCCTAATGTTTGCCACAGCTTAAGAACACTAATAATGAATAGTGCATTCTTATTTTATGGATTGTTTACTTTTGCGCTTTGTAACTTTTGGGGTTTTGGAAGTGAAGCATGGAACCATTCTGTAACACACAAGCAATAATTAATTATATCCGCCAAAATGCATCGGTCAAAGAGAGCGATGCACGTCGCCAACGTGAAGTAATGGTAGTTATCGCAAACGAAGAAATAGAGATAGCGTTAGAGTATATTGGATAGACGAAAAAGAGCTGGATCTGAATGGAATGGCTATTGGACAAAAAGATGATATTCAAGCACTCCCTATATTTTCCATGACGGAGCATTTTGCTTCTCCGTGGGAGAACTGAGAAGTATAAAATATGGATTGTTTCAAGTTATTGTTATTACACATTTTTTAATAAAAGTATACTGATTCTACCAGAGCTTTTCATCTTGGGGAATGCATAATGAGTGTGATAATTATACTTTCTCAGTATTCTTCACTCATCTATATTTTCAAGTCTATTTACAGCTACAAATACTTTTTCAGAAATAAAAAAAAATTCAGGTAACATTCTGAACATCTGAGCTTCCTAAGGGTCATGACTTTTGTGATAACGTCTGACGAGAAAGGAAGTAAAAATTCGCCCACATTGCGTGACGTCATTTACGAACGGCCCCTAAGTAGAGTGTGGCTGCCATTATTATAGTTCAAGCATGCATAGAAATTTCAATTGTAATTCGCCTTTTGTAGTTTTTTTGATTTCGTTAACAAAGTAAGCGCGACTGCCGATTTATCCTGCAAACGTCCCAGATATGGTCACACACATAATCTAGGTCAATGACCCACTCTTCGTCGGTTTCATATTCCTTCCACATAACTCCCAGATTGAACCCAAATAACTGTTAGACGAAGTCGTTCAATGGAGACTCCGATGGTTTGGACATGCAGAGAGAGGGAATGCCAGTTGACATAATCCCACTCAGTGCGCTACGTAAAAAAATCGAAGGAAAGCGAAACAAAGGCAAACATTTCGTCGACCCCCTCCCCTCATCACACATCGTCACAAATACGTGACTCCCTCCCTAGACGTCATTTATGGACGGCCGCATATTATATCAAACAGTAAAGAATAAGGAAATAGTGGAGCACAGAAAGAATCATTAATTGTCACTTTCATAACATAATTGATAGCAATTCAACATTCTAACAATTTTACGAGAAGAGTGCAGTTATGTGCTGTGTGCTATGTGCTGTCTAACTTACCACTGATTCATCTACATCAGAAGGCATGCTGTATATGCTGCAAAAGTATACGAAAATGAAGGTGGTAGGCCTACAAGGTACGAATCGTCAATTCTGAGGTAACTTGTCTTAATGTAATTATGTGGAATCAGAATTCAGAACAAGTCAGCAAAGTCGTTAGTTTGAGAAAACCGATGACCAACACAATGCACTAGAAAGTGTTTCTCTATTTGAAACAATTCGTCATATATGCCACATCCAAAATATTTATACAAACACGCTTTATCATCCACAGGAGAGGAAGGGATGGACGAGAGGAAGGGTGGACGAAATATGACGTCACATCAGTAGATCTAACACAAGCATGCGTAATTTTGTTAAAGACTGTCACTATGCTAATTAAGTTCCACTTAATTAAGTTTCACTTAATTAGCAGTAACTTTTACCACCATATAAGAGTGTTGATCGGAGAGACGAAGAAGGGATGGATCTGAATGAAATATCTATTGAACAGGATGATGAGATCCACGTTCCTCCTATTTATTCCATGAAGGATTAGGCTAGGCCCATGTATGTATGTATGTATGTATGTATGTATGTATGTATGTATGTATGTATGTATGTATGTATGTATGTATGTATGTATGTATGTATGTATGTATGTATGTATGTATGTATGTATGTATGTATGTATGTATGTATGTATGTATGTATGTATGTATGTATGTATGTATGTATGTATGTATGTATGTATGTATGTATGTATGTATGTATGTATGTATGTATGTATGTATGTATGTATGTATGTATGTATGTATGTATGTATGTATGTATGTATGTATGTATGTATGTATGTATGTATGTATGTATGTATGTATGTATGTATGTATGTATGTATGTATGTATGTATGTATGTATGTATGTATGTATGTATGTATGTATGTATGTATGTATGTATGTATGTATGTATGTATGTATGTATGTATGTATGTATGTATGTATGTATGTATGTATGTATGTATGTATGTATGTATGTATGTATGTATGTATGTATGTATGTATGTATGTATGTATGTATGTATGTATGTATGTATGTATGTATGTATGTATGTATGTATGTATGTATGTATGTATGTATGTATGTATGTATGTATGTATGTATGTATGTATGTATGTATGTATGTATGTATGTATGTATGTATGTATGTATGTATGTATGTATGTATGTATGTATGTATGTATGTATGTATGTATGTATGTATGTATGTATGTATGTATGTATGTATGTATGTATGTATGTATGTATGTATGTATGTATGTATGTATGTATGTATGTATGTATGTATGTATGTATGTATGTATGTATGTATGTATGTATGTATGTATGTATGTATGTATGTATGTATGTATGTATGTATGTATGTATGTATGTATGTATGTATGTATGTATGTATGTATGTATGTATGTATGTATGTATGTATGTATGTATGTATGTATGTATGTATGTATGTATGTATGTATGTATGTATGTATGTAACAACGAGGATTGAAATCCGAATGAATATTTCTTCACTATTAAGCCTGCCAATTGTACCTATAATTCCTTCTGTTCCTGCACGCAGTGTATACTGAACTCAGACCTGTCAAATTTTCTATTTATGAATGTTAATGTCCGGAGTTCAGTTGGAAAAGTTTCATTATTAGAGGACCTAATCTGCTCACAGGATATAACTGTAAACCTATCGGAAACCTGATCTCATCTGATCTCACTTGTGATATGAAAATGTTGGGTTACAACTTCGAATCTCAACCAGGACTAATTAAGTGACGGTGGGGTAGGCCTCATTTATAAGAAAACAATAAGTAAAGATCTACCGTACGACACAAACCATCTGATTAATTTCATATCCATAATTGGGTGACCATGCTTAAGGTAAATTCATTATTGTTTTCTTTATAACTAGGCCAATGTGTTGACATTTAGTTCCAGATTTAAAGTTACAGGATATTATAATCAAATAATATTGTTCATAATGATGATAAAACACTAAATAAACTCTGGCTGTGTATGTATGTATGCATGTATGTCGGCACATATGTCGGCATATAAGTCGGCATATGTTTATAATATATATATATATATATATTATTTATATAATGCATATATATATAGGCCTATATAATAGTGTTATCAGTCCACTTTGAAAGGCGGATATTTCAATCGCCGAAGATCCTGTCTGTAGGCTTCAATTTCCTTCAGTGCCTTGGACTACAATCATGATCATTTATTATAAATGGCAATGAATACAGACCTCAGAGCAAACCAGGCACTGTTCTGTGCCTATTTAGCGCAATACTGGCTGCCAACGGATCATAAGTGCATTATATTGGCGGATGTTATTGCCACAATGTTTAATCATGTATCTATAATCCACCCATCCGCCCATTCACTTACGGGATCAACCCGTATGGCCACCACCCTCATCGGTTGTTGCTTGGATGGCCTCTGGAATCTGTCACTAAACGGAATCCAGTTGAACTGACAAGAAGATAATGGTTAAATGGTTTTCCTTTTCCTATTATGCCTTTCCTCTTTTTAATCTTCCTACTTCTTCTTTTTTTCATCTGTCTCCTTTACTCTTACTTGCTTTCTTTTCCCCTTACCTCTTATCTCTCTTTCTTCCTGATCCTAATATAATTGCCTCTATATCCTCCTCTTCTAATTCCTCGTGTCTCTTCCCTCCATCCTCTTCCTCTTTTCCTCCCCCACCTCGTTTTCCCCATCCTCTATTCTTCATGCTTTCATTCTTCCTCCTCTCTTACATGTTCTTCCTTTCACTTTTTAAACACTTCCTCTTATTTTTTGGATCTTTTATTTCTTTTTTCTTTTTCCTCTCCTTTCTCTTTTTCATCATGCTCTTTTTCCTCTTCCGCTGTTGCATCGTCCTTCTCTCTGCCTCTCTGCCTCTGTCTCTGTCTCTCTGTGTCTCTCTCTCTGTATGTCTGTCTGTCTCTCTCGTTTTCCACTTCCTCGATTTTCTCTAGATTGGACTAAATCTAATGAAATCGTGAACTAGAAATTCAGACGTGTATGATAATGGCAACCTACAGGGCTCTGTAGCCCATTCGCAAGCGATGCGCTTTCCTCTTTCCTAACATGCTGGCTTTGATTCTAACTCTGTTTCCACTCTCCTTAACCGTGTCACGACAAATGGTTTACGGACAAAATGTTCAAAAACAAATGGTTCACGGACAAAAAGAGTGACGACACATGATTCACGGGAGATAGGTTATAGAAAAACACGCACGTTCGCATAAACATCAGATTCTGCTCCCTCTCTTCGATAACCTCTGACCAGCACTTATCTCAAACACCCACACACGATTCATCTCCGGAACAGTAATTACGCGGTATGGCACGAATTATTTCTGTAATTTTCCATCAAATGATTACCGAGTGATTGCTCGGAGCCCATTTAAATTGTGCCTGCATCGGTCTGAGCCAATGGGCAGGTAATAGCCGCCTAATTATTTCGGGGCAGAGCCTGAGCCCGCTTCCGAAGGGTCTATGGCAGGTTGAGTGCCGGATACCATCGGAACTCAGTCGTATGTTTAAAGAAGGAGGTGCAGTGGTGTAGCAGACCATAGACCTTTCGTCAGTTGGTGAGATAGACTCAAGCAATAGACGAAGATGGCGTTCTACAAAGGTCTCTGCATCCTTCTCGTTTTCTCGGTGTCTGCCATGGCAGGTAAGTACCGACGAAACTTTTAGAATATATTACTACACAACTGGAATGTATTTTCATAATGCTCTGTTAATTAACGATGGGACGCGGTGGCGTTGCGATATGCGCAGTGCTTTGCAAACGAAGGGTCGTAGATAAAACCCACCTCAATCCATTGCTTAGCGACCTTGGACCCTCACCCTTTTTTCTGAGAAAAAGTAGAAGCCTCCCACTCATCTATTCCTCGGGTGGCATATACATAGGCCAACAGACCTGCCCTAAAGCAAAGAACTCATCATCATCTGCCAACGAAGTTCAGATGTGTGCACTAAATCAATCAATTAATCGACCGATCTGAATTTTCATAGCAGAATGCGAGGCAGAAAGCAAGTTAAATAGGGCGAAAAGTCATACTGCACAGACTTCCTGTAGATAAATTGTGTGCACATGCCTTATATATGCATAAAAAAATTAAGCAGCTGAAAATCAATGATTAGGCTAATTATTTTCGCTCGTGCTTACACTTCGGAGATGCTACATGGATCATGCAGGCGGTCGCTTCTGGGGCCGATATTCCGGCCATGCAAAGCCCAACGAAAATAATTATACGGCCGAAGGTTCTTAATTCGCATATGCCTAAAAACGACACTAACTCTACTCATTAATCTAAGCGATCCTCACGATGCCTGACCTGATCCTAACCACTTCACGTCTTTTAAGTTATAATATAGGCCTATAAGTCGTGAAATGTTGAAGAATAATTTAAGTTTTTGACGGTGCGTATACGCGCCGAAGACTGCACATGCGAAAAGGTTATCTGTGGAATTTTCTAGTTCCACTTGTTGCGGCCGCATAAGTAAAATTTTCCGTAGTTTTGGCAGCAGAAGATAAATTAATCCAGCTTGGATAGACGCGCTACAATTCGCAGTTGCAGGGACAATGAATTACAGACTGATTATACACACGTTGTTTTCTTTTTGCTCTAGGTCTTTACGATCAGCTGCTGGAAGAAGACCGTGATTTCGGGTAAGTTCCTCCATTGACAGGGATGCTCGATATTGCAGTGGTTAGCGTGTTTGACTGTAAATCGAGAGATCTGGGTTCAAATAGGCGTACTAACGTTATGATTATTAAGATGCGAGATTTCTGCTTCACCTGCGCCACAAGCTAACTCATCCATGACGAGTGGGCCTATATTGACTGCTATACTGTCGGTGGAAAGATGAGAGCGCGAAGGAGACGACTTGCCACATGCTCTCGTATACCGGGGCTGAGAAAATGAAGTTGCCATATAACACTTCAAGCTGTGAAAAAGTTTTTCTATAAAGGGAGGCTTTTTATGAACAATATTGGTAAGAGAACTTTAGAATCCACCGCCCTATCTTTCATCTCATTATACCTGAAGTGCCTCAGATTTTCACCATTTGGAGTTCAAATTGACGGATGGTGGAATGCCCGTCAACATTACCTATGGTCGCATATGAAACAAACCGAATAATTTGAACAGTTATAATAATTTTTTTATTGTATTGTAGACTACGGTATATAATGCTATAATCCATGTTATGCAATACCATGCTATGTTATGAATTGTCATATTAGGCTACGGCATATTATGCAGTATTATTTAATGATTCATTATGTTACGCTATACAATAATATTATACAATACAATGCAATGCAATACAACTAAGCATTTATAACGCGCTTTAACAAAACAAGTCTTGCACGAAAGCGCGTTGCGCTGCATTCCTGGCAGTGCCGCATTAACCATGTTGCAAAAGTTTCAATTGAAACGGGCCTACTCGCAAAGTTGACAAATTAAGGGCCTATAGTCAAATTGACAACGAATTAACGAATTGACAGTTTGCTGGCTAAAATAGAAGATAGCTCACAGACTCGAAAGTAATACTGCAACTAGGCTAGAATTGGCCTATAAACAAAATCTGTTTTGCTCGATTTGAGATTTAGGCTTACTTACACATTTGACTCTTTTTGCGCAAGTGGGACTGTTATCATATTAATGAAGTTTCTAAAATTTCAATAAAGGAAAGATATAACTACAGACTTTTACAGTTAGTAGTTACAGAAAAATAAATAATTAAGCCTGCCATAGTTAACAAAGAAGAAATTTTAATCTGGCGCACAGAAGCGCCATAAGAAACTTCTTATTTTAATAGACAGCAGAATGTCAACGTGGCGCAATGGATCAATATGTTAAAAGATTTGAACCTTGTAGGGGTTCTATGATATTGACAAACTATTTTTAAAAGAACTTCGATCATTACCGACAAAGGAAACACCACTGCAAATGTGAAAATTGTTGAATGAACATAGAGATCGGTTTTTCAAACGCAGTTTCTAAGTGCAGCGATTCTCTTTCAGTCATCTCAAACGCATTAAAAATGCTGTCAGATTAACCATGGGTCAAGAAAGATCAAACACCCTAACATCTATGGACATTGAATGCGAAATCGTTCAAAGCCTTAATTTTCAATGTATAATTGATTCTTTCTAAGCATCATAGTTCCGTCGTCGAGATTCTTAAGATTTATATATAGGCTATAGGCCTAGGTCTACGGCACAGAGTGAGTAAAATATAGTGCAGGCCTATGCGTTGAACCACCTTTCAACCAAATTTTAATTAAAATTTTATTAGGTTAACAATTACATTATCTGTAACAATGCCAGCTTGATATGGATGTGACACTAGATATAGTATAATAATAATTGTTGCCTTTGTAAATTTTGTCTATTGTAAATATTTATCGACCTCTTGTAAAAAAAACTGCCATTAAGACGAATAGAATTAAACCAACATTATTTCATGTTTCTTTATGCAAGCATCTAAGCCTAGGGGCCTACACTTTATATTGAAAAGGGCCTACAAAAGCTCTGATTCCTAGTCAAAGCTGCGGGAAAATAGATAAGTCTTTTAATTTTTGTTATTTCAATCCCATGTAGGATATTATGCAAATGGTTTGTTATACTCAATTATGTTATTCATTGTTATATTTTAAACTATGCAATTACATCCATTGTTGTGCAATGTTATGTCATGTTACACCACGCTATGTTAATACCATTTCATGCTATTCAATGCTATTTTAAGCTGTATCATGTCATCCTATATATGTTACTTAATGTTGTGTAGTACTGCGGTGTGCTTCACTACGATGCGTTTCGTTATGCCATGTTTGACTATGGAATGCTATGTTGTGGTAGAGATGATGACGAGAGATCGTTGGCTCTGGAGCTGCGCAGCCTGAGAGAGAGACGCGTTAAGGCCTTTGAATGTAACAAACTGGGCGAAGGCTGCAGAGGTGTCATACCCTGCTGCGGGACTCTGCAGTGCTACTGGAAGGATGGGCACAGCCTCACAACGGTAGGAGGGCACGCTAGACCCCTCTAAGACCCACACATACACACATACGTACATAGTTACACACTTGCCCTAGAGATGCGACTGCTGCCGAAGAGTAATGCGCCATTATTTTACCAGTTGTCCCAATGATCTCAAACTTCAATCTATTATATCCTTAATACTGCTTCTCGTCTCGAGTCGTCTGATAGATGGCCAGAGGCGACGATCTCGTTTGACAGATGTGGGAGACACCCAATGAGAGGGGTATGAAATGTGGGCGGCCAAACGTATAGCGTGTCCCCTTTCGTTCAAAGGTGGGGGACATGTCCCTCTCGAGCCCCCCGGGATCGCCGCCTCTGTAGATGGCATTCCAAAGTGTGCCCCTATTTCAGGCTTTATTCGGGACTCGTCTTCATTGGCTCCCTATTCGAAACCCATTCCCTTATGCGAAACTGCCTAGTTGGGGTGGCCCCCATCTACCCGAGGGTTTTCTGCACTTTGGTGTCACCTTTCAATTAGACTTTATCTGCATGGGCCTCATTGCGATCTTCCACTCGCGGCCTGCTTGATGTTCCGAGCATGCGCTCTGCTGCGCCCAGTCGAAGAGCTTCGTCTATGCTTTCCCTTCAGCTTGGAACTGTCTTCCACAGTCCCTTGCCTGGAATTACTGCATGACCCTCTGACATTGTCAGTTTCAGAGACGCCTTAAGGCTATATTCTGTTCCTTTGCCCAGGTACAGGCGCCCGTTGAGAGCGCTGCTGATTTGAACGGCGCTATATTAATGTTTGATTACGCATTATTGCATTGCATTACATTCCATTACATTAAGACTCATCTGTATCGTAGTCTGATTGAGCTGGGACCGCCTCCGAGTTAACTTCCGTGGAAATGTTAAATATATATAATTATGTTAAGATGATAGAACGAATGAATTGTGTGTTTTCTGTTGCCTGGAATAGCCTCCCATTGGATTTTCGGCTCTTGCCTAGGCACTCTTTATTCCGTTCTATACCACTCTTAAGTCTGCGTATTTGGCCGAGGTTTGACCGGGAGCGCCTCTGAGTAGCTTTCTTGAAGATGCGCAATATCAAGTTTCATTGATTGATTGTACGCGTGACCTGTTGTTTCTTATGCTTCCTCAGCCTGGCGTCTGCGTTGAATGCATTGGGCGCGGTCAGACGTGTCAGCGCGATGCCTCCTGCTGCACTGGTAACGTCTGTCAAAAGGAGAAGTCGCTCTACACGGACGGAAGCTGCGACAGTCCACGGCCGGCAGGAGGGTCTTGCCACGAGGACGACCAGTGCGCCAGCCACAACTGCCGCATCAGCGTCTGGGACCAGATCAGGAGAAAAGAGGGCGCCTGCGCATAGGCTGCATGGTTGCCATGACGACAACAGCAAGGCGGAGGTTAAGGAAAAGAAGACATTTATGTAGCTCATGAAATTCTTTTAAAGTAATTAAAGAGATATCAAGTCTGTAATCGACCATTTGTGTATTTTCATTAATATGATAAAATTGACTAAAGATCTTCCACAATATATATATATATTTATGAATGTTTATATATAATTGTATTATATATGATAATATATATATATATATATATATCATATAATTGTTATATACCACACTAAATATTTACATTAATTATGATATAATATTATTATATATCATTTATTGTATATCATATGCTAGATATTATGTCTACACAACCTATCATATTATTTTGAATTATGTGTGCAACGTGAAAGACATTGAAGTCTAGTTATGGCAAGTGTAGTGTTAAGCTTTCTGTTGTACGCGTTCTCCCAGTTTCAGGACTTGACCATAGGATGAGTGTGGCGTCGGCAGGTATAGATCAGATGACGATGGAAATTACCTCAGGGCCCTCGCTACCACTAGTGCTGTAACTGTTATTACTAATGCTTTAATTTTTTAACATGGGTGAGCGGAAAATACTGGAATGAGAACGGGCTTGATGTGCATAGAATAGATTGACCGCAGCTGATTATTGTTTATGTATGCGTTACTACGTTACTTAAACGTATTTAACAGGAATAATTTATATACAACAACAACAATAATAATAAATAAATAAAATTTGACAAATTGGTTTGAAATTCTTGTTGTATGTGCATCGTAGACAAAGTATGCATGTATGCATGTACCTGGCTAATTATATAGCGACTTATAGGAACCTCTCGAAGGCACCATTACCTGCCCTAAGCTCGTTTATCTGTACACCCCTCCGGTTTTCCGCTTAAAACGTGTCTCCTATTCAAGAATTTATACTCTCTGATTATTCTATTGTCAATTCCCTACCTGAACAACATCCACCTCAATAGCTATTACCAGCGGTGTATTGCCAAATTTGTAACAAAGGGTTCGCAGTTAGTATGTCCCCTTATGCCATATCGGTCACCGCCACAGTCAGTCAAATTACGATTAGGGGGTCTGGCGTCTGGGCCCACGAAGCTCCTTCAGGGGAGTTTCGGGTCCATCCGCCAAGCATTTTTAAGTGTTTGACGTCAAATGGAGCAAGTTTTTCTATTTCTTTTTTGTTTCGTAGGAAGTCTTTAGAATAGTCTTTTTAGTACATCTAGCCAGTGACTTGCTGTTCTGAGTTTCACTTTTTTGCTTAGAGCTGAATTTCGCTATATTTTTGCCGAAAGGCTAAACTGTAAAGTAATATTTATGCAATTTATATAAAAATTTGTAGAAACGGACATTTTTTTCAATTAAAAAAATTTTGATTTTTTTAAAATTAGTAGTTGATTTTAGGCATATTTATTATTTTGAACTAACGGTTCGCACAAACCTGACCGAACCGGCTCCAAACCACCGCTGGCTATTATGCCTATCTGGCGACCGGACTCGTATCTCCTACTGACTACACTTTGCTTGGATAGCGAAGATCAGCGTCGCCCTCCTCCTTCATCCAGGCTTGGAACTGGTACTGTCAGAAAGAAATAGAAGAGTGACGGAATTTGATGACTATAATTCGGTCTCTGTGTTGTTATGGTTTTGGCAACGCTTGAGTCATAGGTCGACGCCTCTATTTGCTTGATAGGCCTACAGCCTATTATGCAAACAGATACATAATTGGCAGATATGCGACGAATTAAGAGCATTCACAATGTCAATGAAGTTCCTGTTTATTCCATTTATATGCATGGCTAATAATTATACGGTACTTGCTCGCGGGAAAACACATTATGCACATCTAAAAACACCTATACAAATACTGCGTAATAATGCACTTCAAACGTGATAAATCCGTGATAAATATATATGTGGGTCGACGCAGCATTGTGAGCAGCATAGGGCTAAGACGAGGCGGATGGTAGTCAGCGGTGTAGCAATTGGATAATGTTTTGACGGTGAACTTGACTCGTGTGTGTGGCTTTTGGAATAATCTTTTGGAAAACTTATGGTTCAGGTTCCTGCACTGAGAACATAGGCGAAGACTTGGTCTTGGGTTGGGGAGGAGGAGGAATTATTTTGTATTTGAGGGGAACAGATTGACAAAGTTGTCAATTACTAGACATAAATGCAACAAAAAAGGATGCAGAAGAAATGTGTAACATTTATGAGATAAAAAGTTATGAATTTTTGTGTGAATATAAATAGGTACATCCCCTCTACTTGAAATTTAGAAGCAGACCGTCTCCTCGTGCCCCCGCCCCCAGTCTCTGCTTCTGACTGTGAAGCAAGCATTCTTGGTTTATCCACATCTCAACTTGCATGAGGTTCTACATTGGCTCCATATTATTTAATTAACTTCACTTATTGACTATAGGGGCCTACTTCTCAGGATTTAAAAATCTCAACTAGGTGTTAACTATGCGTTAACGATCGTGGATAAGATGGTGCTTGGTTTTCCAATTTCGCTCTAGAAGTTTGAAGTTGGGAGATCGCGATGCTAAATAGGGCCTACGACTAGCCTACTAGTGGACCTTGCCTCCAATAATCGCTTTGACTTCGTACAGTTGAATAAAATAGCATGCTGTTCAATAGTAAACATATTCATTAATATCGAAGCAAGGCTGTCATCATTGTGACAATCAAAACCATGACCATCTTGCTTGTTAATTCCGTCAGACAAACAGTAAAGTATTTAAAAAATGATTATAACCCCTAATTAGGGACTGTATAATAATGGCTACCATTTCATAACTATATATATATATATATATATATATATATATATGTTATGATTACATACAACTTAAGATAATTAATTATACATTAGTATGATAACTATTAAGCATTATTGACACAGATGCATTAAATTAATGACACAGATGAACAATTAGCTAAGTGCTTATAAGCTTGTTCAATAGAGAATTGATAATCCACTATATATCCCTACATTGTATGTATAATTAAAACGTAACGGACAACAGCAAAACAGTAGACAAAACCAGAGGCGTAGACACAGAGGGTCCGTAGGCTAATGCCTCCAATGTTATAGGGAATATTTTCTTAGTCTTAGGGGAAATATCTCACCTTCCTGACACTAATGGGGGACCGAGGATTTTCTTCCATCATCTCAGAGGGGATTGACACCGCTGGACAAAACAGAAGCAAACTCAGACAATGTTTCAACTACAGTATACTTAACCAGTTAAGGGGCCGTCCATGAATGATGTCACGCGCCTGAAGGAGGGGTCACACATTTGTCACGATGTGTGACGAGAGGGGGGGTGGTCGACGAAATGTGACGTCACATAATCACATCAAGCAGCAAAATGCGTGACTTTATTGAAAACTTTACTCAATAATTATCAAACAAGTTTCACATAACTAACAGCTATTGTTGCCATACTTTAGCACCCGCTAATTATGATAATTCCATTCGTAATGGTTGGATTGTTTTCTTTACACTCGGTGTCAATCTTGGGTTTGGAAGTGCGGCAGCCTTACTGTAACAAACAAGCAGGACTCATTTATCCCGACTAACCACACAGGTCACAGATAGTCGATGAAAAGAAGAAAATGGAGAGTGCGTGGATTGGATATTATTTATTCCATGAAGGAGCATTGTGCTTCACTGTGAGCGAATGGAGAGGCGCAATGTAGGAAGTGGTTAAATTTTGCCAGATCCCGCCGGTCTGAGATCCGGAACCTCTGATTTCAGATCCACCACCTCAACAATGAGATTCGCCACCTAACAGATGATATAAACCACCTAAATAGGCCTACATGTATTTTTTCAAAAGTCAACCATGCACACTTAGCTTCATTCAATTTAAACTTAACCGAATAATGCAAAAAGCGATTACATCATTCTGCTGAAGATTTGCTACTTAGCCTGACATAGGCTTTTAAAAGTAGGCCTAATATTACTAGATGTGTAGATCCGGCATCTCTTGATGAGAAATTTTATCACTGAGTATGAATTGTTTTGAGGGTTGCGGAGAGACATAATTTTATGAGAATGGAGGAATAGAGAGAATTGGCTTAAGGTATAATCATTGGTTTTGTGCGCCTAACGTAGGCCTACTGATCGGTGTCCGCTCGGTAATCCGAAGGTTCGATAGTCAGAAGGTTCTAATATTCTATAAGCTTCGACATAAATTAAACTAGAAGCTGGGTTAATTGATGAAAAGAATTTGTAAAACTGGGAGCTGAATTGATATGAAGAGAATCATGCCTAAATGTAAGCTGGATAAATGAAAAGAATGATGCAACCCAGCTTCTAGCCAAACATAATTCTTTTCATCAATCAATGCAGTTGCCATCAAAATCTCAATCTTATCACTTAGGCATACCGACCGGAGGCCATGCAATCTTCGGACTATCGAACCTTCGGACTATAGCCACAGAACCGACTGAACCTGCTCCTTAATTTATCGTGTAATTCTGTTCTTTTAGCATTTTTTAAATATAAGAAATGTTAATGGGACCATTAACAATTCGATAAAAATTAACATCTCATTCGCTAGATGACAGGCTCTACTAAAAATCTTGTCAACTGTTCATTCTACAAAAAGACTCTCATCGCACGCCATTTGTGCTGATCACAGATTGAACCAGATTGTGGAGAAATTGGAGTTTAATGCCAGACCTGGTTAGATTCTACAACTCTATAATTCTACAATTACGCAATTAATGGTAAAAGTGTATTTTATTACCTCGTGTGCTTGCTGTGTATTTTAGCATATTTAATTATTTCCGTCATTATATTATGTGTTTTGTAAGTAGAAACTTGATTGATGTTAATAACTGTGCTTAAATGGAAGCTGGATCGATCGAAAGAATTTTAAAAGTGTGTCTTAGAGTATTTAATTAAAAAAATTTTGATAAGAAATTCAACTAGATTCCATCGCGACGCCATTTTATCATCAATCGAACTTCTAATTATGAATCGGTTATTTTCATCGATACAGCCTCCAAGCTCATGCCTCGGCTATTGGGTTATTCCTCACGGCGAATCAGACGTGACTTCCGGTTTAGGGATAAAGAGACCTGAGCGAGACTGTGCTTACACATGAAACAAAGTTAAATTTGTCTATATTTTATGAAATTCAGTCATGGCCGGAAGAGTTAACAAGGCTAATAGTTTAGCATATCACTCAACTCAATTTACTTAAAGTCCACATACTAATTTAAAACAAGTCTTTAACTAATCAAGTGTGCAAATAACAAGATTTAAAAAATTAAAAGTTGTTTTTGGCATTATTTGTTTTTCGGTTTTATTTGTTTTTTTAGTTTTCCTTTGGATTTTGTCACAACAGTTGTTGTTGTCAAACGCTTTATTCCGTCGCCATTTGTGCTGCAGGCAGTATAAAATTAAGTGCACATTCGATTTTTTTGACAAACATGTTAGCATTCTAAACTTTTTGCATACATTTCAGCGAGCAAACATATTAAATTAGTGACAATATTATTTGAACCGAGTGGAATTTTTGTCTCAAACGGGCGGCAGTTATCCCAGTTTAAATAATTTTGTCAGATGGGAGATACATAGAAATTGATGAAACAAATCATATGAATTGGAGTCCCGACTGCTTAAGATGAAAATAATTATGCTTAAATTGAAGCTAGGTTGTTGAAATGATTTGTGCTTAAATGGATTGATTAAAAGAATCATGATTGAATGGAAGCTGGATTAATCAAAAGAATCATGCTTAAATGGAAGCCTGATTGATGAAAAAGAATATTGTTTATATAAAAGCTGAATTGATAGAATGAATCACGTTTAAATGGAAGCTGGATTGATGAAAATAATTGTTTATAATTATAATCGTCTAGAATTAATTACGCTAAAAAGCTTAAAGGACGAGATGGATGAATTAATTATGCTAAAACCTAAGATTATTGGATCATGCTTAAATAGAAGCTGGATTGATGAATGAATTGTGCTGTTTTGAAACAGCTCAGCGTTTTTCAATAGTACATTGCTGTTTTCGGGAAATTGTGCGTTTTGGCATTTTCAGCGTTTCTGGGATTCGGGTTGACCGTGTTTTGTTCGTGTTTCAGATGTAGTCGTAAATCATAAGTAATCTTCTATCAAACAAGTTTAGTTGTGCTACTTTTGGAAACTACCATGAAGATATGATATGATGTTAAGATGTTTAATTGATAATTCCCAGAGAATGTTGTGCTTCTGACTAAAGTGTTGAAGCAAGTGAATTAGTTAATGACTTCCTATAACTTTGATTTAGCATTTTTGCTGATTAGAAAAGAATCAGTATACTGTATTCAGTATACATAAAAATGTGTTCTACAATTTAAAAAGAAATAAGGCTGGAGATTGTACTGTTCTTTTTAGCGTATACATGAAACAGACAAGTTGCATTCTGTTATCATTTCAAAATTCACTTGCAAAACAAGGTCTTCATATTATTAACTTTATCATGGATATACCGGTTGATTTAATTATATACATCATTTTTTACAGTCAACAGTAGATTTTCAGTAAATTTTATGCTAAACGATTTCATTGAGGTGTTCTATTATACATTGGCTGTTATAGAGAATTTTCGGAATATGTTATCTACTCAAGAAGTACTACGACTGCCAGACGAATCACTAACCCTTCCTGTAAGCATCTGAAATACAAGCTTAAGTGAAGTCTTTGATTATGTTACATACTGAACAGAGTTGGTTTAGCAAAGGCTGTGTCAACAACAGTTGCAGAGAAATCTGGTGACTAGGGGAGCAAATCATTTTACCAGTTATTCCAGAAACCGTGTGCTCTGGGTGATCAATTGGCCACTCATAAAAGGATCCACATTGGAAAAAACAGTGATAGTAGGTGACTAACATGATGGCAACTGTGAGTAACGATAAAAGAGAAAATCTATACAGATGCCAGATATGTCCAAAGTCCTTTGATCAAGATACTAATCTAAGAAAACACATCAGAACCCATTCTGATGAAAAAGCATACCTCTGCCATTTATGTAAGAAATCATTTAAGCAAGGGTGTCATCTGAAAATACACATGAGAACACACACTGGAGAGAAACCATACAAATGCCAGATATGTAAGAAATCATTTACTGTTGGGAGTGGTTTGAAACACCATATGAGAACACACACTAGTGAAAAACCATTCAGTTGTCAGGTATGTCTTAAATCATTTAGTCAATGTGTTACTCTGGAAACACACATGAGAACCCATACAGGAGAGAAACCATTCAATTGCCAGTCATGTAAGAAATCATTCATTCGAGATAGTGATCTGAAAAGACACATGAGAACCCATACTGGTGATAAACCATACAAATGCCAGCTATGTTTGAAATCATTTACTGACGGGAGTAACCTGAAACAGCACATGAGAACCCACACTGGTGAAAAACCATACAGCTGCCATTTATGTAGGAAGTCATTTAATCGTGGCAGTAATCTGAAACATCACATGAGAACCCATACAGGTGAAAAACCATTCAAATGCATGCTCTGTCAGAAGCAATTTACAGCAGGCAGTAAACTTATGCGTCATATTAGATCTCATGCAGGAGAAAAGACATGCACGGATGACGATTGTAATAAAAGGATGAGCGAACTTGGATATATAAAGACCCACAGCAGAAACAATGTGACTGAGGAGCAACACACACGCAACAAAACGTATACAAAGAGCAGTTCTTCTGTAAAACAGTTTATGCTACACCAAGAAACTCCTGCACATGATCTCAAAATTGGAAGTATAGTATTTGCTGACCAGTCAGCAAAGTTAACCTCATTTGAGGCTACTGAGAAGCCAGATGAACTTTTCTTAAAGAACTTTTATCCTGATTCTGATCAACTTACAGATCCTGCACCACTTGTTAGAAATGGAGACTGTTTGTTTATTAACAGATTCAAATCTTCAGTGGATAAAAAAGTGTATTTCTATAAATCTTTTGGATGTGGTATATGTGACGAATTGTTTGAATCGGAGAAAGACTTTCTAAAGCACTGTTTTGATCATCGATTTACTCCACCTAACGAATTATTTGCTGACCTCTTCTGAAGTAAGAGTCCATGTAATCACAGTTTAAAATTATGATTCAGATTTGACGGGATACATGCATGCATAGTAGGGCTGTACCGAATAGGTGATTTTCACTATTCGGCCGAATACGAATAATTGGACGAATAGTGTAAAAATAGGTCTACCAACAAATTTCGAAATTTCAAGTGAGTAAAAGTTTCAGTTCAGTAAATTAAATACATAACCTAAAAGTGAAACGTTAACTACATGTAATGTATGCATCCTTATGCCCGTCTCTGTAAATAGAAATGGAACTAATATAAATAAACTTAGAAATGAGACGGCTGACCAGACAGTAGTGAGTTACTTCAGTCCACTCGAAATAACAGCCGCCAGAAACAGATATCATCTGACCACTATTCGTTTTTGGCCCAACCGCTACTATTAAGCCGAATGCCGAATTGCTATTTGGCCCACTATTCGGCTATGAAGCGAATATTCGATGCAGCCTTAATGCATAGATATTTAATTTAGCATTTTTTAGTTAACCCTTGAACGTCCTATGTTATTGATTTTTCCTTACATTTTACTGTGCTCTGGTACTTAATGAGTGTTAAGAATTATTCTAGGTATTGACAGTATACGCATTCTTTAAATTTGAGAGTTTGTGGCTATGTACCAGACAACTAAAGTTATGTAGTCTCACATAAATTTTGTTAGACTGAGCAATTGCTACTGGTATAAAAATGCCATTTCATGTTATTGTTACTTCAATTGTTTGACTCTACTGTTAAAATTAATATTCAGTTAGGCCTACTTAATTTGCATGTCGTTATTACGAAAGTTGCATTTGTAATATGTATCCTAAATATTCAGTGTTTTGTTGTCTAGCATTAATAATAATAACAACAGGGGACTTAGATGTGTTTATATATAAACCGAAAGAGATATGCGGTCTAGAGGTGACGCCAAGATTGTGGACAGAGGCATCACAGGTGGAAGGAAGGGAAGGTAGGGAGAATTAACGGATGGGTGTATTAAAGGGTCAGTCATTTTCTTGAGTTGGTCAGATTTGGTTGAAATTGAATGAGTATAATAGCCAAGGATAAGAAATATGAAAATACTATGGCATTTTGGGGACATATAGGAATGACGTGAGCAAATGCGGACGCGTAATGTACACCTGTCTTTGGCGCAAATTGTATAAGCACACGATGTGGCTGAAATTGAATGAGCAATACGTCAAAAGAAATAAATCTGAAAAATAATATGACATTTTGAGGGCATACCTATATGCCCGTACATGTCGTGACAAAGTTCGGGCGCATATTAGAGCATAGACCTGGCTTGGGCGCACATTGTAAGCACACGATTTGGTTGACATGAAAGGTGTAAAATAGCAAGGAATATTAAATATGAAAATAATGTTAAATTTTTGGGGAACACCTAGTCACCATGTTTACAGACCATGTTATAATTTATGGAATGGAGCGAGAGATTTATCATTTATGATTTTAGTATAGTCATGAGAATCGAGACACACGGTCTTTTATAAAAGAGTGGGGATAGGATCGAGATGGCATTACTTGTTGAGAAGAGAGTTTAGGAGGAGCAATATTTCTGTTTCAGTAGCAGGAGAGAAAATTGAGAGTGATGACTTACAGGCGGAAGGAGTAGGGTTTGGAGAGAACAATGGTGGAACGGATTTAGTATTGCCAAGGTTTTGTATCATTATTATTTTAATGTTTTAGGCTTGCCCTTTACAGCGCTGAACACTGCATGGCTTTGGCTATGGTGCGTCTCACTGAATAATATATTTACTTTAAGTTACTTAGGTGGAGAAAATCGAAGCTGAATGTGACGAAAAGAATCATACATAAATAGAAGCTGGACGTGATGAAAAGATTCCTGCTTAAGTATAAGCTGGATGTGATGAAAAGAATTCTGTTTAAATGCATGGGAGATGGATTGATGACAATAATCGTGTTTAAATGGAAGCTGGGTGTGATGAAAAGAATTATGTTTAAATGACTTGTGTTCATCCCTTCGTTAAAACTCGTTTCCTATGCTTAATGATGCGGACATATAATACAATCTAAATTTAGATAGAGATCCTAGAGAATTTTTCGACTCTCATTAATCCAAAAACTGATAATATTAGGCCTATATTAGATCTAATTAAAATGGAATTAGAAGATTTATCACATAAGTTGGAATTTTTGAAGATATATTTGGTCACCAGATTATCAATCAATCTTTTTATTGTTCACCGACAAAACATAGCATACAAACACGGAATTAGTAGTGTAAATTAATCAAACCATTACGCTAACAGGGGCCACCCAATTTCAACATTAAATTAACCTAGAAGTAGATCATAGCTTTATCTGCGTACCATATAAAAGCAACGAACATAATCATCGTTATCTTCATAACAAGTAATGTCGCAACACTAAGTAACTTTATCTAACCCTTCAGTAAGAAAGCGTTTAAGTTATTTTTAAGCTGATGTAATGACGACATATTAGTTAGGTTGGTAGGTAGCATGTAATGTTCCAGAAGGACGAACCATGTATTCTCATGCTGTGCTGCGTAATCTTATTATGCACTCTATTTGGTGATACTTATTTGAGGCCCGCGTCTGATGGTCATGGATCTCCAGGTTTCTATAAAACCATCGATTGAACCCACTTGGTAATAAGCACCTGTGAACCATGTACATAAACTACTTGAAGTTTATTAATTATTTCTATTGCCAATATCCCCAGACTAGTGAATAAGCTTTTAGTGTGGGCTAGGTAAGGAACATTAGGCTACTTACAATACGCAAAATGCGTTTGCGCAAAATATCCAAGCAAGTCACTCTAGTATGATACGTGGAAGCCCAGACATTGTAGTGATTTACCAGACATAAATATATTCGTATCGTCTGCGTTAGTGAAATTAAATTTAATATCGACTCAAAGTGTAAATATTAACACCTTCTCGTAAATTATTAGACCGGTATCCTCCGATGATCAGTTGTTGCTTTTCTTTGTCATAATACAATCTCCGTGGCAAATCGATAAACTTTTCGTCTTTTTGTTCTCTTGGACAAGGAATTCGATTCCATTTAAGATCGGAATCCAATAGAATTACTCGATTCTCATTCTTCCAATAGTAGTCAGCTACAAACACTCGATCGTCTGAATCTAGTGAGAGATAGACAGGCCAATGCAGTCTTTGCGTTTCATTCGAGAGTCGTATGATCGTATGTCCATCGTTGGTCAATTCATATATAAGCGAATGTCTTTCATCCACCGATCTGTAAATGACGATGAAATTCCCGATAGATGTTTCCACTGCGTGAATTGGCTCCAAGAAGTGTCTTGCCAACTGAATGGATCGAATTAGTTCTGCGTTTGATCCGTATATGTTCAAAATGAACGACAAACTGTCTACAACCAACAATTCTCCATCACTGGACATTGACAGAGTGCGTGGAGTATAATCAATGCTCAACCATTTGGTGTTTTTGGGTTGTTTATCTGATTTTTTAGTTATCCTCCAGATGCATTTATTTCCAGTGTCAGAGACGTAGAGACAATTCTCCTTCTGACTGGATTCAATGTCTTCAGGATATTTAATCTCAGTTATTTTGATTCTCTGCTTAAGACGAAATGGATCTCGATCCTCAAAGACATGAACTACAGTTAGAAAAGTATAAAATAATTGATTGAGATAAGGAAGAGATGATCGACAGATGACGTAGATTTCATTTCCCAGTTTAGTCACTCCACGCACGGTTTCATTCATTCCTACGTCTGTTCTGTGAGAGAAGTTGATGGAAATCGGACAATCGACTAACATAAAAGTAACATAAATTCGCTATTAGTTGCAGTTTGAGAATGTTCCTTGATTTATTACTCATTTGTATGATTTATTGCTGTAAATATTTATTTTGTTGTCAATCATTGATTTAACTGTTTATTATCGCTATTTAATTAAAAAGGGGAGAGTTGCCCCAAATGAACCGTTACCTTAATTGGACCAAAACCGATTTAGAACCTACATCCTTACATAGCCTCGTTTTAACTGTTATAGTTTTGGGCATTTGAATAAGTAATTATCCAATTGCCATAGGCAGCTTGAGGCTACTTAATACCAAAGTTTTTATTAAACTGCGGCTGAAACTTCGTTCCATATGCTTACGATCTAATTTTGAGTCGTAGGCTAATTGACGTGGCATATATCTAAGTACAGTATTTAGAAATGCAATGACTTTGCTTTACTGTAAAAAATGTTTTGTGTTTGAGTGACAATAAGTGTTTTTGCGTTAATACTGAAGCGTGTTGAATTATCACAGTGTAACCAGAAGTAGTATCTGTTGTCTGAAATGGACCAAGTTAAGTGTCCTGAATTGGAACGGTTATTTTGCACGTGTTCCACTTAAGGACACCCGCATCTGTGGTGTTATAAAAATTGAGTTCCATTGGATGATAAGCCTATTCGACTAAGTAACGCAAATTTGCTTTCATAATCTGAAACAAACTGCAAGGAAGGAAGAAAACTCGGAACAACGCACTTCGTTGTCTGCAGTTGTTGCTTGCGGACCGTGTGGCAACTGTGGCATAGAATTGGTGTCCGCTCAATAATCCGAGGGTTCAATAGTCCGAAGGTTTGATAGTCCGTAGGTTTGATAGTCCGAAGGTTCGATACTCCAACATTAAGTCAACTAGAAGCTGGAATAATTGATGAAAATAATGTGTAAAAGTGGGAGCTGGATTGATGTGAAAAGAATCATGCCTAAATGGAAGCTGGATGTATGAAAATAATGGTACCATTCAGCTTCTAGCGAAACATAATTCTTTAGTCTATCCAGCTACCATTAAAAAAAAATCTTATCACCTATCGACCGGATACCATGCAATCTTCGGACTATCGAACCTTCGGACTATCGAACCTTCGGACTATCGAACCTTGGGACTATAGATATCGAACCATAGAATTTGGCGAGATTTCTGACGAATATAAGACGGAGAGTTTGATAAAACGCAGCAAATGTAGGCTATGGTTTCACGACAGTTGCTCTGAAGTCAATGGACTGCTTTATGATGATGTGTTTCTCTGGGTGACTGTGTTGAATGTCTTGGACAGCAAGTGTCTTGAATGTTTAAGTTTTTGGTTCACATTTTCTTAATAAACGCTTTTAGACGTATCAGTCCCCTTCAGGGCAAGCGGTCCAGTCAAGGACATTATGTGCTCCATTTAAGGAAGCGGGTTGTCTTACTGGACTTTTTACGGCTTAATTTGTTTTAGATATTTTTCATAATTGAATAAATACGATCTGTCCTATATTAACCACACAGGCCTACTTGAATAATCATCATAACATATATGGCATATTTTCGTTTTAGATATTCGGTGGGATTTATTCAGAAAACCTCAGTTGGTTTCTAGGTGGTCCATTCATGGCTACTCTCCGCTAGCATAACTAGAATTATTACTAAGTAGGCCTATATCTGGAAAATGGCTCGCCGACGGAACGCTCTATTGACATGAATAAATTTTTATACAAAACGTTTTCATGCGCATCTCTAAGTAAACCGGACCATTTTTAGCACACAGGTTACTTTAAATTCTGATTTTTGGACATTCCTAGTTTCGAATTGCGAAATTCGCCAAAATTCGATATGATATCAGCCACAATTTGCATTCGCATCACCTGTTCGAAGGCCGTGCTAATTTTAATATGCAGAGCACGCGAATGCGTTTTATGCCGCGGTGTCACTCAGAACGCTTGTCAAATGTGTGTAGGCTATCAACTATTGATCAGGTCCTACATTTGTAAGTTTTCTTAATAATAAGTGCATTCTTAATTACTTACCAGCGGTCTTCTTGAATTGATTCCCTTCAATTTTGATCATCATCGAAGTAAATGTATGAATAGCTCCAAAGAGTTGTTCTTTCAGCTGATTCGCTTCGTACAAATTCTTAATATATTCAATTGCTGCTTGTGAATGACACCAAATCCAAACAACCAACACGGTCTCTCCTTTCAGTTGAGAGTTGAGGATTTCTATGCCTTTCTCCTGTAATTGTTTCATGAATTCATGAGTTTGCTGTGACCATGGTTTGGTTCTGTTTCGAAGATCTTCGATGTTTTCATGAAGTAACTGTATTTCCATTGACGCCATAGACCTTGCCACATAGGCTTGTACTTCGGTTTTTATTACAACTAAAATCACAAGCATAGTTTCATTAACGTCAAATTAGTTACTCAGATGTAAATTTATTTAACTGCAGATGAAAATTAAAAACATGTCTTCGATTGCAAATGCTTGAGAAATAAAAGTTTTGTTTGACTTAATGAAATGCTCAACTGTGCATTTATATAAAGAACATAAGCATGCTGATCACAATAAAAAATGTCAATATTGGGGGGTTCGAATTCGCGATTAAACGCAAACAAATGGATTGATCAATTTAAACAGTCAACAAAATACGCTGTTGTAAATATTTAAAGCAATGCCAGTGGCTGGAGATTAAATATTATTGGCTAGAAAATGCATATCGCATAGTTTGAGGTAAATTGTAAAAATAGGCCTACACAAGAAATAGGACAAGATTAATATAAATTTAAATCTGCATGGTTGGTGTTGTTATTGTTATTTTGGAACAGGTAGCTTGGGGGCCGTTCACATATTATATAACGCATAAAATCCCAATTTTTGACCCACCCCGTACCCCTAATAACGTTATATAACAGCAGCCGTGACCCCCACCTCTATATTATATAACAGATATGCTACCTACACCCCACCCCAGTCTATAAGCACGTTAAAAACAATCAACATAATTCTACCCCACCCCAGTCTATAAGCATGTTAAAAGACAGACAATCGACATAACTGTATTGCACAATTTAAAACTTTTATAACAATACAATGTTAGTTAGCACTTTAATAGTAGTGATAATCGCCTTCATCCATTTCAAAAACTGTAGCAAAAAATCATCATACACCCAATTAGCTATGTGGCAAAAGCGATCTTAAAATCGTACTCTCTCGTGCCAATGATGATTAGACCGGATGTATGGATCCATGCTTCTCTGCATTTTTATATTCGGACTTTTAATGGCGCTAAATTCACTTTTATTAATTACGGTAGCTAACTGGGTAGTCGACGATTGTCACCATTTATCTACATGTAGGCCTACTAAAACAGCATGATAATACATGGTAGTGACGTACATCCTATTTAAAAGCACTATTTTAGTTTCCTTCCTTTTTTTCATTAGAAATGAGCATTACAGTATCACACAGAATGGATTGGTTAATATTGCACTGTCAGGTATTTATCGATAGATTTGCGGTACAACATTACTCTACCTATTTAATAGCGTATGATGTATACAAAGTGTATACTACAACTACAATTGGGTATCTAAGCAAACATAAACTATGTACACATACTATAGAAAACGAAATCAAACATTATGATAACACCTACCAAAATAATTGTTTCAATTGAATTAATTTAAATTTAAACCTAAATCAAAACAAAGCACACAGAATTGAATTTTAGAGCGTTTAAAGCTTTGCAAGCGAAATTGTTAAAATTGCAAATAGGAAATTGTTAAAAATGGCAGCTAATGGTGCTAGTTTTGGTTCACAACGTATAGTGAACTTCGATTAAACAATGAAGGTTCGTGGTGTATGGAATTTCCAATTGGCAGGCAAACAGGAAAAATATCATAAGCTGAAAAAAGTTTGTTATATAACAAAATCTTCAACCTACCCCCCCCCCTACCCTACACAATATAACGCTATCAAATCCGGAACCAATCCAACTACCTCTTGAGCGTTATATAATATGTGAACGGCCCCTTGTTTCGAGTGCGTCTGAGCTCCAACATAAAGTTTAACACTTCGGAACCCCAAGTAAACCTGGACTCCAGTGCCGCCGTCACAAAAGACGTGACATTGTGTAATGGGTCTGACCACTGTTATTATTGTTGTAGTTGTTGTTATTTTTGTTGTTGCTACTGTTATCATTATTATTATTGTTATTATTATTATTGTCATTGTTGTTATTATTATTATTTTTATTATTATTGTTACTATAATAGTTATTATTATTATTATTTATTATTATTATTATCATTATTATTATTATCATTATTATCATTATTATTATTATTATTATTATTATTATTACTATTATTATTAATATTTAATGCCCCGAGGTATACATGATCCCTCAGGGACTAGAATTATTAATTATTATTATTACTATTATTATTATTATTATTATTATTATTATTATTATTATTATTATCATCATCATCATCATCATCATCATTATCATCATCATCATAAAAATTAATAATAATATTTTTCGTCAAATTGTGTTTATAAGCCGTTCACTTGTTTACCTCCCCCGCTTTCCAGGATTCTAGCGACTGTGTTCTGGTTGGTTTGTCGAAGACATCTGACAAAATCTGAATATTTAGCCTTGTCCATGGATCTCACAATCCACAACAGTTCGGCGTTCTTGTCTCTGTCTAAATGTTGTCGATGAATGTGGTGACTCTGTTCTTGCGTAAAGGAGTCAACGGATAACAACGAAGATAGTAATTCGTTATTCGGTTGAATATTTTGCAAGAGAAACTTCGCGTTGTTTCTGATGATTGCAGATATTGGTTTCTTTTTTTCGTTGAAATCTAAATGCAAAACGCTGTCAATATTATAGAATGACAGAAGAACAATATTTCATCAGCATTAAAACTTATCAAAGGTAAATAGAAAACGTCTGCTGATTTTGGATAAGACATAAGTGATCAAGTTGATTCAACTGGGAAAACAACATTCAAACCAAGACAATTAGGCCAGGCTACTATTGTCTGAAATAAACAAATTAAGAAAAAGAACATGCAATATAAAGAAAAAGAACATGCGATATCAATAGAAATGTGTTCAGATGACATTTTTTTGAATGTATCAGAAAAGACAATCACTGATTGGCAGTCCAAGGTGATACCATTTATTTATTAATTTGGAGAATTTATATAGCGCCCCTTCTAGACATCTACTCAGAATGTGGTTGAGAATAGCAATCTCAAATATGTTTCTATGTACAAATTGCCAAATGTGTGTGAATGACAAGAATTTATTTCGGCTCAAAGACAATTACATGTATATTGTGCATGTTGGAAGTGGGGACTAACTTTCTTAATTTGTAGGCTATCATTAAAAATGTGGTTCTGAATCATCTCGAAATAATGTTTCTACGCCAATGATCTAAGAAAACCGCAAAATGTATATTTGAATGCATTCGAGCAAGTCCAGAGTAGTGTGGCGTACACCGTTCGGACGCTACCAGGTCGCGCAACGGTGCCGGCTCCAACCCTCTTCTGTGTCTGGAGCCACTCGAGTCACTTCTAAGTCGATTTTTAGCATAGCCTGACCGTTCTCCATCTATGCCTTTCGTAGCAGTGACTGTCAGAGGAGAATCGGGGTTGACCGTTTCTCTAAAAGAGGCAACAGTATATGACTCTGTCTCGGGATCAGACTCTATCACTTCCGCGGTCGCCGAATGGGCAACGTCCTGAGGATGGCCTTTATTCAGAACAGGGTTCGCTCTTTTACCGACCGGAGTCTTCCCTTTCTTGATTACTCGCTTAGAGACGGTTTTCCTCTTTCTCTGTACCTGACCTGAGCTTCGTCGTATCATTCTACATCTCGTGACTCTTAAACAATCGCCAACAGGGGGCATCAAACGTTCTCCCTGTTCCGGAGAGCAGAAATATTTGTAACAAGTCCCTTCGTCACTTTGCCGTAGGCAATACTGGCCACTGATCTTAACGTCGCCTTTTCCCAGACACTTATCCACCGGAAATCGTACCTTCCACTCTTCATGTATCTCTCGCTCCATGTCCGTGTGTGGCATACCGGCCTCACACGTATAAATTATCATGCACCACGATTTACCGTCCTCTGCGTTTTGCAGTTGTCCACCAACACCGTAACATATACTGAGACTTCGGGAAAACCCGGGGAGTATCTATGACCACGTTAGGTAGCCAAGAAGAATATGTATCGAAAAACCGTAATACAATCAAGAAGAGATATCGCGGGGAAACCGCGATTAAAGATACTGCGTTCAGATACACAAGTAAAGATATCGCGGGGAAACCGCGAGTAAAGATATTGTTTCGATCGGATACGCATGTCAAGAAACCACGGAAGACCGCAGGAGTAAGTATGACCACGTTAGGTAGCCAACAAGAATATTTATCGAAAGACCGTAAGACACGCAAATAAAGATATCGCGGAAGACCGCGGGGGTAAGTATGACCACGGTAGGTAGCCAAGTATATATATTACAGGGAGTAAGTATGACCACGTTAGGTAGCCAAGTATACATATAACAGGGAAAAGAAGATGAGGAAACAGCCGCAATTATTGAGGTCTTCGGCACCAGTCACGACCGTTTCTTGTAATCGTCGTAAGCACCAATGGGGTCACCCTCCCCGTATTTATCGAACGTATTCAATGGGAAACTTTCTCCGTATTTATCGAACGTATTCAATGGGAAACTTTCCCCGTATTTATCGAACGTATTCAATGGGAAACTTTCCCCGTATTTATCGAACGTATTCAATGGGAAACTTTCCCCGTATTTATCGAACGTATTCAATGGGAAACTTTCCCCGTATTTATCGAACGTATTCAATGGGAAACTTTCCCTGTATTTATCGAACGTATTCAATGGGAAACTTTCCCCGTATTTATCGAACGTTTAACCGGCCTCTCTTTCGGTCTGTACGGTTGCTACTACGGGAATCTAGCCGGCTTGTATTTCTAGCGGCCACCCTAATTTTCTCGGTCTCGGCCACACGGAACTTTTGCTTATCCGACAACCTGCTGGAAAACGCGAGGATTAACTATGACCGTTCTAGGTAGCCAACATTTATATTTCTTGGTTACCAAAACTTTCTCACGGTCTGCGCGGTCGGGGATTTTTCCCAGTCTATCTATCTGTCGGCCGCCAATGCCTCTCTCGGTATATGCGGTCGGTCCCTTCTGGGACTCACCCAGTCTGTCTCACTGTCGGCCGCCGAGGCCTCTCTCGGTATATGCGGTCGGTCCCTTCTGGGACTCACCCAGTCTGTCTCACTGTCGGCCGCCGAGGCCTCTCTTGGTATATGCGAACGGCTAACCCGGGCTTTACCCGGTCTTTACACAGACCTGTGATTTATTTATTTCACTGTCGGACCTTCCCGAGGAAGCAACCTCACGATCGGCTGCAGACTTTCTCGCGATCGATAACAGGGTGTGGCCCCAGCCCTATCAGATCGGCAGAGTCGGTCTCAACACCAGACGCTCGGCTGTAACTCGGACTAGTTTTTGGACGCCCTCTCGTCCGCAACTATATTTTTTCGCAACTTGCCGTGACCCAGGCTTTGAACGAACGCTCACCGACCACACGGGTGTGCGGTATTAATCGCTAACCAAAGAATTCAATGCACCGTATATGCAGAGCAGTCGTCACCACTCTACAATATAAGCGACGCACCGCATGTCAGGCTATACTCAACCCGATTCATGCGTCTGCACGCTATGCACAGAACTACAAACCGCCTATCGGTCTTCCCTCCAATACCAACACTGTAAGAAAATGTACGTAAATTAAGCGCTATGGCGAGCCGATTAACTACGAACAAATTCTTTCATCCAAGCCTTGTGGCCTGTCCGCCACAGTAGCTAGAGTCGATTGGCTAAAATTCTTACAAGATAAGCATGCCTCAAGTGATGAGAATAATGTTGTGCGATTATACTCAGATGTTCTTTTCCAACGTAATCGCTTGTGGGTGAGGTAAATAAGTTGGACAGTAATGTTTGGAAGACATTTTACCTGTCAGATAACGCCAGATTGTCTTTTTGAACCGGCGTTTGGTTATTCTTCGATTGAAGCAAACGTCGACTGATATGAGAGATCTGATAACATCTTCGTCTCTTTGTTTCGTCGGTGAATTCAATACCCAATGTAGATAGGACTTTAGTAAGATAACGTCATATACCTCCAGTGGAAGATCGTATAACTGAATTGTAAACAGATGCATATTACCAATGGAGGAGAATAATAATATAGGATATAATTATCAATATATCTGGATGTTGTGAGGATAACATTATAGAACTATTTAAATTGACCTAATGTTAACAATGGGCGACTATAATAAAAGGTATGATGCCTAGCATGTTATGAAGATTATACCCTATTAATGTCTAAATTCGCCTTTCATGCACTCCACTGGCTAAATGGATTTTTAAGCTGCAATTGAAAAGATAGCTACCCTATATATGCACTTTGGCAAAATCTTTAAGATATCATTTAGATATGTCGATCCCACGAGGGCCTACATAATGTTGTATATTTTTCTAGTCCAAACGTTTTCAAGATATGTGGGTCTAATTTAAATATATGTTCTCAGAGGCGTCAATCTCCCTCTGAGTGATGGAGGCCAACCCCCGGTCCCGCGTGTCAGGAAGACAAGATAATCCCCCTAAGACTCAAAAAGTATACCCCCTACCTGAAATTGGATGCATTTGCCTCTGGAGCCCCTCCTATCTGGACGCCCCTGTGTTCTAATTGGTCTCATGAAATATTTGTTGTATTATATCATTTCTATCGCTTTCTGCAATTCAATGACCGCAGACGGGTTTTAGAAGTCAAGTTGAGAAAAAGAGAGGTTGAAGTTTATTGTTAGAAATGATGAACAGTGGAGAAGTTTCAGCGCACGTCACTTAAAATAAACTGAAGAATTAGATTCATAACAATTGGTTGTATGAAGCATAGATTCAGCGGGAGCCTGGAGTAGGCCCTATGATAGGCATCATACAAGAACAAAATTTAATGTAGCTGGTCGAAGGCGTTATTAAGAACTTCCTCGTGTGGGGAGCTTGCATATTTGCTGATTCTTCTAAATGGCTTGTTTATTCCAAAGTCCATCTAGTCGCTCCAATCAGCTGTAAGATGCATATTTAGTTCTCAGAGTTCTGAGACATTCAGTGATCTACTTAGTAAATTCGCGTTCCAATTCGACGAAGCGGGTCATTGTGTTTGCTTGTCCACTGTTCCATCCGTTTGCTTCAGTCTCTTTCTTTATATATGATTTCCCGAGCGCCATTAGCCCACATGTAGCATCATGCACAAAGCATCGGTTGGTGGTCTCTTCTGCTTTCAAAGCCATCACTCTCTACAACCACGATCACCAGTCTGAGTGTAGGCCTACATCTAGGCCTATATGCTTGTTTTACTTTGGCAATATTTCTTTACAGGAGCGTCCAGATCGGAGGCAGTTCGGAGGCAAATTCCTCCAATATCACGTACACGTAGGGACGGGGATTATTTTTTAGTCTATGGGGAATATCTTGCCTTCCTGACAATTTGGATCCATCACTAAGGGGGGATTGATGCCCGTGTTTCTTTAGATGCATGTAGGAGAGTAAACAGACTTACCGTTGTACCATATTGTTTATATTTTCCAAACAGCCGTCTTTGCTGTTTATCTTCAAATAACAAGATTGAAGTACACAATAAAACGAGATTCTTTTTAAACAAAAATGCTCAGAATTTCTCGTTTTCAAAACACTTAAGCTATATCTTATCACATCACTCACTTTATGCGCAACATTCGACTAGATGACGTCAAACAGACGGAGAAATCAAAAGTATGTGCAGTAGGCTAATCATATCGGTCTTATAACTCTTCAGTTGATGAACACGGATAGCGAAATAACAAAGGAATCGCACTATTGCATAATATTACACAGGCTGTCCGCTCGATAATCAAAAGGTTCGATAGTCCGAAGGTTCGATAGCCCAAAAATTACTAACTCCGACATTAATATAACTAGAAGCTGGATGAATTGAAGAAGAGAATGTGTTAAAGTAGGAGCGGATTGATACTCAAAGCATGCTTAAATGGAAGCTGGATGAATTAAAAAGAATGGTGAGATCCAGCTTTTAGCCAAAATTAATTCTTTTCAGCGAACCATCACTAAGACAGCAATTTTTTCACTTATCGGACACCATGCAATAAATATCGAACCTTCAGACCATCGAACCGTCGGACAACATATATAGAACTTAGTACGTAGTGCCAGAGACGCTGAACCAAGAAGAATTTCTATCTAGACAAAGGTTGAGAAGAATGGTATAGAATGCGAGTTTGTTTTATTAAACGCATGTGGTAAGACCCCTAGGCCTAAGCTAGCGCTAATTCGCTTTTGTGGGCGCTGCGATACATCGATTAGGCCTACTTTAGAACATACTCTAGGTCTACGCTATAAAACCTAAGCTCGATAGAATCTATACAGACCACAGCTTACCTATTATTCGAGCTGTAGAAAATCCCAATTCGGGCTTTTGGTTTGGACGGTTGCTTTCGTTATCAGTTCGCTTACTCCTTCCTAGACAGACGCCCATTACACTGCTCTTTTACAGAAAAACTTTAAAGAAATCGTTTTGTTTGACGTTATTTGTCTAGTAAATGATGCGATTATAGGCCTACACATAAAATAGGCCTAACTAACATTAGCTTTATATGAAATTGCACAAAATGAGAAACGGATACAATTTATGTAGAATAAAAATGAGAAACGGATACAACTTATGTAGAATCGTGTAGCTTATTATAATAATAGGGGAGAGTTGCCCCAAATGGACCGTTGCCTTAGTTGGACGACAGCCGATTTAGACCCTATAGATCCCAATAAAGCCTCGTTTTTAACTGATGACTCTCGCGCATTTGAATACAAATCAAATTGCCATAGGAATATTACTTGAAACCAAGGGTTTATTAAACTGCGCTTAAACTTCATTTCATATACCTACGATCTATTTTTGAGCCGTAACTGACAACGGTGGCATACACTTTAGGCAAGTGTTTAAAATGCTATCTTGTTGGCTATACTTTACAAAGCCCCTTATCTTTGAGCGAAAATAAGTGTTTTTACATTAAAACTGACACAAGTTGAACTATCGCATTGTAATCAGAAGTAGTTCGTGTTGCCGGAAATATGGACCACGTTAAGTGTCCAGAATTGGACCACTAATTTGGGGGTGGTCCATTTAAGGACACCGGCATTTACAATGTTATAACATCTTGATCCATTGGCTAATAGCTCTATTAGGCTAAGTCGCGCAAGATATTCTTTCCAAAGTCGGAAAAAAACTGCAAGGAAGAAAGCAAACTCGAAACAACGCACCCCGTAGTCTTTAGTGGTTGCTTGCGGACAATATGTGGCATAGAATTTGGCGATTATTCTGACGAACGTAAAACGGAGAATTGGATAAACGCAGCAGATGTAGGCCTACGTTAAGGTTTCACGACAGCTGCTCTGAAGTGAATTCCTCCTTGATCATGATGTGTTCGGATGAACTGTGCTGAGTATTTTTAGACAGCAAGTGTCCTAATGTTAAAGTGTTAGTTCAAATTTTCTTTAGAAACGTTTTAAAACTTATTGTTCCATTCAGGGCAACCGGTCCAGTCAAGGACACCATGTGATCCATGTAAGGAAGCGGGTTGCCTTGACTGGACTCTCTATGGCTCAGTTTGTGTTAGTTTTTTCTCATAAATGAACAAATACGATCTGTCCTATACTTATTGACCCCACACCTGAATAATCGTCCTATCATATGGTATAATTTCCTTTAAGATATTCGGTAGGATTTGTTCAGAATCTCAGTTTGTCTTAGGTGGTTCATTCATGGCTACTCTCCCTTATTGTGAACTTCAGCCAAGTAGAAAGGCTTCCCTCGTAATGTAACTGGTAGATTTGCAAATTAGTAACACTTTTAGCCTTTAGAAGTCGTTTTACTTCCGCATCCTAATGTAAAAAATTTCTGTTAACTTATCTCAGCGATTGATTTACATAAAATATACTCTGCCATCTTGCGAATATATCTATATATAGGATACTATGCATACAAGTAATCTACTACCATATATATATATATATATATATATATTATATATATAATCTACTACACATGAACTTATCTCAAAAAGACGTGTGCATGTCGTGCCACTTAAAGCAATAAAGCAAATTGTTACTCCCTAGAAGAAGGTGCCTTCCTCTTCTCCTATCTCTCTGATTCTGACTAATATAAGTTGTAGTCCAACTTTTTCATAATGCCGTCATAAACCACACTTGGTTTCCATTCCAAGTAATAACGAAATCTCACCTCTTCAAGAATTTCTTTCCTAATCCATTCGATGGTCTTTCAAACTTTCTCATCTGACACGAAATGGCAGCCACTCTGACGTTGCTCCCTTGTCTCTCTGGCTATTGGACTCAGATCTCCACTGGACTTTTATTTCTGGACAACAATCATAATTTGTTTTTGGCGTTAGTGTGGTGCTTTAGCACAAATTATTAAGGCGTCACTTATGTTTACAGCTTATGATTGCAATAATCTCCCTAATAATTGTACTTGCTGAAGTAATGGTTGTTGAGAATTATTGTACTGGCACGCACGTGGTGGCGTAGCGGTATGCTTTAAACTTGATTCTCTTCATCAATCTCGCTTCTCCTTAAGCATGATTGTTTTTTAATCAATCCAGCGTCTCCTTAAGCCTGATTCTTTTAATCCATCCAGCTTCTCCTTAAGCTTGATTCTTTTAATCCATCCAGCTCGCATTTATGCGGCATTCATTCTGAGAATTTTGATCAGGTGAGTAAATCCGGACCTACGCCTCTGGGGAATCACATCCAACTGATCAGCAGAGAGCGAGAGAGAGAGCGAGAGAGAGAGAGAGAGAGAGAAAGAGAGAAAGAGAGAGGGACAGAGAGAGAGAGAGAGACAGACAGACAGACAGACAGAGAGAAAAGAGAGATCTACACAGGCGGGAACTCGTACAATTGGATCAATGGATCATTTCGTTTAAGTTTAATAAGGATTCGATAGCGGGAACCAATGACGTCACTTCCGATTCGTTATCTCCGAACATTTATCTGAAATACTAGAGTGCAAACTAGGAAACAACTTCCGTTATCCGGAACATGAAACACTCCGCCTGTTAATGAAGCTCATGAATAAAGTGACAGGACTAGAGAGTAGGCCAACACCGACCGATCTGGGCAGGTCTTAACTCTTAAAGAGGGTCGAAAAGCACTTAATAGCCTACTAGCGTGGTCCCGGTATTTAGCCCAATAGTCTTAGGCTACCGTAGGCCAATTCCAACAAGCCGTATCAGATTTACATGAAGCCTCTTAAAAGGCGACAGTTGACGGACCATGTATTCATACAGCAGCACTCGCTAGTGCAGGATGTCGCGAGGCAGTTCCTATTAAGACTTCACTGGGAGACACTAGATCCTATTGTGGCTGGCGATTGTGTGTCGGTAGCGTCTCTTGGTTATTCTACGGTTTTCAACCGTTCGTTCGTTGGTCTTCTGGCTAGGCCTCTAGTAATTTAAAGCCGGATAGACAGCCTTCAGCTACTCGGGACTCGGGAGAAAAACGGTTTTAAGGTTAGTCTATGGCCATGCTTTGAATCGATTGATTAGACTATTTGCTGCGTAGTGTTAACTCTGTAACCCGTTGACGTTTGAATAGTTTCTACCTGAAGCGAGATTGAATATAGGTTCACAAGGATAATCAAGGCGACAGACACCTCTACCTGGTCATAATATTATTTAAATCAATAATCGACTACGGAAGGTAGGCCTACATCGTCTTGTTCTGTTAGTTGAATCTGCTCGCAAGTGTCATTTTCAATTCGACAATGCGTAGAATTAGGCGTTTAGTAGGCGTTATGTCTATGAGTATAATATTGGCCAATGCCCTTGTCTCTAGTCGATTTGACTATTGTAATTCAATTCTCACTGGAGTTACAAATTCCAACTTCCAGAAACTCAAGAGGACACAGAATTCCTTGGCTACCGTTATAAATGACTTATACATAAAACATTGCATTGGCTTCCTGTTGGTCAGAGAATCTCTGTCAAACTTGATCTTTTTGTCTACAAAAGACTGTATTTCAGTCAGCCACTTCCAGTACTCGAAGTACTTGTTAGTTCCAAAGACTTGTAATTATTAAGATCTGTCATCTACCTGCCTTATTTTGACTATTCCGCGGACTAGGACTGTGCTTGGTTGCCATGCTTTCTCGGTGGCCATGGACCAAGGTTCTGGAACACCCTCCCTGTGTATGTCGGCTTCTGCTCAGTCTATTTCTTTGTTTCGATCTCGACTGAAAGCCTTGATTTTCAGTTAGTGTACCCTCCGTATGCTGTTTCTCTGTCTTGACGGATTGACCTCTTAGAATTGACCTGATTATGGTATGGACTTGATGCGCCATCGATTGATGCACCCAGCATAAGACGCGGGCGCAATAGAAGTGCTGATTAATAATAATAGTAATAATAGTAGTAATAATAATAATAATAATAATACATGCATTTATTCTTTGTGTGGTCTGTGTTCAAACGCGTGCGCCTCTGATTAACCTATAGGGCCTACCGTCAGCGTATCACAGATGCCATAAACAATAAAATTAATAAATCGACCTGAGAGATATAGGCTACTGTTAAAACAAACAATCAGATCTAGTGTTCATTATCGCTGCATACTGACAGTGATTCGCACCAGACAGAGAAATTCCGGCTCCTAAGCAAACAAATTTCGGGTCCATAGAGAGAGCGGTTACGGGCAATGCAGTCTCAGACGGAAGTGAGCTTGATCTACGGCAACAATGATAAGTCAGATAATACTCAGATACTCTAAATTTAAACTCTGGTATCTAAGTTTCAGTAATATTTTATTTGAAAGGCATAAACCCTGAACTTTGTATAAATGTGTTTACATAAGTTGATTGCTGGCCCGACCCTATTATCTACAAAGCTCATGTACTCCTACATTGTCTCCACTCGGCGAGCCTGATTACAACTTACAAGTGATGCAAATTAAAATGTATGACAAGGGTTTCTCACATAATGGGTGCTATGTTTGCCGGACGAGCTCTTGCAGATGAATGCGTGATATACATTATGCTGACGCTCACCATCGGCATGCTCCAACGCCAATCCAAACGGATGACCAAGGCTCTAGATCGATGAACAATAGCCAAACAGTGTCATAGATAAGTAGAATAGCGTCTCGGGGAAGCTCAATAGGGAACGCAGAGCTCAATTGAGTGGCGAATTTGTACTTTTTCAACGGATGGGACCGCGGAAGGGTCGTTGGAACCGATAGAAGAAGCAGTTGAATGCCTGGCTTCGTCAAAACTGAATACGGACTAAAATGGGGAGGGGCCCATGCACTGAGGCCTCATACTTAGTTGGTGGGGTATCTACCTGCCTGGCCCCTCCATGTCCTCTGAAGATCCGCCGCTGGCTCAACCCTTCCCGTAGAGTTGATATAGGATGCTCTGAGTTCTTCGATTACGTCGTTAAGATCACAAAACACGAATTGAATTTGAGATCTTGATGTGTAGGCCCTACAAGTGTTTGACTTGCTGTGGCAGGTCGTGCTCCGTCGTACCACAGCGATCTTCGCGTTTCAACACCATCCTTCGTATAGGTTGCAGATTTCTCCCCTCATGACTATACTTGGCTGTAACAAGGGCCAGGATTAAACGCTACAACACAGATGTACTTCTTTGGTCAATTAATCGTCCCGGAAAAAACTAACAACTTGAACTTCAGCTTTATTTCCGCATGATTCTTATTGATCATTTTCTGCGACCTTAGTTTCATTACGCTCGTTCAGACCCTTCAGAGGGCATCTCTGCGAGTCTAATATTTCCTTTCGACTGATGTCTTTACCAGACTGTTCTTTACCCCAAGAGTGGGATAAAAATATTATACGAGTGATGGTATTTCCAGTCTCATCATTATAGGCCCGTCCTATTTTAAGGATGATGGCTTAACCAGACTCGTCTGTTGCATTATTTTACAAGAGTGATCGATGTTACTGATGTAGTCTTCTTTCTTGGTTCTCAAAGTTCCCCAGAGCTCATTACATGGCGTAGTGCCAGGCTTATTCTGTGAACTTGTGCTTCAGACTTATATTAAAAAGTGTACGTTTAAGTGTTCTAACAGGCTGAATGAAATACTGGTGCAAGAAGAACCATAATGAACAGTCGATGAGAGGACTGATCATTTTAGCAAATGCACCGTTCAGCAGGATAATTACCTATTTTACGACCGGCAACATCTATATACCTAATACCACTTGCTTTCAATACCATACAATTATAAACTAACACGTACACATCTATTATACCATAATTAGACAAGTGGTTACGGTATTTAACGATGTTATGATAATAGTCGGGCTACGTGCGTCTATGCAAATAGAGTAAGGGGTAAGTGCAAACACGTTAATGCGTGAAGTAGGTTTAGAAGAGAGCCTCTGTCTGTCTGCCTGTTTCTGAACCAACTGCTGTATAAGGAATAGAACCTTTAGCGTTTAATGCTTAATAACCGTGGCGTAATTTTGTAGATAATTGAACTGGAGTCTAATTGCAAATTGAGCCAAGAGGCTATAACTATTTAGGACTATTTTGGTGCGTTTACGTGCAATATTGGTATATATATATATATATATTATATATATATATAACGTGCAAATATATATATAAGGAGCTGCTAAACTATCATTTCATATTTGGCATTTTCTGCATAATTGTATGGTTACATCGTTTGTGTTTTGCATTGTATCTGTGAATTTATATAGCACCGCTTAGCTTAGTGTTACACCAATCATTAGCGCTATCAGTGTGATGCTCCCACAAGAAAATAAGGCTGTTGAATGTATTAATTGAGGCCCTCAGTCAGAGGTGGCGATCCCTGGGCTCGAGGGGGACAAGTTCCCGTGCCTCTTGCAAGAAAGGGACACGTTATACGTTTGCCCCCACATTTCTTACCCCTCTCACTGGGTGTCTCCCCAACCTGTAAAACGAGAGCGCCGCCTCTGCCCCCCAGGATATACATGAAGCAACGCTTAGTAAAGTATACAGTTGTCTGTTGATGTCGCTCGTAGGTCTTAAGGTTTGACTATTAGAAGGCGACATGAAGGCGTTTAGAGGCGATGCTGGTCGTCCAGCGATGTCAATGTTTCGCTTCCAAGCTTTGATGTGGTCGCTGATGCTGAGTTACTTCTGCTCTTCACCTGCTCATTCGACCAGGGTAAGCAGACCACGAACAGCAGACAAACACACACAACAACACCATACATCAATTTAAATTGACATTGCGCTAAGTTACCAAGGACAACATTACATGACATAACGTGACCCAGCATAACATAAACTTTTGTAGCAAAAATAGTATGTCACATTATTACATAATAGTACGCCTATTCAATAATAGCATTATATGGCGCATTAGGACCTATGAAATAAAACACGCTGCGTGGCATGCTACTGTATTTTATAAGAAATCATGAAGCATTATAGAATAATTATTAGTATGCAGGCAAACATGGCATAAAATGACATGGTGTACACAGCACAATATTTCACCAGATGACACAAAAACACAACTGAATAGCAAAGCGCAATACTGCTTAAACGACATAACCACGTGACTAAACTAAATTCAGCACCAGGGCTCACATCATCTATTATCTTCTTCTTAATAGCAGTGGACCATTTAAATGAATAATTAGCATGATGATGATTGCCTAATTAGTTTGGTATTTACAAAACAAACAACGTCAGTAGTCAACAGACTGTGTAGTGCATTCAACGACCTTCTGTAGGCCTGTGGGTTTCTAAGAAGCAGTGCCGTTTTATATATAATTTATTAGTTGAACATAATTATTAATTATGACTCACATCTTAATTACTATTTCAATTGTATCATTTATTAGCCTATAGTTAAGTGATGCCATATATTCCGCTGCGTTCAGCCTCTCTGGTTTTAAACTTGTTTGACATTGACAGGCAAGAAATAAGTCTCACTTCACCAAAACTTTGTTAGGTGCTTTGTATTTTCTATAAGCGTTTATGGTTAATAAGTATTTTGCTATTAACAGGCAACAGATCTATCTCACTTCATCCAGTCTTTTGTTTGGTTCTTTGTATTTCAAATTCCCCGGCTTCAATGTGCTCTCCTCAAGTTTGTCAAGAATGATTAGGTCGTCGTTTCCCTAAAGTTTCAGAGACACAGTGTGATAACAAAGAGCATTGGCGCCGACCGACCTCCCTTATCCAGGCTTTAGGGCGATCACTGCCAGGGTGCAAGCAGTGTGGACCCATGTTCTGTGTTTTATAATAATATTATTGTTGATTCGTGCTTTTTACAGCAGGCGGTGCCTTTGAACAAGTGGAAGGAGCTTAGTGCTGTCACAGGCAATAAACAGTTTATCTACGGATATGTGGACGGAAGGCCGCCTTCTGGTAACATTTCAACATTCATTTATTTTTTAATTCATTCAGGTGATCAATTTAGTTCTAATTCCGTTAAATTTCACCAGAACTGTCCAAACTCTTCACAGGTTGCATTCTGAGCCGTTCAAAGCGTAAACTCTTATAATGATCTGGTGCGGTCTGGTCTGGTATTACATATGGACCCCTATGGTACGTGTGTATGGTATGGATTAGCATGGCATGTCATGACTCATGATATGTTCTGGTAAGGTATGGTATAAAACGGCGTGGTCTATTAATGGAATAGCATGATGTTTCGGGGTCTGGTATGTGTTAATTCGTTCATTCTGTGCACTTATATAGCGCATCTTCGTCAAACCTACTCAGGAGCGCACTCTGCCCAGCCACGGATATAATAAAACCCGATTTAATTGGTACGAGGTAACAATCGAAGCTCCGTCAAGAGGTCATTCTACTGACCGCATTGATCTTCTTTCCAGAGAGCTAAACACGGCTGAGGGAGAGAGGACAGATATTCCAATGCGTCTTCTATTATATTCTGTTGCATTTTTATTCTTAGGAGTTCCACTTCCAGCCAATGAGAGGATCCTGTTTAACGACACTGCTCCGGGTAAGTAACTCACAGAAAGACCAGCAAAAAGTACAACATAAATATCCCTTAATAGGTCAATTGCATTTGTATGCTAATTCTTTATGATGTGCAAGGCATTGTCTGCATCTATCTTTTCAACGGAAATATAGGCCTAACACCAATTATAGAGGACATTTAAATGCATAGGTCTCCCAGTATTATTATAGGCTTACTATACCAGCCAAGGAGAACAAGCAGAAGCCCACCACTGCATGCAATCTGGCGGTGCTAGTCCCTGAGCCTTGAAAACGACGGAGAGTGATGCTAAGTTTTCTTTGCTATATCACACAGGGTCGTTTCACTGAAACTAAAAGAACACGCAAAGCTAATAGAACACACAATGCAAAGCTTAATGGCCTCTTCTGTGAACTCATAGTAACAGCTAACTAAATGCCTAATGACATCTCACTAAGTGATTTGTGCTACAGTTAGTGAGAACGCTCAAAGGCTTGTGAGTTTTTGAGATAGCTTATTCATGTCGAGATTTGAAGTTTTTATATGATATCTGAAGAAATCCAGGCTTTATTTGAGACATGGATTAAAGTAGTGTTTATTCAGACATAAAGGTCGAGTGTGCTCAGTTCAATTGTGAGCGAAGGCTGACTATCTGATAGATTAGCTCGAGTCAAGAACCCACTACATTTCATTCTAATACTTGACATTTTGTGTAGGAGTTTTGTGTAGAAGTGTATTCTGAACAACAACATCTAGTTGATTTTCGAAGTATATGTCCAGTCGGCCTACCATATTATTGAACTCTCAACAGCTGTGAATTGCGATAATAATGTCGTCCATGATGATAGACGTGATTCAAGACAGCGCGTTAGAATATTGGAATGTTGTGATTGCGATTTCCATGAGTGACACAAAAGCTTTCTGAATGTGGCTATTTAGGTTACTTTGTCAGAAGACAAAGTTGAACGGTTAGCAACCCCCCTCAATTAATTGTATGGTCAGCAACCCATTACTCGGAAAGCTGGACCAGTTAGGACCATCCAACAGAGTTCTCAAATAGGGAACGTGTTCCTACCTCTTTAATAATTAATGAGTTGTACCTTCTCAATTAAGTTCTGAAAGGGACCCTCTTTTTCAAATCGATGTTCTCCACTCGCTGCATTTGCAGAATCTGCAGGTCCATATACTTCCTCTACTGCCCCTGGAAGGCACGTACACCGACGCCTACGCATGGTCTGGACAACGGATTCCCATCCTCTGATGCCCTTGGAACAGAACTCGGACTTCCTTCTGACTAACATTATTTTGGTTAGGCCATCTGACTCGACTCATCGCTCGTGAATAAGCTGTTGCCCTGTGCTTGTCTTGAGAGTAGCGCTTCAGAAGTATGGAGCGTAGGCCTACGATTTAGATTAATAGCTGACATTAATTGACAGTTTACACTATTTTGTATAAACCTCAGCTATCTCACTGTCTAAGGTAGTTCTCCGTATTAACCGGGTTGGAGTCTATGCGCAGGCAGACAATTAGGTAGGCTAAGCTTACGTGAGTCACCAGAGTGAGAGATAACGATGACATGTAGGCCTGCGTGTCACATTCAGTTGTTGGAAACATAATGATTCATTATTTGTTTTTCTTTGCAGGTTTTAATGCAGCTGGAGTTGGTAAGTCGCTCTTAGTCTTTCTGTCGTTTAAAACTGGATAAGGGATTAATAATTATTTTGCAGACCAATTAGGGTCATCAAGACAGAGACAGACGAACTTGGTCCCGAATATAATACAGACGCACATGAAAGGCAGGCACAGGCAGACAGACACAGAAACAGGCATGTAGGCCTACGGATCGAGACATGCAGACAGACAGACTGAAAGATATATGGAGGGAGGCAGACAGATAGATGAATTCATTTATTCAATCAGTTATCATAGAATTTATTTTACAATATCAAGAAGTTACTCGCACTCCCCCCTATCTGGACTGCTCTGAGCCACTCCGTAGTGATAATGGAAAATTTGCTCACCCAAATTGTTTGTGAGGAAAGTAAAGGGAACTAACGTAGGCCTACTCATCCCAGTCCCAGGTGAGATAGAGGAGATAGAGATCATATATGACTCATCCCATTCCCAGGTGAGATAGAGGAGAAAGAGATCACCTATAACTCATTCCATTAACAGGTGACATATAGAGGTTATTCAGGCAGGAGCTCATCATCAAAGCAAACTACAATTGACATTTTCTTAGATCTTTCGAAAGCCTTCGACACTGTGAATCATGCAACATTCTTTGACAAACTCTAACATGATGGAGTACGATGCTCCAGACTATATATATATACAAGGAAGAAACGATCAATCGGAATATGTTTCAAGTGCTTACGGAAAATAAGCAGAGAAATAAGACCAAATCTATCAAGTCATGTCGTCTGTTGCTAGGCATTGAGTTGGTTGTTTCTCTTTTGAAGATATAATTGCTGGTCAAGTGGCTGAACCGGAGGGATGTCTGCCACAGGAGCGAGCTGTGTCGATTCCTCCTAGCAGCGATCCAAGGATCATACGCTGGCCTCCATGCACACGGCTTGCTCAGTGCGGTGGATGTTGTGGTACGGATGTCCTCGAATGTACGGCCACAAGGACAGAACCAGCGCCAATTCAGGTAATGGTTATAAACCGAATCTATTCACATCTGAGCTATTCTCATTTTATTGAACATAATTGTTCTAATCCTAGCAGTTCAAGCCTGTGAATGCATTGTAGTTGCTGTAGCTGTGAAGTTGATGATGAAGACGAAATAGAAGAAGGGAATGGAGAACAACAAGCGCAATCCATTAAGTTAGAAGCGTGGCAGACATGGGTACGAAGTGTTAGCGATTTAATTTTCCTAGGTCTTTGAGTAATTACCATGATAGGGTGCTATATAAGTTTTTGAATACACGTTGGCGGGTAACCCTTTCTCTACCTTTTCATATCTTTCTACCGACGGTGAATTCATTGCAGTTCAATTGGCTAGCGAAGCAGATGGAGCTGAAGTCTGAACCAATTTCTGCCCTGACGGGAACCAACCCTCTAACCCTTGATCGACAGTCCAGCCCTCAATCGACTCCCCTATCAAAATGCAATTAAGTGTATGGCCTATCGTTGGCGTTGCGCTTTTCTCACATGCAGAGTCTACCTTGATTCGTTTTATACTCTTCTTTTAACTGTACTTTTCGCCCTGTACGTGGCACGTATGCAGTGATCGTAAAACGCGCTACATAAATCTTCGTAATGAATCATTGACTAAATGAGTCTATACATTTTTTATCTTTGTATTTGAATGTGATGCTGTAGTGGTTGACTTTCCTGTTCGAAGGTGATGAAGGTCATCTACTCGGAGAGTGGTTCAGGGGACTTTGAGTTTGTTGGTCTGGAGAACCTGGAATTGACGAAGCATCTGGAATGCGACTGTCGTTGCCGCGTCCAACCGCATCACTGTAATCCGGTGAAGCAGGACTACAACGAACAGAGCTGCAGCTGCAGATGCCGAAATGAGAACGAGGCTACTTCCTGTCCGTCACAGAAGAGATGGGATGACAAGGAGTGCGCATGCGTCTGTCCGCGTATACTCAACTGTCTAGATGACGAATTCTTCAGCTACAGCTCATGCAGGTCGGCCTAACGCTTCAAATCAAGTGAATTATTTCAGTTCAATACAGGTAAATCATTGAGGTCAAATGATTTGGTTCAGTTCATGCAGGTGGTTCATTTATGTCAGATGAACGGGTTCGGTTCATGCGGGTAATTCCCAAATGTATGACTAGGTTGCATCGATTAGAATGTTGAATTATGTTGGTTTGACTTCTCTTTCTAATATTATTGCTCTGAGTAGTTGCCATTTCATGTTAGTAGTATTTCGGTACAATTCCAGTATCTTGATTGCAAACCACATCAGAGCAACAGACTTCACCAGATACACTGACAGCGTTTGAAGTTCTGCTGATGGTTTCCCACTAACAAACTGCAATCAAATATTCTGTTCGCAGTTGTCGAACAGGTAGATCAGAAATCAAAAGCCTCTGCCCTGGTAGGTATTCGAACCCGTGAACTAACTATAGGGCATAACCGGAAATCGCCTCGGACATTCGCCTCGGTCGACTATCCCGTTTTTCGGGATTTTTCGAAAGAATTCACCTTGGCTAATATTAAGCACACAAATAGTTTAAAATATTTTTTTAGTTCAATAATTTTTTATTAACATTTAACAATATAAGAACATAAGGTTAACATTTAATGCCGTATTGGTATAGTTATTATAGTCTATTTACAGACACAACATTTATTTTTACAATTCTTCATTACACAAAACGGCGAAAGGGACAAAAGTCGAAAATCACAAGCTCCCCTGCGGATGGTACTCGCTAGGTCAGAGCTGCCACTACTATTCGATTCGTACCCGGATCCGGCAAATAGTGCATTCAAATAGGGCTTACTCAGATTCGGTACTCGGTGAAGATTGTATACCCGGTTATGCGGCTTAGGCCTATGCCCCAGACCTACCCATCCAGCACGCTGATCACTATACTGTAAGTTATTGAGAGAAAAAAGATATCTTGGCGGGTCAACGTAGAGCACTCTGCCCCAAAGGTAAAGTGAAGTTCATTATTAATTGACGTTGCTGCCTCTTTAAATTTTATCTTGATTTTGTTCTGTGCAGTTGTCAGCGCCGAAGCCCTGGAGAGTTGAACAGCGCGCCCCCGTTGGCATTGGCGACCCCCGCGTCCTCCGACCCCTGCGCCACAGTCACCTGCCGGGCAGGGTACAGACCGGTCAGTACGGGGGTCTCGTGTATCTGTCGTATTCAGACGAGGAGTTCAGCGGTCAGGGCAAGGTCAGCTGTCGGAAATCGTCATTGGTCCAGAGGAAGCAGCGACTTTGATCTCGATCTCGACTGATCCGAACCAACAGAAAAACCATTTTGTAGCGCCTCGAACAATAAGATAATGAAAAGCCTCCGGCTGTGAGATTGACTCATTGACTTGCTTTACTGTAACACTACTGGCAATGATCTTACCTGAATACTCAAACGAGTAGTTAACTTAAATCACGAAATGTTTCATTGCTAATGAATGATTTGACAAAACCCAGAAATGCATGGTTTGTAGCAAAATAGCAAATAGCAAGAATACCATTTTTGAGTTTTATACCCTGCGCTAAATTGAAAGCAAGAAAACGAGCAAAGAAGAAGAGACGAGGCAGGACAACATTTTGACAAACAGCTCACCAGTGTTGTTCCTCTCGATTGCAATCTCTTCGTAGGCGTCTCATTCAAACCTTAAAAGCCCAATGCTGAATTATCCTCTTTTCAAGGTCCTTATCTGAAATTCCAGTTCTAAACACAGTCTACCTGTTTGGGTTTGTCTTTGCACTTGCCTGACTTTGAGACCTCAACCTGGAATCTGCAGACTATTCCTGCTCTCCTGATTCTGTGTTTTGTACTGAACTTCTGTGAATTAACGTGATTCCAACGACTACAATTTATACCTTTCTGAAGAAATGTTGATTACGATTACACGACTTGCGCGATATTCCTTTTCATCTGCACCAATTTATGGGAAGCATTAATTTAAAACCCCTAGGCATCTGAAAACTGACTAATCAGTAATCACACGTGTAGACATTTTTCTTTAAAGTTGTCGTTTTAGTTATCTCGGCCTATTATGGTATATCTAGCTAGCAAATGACATATACTTGAATCTGTTAGTATAATCAGCTTCATTGTTGACATTCATAAGATACATGTGTTTGAACAATGGTTTTCTTAAAATTGTTAGCCTCTTGGGTTATATGAGCAACCTAAACCCTATTTTTAGAAGCGGTGACCGACTGTTTCTGTGGATACATATTACATGACATTTAATCACGCGACACTTGAACAACGACACTAAATCTATACGACACTTAATCTCGGGACACTTAGCCTCGAGGACACTTAATCTCGCGACATATAATCGCGCGACACATAATCTCAAACTACAACTAGTTTGCGCCATTATTAATTTATGTGGTGACAAATAATCATGTTTAAGTAGAAGCCGTATTAATTATAAGAATACGGTTTCAATGGAAACGGGAATACTCGCATAATAATGATAGTGCATTTCATGCTGTTTGCGTTCTAAACGCCTAGAAAATAAATATGCATAAGAGAATCAAGCTCAGTTGAACGAAGTTCCATTAGGCGCGATTAGGCCTAAGTGTTGCCCGATCATATGTCGCGAGATTAACTGTCGGCACACCGTTCCTGTTCATCAACTTTCTTCGTAGACGAAAGTTGTATTCTTCAAAAACAAGACTAAACATAATTGAGGTACGTGACGTTTTGGCGCCAAAACGTCCTTCTCGGATATTATTGAACTTTCTAATTGTACTAAAATGTCTATACGTTATGACGCCCGAATTTGGCGTCCGCTCGATAATCCGAAGGTTCGATAGTCCGAAGGTTCTAAACTACGACATTAATTTAACTAAAAGCTGGATTATTTGATGATAAATTCAACAGGAAATCTTACGAGAACGTGAAATGAGAGAAATAATTTGTAAAAAATATTAAAAGAGTGTTAAAGTAGTCGAAGCGTTGGGAGGTTTGTTAGCCCTTACATCTTCAGCACTCGCCGCATTAGGCGTAACTCTCAGTACCGTCGTAGCTGCACCAGCCGCGACAATCGTGATTTCATTATCCGCGGGCGCTGGAGCGTTATGTTTGATATCTACCCGAATCCGCCAAATATTATCGCTGCGGCAAGAAAAACATGCAAAGATCAGAACTATAACCGACGGGAAACTCAATTCGATCAGCGATCTTGTTTCGTAGACATTTCTTATCGTGAAAAATGAATCCACCTTTTCCGTTACCCTAGCAACCGTTGTCATGGTGTTCATTGTTTGCGTCAGTTCTTTAATAATAACAGAGCTGGATTGCGCCGTTTATCAACGTACCTAATCTAAGTGTTTACATCGTATAGTTTATGCATTATAAGCTCACGGATCTTATTTTAATCTTTCGACCTAAATGCTGTGACTGGCCTAAAGTTGTCCAACTCTAACCTGAAGCTTTGGAACATTTGGAAGAGTCTTGAGGTTACAAATTTATTTTAACGCTTGAAAATTGTCTGCATTTGTTTAATGCTTACTGTATAATCGGGTCTGTTGAGCGGCGAAGGTTAGTGCTTACAGTCAGCCGAATAGCCTATAATTTTTGATGAAGTGAAAATGTGAAATACAAACCATTTTTTCGTAATATATGGCGGTTTCGAATGTATGATTTTTACTATTAGGCCGAATACAAATAATTGGACCAGCTATTCGACCGAATATGAATACTAATACTAATAGTGTGCAAAGAAGGTATGCTCAAACATTTCAGCATTTCAAATGTGAGCAAAAGTTTCAGTTCAGTCAATTTAATACATGACCTAAAAGCAAAGAGTAAACTAGGCCACGTGAAATTTTTGCATCATTCTGCCAATCTGAATTAATGAGGAATGGAACCAATTTAACTAAACTTACAAATGCGACGGCTGACATTGCTATACCGTACGTAGTTCAGGTGGTAGGGAGTTACTCCAGTTCGCTCAATTAAAATATAATATTATAGCAGCCGCCGCTTCTGCGCAGACATATATGTCACGTGACCACAATTCGTTTTCGGTCCAACCGCTACTATTCGGCCAAATACCGAATAGCTGTTCGGCACATTATTCGGCTCCTACAGGGAGCAACGCTATATAAATATGTAAATGCAATATAGGCCTGCAATACAGTGACGATGAAGCAATGAAATTCCAGAGGCTATCACCTCCGGACCTTTCACCTTTAGGGGCTTTCAACTCTAAGGGATTCCAACTCTAGGGGTGTTGTGTTCACATCAAATGTAGGCCGAATAATATGGCTGGGGTGCTAATTCGGAGTCTATGGAGCAAGTTTCGTCCATCTGTCAGCTGGCGACAAGAATCAGTTGGTTGGTTTCATGCTTGTGCGTATTATTATTATTATTATTATTATTATTATTATTATTATTATTATTATTATTATTATTATTATTATTATTATTATTATTAAACGGACGATTCCTAAAGCGCCGTAACGCAGCCATGCCGCTACAAGGGCGCTTTACAATGCGTAGGCCCACCACTGGCGACCCTGTCAGCTTCTTGTGTAGCCTACTGTTTTATAACTGTTCGTAGAAATGATATTAATAATTATGTCAGCATCATAATTATTGACCAGCGCAGAGAGTGCCTCTGAATAGATATCTTGAATGGTCGTTATTTGAATGTACGATTACATTACATTTCATATAATAGCTGTGGATACAATGCATTTAGCTACCGAACTGGCGTTGGACGTTTTGAGTTGCTTTTTGATCGCCAGGTGACACCAGTAAAGCAGACCACTCTTTTGCGGCGCTTTTTCTTGGAGTCCTATCAAGAAAGGTTAGGCCTAGAAAGACAGTTGGTTGCTTCGATAGACTTTGCGGCAATTGACTGAAAGGAATTCTTCTTAAATAGATGATTATAGATGAATATAATGCTTGCTCAAGGAGAAGTTGTGCATGATCTCACGTTTCATGTAGTTGCACGACATGAAAAAAGTCGTCCTAAACAGTTTACAATATATAAAGATAATGCTTGTCGAAATAAATGTTGGATTGATAAAAGTAACCATTGTTGAAAAAATTGGATTAGCAAGCACAAAGATCATCACTAATACTTCTATTTATTAAAATACAAAGGGCGAAGGATACATTTTTGGTCGTGAACCATTTTGTTGTCAACAATAATTTATGTCGGTTAACTATTTTATCGTAAACTAGGTCTATTAGTCGGTGGGCCATTTGTCGTCGACTATTTACCGGTTAACCATTTGTCCGTGAATTATTTGTTAACATTTATGGAGGAACTGTGCAATATACCATATTTCTACCTATTTTTATCCACTGAAAGGCAAGCCACGCCTGACCGTTTCTCAGCCCAATGGCGGGATTAATGAGGGCGCTATACAAATGTTCTGATGCGAGCGCTAGCAACCGCATGTCAAACGGCTGGCGGCGCCTAACCGCGGCTATGAAAGATCAGTCTCTGGAACTGATGACCTCCTGTTATCGATCTTACTGGCCAACCAATAATCGATCTGTTATGACAGATATGCGCTCTGCTCCTGCAATAGATGCACGTTTTATAATGTCACAATCTATAGGCCTAACTTCCATAGCCTCAATTGGCCTTCAGGCCGATGAAGTGTAAGTTCATTCAATGTCTTATTTTGTTTTTGTTTATGTCCAAAATCGATTCTATCCGGATATTTAGAAGCCTCGAGAAGCAAACTGGGATCAAATTCCCAGCTAAAAAGATGAACAGTGGAAAACACCTATAAATTTAGAATATTTATGAAATAATGTGGGATACAATTGCTCCATTCTTCCACTTGAAACTTTGGAGGGCCGACCCGTTCTAGCTGCACCCTCTAAGAGACTGATGCTGCTGTCGCTGCGTTTGTCTTCCCCGACCACATCTCCTATATTTCCAGTTCCATCCATTCACTTCTTTGAGAACGAAGACAGGAAGGGAGGAAGCTGGCAGAAGGGAAGGGGTACACTGGAAAGAGTTTGAGGAAGATTGGAAGGGTGGAAGGACTTTGTGGAAGAACACATGGAAAAGAAGAAGAGGAAGAGGCGAAGGAAATGCAAAAATTGAATATTTTCATCCAATCCACAAATGATGGAGCAGTAATCTATCGATGCAACTGTAGAGATGGGAGATGGTACTCAAGGGAAAACCCAACTACAGCAGCAGCAGCATCCAGTGGCACCAGTTCCATCGCTATCCATCCATTGTCTGATGCCGATGATTGAGAGAGAGAGAGAGAGAGAGAGAGAGAGAGAGAGAGAGAGAGAGAGAGAGAGAGAGAGAGAGAGAGAGAGAGATAGAAGGAGAGTGAGAGAGAGACACACACAGGGGCGTCAATCTTCTGAACGATAGAGGCAAACCCCGATCCCAAGTACCAGGAAGGCCAGATATTCCCCCTAAGACGCAAAAAATGCCCCCCCCCACCTGAAATTGGAGAAATTTTCCTCCGGACCCCCTCTCTGGACGCTCCTGGAGAGACAGACAGACAAACAGACAAACAGAGACAGAAACAGAGAGAGTGACAAAAAGAGACAGACACAGACAGAGACAGAGACATACATAGCCAGATAGAGACGGGGGCAGACGGAGGAAGAGGCAGGAACAGACAGAGTCAGACGGAGGCAGAGATAGATTGAGGCAGACACTGTCGGCGGCAGACAGAGGCAAAGTGAGACACATAAGGATCCAGCCGAAGAGGGTGATAGAGACAGTGAAAGCGATTCAGTATGACATCCATCGTCACAGGAATCTCCACTGCATCGGGCAGCTGCAGTCTTCTTGGCCAAGCGATCTACATGGACAGCGTGTATCGTTGCTATTGGGCTGCGTGCGTCATGCCACAGAACAGAAGATGATGCTGTGGAATATTTCGATCGACCCAGTTGCTGCTGCTGCTAGTGTTCTGTGACCGGCGTTGTTGCTTCGCCAGATGACGATGATGCTAATGGCGGATGGTGATGCGGGAGAATGCGGAAGATCACGTGACACGGCAAGCCGGGAGCCTGAAAGAGGGATGGATGGAAATGCATGGGATACAGCAATGGAAAGGTTAAGAAGGATGCGAAGACAGTTGATAATTATGTTTATCGTACGCCTAATGCATTTGACATAGGCGTAATGATTTTAACATCATACACTTAACATACGTATTATGCATTTAGCACACACAATAACACGTACACATACGCAAACAACACAAACAAATACACATATACTAATACACACGCGCACAAAACAAACACAAATACAAACACAAAAACGCATTTGACACGTTGTCCACCCCAAGGAATGTTATGATGGCTTCAAAGGGAGGTCGTCGGGCAATGGCTAGCTATAGGTCCTGTTCAAATCCGATTGGTGACGTAGTAGACTAAAGAGTGAGGCAATGACTAATAGGAAGGTCAATTATAGAGATGAGTGCTATGGGTTTTTTAATGTTTGCATAGATTCCACGACAAATGGTTCACGACCTAAATGTTCTTTACCCCCTATTGTATTCGATTAAATAGATGTTGAGGAGTGGTGATTATAAAGCTTGCTAATCCAACTGCTATTTAGCCAATAATTCCTGCAAGAGATCCAGTTTCAATTTCAGCAAACAATATTTACATCGACGCCATCCATGTAGGAAGAATTTCATTCGTCAATCCAACTTCTTCTTTATCGAATGAAATATGAGAATAATAACTTTTTGATCGAGAACCCATTGTCGTTAACCATTTGTCGGTGAAACACTTGACGTGACATTGTTGTCATTAAGAAAACAAATTTAATCGAGCAGGGCATTGAGGCCTTGAACTTGCAGTCGAAAACTGCCCCAACATCGTTTTGGTTCGAATCAAACCAGGCTCAACACTACTAACAGTGCCTTGTTCCTATACGTTGCAGGCTGAGGTTTGAACCCCATTGACGATACTGTGATGACCATGATGTTTCTAGCCATTGTATTGACGATGACTTTTCTGACCAGATGAATGATGATGACTTTTCTAGCTAGTGTGACTGATAACCATTGTTAGCTAAAACCGGCTTCTGGCACAGGCGACATAGAAAACATTTTTTCAGAAATAGATAAATTATGATAATATAAAAGTGATCATTAAATTAGTTATTTAATAAACAAATTTTTATGTGGTCCGTGAAGTGTGTGCCCGTTACCATATTGCTCACATTTTACTGTTCATGCAACGGCCGGGTGTGGGGCGCCCTTCTAAAGATGACTGCCTAGGGCGCCAAATTACCTGGGGACGACCGTGGTGTCATCTTCTAGCTGACATATGAGCTCAATTACGATAACTTTTGAAACAAGTGTTATGACAATAACCCATCGAGCCAATGTGATGACGATAACCTTTCCTCCTCTGTGTATATTTCCAGAACTAAAGGAGCGACTTGTCCAAGATCTGTAACTACTTCGCAAGCCATCTTTCAAATTTTCACAAATTGGGATCCGTTTTCCGATTCCCTTCCTCTTCCACGATGGTAGAAGAACCACAAACATCCAGTCGACCGCAATCGGAGCGCATCGACCCCATGCCCTCTCCAACAGGCTCAGGTCCCGCCCTCTCCCCGACACGAGGATCCCCTGGAGCTCATGACACCATCTTCCAGGTAACATCAGAACGCAAGGCAAAGCGCGTCCGTTTTTACCGCAATGGCGACCGTTTCTACCCAGGCCTTCTCTTCGCCGTCTCCCACGACAGGTACCGCACCCTCGAGGCCCTGATGGCCGACCTCACCGACAGCCCCGTCTGCGACCGCCGCGTCCTCCCTCAGGGCATACGCCACATCTTCACCCTGGACGGGACCCGAAAGATCGCCTCCATCGGGCAACTGGAGGAGGGCCAAGAGTACGTCTGCAGCAGCACGCCTGCCTTCCGTCGGACGGAATACCCAAGGAGCGGATTCGCATTCTGGAATATGAACCGCGGCAGCGTCTACCATCTGAGCGGCAGCGCGTCCTCTCGGCTGGCCACAAAGGCTCCCGTGTCAGCCGCCGCTGCGACCGATGGTTGCTACGGCCCAGAGGTGAATCCTGGGGGCAACACCACTGCTGCCGCTGCCGAAAGGGATTTTGTGCGACCGAGGATTGTGACGATCATCAGGAATGGTGGACGGCCTCGTAAGTGCTTCCGTCTTCTGCTGAATCGGAAGACGGCACATTCGTTGCAACAGGTGTTAGCCGATATCACGGAGATCATCAAGCCGGATAATGGAAACGTCAGGAAGGTGTTTTCGATTTCAGGCAAACAGGTAGGTTGAATAGTTCTTTTTATGGAGACAATTTTAGTTCTTGGCGGCCATGCTGGGCGTATATTTGAAAATAGCCCTTTTCGTAACTTGAGCCCCTATATATGTGTTGCACGCCATTTTGGAAGTAGCCATTTATTATGGTCCGAATTACTATATTGAAAAACCCATAATAAGCCAACAGTTAGACATTGAAAATAAATTTCTATGTTGAAAACTTCTTTTGCTAGTGACAATTTAAGGTCTGGGTGGCCATGTTGGACGCCATCTTGAAAATGGCGTTTTCGTATGGTCTGAATAGAGTGAACTTCTACTGTGATAATAATAATTCATTAAATGTCACAGTTGAACAACAAAAACACCTTTCGAGGTTGAATACTTATTTTGATAGACAACAATTTAAGCTCTGGGCGGCCATGTTGGCCTCCATTTTGGAAATAGCCCTGTATTCATACTCAGCTTGGAGTATACTTTACCATGCTGCTTGACTTGTGAGATTTAAATGAAATTTATGAGATCTAATTGAAATTTATGAGATTTATGATCTATTAAATATTACTTTACATGAGAAATTCGTGAGGAATAAATTACATTTACAATAGGGCTTACATGAGAATTTTATGAGATATGATCTACGTTCACATTGCATCTGAAGTTTATTAGATTAAATCTATAGATATTTGCATTACATGTAAAAATGTTAATATTTAAATAACATTTGCATTACATGAGAAATTATTAGATTTAAATTTGCCTTACGTTGTTGCGTAACGTAGGTGACAAATCTTCGCGATTTCTTCGGCGATGATCTGTTGTTCGTTGCCTATGGTCACGAGAAGCCATCTGCCGACGACTTTCGACTCATTGAAAATGGTAGAAGTGCTAAAAGTCAACGTTTGTGAAGTTTAATAAATTTATTTAATTGTAGATAATTAACAAGTAGAGGACGAATCGTATCTTTTTCGTATCATATCTTTATATTTAAATAGCGTTTCCTAAAGAATAACTAACTATCCAGAGGCGCTCTCAGCACGGATGCCCAGTGGAGAAAGAAACGCTTTTAGACAAATGAGAAGGCGATTGATTTGTAACAGGTAATGTGTGAAACTAGGGATTTTGTAAAATGCCTAGGCAATTTGTAAAACTCTAATTCTACATTAACTCTAACCCTGCACTAACCCTAACCCTGACCCTAACTCAAATCGTAACCGGTAAATGGGTGATTTTACATTAACTCTAAACTCTCAAAGAACGGGTATTTTACAAAATCCATGTTTCACACAACGCCTGTAACAGATAAGCCAGTCAATTGTTTAGTAATCAGTGATGGAGGAAACTACAACAGAGTCCCGCTACAGTGATGACAATGGCGATGATGATGATGATGACGACGATTATGATTATGTCAATGCTTGTGTCGCTGTGCTACCGCAGAACTGCAGCAAATCAGCATCACCGGTCGTTTCGTTCTTCGTCATCAGTCAAAGAGTCACTTAGCAGCAACGAGAACACCTAGGAAGATGATGCTTTCAACTGGGTCCGCAAGGAGCCTCAACAGAGAACAAGGTACAAGCAAAAGGAGTCTTAATAGCAGTCCATGACTGTAGTCAATAACTGATTGATTGGTAGATCTACTGACCGATGAATTGATTGACTGACTGACTGATTGATTGATTGAGTGATTGATCGATTGATTGATTGATTGATTGATTGATTGATTGATTGATTGATCGATTGATTGGTCGATCGATCGACCGATTGATTGATTGGTTGGTCTGAACGTTCGTGTATTCACGACTCCTCGCATATGAAAAAGTCTATTTGATTGACTTATCAATGGCATTATTTTGCGAATACTATATTATGCAATTAATACTACTGTAACTATTAAAACTACCATACAATGCAATACAACCGTTATTTGATATTGCTCTAACTACAATTAGTTCGGAAGACGACCTCTATTCCAATTAGAATTGCACAGCAATAATCGATCAATCAAACGACTTGCTCAAAGTCCCTCCTACACGGTGACTGCCTCGGACGATAATCGAACCCACACTCTCCGTGTTGCAGACCGACCACTCTAACCAATCGGTAACTGTGCCACTACTAATAGGCCTACTACCATTACCACTCTTACTCTGCTACTTCCAGTATGCTGCTGTTGCTTGTTGCTATTGTTGATTCTAGGCCTTCAAGTATTACTCCCGCAACTACAAAATCTACTGTAATTGAAATGTAACTGAACTGTATTGACACAGGAGCGGGCGTTCTGACCTCACATGGGTCTGGACCGATTCCTTCTTCTCACACCTCGAAGCGAATCCAGAGTCCATCAGAAAATGCACGATCATTCACTCCGTCGTCGCTGAAAACACCGGTAGGTGACGCTACTACTACGATTAAAGTGTGACAAATTTCGCTCGTTCAGTAGACTTGACCTCTTGGTTCCTCGAACTAGAAAAACAACGACTCAGTCTCGATCCTTTGCTCTAATTGGTCCTCTCTGTGGAATGGGCTTTCTCCATCTGTTCGCTCTAAAATTCAATCTGGTTCAGCGCTTCTGAACGGTTCACCCTACTAGAAGTGCTCTAGAAATGCTTAAATACAATGCAATACACACACATACGCCTACACGTATTCACACACATCGGCGGACCCTGTGCATCCTTTTCGACAAATTGCACGCTGATTGATAAAGGGACATTTCTTTCTCTTCCTCCTCATGTTCCTCTTCCACATCCTCATCTTCTCCATCCTGTTCCTCCTTCTAACTCAGCTCCTCCTCCTCCCCTTCCATTCTCCTAGTTGCCATATTGTCCTTGTCCTCCTTCCACTGCTATTCCATCTATTTACTTCTACTCCTTCTTCCCCTTCTCCTCCTTCTTATCCTCCTTCTTATCTTCCTCCTCCTTCTACTCCTCCTTAATTCTCTCTTCCTCCCCGTGAATAGGTCTTCTGATCTTAGTGACCGTACTACAGGTACGTGAAGCAAAATTGAACACAGGTAGTCACAACGCAGCGTATGCAAAATAATGTTATTAATGTATGATAAATATTGTGTGCTAATATTGCGTACCAGCCATCTGTTCTTATTATGTATAATGCACACTAACTCGACAATTATGCTATTGTCCCTTGGTTGTCTGTTCCTTAGCGTCGAATATAATTGGTGAATAGTGTTAATTCTTCTTCTAATTGTGTATTCTGCAATGTTATAGGATCAATAAAAATCATGTTATCATAGTTAGTCAATATTAGTTTGTCTCTCCGTCCGTTCGCGTGTGTGTCTGTATGCAGGTCTGTCCATGTATGTTTGTTTGTTTGTTTCCTGTCCGTCTGTACCCTGTATGTCGGTCTAATGTGCAAGCAATTGACGCTATGTCTTCGTGTTGTCTTAATTAAGGTTTCCAGTAGAATTGATTCGAAACAGTCAACATTCGTACAACACGGTGAGTCCAGTTTTGTTCATTAAATTGTTTATTCGTCAATTAATTTTCAATTGTTGTCAGTAGGTCTAACTTCCTTCGCGCAGACAATAATATTAACAACAATAGTAACATCTTCGTTGATATGAGAGCAACGCACGACAAGGGGCGTGGCGTAATAACACACAGTAAACACACTGGGACGCAGAACTGAGGAACCGAGTTCGAGACTCGTATCCTCCGCAAGGTTGACTAGGTCTTCCTTCGCTAGGCGGCGCCGTTGGTTAAATCATATGTGTGGCCTAATGAGCCCGGCGTGGCTGTCAACCGTTGAATTCGCTCCTGCAATAACTTGTCATTATTCGTTGATACTGTGTTTGTAATCACAATGCAGTATGTCAGTTTGCAATTAAACTAAAACATAATGCCTATAAAAGTATTAAAGCTCTTTTTTATTGACCATAATATGCATAATAGATGTTGAAGTAAGGATCATAATCAGGATGATCATCAGGAAGGACTTGCATCCTGTAGGTTTACACCATCTTAGATTTTCACAGCTAATAGCAGAAACAAATGATGAGAAGTTATTATAGGAGTCGAATTTAACTGTCAGCATCTATGCAAGGCTAATTAATCTGATTTCACAACATCGCCACCTAGCTATTGCAGGACTAGTAAACCTAGGCATATAATTGGCTCACGCACTAGGCATCACCAGGCTGAAACTAGGCCGAAAGAGGTGGGTGGATCTTAAAGCGGAAGATTTAGTAGCTCAGATAGAAGCTTGATTGGCGAAAGGGATCATGCAAGACAGCGTCTAATCATACAATTTTTGTTATCGATCTCGCTTTCACCTAGGCAACCTTTTCTTAGTAAACCAGCTGATACTTAGCCTACTGATTCTTTTCATCAATGCGACTTCGATGTTAGCAGCATATTATTCATCGATCTCGTCTCTATTTAAACACTATTCCTCTCATCAATCCATCTTCAAAACAAACACAATTCTTTTAATCGCTACTTTTTTAGCAGAATTTTGTCACGAATTCAGATTCTACTTAACGTACGTATTGCTGAAGAAGAAAAGTCTGTAGCTGAATTGCCTTAGAACCAGTTTGTATGGTAGGTCTAGACCTATGTCTCATTTTCACATGAATTCAACAATGAATTGTGAATGTATTTTGATTACGAGTTGAGGCGACAATCATTAATTCACTTCAAAGATTTATGTGGCGTCCCTTCAATATTATTTACTCGGGATCGCTCCAGATCCAACCATTCGTTTATTAGATATGTAGTTATGCTTTGAGTCGTCTTCGTCTGTCGCTTGTCTTTATAGAAGCAGAGCCAAGACAGATGAGGATCAAGTACAAGATCGGTCATGTGATTGGCAGAGGAAACTTCGCTGTCGTCAAAGAGTGCACGGAAAAGTAGGTGAAAGGAAAATCAATCAATCAACACATAAAACAGTCAATCAGTCAGTCAATCAGTCAGTCAATCAGTCAGTCAGTCAATCAATCAATCAGCCAATCAACTAACCAACCAGTCAATCAACCAGCAAACCAATCAACCAATCAATCACTCCTCGACATCGAAACCTAGGAGAACGATTATGTGTAAAGCCTATATTCGTCAACCTTGGTGGCGCAGTAGCAGGAGTACAAAATAAACCAAGCAAAAATACTGCTTCATCATGAGAGTATAATTATTGCTGAAAGTTGAAATTATTTAACATGTTTACCTGATCTACTTTTTTTTCATTTACATGTAATAGTCTCTGTATAATTTCGATCTTGTCATTGAACGCAAACTTTATCCCATTGTCTCCTTATTTCTGAATTACTTCTTAAATTTGATATAATTCCAATTTAACTTTACGATAGGCCTACTTGTGTTGTTATTTATCTGACACTGACAGAGGCGGCGATCCCGGGAACCGGGTCGAGGGGGCTTGTCCCCCCCTTACAGAGAGGGGGCACATTATAAATTTGTTCTTCACATTTCTTGCCCCTCTCATCTAGATACTGATAGGCCTATATATATATATATATATATATATATATGTTACAGTCAATGTGTGTGACCAGTCATTGCATACAATGACTAACATTTTTTGCGAATTCAGACAATGACTGATTTGGTCAGGCATTGTATACAATGACTAATAAAACCAGCGATTTCACACATTGACTGGAAATTGATGGCTGTTATTGTACACTTTGACTTAATGATTTTCGCACCTATTAAGTTGGCAATTTGCTTCAATTAATTAAAGTTGGCATCAATAACCACTGCTAATTCCTCATGCCGAAGTACGCTACAATTAATTACTGTAATTAATTACAGTAGCCTGATGGTGCCAGAATAGTATAAAAGGCGTAGCATGCAGCATGTTATATGGAATGGAGTTATGGAGAACGTAAGCATTTCAATGGAGGCGCAATTCAAGGAGAAGTTAGTACAGCCGTACACCGGCGAAAAGAAATCTGTATTGATTCCTAAGGATGAGTATTTCATTTTAGTTGACGAAGTGAAGGAAGCAGAAAAAGTTACAGGGACATCAAAGACTTGGAGACAGTATTATATACTGAAACGGTACCAGATTCTGATGTGCGGTGATGTCGAAAAGCTAATAAGGAAGAAGAAGGACGAGGGTGATGATGTCGTTTATTTCGCTCACATTGATGATATTTTTGACATTATAAAGCGCGTCCACGTTTCTACTGGACACGGTGGAAGAGACAAGGTCATGAAAGTTCTGTCAGTTAAGTATGCGAACATTACACGAGAAGTCGTCGAATTGTACAAGTCACTTTGTATAGAGTGTGCAAAGAAACGTAAACGTCCGACAGTCAAAGGAGTTGTTGTTAGACCAATCCTGAGTAACGACTATGGCTCCCGCGGGCAAGTGGACCTTATCGACATGCAATCGATGCCGAATGAGAATCCCAAATGGATAATGGTTTATCAGGACTATGGCTCCCGCGGGCAAGTGGACCTTATCGACATGCAATCGATGCCGAATGAGAATCACAAATGGATAATGGTTTATCAGGACCATCTTACAAAGTTTTACGTCCTCCGTCCTCTTTCTTCAAAACGAGCTGCGGAGGTCGCTTACCAACTGGTAGACATATTCCTACTGATTGGAACACCTCATATCCTGCCAAGCGATAATGGGTCCGAATTCACGGCATCAGCTATCACCGAGCTGAAAGAACTCTGGACAGATTTGCTTATGGTGCATGGGAAGCCTCGGCATCCCCAGAGTCAGGGATCAGTGGAACGTCTTAACTGTGACATCAAGGACATGCTGATCGCGTGGATGGGTGATAACAGCTCTACCGACTGGCCGGTTGGACTGAAGTTTGTTCAATTCATGAAGAACACCAGCTATCATTCCATTATAAAGCAGACTCCTTTCTCGGCACTGTTCGGTGGCAATCCTCGTGTTGGACTTCGATCAAACAACCTTCCGACAGAAATTCTCGAACGTTTGGTAACGGAAGACGGCTTGCTTGCAGCATTCAATCCGGTTCCGACTTCAGCGGTTCAAACCGAAGAGATTTTCATGTACTTAACATGTACCTTGCGTCAGTCAAAGTGTACAATAACAGCCATCAATTTCCAGTCAATGTGTGAACTCGCTGGTTTTATTAGTCATTGTATGCAATGAATGGTTGCACACATTGACTGTAACATATATATATATATATATATATATATATAATGCGCATCTTGCACTCACTATAGTCTTTCTCTGCTACAGAAATCACTTTGAACTTTCTATGCAATGCTATGTAGTGTAGTGTGATTGGACATTTATATAGCGCTTTTAGAGATATCTCTACTCAGAACATGTGTGCATGACTATAATATATTATGTTAAAATGTCATCACAAACGAATATTTTACATAAGTTTGCAAAACTATTGACAATAAGCTGAAATAGTCGCCAGTGGTGGGCCCACGCACAAGCGTTGAATCAACCAACGGAATCCCAACGACACAACAAAAATAATGAAAGATGGACCCTGCTAACGAGACTTTTTTATAGGACCCTTAGGGGATTCTTAAGTTCTTAATCTTCTGTTCATTAATTATCAGCTTATTTTTTAAAATCCCCATCACACTGTAATCTCGGCTTTTATGTTAGAATTGTTTGGAATTGATCAATGAAAATAGTTGGTTATTTTAAGGGTTATAGTTATAGTTATGCTTACGAATATGGCTCGCAAGCGCCAGAATAATTAGCCTATGTTTGGTTTCGGATGGGGTTTCACTAAAATAAATTAATATAAAAAGAGTCCCATATAGTCAATAAAGTTTGTAAAGCGCTGCTGAAAATTTCCTTGTATCTCTTTCTATATTTTTTCTGATTTAGAAATTAATTTTTTTAATCTATTCCGTATTTATTTTTTTCTTATGAATGTCTATTTGTCTTTCTTTCCACTTCCGTTGAACAGGGCTCGTAAGCTTCATTTCGCCCTGAAGATAATCAACAAGACAAAGTGTCAAGGTCGGGAGAGAATGATCGACAACGAGGTTTCCATCCTCAGACGAATCAAACACCCGAACATCGTTCAACTCATGGACGAATTCCACACGCCCGACATTCTCTACCTCGTCATGGAACTCGTCACGGTCTGTTGAACCTTCTTTCGTGTGTGACTCGTCTACCAACTTCTAGGCCTGTCCACAGGAAATTCCAGACCACTAGGCAGATAAATTTCGGGCCCCAAAGCATAGAAATTCAGGACTCCTGGGCTCAAAAATTCCTGATCCCTGGGCACAGAAGTTCCGGACACCTAGGGAGAGAAATTCTGAGACCCTTCGCAGAGATATTATGGGCCCAAAGTGAGAGGAACTCTGGGAACCTAAGCAAAGAAATTCCGGACCCATTGTCAGAGAAATTCCTGATCCGGACGACCTTTGAGAAGAGATCTTTAATTGGCGAAATGTAAGTTTCGATTGATTGATTGGTTGGTTGATTTATTTATTTATTCACTTATTGATTTATTTATTTATTGACTGACTGACTGACTTACTTACTTAATGACTGATTGACTGAAGGACGGACCAACCAACCGATCGATTGATTGATCGATACATTGATTGATTGATTGATTGACTTACTGATTTATTGATGAACTAACGTTTGAAACGCGAATTTTCATTTTCAATAAAGTGCATAATTACATAAATGCCTGTTTGTGAGATGCGTTTGTTTGCCATGTTGAAGGGAGGCGACCTGTTCGATTCGATCGCTGCAGCGACGAAGTATTCGGAGAGAGATGCGAGTGGGATGACGTATCACTTGGCGAGCGCCATCTGTTATCTACACTCACTTAACATCGTCCATCGAGATATCAAACCAGAGAATCTGCTAGTAGGTCAACAGCTGCTTCTAATTCTGGGCAAAATAAATCTGTTGAATGGGTGGATCAATTGGATCATGGATGTATGTTTGGATGGATGGATACATTGGGTGCATTGCAATAGTAATCTCATAGCTTCAAAAGCGCCACTCGAAAGCCATATACGCAGCACATCAGCTTATTTATGAGCGCTGCGTTAAATCAAATGGGTTGTCAACGGGTAGTCCAATGGAGTTCAGATGAGGCAGAGTAGCCGTTAGGGGTGCCGCTTTTGTCGGTGATTGGATGGTGAATAATCAACTGTGTCTGGGTTTGTTGTAATGTAATGTAATTGAACATTTCCATAGCGCCCCAATACTCTCTGCGCTGACATGTAATATTATGATGTTAAAAATCATTACTAACTAATTTTTTACATTGGTTTATAAAACAGTGTACAGTGAGCTGAAAGAGTCGCCAGTGGTGAGCCGAAGCGCAAGCGTAAAACCAACATGGATGGATGGATGAATGGATGGATGGATGAATGGGTGGGTGGGTGGGTGGGTGGGTGGGCAGATGGATGCCTGCATGAATGCTCTACCCTCAGATAAAATTGATTCATGAACCCTTGCCTAAAAATTTATACTGAGAAACCAACTTTCGTGTCAATTTTAAATGAATGGAATAAAATACACATGTGTGGTCCCCATTATATCTCTATGTCTGTTGAGATGCCCCAACAATGGCACCGTCAAAGCTCTTTGTGATATTACCTGCAATTACTTATTCTGTATATAAACCACTAGTCTTCTGTTCAAATCCATCAAACCCATCAAGCAATAATAATATAACAGTTCACCTATTTCGCCCGCGTTTCCTTTCTTATGAATGCTTACACCTCGGACGAAAGTGATCTCCAGACCATCACCTTTAAGCACACGTAGGCCTATACATCAACAACTTTGAAATGACTGAGTGCCCGCCTCCCCTCCCCCACTAAATGCATGAGCAAACAAAAGCCTACTGAGGAGTATGAATGTGTTCATTGTTGCCGTATTCGTTAGGTGCACGAGAGAGCAGATGGCTTCAAGTCTCTGAAGCTGGGAGACTTCGGTTTGGCCACTGATGTTAAGGAACCTCTACTCACCGTCTGCGGAACACCTACTTACGTCGCCCCGGAAGTACTTGCGGAAGTGGGGTAAGTTCTAGAAATTATTTGGTCAGCCGTCATTCTAGTAGTTTAGGGCATTTGGTCAGCCGAAGCTGTGTCCAAGATTATCCACATAATTATGAGGACTCCAGAACAACGTTCTCTCTAAGCTGTGCGCATGGGCGTGCGTTCATGGGTCGCGGAGCCAGCGCACATAGAAACTTAGTGTGCGCACAAATCTTTTCTTCGGAAAAGCGACTATCAAGATGGACTGTATTCCAATATTACTGCTGGGCAGAATGGAAATTTGCAAATAAATTGAAATATATAATTGCACTAACGTACAATGCATCGTCTCCTTTAATTAAACACATTTTAGACGCTGGACTTTTCTTTGGTTATCAGGACATGTCCTTTTGTGGTCTTTATTTAACTCCTTTTTGTGGTCTTTATTTAACTCCTTTGTGGTCTTTACTTAACTTTCGTCGCAATCAGCTCGGACCTGCGCACAAGAGTGCGAACCATTTATAAAATGTTACAGACGCAGGTCGGCTTGGGAGCACTATGAAAAAAGGGAAAATTGCTCCAGGACGGTTAAGGCCAAAAGCAAGATACCATGCATGGCCAAGAGGACTACAAATAAGAAAGCCAAGATCAAATTCTTTTATTTGGATCTGTTGGTCGATGGTCATTTCGCTTGGTGTAACCTGTACACCTAACCTAAATTATGCGTAATGATCATTATCGAGTAAGTTAACTATGTATATCCTTTGGTAAACCCCTTTTGATAACCTGATGTTGGTATTCAAACAACATAACACATAAATCAAAGAGAGAGAGAGAGAGAGAGAGAGAGAGAGAGAGAGAGAGAGAGAGAGAGAGAGAGAGAGAGAGAGAGAGAGAGAGAGAGAGAGAGAGGAGAGAAAGAATGACACATAGCAAGCGAGAGACGGATACTTAGGCAAATAATATCGTCATCACATGATTTCATGAGAGATTATAACCAAAAGCCTTTTTTAGACAAGTCTGAAATCTTATAACCGATTTTAAACATGCCAAATACCAAACGAAATTATAAATTTGCTACATGTAGGCCTATATCTTTGCTCATTTTAAAGAAATCAAAGTTGTGTTTGCGAATGTTTGCCTTTCGAACAATCGTGTTTAATTTGTTTCTAGGTATGGTCTTAAGGTCGATATCTGGGCGGCCGGAGTCATTGTCTACATTCTCCTTTGTGGGTTTCCTCCATTCTCCAGGTAAGATATTTCCAGGTAACAAGTGAAAGTTTTCTTTGTGGACTTCGAGCCTGAGGAGGCCAAGTTGACGAACGAGACGAAGGCAAGGCGGGTCAGAGAGAGGAGCGTCAAGTCCGAATTAACGGACAAAGGCCATTGTGAAGCTGTTGAATCGTTCACATGCGATGCATGTTGACAACTTGACATGCGAGTCATATCATGTGTGTTGTCTGTCTTTTTCAGCATAGGTAACGACATTGAAGAACTCTTCGACAAAATACAGTCAGGGAAGTTCGTCTTCGTCGACCCTTACTGGCACAACATCTCAAGTGCCGCTAAGGTATATCCATCGGATAAAACCTTATGTCACTCGATGTACATTGCACTCGATCAACGTTCTGCGCCTTTGTCATCGGGTGCACGTAGTCCTACTCTGCTTTGGTGGCTTTGACACGTGCTCAGATTTTGCGATTAGGTAAATAAGTAAGTTTAATAAAGTAAGTCAAGCGCTCAAAGTATACAATGTTGGTGCAAGACGTAACTGTCGCTGGGTCAGGATAAGCGCGAAGCAACTAGGGCTGTGCAGAATAGGTGATTTTCACTATTCGGCCGAATACGAATAATTGGACCAACTATTCGGCCGAATAGGCCTACGAATACTAATACGAATAGTGTACAAGTAGGTAGATCTACTAAAATATTTCAACATTTCAAATGTGAGCAAAAATTTCAATTCAGTAAATTTAATACATAACCTAAAAGCAAAGAGTAAACTAGGCCAACATGCAATTTTTGCATCCTTCTGTCAGTCTGTATTAACGAGGAATGGAGCCAATTTAACTAAACTTACAAATGCGACAGCTGACATTGCTATACCGTAGTTCAGACAGTAGAGAGTTACTTCAGTCAACTCGTAAAAAATATTTCACTATAGCAGCCGCCGCTTGTGAATAAACAGATGTCACGTGACCACTATTCGTATTCGGTCCGACCGCTACTATTAGGCCGAATACCGAACAGCTGTTTTGCCCATTATTCGGTTCCGATGCGAATACAACGCTGAGGAACCGAATTCAAGACCCGCATCCCGAAAAAGTTTTTAAATGAATACTCTTAATTGAATACTATTAACTGAGTATTCTTAATTGAGTACTCCTAATCCATGTTCATTTTCTGCTACTCACTTTCGCTCTGGTCACCCCTCCCTACCCCATCAAATCTTCACTACTACTAATTGAGTACTCTTAGTCACTTGCTTGTATCTATTAGTCGATTTCTTTCTGTTCCAGAACCTGATTGTCAACCTTCTTCAGGTGGATGTGAAGAAGCGGTTTTCCGCTGAGGAACTCCTCGATTACCCCTGGGTTGCCGTAAGCAAACACTAACCAACGCTCAGCTATACCGTTTATCTAACAATAACAAGCTAACATGTCTTCTTCCTTTCCCTTTCTCACGGACCTCAATGATACAGTATCGGGCTTTTTCAGTTGTGGATCGGTCCGACTGCTTGGAATGCCCCCCCCCCCCGTTGGATCTTCGGCTATTGCCTATGAACTCAATTTCCCTTTTCAATTCTACAATGAACTGTTGTCTTATTTTGCCGTGGTTGGACTGGGAGCGCATATTGTGAGTAGATTTCTAGTTACAGGCGCTATGTTAAGTCAAAGTGATTGATTATTGATTGACTTATCAACCCACAGGGTTCCCCACTCCAAATTGAGGTCTCACCTTATCAAGAATTATTGCCACAGTCCAACCGATCCCCCATCTGCCAACCTTCCTCTCGTCTCTAACGTAACCCTCCTTAGCAACCTCCCTCATCTCTCTGGTCTCTCCTGCCACTGGACTTAGACCATCACCGGACATCCATTTCTGATACTTCGCAGTGCTCGTGGGTAAGCTTGTGCCCTGATATTAACCTGTCGATTATCGCTGTTAGAATTCTGCATTTTACGATTACGACTGATGCTTTGGTTGTAGGAAGACGTTGCCCGGGACAACGACATTCATTCCTCTGTAGCTTCACGAATCATCCAGTTTGCAAAATCAGAAAGAATCGAACAGCAACAGCAGAAACCAAGAGAACCAGCCGTTGCTGTTATAACGGTAGGAGAAGATTTGATTTGGAACTAATATGAAAGAGATATAACTGATGAAGCCGCAATGTGTAGGCCAACCAGTGATCGTGTTTTCTGATGCATTGTGAGCTAATAAAGTAACATCTGGGTACTCGGCAGGATAAAGTTGGACGCATAATCGCCGAAAAATTCATCTAATTTTGTGCTACTCCAATCAAAAAATCTGTGCAAATCATCCTTTCATGTTTATTGCAAGTTCTACATTTTAATTAAATCGTCATTCTCGTTAACAAAGACGATGACTGACATATTTTATCCTTCAAAAGTTGCGGATGTTGTCACACACATAATCTAGATCAATGGCCCAGTTTTCGTCGGCTTCATATACGCCTTCAAAAATTATTAGTCCAAGATTTAAGCGTTCTGAAAGACATTGTACTCACATATTCATCATCTGTTTATGTTTCCTCACTTGTTCACCTTGCTACGTGTAGTGTAGTCTCTGCAATCCAGACGAAGTGTATACGATCGACATCTAAAGACAACTCTGTTGTCACACGTATTAGTTATACTTTTGAAACCATTCATCTGCGTTGACTTGATGATGACGATGATGATAAGGAGGAGAAGGACGAGGATTGTGTTGACGATGATGATGATGACGACGGTGGTGGTGATGATGATGATGATGCTGACGACGACGGCGGCGGCGGCGACGACGATGATGATGATGATGATAATGATGACTAGGATGACTATGACGATGATAATGAAAATGATGAATATGTTGACAATGATGACTACAACAATATGATGACACTGGTGACGCTGATGCAGATGACGACGATACTGACGATTATGATGATGATGGCGGTGGTGATGATGTCGATGAATAATAGCAGCAACAACAATAACAATAATCATCGAGGACAACTGGTTACATCATCATCATAATACCATGTTTGTGTTTGTCTCAATGTTGTAATAGGAGACTGCCTTAGACAAGGGTTGCCGCTATTTTCGCCGACGAAAAGAGACCCAGAATCACGGTCGACCACAGCTGCAACTGGGAAACGGAGACGAGTCGGTCTAGTCTCCGTGACAACTCCGCTTCGTTCCACTAATCAGTACACATTTTCTCCGTGCTGTGCATGGAACGTTGTCTCGCCCTCTTCGCTTTCCTAATGTAATATTAAGACAATCCCAGTAACAAGTCATTCCGCCAAATAATGCATATTTTCTCAACGTGTCCTCTTCCCTTTCTTACTTTCAATATCAAGACAATCCCGGTAACCAGCAGAATTTTTTTTAGTTTTCCCGTGTTTTTTAAAAGAAGATAATCAATGATGTCCTAACGTTCTACTTAATTTGTGTTGATAACATCTTTAAATTATACATTTTACAGTTCTACATTTTAAGTTGTTACTTTTTAGCGATGAACATTTCCTATGGTTTTTTCTGTGCGAATGTTCTAGCGGCGTCTACGTTTTTGTGATTAAATACATCGGAAACTTTATAGGTGCAGACAATGTTTCTTACCGAATGTTTGTTCCCTAATAATGGTAGCAGTTTCAGTTTAACTACACTATGATAACAAAGATTATGATCATCGTATAGCATAGTAGAAGCCATGCAGCTTGTATTAAGAGCTTCCGGTATTAACTAGTACTCGCTAAGCTACTCGGCTGAGTACTCGACTCCATAAATACTCGTTAGCGGTAGCCCTAGTCGTGATCGTAATAATGAAATCCAAATTATTATAGCGCTATTCTAGAGCATACCGAAGATGCAGCAGCTTATTCGCCAACACCGCGTCCGAAGGTTCGTTAGTCCGAATGTGCGTATGCTACCGTTAGTATCACAATTGATTTGTACATATGTATTTTGGTTTTTAGTTTGATAGTCCTTATAATAATGTCCATACCGTGCGCAATCGTTGGAAGACAGCTTTCAGCCTTAGGCCTAACTATTCTTGCTCTTACATCTACCTCTGCATCCCCCTTGTTTGAAATGACACTCCCTAAATACGGGAAATCCTCAACAAACTCGATGTTCTGCTGAGATAGATTGATGAAACGAGTCATGCTTGAGTGGAATCCCGATTGCTTAAGTTGAAAAGAATGATGCTTAAATGAAAGCTGGATTGATGACAAAAATTACTTTTAAATGGAAGTTGGATTGATGAAACTAATTTTGTCTGTTTAGATACATTAGCTGAAACCGGTTTCCATATGTCTGGCTGACTCAGAGCTCTATTTAAGCGCATTTAGGGGCGGCCACATTGTTTACTTTAGGGGACATTATACCGTCATTCTAAAGCTGGGACAAAATGCATCCAAAACCCTCCATTGGGAAATAAGTTACAGTCAAGGACGGTGTAAGAGATAGATGGTGTGTGCACTTGGCCGTAATGCGTAATGTGTGGCAAAATAATTAAAAGTTCGCTAGATGGCGATGGCGGTGCAATTTGCTGAAATCGCCCATAATGAAATATAATAACAACATGATTCTGCAACGGCAACACCTAAGCATAGAAAATAATAACAAAGAAAATTACAAAACGCAGTTTAAATCCACCAATCAACGCAAGCATTTCTTGAATTATTGATATACCTTATTATATCCATTTTGATCATCTATACAAGCATATATCTACATGCAGACAGGATTACTCATTGCTGACTTGGGACCACTGCTTGCGGCAGAAGCTATCCTTAGCCAATCTTACGCTGATGACATCCATGTCTGTCATCCCCGCGTATGTCCACTGTCTGGCCAGGGATGCGATTTTTGGCTGTCGATACAATTAGCGAAGTCACTGAGACCCTTCTTCAGGCTTGGATGTCGTAAAACTGCCTGCGGCCAAACCCGACCAGCAGCTCGCTAAGATAGATATCGGGTCCACACCCTTGAGGTATACATCTGCACCTGACCTTCTTGTCCTTGGTCTGAGACCTGGGATTAACCATGGATCAGGAGCTTACCTCTGTCCAGCACATCAATCTACTCTGCCGGAACTGTTTTTACCAGCTTCGGAAACCTAGGGTGGTATCCCGCTCCTTGCCCCCAAGGCGCTACCTCTAAGTAAGCTGGTCCATTCCTTCGTAGTCTCCCGCCTGAACAACTGCAGCGCCATATATGATGGTCTTCCGGCTTGTCGGATGAAATGCCTTGACAGGGTCTTGCGCACGGCCGCCCGACTTGTAGGCTGCATCCCTATTATAAGCCTGATAGAGTCTCTGGGTGCACGCGTGAGGTCCTGCGCTGGCTCCCTTATCCGCAGCGCATTGCCTATCGAGTCTATGCGCTGGTCAGACGCTGCGTTGAAGACCTGGCGTCCCCTACCTGACGCCAATAGGTCTCTCTGCCCCATTCTTCTATGGCCTTAAATACTGTTCTGTCTGACCGAAGCTGGGCTGGGAGCGGTTCTGAGTAGACGGCCATGAAGGGGTCTTTATAAAACTGCTATAAAAATAATGGATGATGATGATGCTGATGATAACGACAACGACGACGGTAATGATGATGATGATGATGAGAATGAGAATGATAATGATGAGAATGATGATTGTGATAATGATGATGGTGATGATAACGGGGATGCTAATGATGACGAGAATGATGATGGATGATGATAATGATGATGATATAATGATAATAATAATGATAATAATAATGATGATGATGATGATGATGAATGATAATGATAACAACTCTTAAAATAATCTTAAATTAAATTTTGTAGAGCAATAATGGCAAAGTCTTGCAAATAATTATATTCTGGCTGTAGGTCTATGCCTGTTCCATTCCATCACGTGATCGAAACAGTTCAGATATAATTTCACACAACAATGACATTTGGAATAAATTACACTGAACGACGATATTATAGTGTTACGTAAATATTAATTCAATGTCGATTTGTCAAAATGTAAAATATAAATTCACTAAGACCTACACGAACATTCTTCTTGCATATTTCGAATAACAACATTACGGAAAGCCATCGTCAAATTGCGATTGGAGCGCCTCATGTTGAATCAAATGATCCTAGCCAAAATGGCCATAATGAAAAGCATAGGAAGTGCACACACCATCTATCTCTTACACCATGGTTACAGCGTGAATATATATATTTATATATTGAGCGATATTAAGTATTATGTAGCTCCAACTGTAGAAGTTCATCATGATTAGGTGCCATTTCTGTTTGCTTCTTCAGTATTAACACGTTCTATCGTTGATTGGTAAAAGGTTGTGACTAATTCTGTGATTAAGTATTTCTTTCATGGATGTGAGTGTCTATTTTGTCGTTTTCTTTATTTTAGACGATTCATAGTCCCGTTTTACGCCTGTCACGTTGTCATACATATTCGTTTTCAACCGTGTCACACGCATTCGTTGTCTAACTAATGCAGTGAATGGCCTCCACTTACCGGAAAGTCAGTTCACTAGATACAATGACACCGATGCACATTTAATTGAAATCACTCTCTAGCTTTACAATTCAACCTTCATCCTATCAAAAAAGACATGGTAAAACTGTAGTCTAGCATATTTTATACAACCAAAGTTTCATCAGAAAAAATAGCGTATTTAATTATTTGGCGTGAATAGATGTCGAACTATAACTTAAATGGAGACGGGATCGATGAAAAAGAAGAATGTGCGAAGAAACTGGATTGCTGAAAGAAATTATACTTAAATTGAAGCTGAATCGATGAAAATATCATGTTTGATTGATGCAAGAATGTTGTTACAATTGGCGTGGAATTGATGTGAACAAGGCCATGTAGACGCGCATATACCTGATTTATGAAAAGAAACAATACCTAAATAGAAGCTTGATTGATCAAAAGAAATATGCTGAAATGGAAGGTGGATCGACAAAGAGAAATGTGCATTAATGGAAGCTGGATCGGTGAAAAATCATGCAAAATTAGAAGTTCGATTGTGACAAAATGGTGTAGCAATGAAATCTAGTGGAATTTCTGATCAACATATTTTAATTATAATAAAAATTATACTCTATAATACACTTTAAAAAATTCTTTTCTTTGATCCAGCTTCCATTTAGGCATATCAATTATCATCAATCCAGTTTATACTTACAAACTGCGTGATATAATGAAGGAAATAATTAAATACACTAAAATACAGGTTTATAAAAGACACAATCAAATCCCCACTTTTAACCGAACCTCTACAAAAACCCTGTTGATACACTGCTCTACATTTTAAAAGAGAGAAAAAAATAAGGGAAAAAGAGAAAAAAATGAGAAAAACTGAAGAGAAAACAATATGCAAAAGCAATCAAAAGAGCCGATTGGCCAACAATAATTACATAAATATTATTATAAAGACGTCAACGGCCATTGTTGCCATAAGATGTCGTTAAACCTTTGTATGATGATGATGCTCTACATTTATAAATTTATTGCATTTCACATGAGTAATTGAATACTCGTTTCCATCACAAACCAAGCACTTTGAGCACCATACACTTCATCCATAGGTTTGCTGAATGGGGCAAGCTGATATTCATGTCTGAAACCATGTCGCTACGGAGGCCTCTCAAACTTCTCATTTCATTGCGTTGAATATCATAGCTAGAAACTCCAACTTTGTCAAAATCGATTTTTTCGTCATTGGTCTTTTGATTTGCAATTAGCACAATAATTAAGTAACACACAGAACACTCTGATTGTATTTACACCATCAGACCATCGATTCAACTCCCTAGACCAAATTGACAGCATATCTTGGTATTGGCATAAAGACAGGTTCATGTGGGAGGATATGCACTCGTCAAATATACAAGAGTGTATATTGTTTAATATCTTGATGTTAATTCTTAGAATATTGTCTAAACTGATATGCTCCACTTTCTCTACGAGGATTAAATCTCAGTCCTTTACCTATCTGGTAGCACATATATCTATGACTACTCTAGGTGACAATGCTGACTACACCAGACCTAGCCTTACATTGTCCATCATGAAAGTTTTGCTGTGGACATGGAACAAGTTGCAGAACAACTTGCAACTTGATTTACTCAGCCTCTCTTTAGTTCTAGTCGACCCGAAGGCGGCACAATAGTGCGGTTGCATAGGAAGGAGGTGAGCCAGTCAATGGGTTTGTTAGCAAGGTATGAGGACGCAGAATGACAGGGCAACAGGGTGTCATGATCGACCGAGTAGAAGGCAGCATTGAGCAGGGACAAAAGAGTAGGCTGTGATTGCTCTATGACGTCATAGATGACAGACAGCAGGCTCATCAGGATGGTCTCTGTTGAGTGATTTATGCAAAACTCGGACTGCTAAGCAAGGAGCAAACTATTAGCATTTAGGTAGTTAATTACTGATTTTGTAAATAAATGAAAGGTCTGAGATAGATTATTGTATTATGTCAGGAGTGTCTCTGATGAGGAAAACAGAAATACTTTAAGTGGCATTTTAATCAAATACATTACCCAATAGCACATCTTTGTCACATACAATGGACATGGTAACGAATTTGTGGTCTTTTGTCATGTGAACTAATTTTGGTTGCTTTATTATCAAATGGACAGAGTCACAAATGGATAGTCTCTTTGATACATGTGTGATTAATTTTGCAAATTTAATTGGAGCTTTTTTTATCTGTGTTTTGAAGATCTGAAGATTCAGCCTTGAATCAATAGCCAACAAAATCTATATCAATCGAGTTACAATGAATTCCAACATTTGCATCCAACTAGAGGAAAAGCCATACAGATGCAATCTTTGTAAGAAAGAGTTTGCACAGAAAGGCAATCTGAATGTCCATACAAGAACCCACACAGGAGAAAAACGATACAATTGCAATCTTTGTGAGGCAGCATTTGTACGTAAACGCAGCTTGGAGATCCACAAAAGTATCCACACAGGTGAAAAGCCATACAAGTGTATGCTATGTGAGAAAGCATTTGTTTTGAAGCATCATCTGAAAGTCCATATAATAACCCACACAGAAGACAAGCCATACAAGTGTAATCTATGTCAGAAAGCATTTGCACAGAAGAATGGTCTGGAAGTCCATACAAGAACCCACACTGGAGAAAAACCTTACAAGTGCAATCTTTGTCAGAAGGCATTTACACAGAACATGCAATTGGAAATACATTCAAGAGCCCACACAGGAGAAAAGCCATACAAGTGCAATCTATGTCAGAAAACTTTTAATCGGAAAGACCGGCTAGGAATCCATGCAAGAACCCATACAGGAGAAAAACCACATAAGTGCAATCTATGCCAAAAAGTATTTATTCTGAAGCGTGATCTGAAAATCCACACAAGAGTCCACACAGGAGAAAAACCATACAAGTGCAATCTATGTAAGAAAGAGTTCTCACAGAAAAGTAATCTCAATGTCCATACAAGATTCCACAGTGGAGAAAAGCCGTATAAATGCATGCTATGTGAGGAAGTATTTTCACATAAAGTCAGTCTGGACATTCATACAAGAACCCACACTGGTGAAACGCCTTACAAGTGCAATATATGTCAGAAAGTATTTACACAAAACGCGCATTTGGAGATCCATAGAAGAACCCACACAGGAGAAAAGCCATATAAATGCATGCTATGTGAGAAGGTATTTTCACATAAAGTCGGGCTGGACGTTCATACAAGAACCCACACTGGAGAAAAACCATACAAGTGCAATCTATGCAACAGGGTATTTGCATTGAAGCATCATCTGGTTAGCCATACAAGAACCCACACAGGAGAAAAGCCATATAAATGCATGCTATGTGAGAAGGTATTTTCACATAAAGTCGGGCTGGACATTCATACAAGAACCCACACTGGAGAAAAACCATACAAGTGCAATCTATGCAACAGAGTATTTGCATTGAAGCATCATTTAGATAACCATACAAGAACCCACGCGTGTCATCTATCTTTGAGTCAAGGCTTTAACGCAAGTGTAGATGGAAATCATTCAATAATTAATGTTGTGAATGATTTTAATATCAGACCTTATGGCTGTGGATATTGCAATGAGGTTTTTGAAATTGAAAAGACATTTGTTGATCATTGTTCTAATCACACCTGTGATGTTTCGCAGATGGACACTTTTCTTGATCTAATTGAGATGTGTCTTGATATTTGTTCTTAGTCTCAAGATAGTTTGCTGATTTTGATTGACAAAGAGTACTTTTCAAGAGGTTTTTTGTATATTTGACTTGATATAAGATATTTTATAAATATTCTCGGGTAGGAGTTGAAAAATCTTTCGAGTCATCACTTTTCTTTGTCTAATTGAGATGTATTTTTTGACTTAATATTTCTTCTTAACTTTCAGATGGCTTGATGATTTTGAGTGGGTAAATTTATTTTTCAATAGGCAGCTAGGAAACGATTTCAGATATTAATTGAATTTTATCACCTATAGATAAGTTAACGGGAAGAATCCTCATCAACTGTATTTGAGCTTGCTAACACAACAGACGCCAAACTCTGTTTCAAAATTTTACACAAGCCTAAGCATGTTTTCCATCAACTCCTATAGTCTCCTACCTCCACTCCGTCTCTTCTTCATTCACCAAGATGGAACACGACCAAGTTTTGCCACCAATAGACGACAGTTACTTTCAACAATATTATTGTATACACAGATCATTAAATAAAATATTTACTAGTATGCTATTAATTCTAGCTGCATTAGTTGTTCGATTTCTCTCATGTAAGCATTTCTGCGTCTATGGCAGATAGTGTTATTAATATTAACATCACTATAATAAGCCGTAGCTGACAACCGCGAAAGTTACCTACCGACAATTTTATGCAAAAGTCTGAAATTATAATGTTGAACTCTCATTGGTATCTCAATAAAGGTATATTTGCAGAGGAGTTGCAAGTTATAATAAGATCATTTAAGTGGTTACTTGTACATAACCACCATAATGAAAAATACTTACTAACGAACTCAGTGAAACTCCAGGTATAAGAATGATGGGTTGTCAATATTAGCGACATCTATCAGGAGACCATCACGCGAGGACGATAAACAAATCGGAAATAAGCGGAATAATTTTGTTTTTGTAGTAAATTGACTCACATAAGAATAATTTGCGTTCTCGGGTAAAGAGATTTAAAGATACTGCTATTTTTAATGTTAATCGTTTCAATGTAGCGGATCATTAGATGTAGGCTATATAGAAGACGCTGCGTTATAGAATTAGTCTTCGGTATTCCCTCTTTGGCGCTGAATAATTCTTTCGATGTTACTGCTAATTCAATGGCGACGAGACGAAACACCACTCTAAGGGATGCGGAAACTGGCATTGACGGTTAGTTGTTGTGTAACAACTCTGGGTACTATCATCGATGATTATTGTCACCCGTTCCTAAGTTTCAGGCTGGGAACTGTGTAATGTACTTTCGAAGGATTTTTCAACTCCTACCCGAGAATATTAATAAAATATCTTATATCAAGTCCAATATACAGAAATCTCTTGAAAAGTACTGCCAGAATTGGAGCGGTGGTGAAAGAGTTGTAGCGGTGGTGGAGTCATGGTATGAAGGGGATCAACCCGAATGCGTGAAAGCGCTGAAAGGATCCAAAAGCCCGATTCCCCGAAAGCAGCAATGTACTTTTCGTATGTACTTTGTACGTATTCGGTTTATGCATTTCCACACTTTTACAGCTATTCACTTGAAACCTTTGCCGTTCGCTCGGGGAACACCTGGGACACCCAGTAGAGGGGTTGGTGAACCTCGCGGTCGCCGTCTTCCTGCTCTCCACAACCAAAAACCTCTCTCAACCCGTGCAATGCCGGGTTCCCCAGCTAGTATTTGATAATAATGACTATTATACCAATATAACTATTACTTGCTATGTTTTTGGTATGACTCAGTAATCTACGCACACACACGCACACACACACACCAGTGAAAAGTGGTGCAATGATAATATGTAGTACAAATTTGAGCGTTGTTTATTGTGGAACTTATAATTAACTGCACTGTGAAACTATACTGATTCCATGGTTCCAATAAGGTCACATCCGAGTCCAATGTCACACCCAGGTCAAAGCAGAGAAAGCATTTGTGAAAATAACTGCAGCTGTTGGTTGTTAACTCCATTGTTTGGAGCCACTGATGTTTTCGGAGTCAGATCAATGGATGTTTTCTGGGATGAAGCCAGAGGCATTTGGATGTTGGCCAGGTACAATGAGTGCAAGATAACTGAAATACGATAAGCCAAGGAATTTCTCGTGTAAGAAGAACACCTCTGCATCTTGGCTGTAAACATGCACATTCAGCTAGTATCATCGGCTATGCAGTAATTCCCAGTGTAGTAACTGCATGTCTTCTTCTGTTATCCTCTGCCTTTTATAATTAGCTGTATGTCCAATATCTTCATTGTTTAGGTTGCCCAGCCCTATCCTTTATGCTCGCTGTGACCCTACTTTATCAACCATTCCCATAAGTAGATGTTCTAGAGTGGGTGCTTTAAAATCATCCATAATAAATTGACTTCATTCTTTGCCTTCTTCATGACTTTCCCCTCCATTATTCCCTTGATCCTGGCATCATTTTCAGTTTTACCCATACTATTTAGTGAGATGGTTTCCCATTGACTTCCTCTATTTATTTTATTTCAAAAGTCTAACTTTACAATATTTAAGAGGAGTCTAATTCTCTTGGTTTTAGTTTGGAAATTTGCACAACTTTTATGATTTTTTTAGTTTTGCCTTAGTTTATGGCAACTTTATGCTAAGAAGCAGTAATCAGTAAATACTAACAGTAGCAATATTTGTGTTTTTAGTTAGGTTGATTGTAGTTCTGTAAATACAAAAATTATGATTTTCGTTTTCAAAACAGAAAATTCGAAAAACTCGGTGGTCTCCATTGTTTGTCTGAGCCCATGTTTGAGCCTATGTCGAGTACTACATATCTAATCCAGGCTTGAGACTGGCATTGCTATGGTGCATGCAGTGGCGGTGTTCTCAGTTTGTATATCACATTCTGAACAGTTCTATCATCAAAAGCCTTCCGAGACGACAGTTCTATGTAGTAACAAAGCAAGTCTTTCCGAGTGCCTGCTTTCTAAGCCGCATTTATTGTCTGGCCATTGACCATGGTGTATAATAATAATATAATAATAATAAAGACACATGTATATGGTGTCGCCATACTCTTACAAGTGCACCAGACGAATTATTAGCATTCCCACTGTCTGACAATCTTAATGAAAACCAGAGTCTTCTTTTATGCTTTTGCTTGCATAGCGTTTATTCTTGAGAAGCGACTCTGAATCCTTTTACTACCATGCATTTCACTTCTCTTACCATTTGATGATCCATACACCTCAATCAATTTATATTTTGTTGTTGGTAATGATTTTATTAAACGTATCTACAACAAACGAGTAAAGATTATTTTGGGCCGCTATGATGTAGTAGTTGGTGCGATAATCATGATTACAGATTATATAAATATTAAATATGAGAAATGTTTTATTTACAAATTTCTGAAGGTTCCAGTCGACCTCTGGCAAATCTTAAGGCACAGGTTGAGAACCGCTGTTCTATAATGTATTTGCATAGATCTGTGTGTGAGTGATGACTATCTTCATTTATTTATCGATTTCTATGTCAGTCTCTTCTGGGTCTCCATGGTAAAATTGAGCAGTATTTCGTTGGTCTCCTCGTAGCCTTGTGGCAGATGTTGTGTCTTGCGTAAGTTATTTTCTTTCTAACGTATTGCTCTAGCATTGGTGAATTAGATTTGAGTTATTTCGTCGTGTGTAACAGCAGTCGTCTACTTCTTCTGTGCTGTCGATTTGGATAATTGCTTCGATTCATGACAAGTTAATTAACCGATGACGCTAACTTGAGCGACTCTTTTGTCTAGAGGAATGTAAGTGTGTTACCCTAGTTTGCGTCAACGTCTCTGTCAATTCTCCTACACAATTCAATCAATCAATATTAACTTGATATCAATTCCATCAAGATGCTTACTGAGAGTACTCCCACCCAGACACAGATTAAAAAAGCAGTTTTTATTTTTTAAGATGAATTAAAGGCAGAAGAATTTGGTCTTTGGTAGCTGACCTAGCAGCACTGGAAGGCCGTTCCAAATAGACTCCGGACCCATAACAATGAATGCCAGAAATTTATGGTGGCAGTGCGTGAATATGGGACTGGCAATTCGCCATAGAATGTAGAAATATGCATGCCTTAGCCCTTTCAAGAATGACTTTCAAGCATGTACTATTTTTAGATCTTGTTGACTGGTACCATGTTTTGTGATTGTGAGGGGTGCAAAAGCTGCTATATAAATAGCAACATACGTGCTATACTGAAGCAGAAGGGAGCAGACCATTGAGCTTGCCCTGACATTTATGAAATAAAAACTTAAATACATAACATTTTTAAATAAAGTGTGCTAAATTTTCTTAATTATTGTCAGCAAATTATCTTAAACTATTCCTAGAAAGATAAAACCTTAAATTTTGTAGTTTTTGTATAAATATGTAACACTTTTTTGTACATATCAACATTGATGTCACAGCTAAGAATGAATATGACAGTTCAAAAGGCTTTGTGGTAATCTGCAAGTTTAATTCAATTCTTGCTTTCCAGATTGTATCCCAATCTAATTAAGATTGTTGCATTCCAGACACTCATCAATGCCAGTTTGATTGCTTTCTCATATAGACTTCTATATCTCAGATTTCAGAAACCTATTATGCACGGAACTGGAAAATCCCTATGGAACGTCGTGTCACTAGTTTCTGGGTGATCATCGAGTGCAAGACATTTTCATATCTACTTGACATAACAAGCTGATTCATTAATTTTTAGAACTTTATGAAGATAAATTGACAAATAACTATGTCAACAAAGAAGCAAACTTTAGATTGGAGCAACATCTATGTTTAAGAGTGAAACGTGTACATGGATATCTGAGGAGTCGCTAATACGGATACTTGCTAAAAATTTCAGTACACATTCATAGATTACAATAAATGTTTAGCTGCACTCTTCAGTAAGATCAAAGGAACTAATGTTACGTAAGTATGTAAGTCAACCAGCAAATAAAACTATTATTTCCCACATTGTGAACTGAGTCACCCTAGTATGTATGCTTGTGGAATGTATGTATCATGGATGAATGTGTGTGTATGTATGCATTCGTGTGTGTGTGTCTTTGAATGCATGTTTATGTATGTGCATTACTGCAGTGGGTGCTAGTAGTCTCTCAACTAACCTAATGATCATATTAAAATATATTACAATCAAAACAACCCAATGCCCAGCTGCTCACCGAGGCCCAGCTGCTTCCCGGCACCTATCGGCAGCTGCTCTCCCACGCAACAATAATTATGCATGCGCTTAAAAATTGCACCTGGCTTTGAAAAACACCTGTTAGGAAACATTGCTTTATACATTCCATCATGGCCAGAGACTGATTCAGGATGCTGATGAAAGCCACAGATTGAAATCTACTGATTGAATTCAGCCAATTTTGGTCACTGTTAGTGATGAACCTAGTGTAAATATCCTGCCAAATACCGAGTGTTACGAGTTGAGTTGTACCGATTCCGAGTTTCAAATATTTAAAGAAAGTCTCATTCTACTGACTTTTAGTTTGACATTTTGCACAATCTTTAGGAATTTTTGGTTTTTCCTCAGTTTACACTGGGAAGTAGTAATTAGTAATTACTACAAGTAATAGTGTTTGTGATTTTGTTTGTGTTGATTATATTTCTGTAAATAAAATAATCCAATTTCGTTTTCAAAAAAGAAAAGTGGAATGTCGATTTTTATTCAGACTAGGACCATCGTTTGTCTGATTTTATGCCGAGTATTACCAAATGCCGAGTTTTGGTTCATCCATAGTCACTATTCCATCCAGCTTCAGTTCAGTTCAACTTTCCTATCTGCTTTGATGGTATGAAATCCTTTGTGAGCAGTTTTTGGTGCATACTCTGACCTATTCAATATGGATGTGACCTGCATTCAATATGCTACAGTGATTTGCAACACAGATGTTTTGTGCTTTTTCATTATCTATATATAAATTATATATAAGGTACTGTATTTGTGTGTGCCGTTTGGTGTATTAATTGTATGACTTCTACTGTGTTATTATATATATATATATATATCTATATATATTTATAGTTATATATAGACTGTTTTGTGGTATAATTGTATGGCTTGTGTTTTAATAATCTGTGTGCATGAATAGATGTTCACAGCGATCTAGTTGATACAAGTGTAGTTCAGAAAATTAGTTGGTGAATTCACTGAATTGCCAGTTCAAATGTTGAAGTTTGAATCCCAGGAGAAGTGAAAACAACTCCAGCAGAGGATTATGACTGATTGAGACCTGACCAAATATAATCACACAGACATTGGGTGTTTGCTTTTGTGTGTCCATCCACATGGAATGACCTTCCTCCTTCACTGATTATGACTAAACTAATGACTGGATTCTCTCCATCGGCATCTCACTCTTTAAGGGCATTTCTTTTCCCAAGGTTTTCCCGTGCTGAGAGCACCTCTGAATAGAAAAGATCATAAGAGTTTAAGATCGTGATGTCAGAATAGTAGGCTGAGAGCACCTCTGAGTAGTTATCTTGTGAGAGACACAATATGAATCTAAGGATATGATATGTGATTTGCTTCAAACGACCAGCTTTAGATGCCATGCACAGTTTGATAAAAGCTCTAAAAGGAGTCTTTGCATTCTAGAAAATGAATTTGTGTGGCATACAAGCTTAATGAGTTCACCGGAAAACCTCCCCTACACACACTCTGGCAGTGCCATTTCCAGGTATGGATAAAGGAGGAGGGTGATGCTAACTAACGATCTTTGGTATGACAGGGTGTCATTAAACTAACACCACTACTACTTCATCACCATCATCAGTTCTTTTATACATGACATTTTAAATTTATGATCTCTTGTCATCGGTTGTTTGTCAAGTCAATTGCTAAAAAAATTGAGCATTAGTTTAAGTGATGCTCTCATTTATATTAGTTATCTATGTAGTGTACATATTTATGGTCTGCCTTTATTTGACATTTTCTCTATGTACAGTCTTATGTTTCACTCATTTGTTTATGCTCATCTTTTGTGTCATTTCGTTATCAACTTATAACTTGACCTATTTAAAATTGCTTATAAAATGTCTGTCTGACTGTCTCTCTCTCTCTCTTCGTCTGTCTGTCAACTCTTTGTCTTTCTCTCTCTGTCTGTCTTTTGCAGTATGCATTTACACGGTAAAAGAAATTGTTAATCACAGATTGAAGATTTGCTATATTCACGTGTTACTGGACTTGTGGTGTATGTCTTTTGGGTGCTTTTTCTTGTGCTCTTGGAGGAGTCTTCTGGCCGTTTTACTCACTGCTGCTTGCTCAAATGAGAGTGAACCAAGTTCTTTCCAATTTTTTCATTCTTTGTTTCTCCGATTTTTCTCTGTATCCCTGTTTCTCAATGCCATCTATCAACTGTTGTCAAAAATCCTTTGGTTGGTTCCACGCTTGTGACTCTTTTCAGCTTATTGTGCATGTTTTTGCTCACTAATATGTATTTTTTTATCGATCATGTGACATTTAACCTCATTTAGCCGGCACTGTAGATATATTGAAGTGGCATTATATAAATGCTCAATTACATTATGATTACATTCTCCATCTCTCTCTTTCTCTGATTCTCTGTTTCAATGTCTAGTTCATTGTTTTTGCTGCATCTGAATTGTGTTCTGTTTCTTTTTGACTTTTCTGATTCGTTGTCATCTTCTGCCCTCACAGAGTACCAACCAATGCAGAGTCAGCAAGAGGGGTCGTGTTCGAGGACATCTGGGTCAGTTCGACCAACAGAGTATCGAACTATTCTCTTCAACCTACCACAAACTCAGAAATTCTGTTCGAATAAAATCAGGTGAGGTGATTTTCTACTTGCAAAGGATAAGGGTTCATTGACTAGTATCTAGAAGAAATAGTACAACCTTTCTTATGTTTATGTTACAGCTAAACATTGTTGCATCTGTAAGGTAAATTCTTTGCCTTGAATTCAACAACCTCATAACTTATGCAATAATGTTCCACAAATACAGTTTATTTTATGGAATTGATTACATCTGTGGGATGACACTTTTTATGCTGGTGTATCTGTATGTAGATATTTTGTCTGTCTTTTCAGCACTGCCAAATACAACTTCTTATCGTTTCTACCGAAATTCCTGTTTGAACAGTTTCGTCGATACTCAAATGTCTTCTTCCTCTTCATTGCGCTCATGCAGGTAACTCTATTTTCCTCTACTCTCATTTGCCATTTGCACTGATTGTCAGCAATATCAGCCTCGACACGATTGACGGGAGTATATATATATATATATATATATATATATATATATATATATATATATATATATACTTTGCCAAATACAGTGTACTGTGCGTAATCTAATCTCACTCTCGTGGTATTGAGATGCATGTGTTGCTACCCTCATCGCCTGTTGTCGCTTCTCTACTTCGACGCTACGGGAACCAGGAACTTTGAATAACGTTCCAACCATTAGTTCTGGATGAGAATCTGTTGACTGGGTTTTTCTTGTTTACGGGACATTGCTAAAAGTGACTGCTTTTTATAATCCACTCTTCAAGCTTTGTTCGTCTGACTGTTTTATCATATTGATGTCGACATCATGTAGATTTGCATAGAGTAGAAATCTTGAAATTGCACTATAGGAATGTTTGGCCATGAAAGATACATTCCGAGTCACCTAAATATCTTATTTGATATTTGATTTTATTAATTTTAATTAAATTAGATATGTAAAAGCTAATTGCATGCCACAAGGCATCACCAAAACACAAGAAATTTGTAAGGACATTCATATCTGTTTCTTTTGGCCAGTATGGATGATAGTATTTTATGGGAAGGAGAAAGAATCGGTTTGCAAAACTGCTAATATCAACTTTGTGCAGAGGTGCTATATAAATTTTGTAGATGAATGTTTGAGTCGATGCTGTGGCTCATCCGTTTTCCATGTTTTGTCTTCTCTTTGTAGCAAATTCCAAATGTATCTCCAACGGGACGATATACAACAGCGATTCCCCTACTGCTCATCCTATGTGTCTCAGCCTTAAAAGAAATTGTTGAAGACTTTGTCAGTTTATTTAAATTACTATTCTTATTATTGCCTTTAAAATTTTTATTACTGCAATTTTTTTGGCATCCCTTCAAGATTTCCTACTCAGGAGCACTCCCACCTCAAGCCTGGTCAAATAGAATAGTCTTAAGCGAAATTGTATTTGCCATTTTTATCAATCAGAATATTTTTTCTGCTTGGCTTGAAAATTATAATATCATTTATGCATTAGGTTAAAAACACTTATTTTATTTATGCTTTGGATTAATGATAATATCATGTATACATTGGGTTTAAAATAATAGTATCATAGTTAATATATGATTATATAGACTTTGAGAAAAAAGAAAGCTATAAAGTTTTTTTTTAATTGTGTATCTAATAAGATTTCTGTTCATTGTTCTTTCCAAGAAACGACATCGGGCAGATGATGAAGTTAATAATCGAAAAGTATTAGGTAAGTATCGTTTATACTCAACTGCATAAGCGTCATTTTTAGTGATTTATATTCGGCATTTGTTGATGAAATAGATTTATTAAGTTTAAGTAATGCTGCAATCTGAATCAAAGTGTCGTTAATTTAAATTTGAAATTGATTCAAGACAAATCTAAGTTACATGTCTCTGATTGGTGTGTGCTGTGAGAGATGCTATGCAAATTTGTTGGTACAGTATGCTTCCAGAGTGCTTTACCTGGCTAATTGTAAAATTCAATGCAACTTAACCCAGAGACTATGAACATCCCAGCCATCTGTCAGCTGTCGACGGAAATTCGTTGGCTGGTTCCTCGCTTGTGTGGGTGCCAACCATTGGCGGCTCTTTTCAGCTTACTGTGCACTGTTTTGCTAATTGATGTAATATTATGACATTTGACATCATTTTGACTAGCGCAGAGATTGCCTCTGAGTAGATTTCTTAAGATGTTATATAGCAAGTTTCATTGCTTGAACTGTACTTACACAAAGTGTTACGATTTTTCAGAGCAGACCTTTGGCAGATGATTGATATGCTTGTAAAGGACTTCTGATGATGTTCCTTGAAAGTTTCAAATTTTCATTTAAAGTATACTATCATCTTGTGATTTTAGTTTTACGTGATCAAGACTGGAGACCGTTGACTTGGACGGAGGTTAAAGTCGGAGACATCGTAAAGATCACCAATGGACAGTTCTTTCCAGCTGATCTTGTTCTGCTTTCTTCTAGGTCAGGATCTGGTGACCATGGTCACATATGAGTTACCAAGTGGCTAAAGTACTAAATATTTGTGATGCTGGATATCTTAAGTACTGGATATCTAGGGTACTGGATATCCAACATACTGGATAGCTAAGGCACTGGATAGCTAAGTACTAGATATATAAAGCACTATATATCTAAGGTACTAGATATATAAAGCACTAGATATCTAAGGTACCGGATATCCAATGTACTGGTTGTGGAGATATATATATACAGTACTGGATATCTGAGGTGCTAAGTATCTGACATAATGAGTATCTAAGGTACTATTCATCTAAGATACTTTGAATCCAATTTGTGTGAGTGTTTTGTGTCTTTAAGTTTTAACCACCACCCAGGTGCTCTTACTTGTTTGCATTGTTTTGTGTTCTACACAGTGAGCCTCAGGGCATGTGCTACATTGAAACTTCAAATCTTGATGGAGAGACAAATCTGAAGATTAGACAGGTAACGGGTCTACTCTTCCGCCCATTCCATGTGATCTGGAAATAAAACTTATTTATATCATTCATTCATTCACTATGAGAACTTATGTATGGCACCTCCTAGACTTGACAAATGACTGACAAGGCAGTTGCTGTTATGGGTCCATCTACCTGAAATGACCTTCATCCATCCCTAAAGTAATGACTGGTTTCTCTCCATGAGCCTCTCAATCTTTCCTGAGGTTTCCGTGCTGAAACCACCTGAATATTTATTCTGTGAGAGGCGCTATATAAATCTGCAGATACGATATGATAGATGAGAGGTACCAATGAGAAACTAATGACTGGTTTCTATCCATGGGCCTCTCAATCTTTAGAGGCGTTTCTCTTTCCCCGAGGTTTCCATGCTGAAAACACCTTTATGGTTATTCTCCTAGAGGGGCTATGTAAATCTGCAGATATGATGTGATAGATGAGAGGTACCAATGAGAAATTGCATCTTTCTTTAAATTCCTGATTTCTGTCCTTTTCAGGGTCTTCCTCAGACTTCGTCGCTTCTGACGCACCACGATATACTTGAACTGCACGGGGTCATCGAGTGCGAACTGCCCAACAGACACGTCTACGATTTTGTTGGCAACATCAGACCAGCCGGATCCCTGTAAGCAAGACATAAACTGATGTATTTAATTATACTAGTCTGTAAGCATGTCTAATTTAAGCAGATGTCATTGAATGCACTACATCATACTGTGCAACCTTTATAAATCACCACTCAGTGATTCAGAGGCCTTCAACTCCAGTCAGTGCAAGTCACAGTGTTCATAAGTCTTGAACTTATGTGGTCATACAATGAGCGCTGATAATAATAGTGTTGCTTGTTGTTGTCTGTTGTCTCTCAGTGCGTTGCCAATTGGTCCGGAACAGCTTCTGCTGAGGGGAGCCATTCTCAAGAACACACGATGGATGTTTGGTAAGATATTTCACTCGTGACACTAATCAGTATTATTTATGTGGGTTATAAATGATAAGAGATCATTATTGTTTGTCCTCCTCTACAGAACTGTTTAATATGCAGGAGCATAGTCTGGTGATGCCAACTAGGACTTGCTCCTGCCTACCTAGTCTAGCTCAGCTCTGTTTCCCCACTTTTAGTGCTCGGTGCTCACGCTCCCGTTGTTCAGCTGAGCAGGGGGTTTCCTCCATGTTTCTCATGCTTGCACTGCCACCAGGCAATCCTATCTCATCTTAATGAATGAGTGAAAATGAGTGAATATCTAGCTTATTAATCACCATGGGGTTTTGTATTGCCTGCATATATTTATATAGCTCCATTTAGAGTGTGTTTCTTGCATTAGGTGTTGTCGTCTACACTGGCCACGAATCAAAGCTGATGTTAAATTCAACGTCTGCTCCGTTGAAACGCTCAACTGTGGAGAAGATCGTCAATACGCAGGTCCTCTCGGACTCTCTAGCTTACACTCTCTTTATAACACGATGGAGCCTTGAATGGCTGCCGATAGTTGAATTTGACTCCTGCAATAACGTGTCATCATTCATTCATACTGTACTTGTAATCGTTCTGCGGTTTGTCAGTTTGAAATTAAAGGAAAATTTTGAAATAAAACTGGTACGTTCTATTCTTTATACTTCTTTGAGGGTTTGTATAACTGTACGTCTTGTGATTTTTGTGGCTTTGTCTAAATGCAGTTCCATATGGTTTCCAAAATGTACATCTTGTGGTTTTGCATGGATGCATATTCCCATGTTTCTGTGATGAAATGCACTTCCCTATGGTGTGCATTATGCAATTCCTTGTGGTTTTTAAGATGCACATTCTTGTGGCTTGAATGGTGTACCACATGTGGTTTTGAAAAATGAACTTTCTTGTGTTTTTCCCTAAATGTACATCCGATTGGTTGAGCTGGGAGTGCCTCTGCATATGTTTCTTGAGAGGGTGCTATATAAATGTAATGATGAATGAATTGATGAGTATTTGTTGTTTCTGTTGTTCCTTCTTTGACGATCGTTTGCTGTTGTAGACACTGATGTTGTTCGTTGTTCTTCTGGCTCTTTCTCTCATCAGTGCCATTGCAAATGAAATCTGGACGGCTCATATTGTGCAAGATCACTGGTATCTAGGCTTCCAAGGTACAACTATGAATCAGTTGTAATGGTGTAACCTCTGAATTATTGAATCTTGGCTTCCACAGTGCAGCCTTTGAACACTAGACTCTTGACTTGACATATGTGTTGGGATCTTGTTGACTTGAACGGTGGTTTTTACAGATATAACTGGTTTTATCCTTGTGTACACTTTATGACTTGTAAAAACCTTGTTATGTGACTCATTTGGTGTACAGAGCATCAAAATTTAACTCACCTTTGACAAATGATCTCCATTCAATTAATTCTTTCATTCCGTATAGTGCATCCACAGATTAACGCTAAGGCTATTCATTAACTAATTCGTTTATTACAAAGATTTATTTAGCACCCCTTCAAGGCTTCCGCCCAGGAGCGCTCCCGACTCCGACACGGCTGAATTGGCGATTATAATAGAAGTCTGATTGGACCCTGGGTGACAGGCTCAACACCAAAGAGAGTATGTTCTGCGGCAAGGGGCCAGCCACTGAGAAGGCACGATATGGTTTAGTAGTTGTGTCTAGGTTTTGTAAATGACTTGTGATTTATATATATGAATGCATTGTCTTAATTTCAGGTTTTGAGGCAACAAATTTCTTCTACAGTCTGTTGACATTCATCATTCTCTACAATAATCTGATTCCTATCAGTCTACAGGTCACGCTGGAACTGGTCAAATTCGTTCAGGCCATCTTCATTAACTGGGTCAGTTGCATCACGACTAGGTTCATCTAGCAACATCTATGATAACAGTCAATGCCACTTAAGCACACGATTATTATTTGGTTTTAAATTTCAAACTGACAAATTATAATGATGTTAACTTAGAATAATTAGCGACAATGATAATAGTAATAACGATTATTCAGTTATTATGGTAATTATATTACTGAATCTTAGCAATTGGTTTATAAAGAGTATAATTGCTTATTTGCTTACTTACTAAGCAGCTTGCATTGGCCATTGTGTTAAACAGATTGTCATTTGTCTGCAAAGTACTGCATGACTTTGTTTGAATCTTATCTCTACAACACACGGAGTCCATACTTCTGTGCTATATGAATTGTTCTATTTTAATTAAGTTTAATTTAGTAATTTAATTTATTATTTGATTAACTGTTTTTAAATTAAGTTTAATTAAACTGTAGGAGTGCACATGCCTTGTGACGACTAATCATTAAAACATCCAGATTCATTAAAATGTTAATTAAATTTGAGGTCAGTCATATTTTACTCTTAATCATTTTTATTCTTATGACATCATTCATACTTTGAATTGAACTTTTAGCTTTTATTTGTTAAATATATCTAATTCTGTTTTAATTTCCAGGATATGGAAATGTATCATGAGGAGAGCAACACACCAGCCGTTGCTCGAACTTCTAATCTCAACGAAGAATTAGGCCAGGTCAGATGCTAAACAAACAGTTCCTTAATGTGATGTAATCGGACATTTTTAAAGCGTCCCTTCAAGATATCTATGCTGAGTTTCTCTCTGTGTTGGCCTAAATTATGTTAATTGTCAATTTGTCATTACTAACAATATTAAATTTGCTTCTGCAGCTACAAGAGTGGTGCTTAGAAATCGAACTGCGGTCAGTTTTCAGTTGCTACTTCAGAGGCAAATCTGGATCGACTTCTGTCGGTAGTAGGATGTGGCGAGCATGCTCTTATATTGAGGATGCCACGTCTTCATTTTATTAAACTTGCCATTTCATTTTACGAGTCGTATAAGAATAATTAGGTCAGGTCAGATGTTTATTGAACTAGGTCAGGTTAGATTGATGCAGCTCAGATTTATTATTGATGAGAATCATGAATGTGGTTCCATTTGTTTTTGTACTTGTGAAATTTTTGAAGCACTACTCTAAAAGACTAAGGACAAAACACAAGCTCATTAATGCTGCATCATATCAGAGGAGTTGTCCTGATATCGGTGTCCAGTGGATATCCGAGTCTGATTGCCAGAGTGACCAGAGACTGGCCGAAAATGAGAACTCTTCTAGCTGCGGAAGCAAATTTAATATTGCTAAGTCCATTTTGCCGTACACTATTTTGCCGTTTTATTAAATTAATTCATGTTAAAATATTTAAGAATTCTTCTGGTGAAATGTTTCTTTGAAGGTGAAGTACATCTTCTCGGATAAGACTGGTACCCTCACTCGTAACATCATGGAATTTCGCAAATGCTCCATTGCGGGACTCTGCTATGGGTACGTCATCCTCTTCAGAATTCTCATTCTTTTATGGAGGAAAAACATCTTATGCATGTTTGGATGTCTTTTTGAATGTCTGTTTGGATATATGTATGTTTTCACAAATTTGTATTGCACCACTCGAAAGGTTGACTAATCTTTCCATTCGGTAAGTGGCTTTCACTGCCATACAGTTAAATTTTACTCTGAACTCTTATGACTTGTCATCATTCGTTCATACTATTTTTGCAATCATCCTGCACTTTGTCAGTTTAAAATTAAATTGAAGATCATTATTACAATTATTATTATTACTACTATTACTATTAGTATTATTTTTATTATTATTATTATAACATGTAATCGTATTGCAGTCTGTCAGTGTGAATTTGATAAATCGAGACTACATTATTATTAGAGTAACATTCAATGCAGAGATTTAGAAGTTGATTGGAAATGTCTGATTTCAGGGATGACATGGAATCCACTGAGAAATTTTGTGATCCAATACTGGTAGAAAACTTGAAGAATCACGTGAGTATAGCAATCTAGATCGTTTCATAAGAATTATTTCAATGAAGTGATCTAAATTGTATTAAAAGTATAATGCAAGTTAAGAGATCTGAATCATGTTAATTTCTTCTCTTCTATTCGCTGAACCGAGGACATTAGCTCATAAATGCATCATAGGCTGTCAATGTTGCTGATGTAGAGACTTCAATTTATCCCCAATTTTAAGCCAGCCCTGGGAATCTGAATCCAGGAAGGCAAGCAGAGGAGGCAGCTTGATGGTAATTAATATTATATATTGTTATTGTTCTTCTGTCTGTTGTTCATAGTCGACTTCTCCCATCATTCATGACTTTCTGACGCTGTTGGCCATCTGCCACACGGTCGTTCCAGAAAGAGATCCAGACACAACGATGGAAATTCAGTACCAAGCATCCAGTCCAGGTACGACAATCTCAGAAAGCGGTTTTCACTCTATGCAATTCTGGATAAGGGTGAGTTCGAATTGGGGGAAAATTAGCAGATGAGAAAGGAGGATGAGTGATGTGTGCACTGCCAAAACTTGATTGAAGCAAGAAAACAAAATTGCTCAGGCCCTGACCTTAAGGGCCATAGAGCTACCGGGATGCAGAGCTGAGGAACCGGATTCAATACCTGTTTCCCCGTATGCTTGACAAGTCCTTTTTTTTGCTAGGCGGTGGTGTAATAGACACCTTGCATGGCTGCCAACAGTTAAATTCTACTTCTGTAATAACTCGTCATCAGTCGTTCATACTATGTTTGTAATCATACTGCAGTTTGTCAGTTTGCAATTGAGTGAAAATTATTATTATTTAGCAAGTGTAAGCAGCTTGGCTATTTTTCTCCATATTGATTCAAACTGAAGGTATTTTGTCAGCATATTGGTTAGAACTGCATGTGTGTGAGTCATGTGTTTGTCAGATCTGTTCTGTACCATTTTAGATGAACTTGCGTTGATCCAGGGAGCGAAGAGCCTCGGATATATCTTCGACACTCGTCTGCCAGATCGTGTCTCTTTGAAAGTGGTTAGTCTTCGTTAGTTTGTATTATGTTTGATGCTATTGTTATAGATTCACCTTTTTTATGTTTATCACTTTAATGTTTTCAAGCTATTATGTTCGATTCACTTTTATGTTCATAAGCTATTGTTTTAGATTCACTTATCTACACTTTTATTCAGTCATTAATAAATGTATGGAGCACTCTTTCAAGATTACTTCTCAAAAGCACTCCCAACTCCAGCCCAGAGACAACAAGGTAAGCTATCAAATTGCCACAAAATAATGTGCCACTACATGATTTATGGAAAGGCCATTCCAAACCCTAGAGCCTATCACAGAGAATGTTCGTTTTTGCATAACTGGAACCACAAGAACCACCTCTCTGCAGAGCACAGGTTGTGACTTTACCTGGCCATGCATCATCACTTTACCCTATCGAAGCAACTTGATCTAGAGACTCTGAACATCCCAGCCGTCTGTCAGCTGTCGACGGGAATCCGTTGGTTGGTTCCACGCTTGTGCACGGGCCCACCACCGTGGGCTAACTGCATTTTTTGCTAATTGTTGTAACATATTCGTTAAGAATTATATTTAGCATCATACAGGTTAGCACAGAGAGCACCCCTGAGTAGACTTCTTTAAGAGACCTACTGTATAAAGTTTCATTATTTAATAACATTTATGTTGTTTGTGTATACAGATGGGAGTAAAGGAAGACTATGAGATACTGAACGTTCTAGAGTTCACGAGTACACGTAAGCGGATGTCGGTTATTGTGAGAATGCCAAATGGAACAATCAGACTCATGATCAAAGGAGCGGTTCGTTCTCATGATCGTAATTTGTATGAATGATATTTCGTTTATTAATTCAGACTGATAAGGATGCGGTTGGATCACAAGATATAATAGTAACAGATAATAAATAGTTTAACAAGAGTTGTATTTGACTGCCGCTCATTTTAACATTTTGGGGCTAATGTGACCTTTGAAAATGTGCTGGCCTTGAGTTTCTATGAATAATTTCGTCTATTGACAGGATTCATTGGAGAATGCTGTTAATGATTTGTTGGGAAAATGCTTTTTTTGATTGGTTGAAAAGATGCTGTCTATGATTGGTTGAACGGATGCTGTCTATGATTGGTTGAAAGGATTGTGATTGCTTTTGTTGATATTTTGTTTGTTGATATTTTTAGACCATTCTCTTTAAGAAGATCTAGTGATTGGTTAAGCACATACATTTTTGCTGTTGGTAGGATTCTGTTATATATGAGAGATTAGTGCAAGGCCAGCAACATTACAAGGACATCACACTCGCACATCTGGAAGCCTTTGCAACTCTCGGTAATATTCATTCTTTGATACATTTCATTACGAAGATTTATATAGCGCCCCTTCAAGTTTACTACTCAGGAGTACTCCGGAACCCAGCATGGTTGAAAAGAACAGTTTTAAGGTGAATATAAGAAGGGCCTAAGTGGGGGACAAGCGCAACGCCAATTGGAGCCTGTTCTGAGAGGCCAGCCGTTTTCATTGACAATACTTATAGCCTACAGACTCTGCATTACAAGGCAAATGCTTTACCAGTCGGCCGTGACTGATCATTCAACCACATCATATTGTATCTTTTCAACATGGTGCTTCATCTGTTTATAATTTTTTAGCTGGACATTGCTGATTCAAATGTTTATGTGATTGGCAAATGATTTGGATTAATTCTAATCAATTATCAAATTTCATGAGCTAATTATTATTTAAAGCTATTCGAAATTTGACTGATCGTTCCCATCTCTGATTACCACAAAGGTGCAAGAAGTATACTTTATTGCAAGAGCTGCCAGAGTTGCTTGTCCAACAACGACATGATACATTTTTTCACTTGCTTTCCACAACTGCTCGAAAGTCATTAGGCTTGATCGTGTTTTTTTGTGCGGCCACTGGCACCTCTGATCATTTCTTTGCAGAGGCTCTATATAAATTTACGATCAGAACAAAGGGTGATATTTTTTTCCTCTAGGTCTTCGTACTTTGTGCATTGCGAGTGCCGACATATCGGAAGAGTTTTACCAGGACTGGAAAGGCGTCTACTATGCAGCCAGCACTTCCATCATCGACAGGGAAAATAAAATCGAGGAAGCCGCAGAACTTATTGAAAAGGCAAATAGGCCATTTTATTGACAGGTTTTTTTTCGTTTGTTGAATCAAAAATGACTAATGGTTTTAGATAAAAACAACTTTAGATGTTTTTTTTAAAAAAATACAGATTAAGGATATATAACAAAATTTAAACAGAATTAAAATATCGTGCTAAATTAATAAAATGCATTTCTACTTATATTTTTATTAATTCTCATAAATGTTTGTTGTAGAATTTGATACTGCTTGGAGCAACAGCAATTGAGGACAAACTACAAGAGGTTGGATACAACTGCTGCTTCATTTACATTACCTTACTTATTTATTTACTATCATACTTTACAGAATATTAGTAACTTATCCTGACTCTTGTTATACTCTCCTTATAACTATCCTTTTTAACCATGCTTTGGTCAGGAGGGCTCCTAATAGTATCCTTGAAGAGGGATTGTACAAATCTTATTGAATTGGTGAATAATTAAAGACTGTTCTTTTCTGTTGTGCTGGGGTATGGATTGCTCCTGAGTAGTAGCCTTGAAGGGGTGCTATATAAATATTTGTAATGAATTAATAGAATACCTATTTCTCGTTTGTGGTAGGGAGTTCCAGAAACGATCGCCAGTCTCTCGAAGGCAGACATTAAGATCTGGGTCCTCACTGGTGATAAACAGGAAACGGCCGTCAACATCGGATATTCATGTCAACTTCTGACACCGTCAATGCTTGTAATTACACTGAATGAGAACAGCCTTGATGTAAGAAAACTGTTATAAATGGTTAAGAAATTTGGTAATTTATGTAATATTTCTGGTCCTATTTCTGAGCCATAAGGATATCAGTTTTGATCTAGCATATGCATTCTATGATGTGAGTAAGTGATTACTAGAAATTAATTTAACAATCTATGTAGCAGTTCTGGTCTTGTTGCTGTGTTCGGTGGTGATGAAGTTGGATTGATGATAATAATGCTTGCTTCAATTTAAGTTGGATTGATAAAAGAAATTCTTAATAAATAGATTATATGCATTTGAAATTAATGGTTGCTATAGTGGAAGTTAGATTATTGAAAAGAATTCTTGCTTAAGTGAAAGTTGGATTGATTAAATAATTCTTGCTGAAATGTAAGTTGGATTAGCAAGCTTTATAATTATCAATCCAACTTCAACAGAATGCAGTGGGTGAATAATAATTTTATGGTCATAAACATTTTGTCCTCAACTCTTTGTTTTTAAAAATTTTTCGTCAACTATTTGTTGAAGAACAATCGGTCGTCAACTATTTGTCAGTGAACCATTTGTGGTCAACTATTTGTCAGTGAACTATTTGTCACATGACCGAAGCTCGTAGAAACATTTGTCATGCTCTCCTCACATGCTATTACTTTATACTAACTGCACAAAACTGCTTGTGTGCAGTGTATGAGGGAGACATTGAAGAGACACATTGACGAGACATTTGGAGTTCACCTTCACCAAGAGAATGACGTCGGCCTCGTCATTGACGGACAGGTGAGACTTCTCATTGGGTATTCACTTTTGGTGAGACTTCTCATTGGGTATTCACTTTGGTGAGACTTCTCATTGGGTATTCACTTTGGTGAGACTTCTCATTGGGTATTCACTTTGGTGAGACTTCTCATCAGGTACTCACTTTGGTGAGACTTCTCATCAGGTACTCACTTTGGTGAGACTTCTCATCAGGTACTCACATAGGTGTTTCTAGCAGCAGCCGATTAAATCTCTCATCAGATATTAGCTTAGGTTCTTCTAATAACAGGTGAGACTTCTTATCACTGTCATTCCAAGTCTAATAAATCATAAAATGACAATTTGCAACCACACCCCTTTGCGTTTTTATTTTTTTACAATTCACTCTTGTAACTGTTCTCTGTTTCTAATTCACCTGAACATTCTGTTCTCTTCTCCAATTAACCCTTAGGTCTTTTCTTCTTTTCCAATTCACCCTTGTAGCTCTTCTTCATCTATAATCCCCCTTTGGGTCGTTTCTCTGTTCTATCTTTCCATTAACACTTGAAATCTCTTCATATTCAGTTTCTATTTTCAGTCTTTGAAATTTGCTCTGTCTTACGAATGTCGCCGTGACTTCCTTGACATCGCCGTGTCGTGTAAGGCCGTCATCTGTTGTCGTGTCTCGCCCCTGCAGAAGGCTGAGCTGGTGGATTTGGTCCGGACGCAGATCCACGCCATCACTCTGGCAGTAGGCGACGGAGCTAACGATGTGGGCATGATTCAGGTCAGTGGTAAAAGAAGGGTGATGCTTTTTCATTCATTATGAGAATTTATGCATAGCACCTCTTTGACGTGACTACTCAGAGGCGCTCTTAACCCCAGCGCAGCCAAGTAAAGTCGCCTTAAGATGAAAGAGGAATGCCCGAGGGGGTCCTAGGAATGGAGCCTAGCATCAAAGGGAGGTCATTCCAAATTGAGAGGCCTACCACGGCAAAGCCACGGCTCTGCCTGGTGGCTGTGTGTGCATGTTGAGCTTAGAGGAGACCTTGTTTAGCTGGAATAAGCTGGTGCCCTGTACTTAGCTATGTCGGCAAAATTAAACAATGCCGTTGGAGGTTTAGCATACCACAATTTCAAATAAGAGTAAAATTTAGATTGGGGCAACATCTATGTTTGAATGTTTAGAGTAAAACGTGTACCCGAGAATTGGACGAGTAATCATTCTCTTACATATATTCCTTGGAGTGGCTTCATGGGTATGTGAAGATTACGCTTATGATTGTAGCTACAAATTTGTATAGTGCCACCGCAAAGGAAGTTGCCAGAGAAACACTTGTCGTATTATTATTGTTAATATTATTATTATTGTTATTTTTATATGCTAGATGTTTGCAGTTTACATGACCTTTGTATATTATTCCCATCCCATTTATGGATCTACACAAGCCCTTGCTATATAAATATCCAGTTACATTATGTTAACTGATTGTTTTCTGATGGCCTGTGCTCTCTAGGCTGCTCATGTTGGTATCGGAATATCAGGTGTCGAAGGACTGCAAGCCGCCTGTGCTTCAGATTATTCGATAGCTCAGGTAATGGAATGAAGAAAGCTGTGTCTTGTCTTTCCCATCAGTTTCTGATGTCACATATACGCTGTAATGTAATGTTATCAATCAGTAAGTTTTTATTGATCCCACCAACCAAAGAACATGTGAGTAAAATGCCTTTCATTGGTGATTAACATAATGATTGATGATTATTATTTGATTGATTACATTATTGCTGGATTGATTTATGCACCAAATTGATTGGTTGTTTGACGAAGACATTTTCTGGTTTTGAATGTTTTATTGATTGATTCATTGATTGATTTAGTTATTGCTGGATTGATTGATTGATGTATCAAATTGATTGGTTGATTGACAAAGATTTTCTGGTTGTGATTGATTTTACTGATTGATTCATTTTTGATTGGTTTTAGTTCCGATACCTGAGTAAGTTGCTTCTAGTTCATGGTGCGTGGAGTTACCATCGCCTGACGAAACTCATCCTCTATTCCTTCTACAAGAACATCTGTCTCTACTTCATAGAGGTAGGTCAGCTTCATAATTTTGAATACTAACCCATCTGATCCCAACCTACTGGAGATTCTGATATAAATAATCATCACGTTAAAATTTATATTTAGCAACTACATCATATTTTAAACTTTATAATTTGTTGAACATTGTATCATCACCCTTACTGCACAATTATGTGGGAGAGGGTGTATTGCTTAATTCTGATGATTGTGAGCACGTGCTCATGAGCTATGCAAGCTTTGAGTTACAATCAAGAAATCTTTTGCTCGTGGCTTCATTTCTTTGTTTCTAAAGATAAGCTCCCAAACATCTGTTTGGTGTTATTTTGGGTTGAAATTAATTCATTTTGTGTGTTTTACACACATATGTTTGATATTGATTTCTATTTTCGTGTTGCAGTTTTGGTTTGCGACGTTGAGCTGTTTCTCCGGCCAAATTGTCTTTGAACGATGGACAATAGGTCTTTACAATGTCGTGAGTATCTTTCACGTTTTACCTGTAACTTAATTACAATTATGAAATCCTGCAACTAAGCTACGGCAGGCATCGGCAGAGACTTTGTCCTAGGTTTTGGGAAATAGATAGACAGAAATGGGGCTTATGGAGACAGGTCGGAATATTTTTTGATTCCCAAGCATGAATGCAGCAAAAAAAGAATGAATAGTGGAAAACATTGTATAAATTTAGAATATTTATTTAATATTTATGAAATTTTTGGGGAATATAAGTTGCTCTGTACCCTCCACCTGAAATTTTGTTTGTCTCCTTTTGTCACCCCCTATTTCTCTGTCAATGACAGTATTCCTACAATTTTACGTACAATTGAGTTGTCCTCTGTGAGTAAGGTTTCTGTAACCATGATGCATGATACGCTCATATTACAGGACAGAAGAAGTTTGAGCTACGATGATTTGTAAAGGTGATTAATCAGAAAAAAATTACGCTTATAAGCTGATAAGAAGGGATTTGAAATTGGGAACGTCCTGCACCAACTACTACCTCCAAACCGAACCCATCCACCGCTCCCTCCGTCCCGTACTATGACCACATAATCCACAAGCCTGATGCACACATCTTTTTTTAATGTATTATCGATGATTGTTGTGTTTTGCTTCAGATCTTTACAGCGGCTCCTCCGCTGGCGATCGGTTTGTTTGACCGATACTGCAGTGCCAAGAGCATGGTCAGATTTCCAGGGCTCTACAAATCCTCACAGAACTCGGAATTCTTCAATGTCAGGGTAAGTTCGCCCTTGTCTCAGTCTGCCTCTGAGTAGATTTCTTGAAGAGGTGCTATATCTAATTGCATTGATCGATTGGTTGATCATGGCTTGTAGGAAAATTAGAGAAGGCTAGTTAGAACTAGAGGTATTTTCTTAAAGTTCGGAGATACGTCCTCCTTGTGCCTCGACGGATATCTGGATATGCGTCATCTTCCACCTGTGAGGGACTCCTCGTCGACATTGTCAATGTGTTTGCGAATTGTTTTCGAAAGGCAACAAAATTTGGCCCAGAGACTCTGAAGATAAATGACATCTGTCAGCTCTTGACAGGAATTCGTTGGTTGATTCCACGTTTATGCATGGGCCCACCATTGGCGACTCTTTCAGTTTACTGTGCACTGTTTTGCTAACCATTGTAACATTTGTTTGAAATTACATTTGGCATCATAATCGGCAAGTGCTGAGAGCGCCTCTTAGTAGATTTCGTGAGGAGGCTGTATCATTATTATTATTGTCAAGTTTCATTGATTAATTTTTATGAATTCTTTTGGTCTGTTGTTAGGTTTTCTGGCTGTGGTGCTTAAATGCCGTCTATCATTCCATTCTACTCTTCTGGTTGCCTGTGATTGCTTTACTAAAGGGTTAGACCGTTCGAACACGACTTATTAGATTATTGTCACTATTTATTATTTTATCTTTCATTTGCAGGTTTAATATGTGTTAATAATCTTTATCTTCTACAAATCTTAATATTTGTGTAAGGGCATTAGAAATTTAGTTGATGATGGTGATGGTGGTGGTGGCTGTGGCGGTGGGGGCGACAGCGATGATGATGATGTTAGTTATTATAATTATAATTATGTAATATTTCAATTTTAGTTCCTGTATGATTTCTCCCTACTTTGTAGACGTGGCTTTCAAAGATGGTAAAGTTGGTGATTATTTGTTCCTTGGAAACATGGTCTACACGGTTGGTGGCTGGTTAATTTTTACTTTCAACAGATGACTTGAGGACAGTTTAGGTTTTGAAAAACAGGCTATATGAATAGATACATGAAAGGAAAAACAGAGGAAAGAAGAAAACAAACTGAAGGAGAGGTGGGGTGGGTGGCAGTTAATGGTGAATGGATGGATGGATGAATCAATGGATGGACGGGTTTGGGTGGGTGCATGGTTGGATGTAACCTTAGAGTAGATAAATATGCATTCCTACATTTATGCAGCACATTTTTCTACTCTCTCATGGATGGATGGGGGGTTTTTGAACCATTTTTTTTGGTGAGTGAGTGGTTGGATGGGTAGCACCCTTTCATGAAAGAGCAGGTGGTGGAGTTGGGGGTTGATTTATGTATGTGTGTATGTATGTTTTTTTATGAATGGTTGAGCTCAGTGATTGTCTGTCTGCACGAATATGAATGCCTGATTGCTTTTAATTATTTTTGGGTTGAATCGTTTTAGTTTGTCGTCATTACCGTCTGTGTAAAGGCCGGACTGGAGATGGGAGCCTGGACATGGGTAAGTCTTAGAACCAATTTAGCTCGATATGCCCTATGTGAATATTCAATTACATTACATTACAATTATTCAGTTCAATCAATTGAGCTTCATCTCAGATATTTGCACATTTGTTGACTTACCCAGAGTGGCGGCCATGGGTATGCAGTGTTGGCTACTTCATTTTCTTGGTTTCAGCATGTGAGGGCGTGTGGCCGCTGCTCTCCCTCACCTTCTCAAAATATGGCACATAGCAACTTCCCTTTGAAGCTACACCTCCTGCTTCCCCAAATGCTCCCTGACATGTTCTCTTTTTGCCTTAAGCAGTTCCTTTTGGCCATGCTGAGGTCAGTTGCATGTTGAAGAGATGTCATATAAATCACTGAATGAACCTATTTGAGTTTTTATTTTGTTGCAGTTGAGTGTTTGTAGGGTGCCTCTTGTAGGAAGAAGAAGAAAAGAAGGTTTTTGAGTGGATGAGAGAGAGAGTGGCAGTCGATTCCATTCCTTAGGCGCAGAGGCATGGAGTGCACAATCCATAACTGTTCTACATGAGGGGCGTCAATCCCCCCTCTGAGTGATGGAGGCAAACCCCCGGTCCCAAGTGTCAGGAGGGCAAGAAATTCTCCCCCTAAGACTCAAATAATGTCTCCCCTACCTGAAATTGGAGGCATTTGCCTCCGGACCCCCTATCTGGACACCCCTGTTCTGCATCATGGCTCAGCTAAAGGACTTGTACTTGATGATTGCAGGGAACTAGAAGGGATGTAAGAAGCTATTAGTGCGTGAATATTGGTAGGTGTACTGTACTGGTGCTGAGGGTCAATTTCGATTTCATGATGACGTTGTTTGTGATGATAATATTTATTTTGATGTTGGTATTTTAGTTATCTCATTTGGCGATCTGGGGAAGCATTGCCAGTTGGTTCGTATTCTTGGCCGGCTACTCTCATGCTTGGCCAACATTCGACATTGCTCCTGTCATGGTTGGAATGGTAAGTCAACAACAATTGTGTCGTCTGGCATTCAGTAGGACCAGTAGATTTCTATTTTGACTAAATGTTATTTCTTTTGGCCCATAGGAATTTCATTCCACTGGGACTTATTATAAGGAAGTAAGTATAAGTAAGTAAAATCTTTAATCAGACGTCTGCAAAGGCACGACATGTACAAATAAACAGGTACGACAAAACATCTATTTACATAATCTGTTGGAAGTATAAAATTAGTAAAATGCCAGGATAGCAAGCTAAGGGCCGAGCAGGAGGAAACGTCAATGGGGGTTAAGGAGCTAATACAATAATCTTATAATAAAGCCACACCTGATGAAATTATTAGCCCTTATCATTGTAGAATTATGTCCCTTATCATTGTGTGGAGTGTCTGGCCACATCTTCAGGGCTTGAAGGGAGTTGCCCTAGAAGCTGCCAGTTTATTAATAACATTATTCTTTACTTATTATTATCATTATGAGCTTGGCGAGCGCCTGTGCGTAAAGTTCAGATCGACAAAATGTTATAAATTATACAGTTTAGATTGGAAGAATACAATATGTGCAAGGTCTGTAGAATGCAGTGTTTGCAGTTTAGTTTTATGTTGATGTCTAATCTGTTGATACATTCATTTATTGAATAATTTATTGATTCATTTATTGAATCATTTATTTATTCGTTACAATTATTTATATAGCGCCATTCAGGTCACTACTCAGGAGTGTTCCCGACTCAAGCTGAAAATGCTCGAGTATAAAAGAGTCAGAGTGGACTCTGGGGGACAAGAGCAGTGTCAATTAGAGCCTGTTTCAGAGCGAGGGACCAACCACTGAGAGGGTTATGTATGTTGATTGTGTACTGCATTGTGGTTTTTTGTTCACCAGGATCGGTATGTGTATGGCTGTGGCATCTTCTGGATGTGTCTCATCCTTATTCCAACGGCTTCTCTGCTCCGGGACATCGCTTGGAAAGTGTACGTTTCAACCGTATAACGACTTAGCCACTGCGCTATTCATTACTGGTTAATTTGGATAATTGTCTGTGTATACTCTTGTCATGCTGCTGTTGCTTGTGCTGAATTAGCTGACTTACTCTGTGATTGATTGGCTTAATAACTGACTGCCTGATTGACTGATTGACTTCTTTACTGACTTGACTATTATATTGCCTGACACCTTACAGCTGAATTGACTGACTGACTGACGGACCGGCTGACCAACTTTAGTTTCGTCCTACTTAGCTGACTCCTAACTGATGCCTTGGTTTGTTTGTTGTTTGATATGTTGATGGTTTTATGTTTGATTAGTATTCGTCGGACACTTTTTAAGACCCTGCGCGAAGAGATCCAGGAGCTGGAGTTGGTTAACGAAGATCCTGAGAGTGCTGTTTTACAAGCGACCAAACGACGGCAAGTCTCAGCACTAACCTAACTTCATTCAATTAACACAGATTGGGCACCACAAATCTCAGCACATAAGTCAGACAGTGTATAAGTCATCCTACTCCACCAGCTGCATTAGTTTTCTGATGAATTCAGAATTAAATTGAAATTTTCTTGTTTGACCTACAAAGCCCTGAGCCCCAGTACACCTACCTATATTCATGCTCTACTAACTCCTTACATTCCTCCTCGTTGCTTACAATCCGGTCTTTTAGTTGAACCACGATGCAGAACAGTTATGGGCTCTCGTGCATTTCATGTCTCTACTCCTAAGGAATGGAATCAACTGCCACTCTCTCATCGTAGCTCAAATTCACTTTTTTCCTTCCAAAATCGACCAAAAACTTACTATTTCTCTTTGGTTCTCTGTATTTGGATATCTACGTGCATTTCTCGTGGTGGCTTACTGATAATAATGATAATATTATTATTTTTATTATTTACTAGTTCAGACACAGTAAGATTACGATAAGTAAGATTAAGTTACCTGTTTGGCACTATTCTAACAATTGTTTTGTGACTGTGCACGTGTTACAAATGTAAGATTATTTATATTGTAAGATTATTAACAATAATATCTTTTAATCGTCTATTGTGCTATTGTTAATTGCAGTTTGACGGAAACTGCCAGACTCCTACGCAACGTTTTCAGCCGTTCGGCCAACCATATGCAAGACACACAGGCCTCCGAGCTTCAGATGCGTAAGTTCTATTTCTATAATTCTAAACAATTTATTTCATCACAATCAAATGGCACGCAAACAATATATACTTCATTTTACACGTGGGTGTCCAGATGGACAAGGGGCGTTACCCCTTTTGATTTTGTGGATGTTTTACCAAATATACTCATCTGGTTACCAACTGTTCCGGAATGGCCACAAGAACAGTTAAGAGTGGCCAACAATTTAAAACTTCCTGCTGATGTCAATTGTTGTTGAGAGAACAAAAGAGAGAAACTATACTTGGATAGCTTGTACAGCAAGAGGCACTTCATCAAGTCTCAGATATGATACGATACAACATTCCTGTGAAGATGTCAATGAAAGTGCAGAGTTAGAGACTGAATATTAATAATCATAACCATAAAGTTTAATAGTTTAATAGTTAAAATGTGGGAACATGCTTAAGAGGTCATATGGTTAAAGGTCAATGTATCTTTTAGAACGATCTGACGTTGAATGTTGATCTGTCAGTTGTTGTTATCTTGGTTTCTTTAGATGGTTATGCTTTCTCGCAAGAGGAAAATGGAGTTGTGCCGCAGGTATGAATTAGACCACGTTTATCTGTTACTGGTTGTTTTCACCCCCATAATCACCCTGCTGTTGTATTGTATTTAAGCATCTGTAAAGCGCTTTTAGTAGGGTGCTGCCAGTGCGGAAGGCCCAGTGAGAAGAAGCAGGTTTGGAGAAAAGCGAAGAGAGATTGCCAGATAGAACTTTAGAGCCAACAGAAAGAGAAAGTGCATTCCAGAGAGATTGAAGCAAAAGATCGAGAGTAGTCACTGATTGATTGATTGTTTTATTTATTGATTGATTGACTGACTGACGGATTGATTAACTGAGTTTGATTGATTGACTGACTGATTGAATTATTGATTGATTGATTTACTGATGAATTGATTGATTGATTAATTGAACCATCTCAAAGAAGGCTTGAATCTCTACTCTCCACTTAAGCGCTAATTTCCAATGTCTGAGCATCATTTGATGTTGCCAAATGAATTTTCCTGAACCTAATCCAAGGTCCCTACACAGCAGCCATCTCAGTAGTTCAACCATTTTTTCTGCTTTCTTTTCAGTCGGAGTTGATAAGGGCATACGACACGACACAGGCCAAACCAACTGGTCTCTGAACCTGTCGCAATCTCCGTCGTTCCTCATAACCGCTTGCGTCCTGTGCGGTCACGTCATGTCACATCGTCACAATGTAACATACGCATTGTCACAGTGTAGCATATGCAGCGTTACATCGTAATTTGCACCTTGTTACAGTGTGGCATCATATTAACATATGCACTGTTACAGCGTAACATACACATTATTACGTTGTCCAACACATTTTTACAGTGTAATATTATACTGACACAAACATACATACTGTTACAGTATATCGAGCGCATTTGCTACGGTTTAACATGAATTGTTACAGTGTCACTTACACATTGTTGCAGTGTCACATTATACTAACATGCACACTGTTTCAGTGTAACATACACACTGTTACGGTCTATCATACACATTTGTTACAGCGTAAAATACATCTTGTTACAGTGTATTGTTCATTTCTATTGGCAAATGGTGCTTGGCTTTGTGTTATGCTGCCTGTGACGGTGTTGATATCTGTTTGTCCGATCTGATGCCTGTGACAGATCTTTCTGTCATTACTGATTGCTTTTTGGTGTTTGTTGCAACTGTCGCAGCTGTTTTTTGACTGGTTACCTTGGTGATTTTGACTGGTTTCCTTGGTGATTTTAGCTGGTTACCGTGGTGATTTTAACTGGTTACCTTGGTTTTTTTATGTGGTTACCTTGGTGAGTTTTATCAAGATACATTGGTGAATTTACCTGGTCACCTTGGTAGTTAGCATGGGTGGTTCTAGGGACCTGAAGATTAGTGATTACAAATTTTTAACTAAACCTTGGATGAATTCGAGGTGAAAGTTTTAATTCAAATCTCGAATCTGCGGGTGCCAGTTTGATATTTTTGTAGTGTGTGTGCTTGATAGCACAATAATCACACATATGTCAGAGTAGTAGTTTCTGTTCAATGACACTGTGTGATTATAAGGATCATTGGCGTCACCCCATCCTTTTTTCATTCTTGGGACTGGCACCACCAAAGTGTAAATGGTGACAAAGTTAAGCATCTCATAATAAAACGGTTATTAATGTTGGCCTAATCGCTTATCTGCAGTTTAAAGCCAATTAAAATGAAATTTAAATTAAGTTAATGAACAGAATAAGAATAATGCAAAAAAATTTATTAATTAAAACCATGGGCTAGTTAGTCATTTCATGAATCATGAAATATTTAAGCTAAGCTTATTAACAGAATTATAGTAATAAAAAACTTCATTAAAGCCACATTTTTTCCATTCGTGACATCATTTTAAAATCGAATACTCGTGTCCGATTCGTTTTCGAATCGAATATCGAAGCTCTACAGGTCCCTAGGCGATCCATGTTTTAGCATTCACTGTCTAGTTTGTGTCTGTTCTGACAGCTCTTTTGCCTGTAAGATACTCTACACCTTTTGTGTTATACCTGAGACAGGTGTAGAAGTATAGATCAATTGAGTTAGTTTTCTTGAGTCAAACTGCAGTTGAGTTATGATGATGTAATGTAATTGAACATTGATATGGTGCCCCTTCATGATATCTACTCAGAGGCGCTTGAACTGTTTAATGGTTGCGGTAATATTTGCCATTCACAATGATATCTGCGAAGAGCAAACTATGATTAGGTGGACAGACACTTAGCATAAAACATATCAACATTTGTTGGTATGAAATGGACTCTCATTATCATCAATCATCACCCCTTATGCTTAGGGTTTACCCAGATGCGTTTTCTAGTAGCCTTAAGACCGTTTTTTTCATCCGAGGTTGAGTCGGGAACGCTCCTGAGTAGTAACCTTGAAGGGGTGGTGTATATTTTTTTCATGAATGAATTAATGATAAAACTATAACTTGACAAAGTGTTCAAACTTGATAGAGATATACACAATAAGATCAGGGAGTTTTGTGGTTCAGAATGTATATGTAGTCTGTGTTCAAACTGCTGCAAATTGACCTGGAACTCTTAATGTGGCAGTACATTCTAACAAGTCACCCAAATAGCTTTTGCAGAACTCTCCTATGGCTATCATGTATGACTGTTTTTTACTACAATACAACAAAAGTAACCATACAAATAACAAACGCTCTGAAGTATTTATTCTGATTGTGTATTGATAGCGTTTTTCTAACTGTTGTTGCTACTTCTATTTTTTTGCTTTTATCATTTCGAATATGTACATAGGTGCAATAGGTAAATATTTCCAATCTTATGTTTTTACGTTAGGTATAATCTTTAACTGGAATGTGATGATATGCGCCCTTAGTGTGGTTAATTATTGTGCGTTGCTGGGAAATTTCGTGTGGTTGGGTTTTTACTTGATCACTGTAACTAACTTAAATGAACCGCTAAGTTTTGTTTTCAGACAATGCATTCATTAGTTAATTTAGTTGATTAATGAGTTAATTTTTGGTTATTGATTGGTTTAAATTCCAAGTTTGTACTGTGACATAGCAACTGGTAATTGTAATCTGGTAAATTTATGTTGTAATTGTGTTACTTTCGGTTTGTAATTGTGCAAATTTAACTTGTGATTGTGTGAATTTAATTTGTAATTGTGTAAATTTAGATTGGTTTTGTGTGAATTTAAATTGAAATTGTTTGAATTTAAGTTGAGTCTTATGCCTAATCTTGCAATCTTGAATATGATTATTTGTTTTTAGTTATGGTAGTTTACTTAATTTTTGTAGTAATCAGGTCCAAATAGTCTTGTATAGAAAACAATATACTTGCATGTATGCAATCTATGCATAACATTGTATGCTTGTATGTATGCTGTATGAGCCTCTGAGTAGATACCTTGAAGAGGCGCTATATCAAATTCACATTGATTGATGTATGTATGTATTTGTGTATGTATGTAAGATAACATTTAATATATTTCATGTTTTGTATTGTATTTATTGAATTGTATCCATTAATTTATATAGCACCTCTCACAGTGCTTACCGATCAGATGTACGTAGTTACTAACAAAGCCACTGCTGTATACGTGCCAACGGATCAGTTGACTCTTTTCTCTGTGTTTTCATGATGGAACTCGCTCGATCTTAGAAGAGACAACTTATTCGCTTCATCTGTGTCACTTATTGAGTATTCGTTGCGCAGTTAAACTGGTGTTGTATTTTCCGCTAAACAACCGCATTCACTGACATTCACAATTGACCCCATAAAACACCATGGTGAACCGGGGCAGAGACATAGGGGACATACCATCTCATGTGGAGTGGATGGAGCTGCTTATTCCCTTTCCCTGATATTTGATAATATTTCCTAAATATTAAAATATGAATGTCTACCGTGTTTTCCACTGTTCAAAACTTTTTGCAGCTTCCATTTTTAGGAATTTAATTTTTTCCTGACCTGTCCCCGAAACCATTTTTTAGATCTGTCCCCCGCAACCCAGGACCAAGTCTCCGCTAATAGGTAGGCCTAACTAAATAGATATTTTGGAGTCCGGCAATCTCATGAGTAGTAATTTGTTCGTTTATATGTGTGAAATGTTCTACCCCATCCCATCTGCAGAAGTCATATTTTTGACAGTTAAAACATTGGGTCTGTAGTATGTTAAGTGGTGTAGGTGTATTATTAGCATGCATTCATGTCTGCTTAAATTGGGTTCATACTCGATGAAATTTTTACTGTTCGTGCCAGGGACGTCATTTGGGGAAGGGGCTGAGTGGGGGTATTTGCCCCTCTGAATTTCCTGATTTAGATTATAGTGCATGCAAATGTCCATACAAGGTCATAATTTAATAGCCATATTAATAATAAATCTAATTGAATTTCATATATTAACATTATATCATACATGTGCCTATAATTGAATAATTTCACTTTTGTGAAACTGTATCAGCGTTTCTGCTGATACAAGATTTATCTTTTGGTACCACTGAAAACGCAAAAGCCAAACCAAAGCAAATTTAAAAGAGGAAGAAAAACCCATCCCGTCGTCACAAAAAATTCTTGCTTGCCGCTCTGAAAAAAAGCTGAAATGTCCCTGATTCGCGATAAAGTTCTATCTGACACTCTATCGTCCTCTTTTTCTTTTCTCAAAGCACATTCCGTCTCAGGTCATTCGGCACTTAAAGGGTTAATTTAAGTAAGTATTTTATTTATGGTCTTATTAATGTTTCACTTCAAAAGCGCGCGACGTGGCATCATATGTATACACTACGTTCAACTGTTTCATCTGTAATGTCATGTGCGTATTTTTCAGTGTATATCTGCTGTTAATTTTATTTTCCTAAGTTATTTTAGCCCCACGTTCTTCTGTTAATACCGTTTCACTTTTTAGCTTAGTGATAATACTGATTCGTAGGCCTACCGTTCTTAAGAATAAAATAATTACTCTTTCGTAATGAATTGTTTTTCCTTTGATTGGCATCGCCACGTACCGACGGACTTTGAAACAATTATCGTGATGATATAAAGCTGGAAAGGGCAGGGCACCAGCTTATTCACGAGCGCTACGTCACGCTAGTAGCGGTGCGTTGTCCGCTGTGGCAGCCAAAGACAAAAATCCGAGCAGAGGCGAAAGTAGAGCCCATATGGGGATCTGCGGAGACTCACATGGGCTCCATATGCTGAGCCCTTATGGATCCTATATGTAGAGCCCATATGGGTCCGGCCTCTATAGCCCATATGGGCCCCATAGGCAGAGGCGCAACCAGAAAATGTTTGTGTGGGTGCTCATACTGCAAACGTCGAAGGCGTACTGATAGACCTCTGTCAAAAAAACTCATTGGATTTGGATAAATTGTGTGGGCCAACTTTTTCATCCAGAGGCTTCAGAACACTTATGGATACCTTCTGTATGGCCCATATGGGCCCCATCTCCATAGCCCCAATGAAGTCATATTGATGACCAGGTCTGAGTGGCAAGGACGGAGTTGCCTCTTTCTTTCGTTCATCCTCGACTTTCAGTGAGTATATGATATTCGTTTCTTTAGAAAGTAAATATGACAAAACAGATAAGTACTGTAGACGGACAATATTAGTTTATTTAGAAATAACACAATATGAAGAAATGCAGAAACGTTTACATGACTGACAGTGGTCAATAAAAGTAGCTGCAATCAATAAAAAATTTAGTAAATATTGGAGATCGTAAAAATCGTCGAACGTTTGGTCCTTTGCCACCTAAGCCCCCTTCCTGGCCGGTTAGTATGTAGCATAAAAGCGGCAATTCACAGTAATTCAATAAAGTCTAACAAGTTATTTGAGAATGCAACGCTCTTTATATGTGGTGCCTAACCACCGAAAACTCTACAACCGAATGCATACTGTCAATACCTTTAAACTATTATGAAATAAAGAAATAGAAATATATGCATACTCGTGTATGCATATATTCCAACAATTATGGAACATCTGTTCATACTGTAATCACCTGGAATCATAATTCAGAACAGGTCAGCAACTAAGTCGACAGGTGGAGAAAGTCGATGGCTGGAACAATGCGCTAGAAAGTCTTTCTCTATTTCAAACAATTCGTCACATATACCACATCCAAAAGATTTATAGAAAGACACGTCTATATACACAGAAGACTTGAATCTACTACTAAACAAACAGTCTTCATTTCTAATAATCAGTAAATGACTTGTAGGTTGATTCGAATCCAAATGTGTAAATCCAAATATGTTCTCCCGAAAACGTTCATTTGGTTTATCAATAATGCCTGTACAGCTAAATGTGGTGAACGGATCAGACAGGTTAGCAATTACTTCACTTGCTATTTGACAATACTGTGGCTGTGCTACTACATGGAATTTGAACTGTCTTGCTGAAGAACTGATCTCGATTTTAGATTTACTGGGTGTGTGTTTTTCCTCAGGTGCACAGGTTTCTCTGCAGATCTTTATGTTTCCAAGTTCATTGATTCCTTTATTACAACCCTCGTATGTGCATGTTTCTTCTGCTGTATGAGTACTCATATGAAGCTTTAGTTTACTGCCTTCTGCAAACTTTTTCTGAAAAAACTGGCAATTGAATGATTTTTCACCAGTATGTGTCCTCATGTGCTGCTTCAGATTACCTCTGTCACTAAATGATTTCAGACATATCTGGCAATTGTATGGTTTTTCACCAGTATGGCTTCTCGTGTGTCTTTTCAGCTGATTACCTTGATTAAATGTTTTCTTACAGAACTGGCAACTGAAAGGCTTTTCACCAGTGTGGGTTCTTAAGTGATCTTTCAGATGACCAAGTTGACTAAATGATTTCTGACAGATGGTGCATCTGAATGGTTTTTCACCTGTATGGGTTCTGATATGCACCACCAATCCACCTAAAGTAGTAAGTGATTTCCAACAAAACTGACATTTAAATGGTTTTTCACCAGGATGTGCTCTCATGTGATTTTCCAGACAAGCATCCTGATCAAAGGACTTTGAGTATATCTGTTTTTCTTCATAATTGGTACTCACAGAACTTGCCATCATGTTCATCACCTAATTGTTTTTTTTCCATTTGATCATCTTGGGCACACAATCTCTGAATTAACTGATGTGTGTGTGTGTGTGCCTTTCATAAAATTATGCTTTTTGATAGAATACATTCACCAGATTTTAATTTCACTGTGTTGTCCAGTGTGGATCCTCTTGGATCTAAGTGTCTAGATTCGATCACTCTTGAGCAAATAATCTCTGAATTAATTGATGGTTTTCATAAAATGATTCATATGTTTCTCCAGTGCTAAAAAAGTAGTATAAACTCATGTCCTATCAGTTTATAAATTATAGAACAAAATTTTGTGGCCAGTGAAAACAGTATACTGATTGTTCTTCAATGGTAGTTTAACGACTAGTCATCAAAAATGCTGAAACAAAGTTAATCGTGATCTCCAAACTTCTAAAGCGCCACTTCAAAGCTAAGTGCAGGGCACCAGCTTATTCGGCATCAAATCAGAGAATTTGTTCAAGTGATAGTCCGTGGAAGGTCAGAATCCGGTTTCCAGAAGGTCAACGGAGGCAGAGTTGCTGTTATGGAGGCTGTTATTTTGGTCGAGAATCGACAGAGGGAATATCAAGTAAAATGTTTGTGTAAGAGTTCTTGAAAAGGTGAGACTTAAGATTAGAATAGAAAGCACGAGGAGTGATGGATAGGGGAGCTCGCAAGTCATTAACTAATTAATTACGCTAACTTGCTACAATGATTCATGATACAGCGCTACCTCAGAAACACACATACTTAGGAGCACAACATTCTCTTAGATACGTCAACAAAACATCTCAATTATAGATACCATATCATATCTTCATGGTAGTTTCCAAAAGTAGCACAAATAAACTTGGTTCGGAATTTGTGACGCTAAAACGATAGATTACCGAAATAATAATATTAGTAATCGTTATCGTCGTCATCACCATCACAAAAGTATATTATCGCTCACCAATTAATACTAGTAACACTCTTAAATATATTTGTCCGCTAAATTGTATGCACGGAGTGAAAAATCAAACCACGTTTGCCAATAAATCGATTTTCTACACAATGTCGTACTGTCGCTATCAGCACAAAATGGCGAGGAACTAGTCTTTAGCAACATACAACACAAATGCTTTGAATGGCATAAAAGTATCTTCTGCAACCTAGCGAGTTTAGTATAGCAAAATCAATTAACTATACGTTTACTTATTTTTTAATAATAGAGTCCTATTCTAAAATTTGTATATTTTAGATTTGAGCAGTCGTAGGAAGAAATAAATGAACACACTGTTAGTAAGACCACTCTTAAGCGCATTTATAGAAGATGTACGACGAAAAACAAAATTTAGACTTTATAATCAATGCATTAACTTAGGTGCTACTCATTGTGAAGCGTGGATAACCCGTTTAGTAATGAGAAGGGTTGTTTGCGGCTACATGTGTGTGACTATTTGCAGATCTGTATTTTTGTCTTTCTTACACGTTGTCAAAGTTGTGAACTAAATCCATTTTTTAATGATGTCTTGACCACATCCTCATCCAATGCTTGTATAATAGGGACCTACTGCCCAAACGGTATCCGGACATTTCCCCATAACTTTGCCCCGGACATCTTCCACCCCTAGGACATTTCCCCGTATGAACACTAGCTCAAGCACTCTTACCTATACTCATTACTTGAAATTCCAACTGTCAATCCTCGACCAAAGCGACATCCTCCTTAACAGCTACAATGCCTCTCTGCTGACCTCCTGGAAACCGAACTCTGACCTCCACGAACTATCCTTTGGACAACCCTTTCGATTTTATGCAGCGCTCGTGCATATAAGCTGGTGGCCTACGCTTAGCTTTTAGGTGGCGCTTTAGAAATTTGGAGGTTACGATTAGGTCCGGAAAGTGTTCACTCGATAATCCGAAGGTTAAATAGTCCGAAGGTTCTATAGTCCGAAAACTACTCTCCGATATTAATTTAACAAGATGCTGGATTAATTGATGAAAAGAATGTGTAAAGCTGGGAGCTGGATTGATATGAAAAGAATCATGCCTAAATGGAAGCCGAATGAATTAAAAGATTGGTACAATCCAGTTTCTTGCCAAACATAATTTTTTTGATCAATCCAGCTACCATTAAAACAGCTATCTTATCACTTTTCGACCGGACACCATGTAAGCCTAATCCTTGGACTATCGAAGCGTCGGACTATAGACACAGAACCCGGAAAGGCATCTTCTCCAATTGAAAAGGCTAAATGTGTAAATGAGAGTCACATACATTAACTTTACCATCTTCTCTGTTGATTTTGCTTTAATTATCCAGTATGTTGGATGAACTAGATGCATACTGTAATAGCATCTTGCATAGCTGTAAAAGAAAGTTAAATTAAATCTGTAATACTTGTCATCATTCATTCGTACTAAGTTTGTAATCAGGCAGCAGTTTGCCCGATTTAAATGAAACAAAGATATTATTATATGTTATCATTGTTATAATTACAATCATAAATATTACAAAAGACAACATAATAACAATTAATCATGATACGTGACCATCTTAATTACACATATAACTTTCATGATGACAAAAAATTAGCATCTAACAATCAATCTAAGTAGAATAAGCTGATTACTTATGCTACTTAACACATCATAAATGTAATGACAATGGGCAAAGTGTCAATTGTCTCAAATAATATTACAAAATTATATACAACTAAACATTCCGTTTACAACAATTCCAGCTAAAGTGGTTATGCAGCTAATTTAACATGTAGGCATAAACTGTTGTCATGCAGTTGGAACAACAATTGCACAAAATGTCATTTCTATGCAGGAGTTATACTGCTTAACCACAGAATTCTCTACAACAGAATACATACTGCCCAAACCACAAAATGATTCTGAAACTAAAGCTTCATAAGTAAATTCTTATGAATGCCTGTTTCTATCAATTCTATAGCATCTATTCATTCTGTAATTGCCTAGAATCATAATTCAGAACAGGTCAGCAATTATGTTGTCAGGCGGTGAAAATCTATGGCTAGAACAATGCTGTAGAAAGTCTTTCTCTATTTCAATCAACTCGTCACATATACCACATCCAAAAGATTTATACATAGGAACTTTTTCATCCACATAAGCTTCGAATTTCACATAGAAACTCTCTCCATATTCGATAATTGGTAAAGGACATGTAAGCCCATTTGAATCTGGGAATATGTTCTTTATGAGACGTTCATTTGGTTCATGAGAGTCGCCTATACTGCTAAATGTTGTGAATTGATCAGGTAGGAAAGCAATTTCTACACTTTCCATTTTAACATTTTGTGACGACAATATTTGATGTAGCATAAACTGCTTTGCTGAAGAACTGTTCTGGGTACAAGCTTGATTGTGTGTGTGTTGCTCCTTGGTTGCATGAGTTCTTCTGTGTCTTTTTAGATTTCGAAGTTCGTTGAATCCCTTATTACAAACCTCACATGTATATGGTTTATCTACTACATGACGTCTCATATGACGTTTTAATTGAATAACTGCTGTAAATTGCATCTGACATAGCTGGCACACACATGATTTTTCGCCATCATGGGTTCTCATATGCACCACCAAATTTGCTCCTCTAGTAAATGATTTTTCACAAAACTCACATTTGAATGGTTTCTCTCCAGTATGGGTTCTCATGTGCCTTTTCAAACCGCAACTCTCTACAAATGATTTTCGACATATCTTGCATTTGTATGGTTTTTCTCCAGTGTGGGTTCTAATATGCCTTTTAACATCGCGATTCTGAAAAAATGATTTTTGACATATATTGCATTTGTATGATTTTTCTCCAGTGTGTGTTCTCGTATGTTGTATCAGAGAATCACTGTCACTAAATGATTTCTGACACATCTGGCAAATATATGGTTTTTCAACAGAATGACTTCTCGTATGTTTTTTCAGAGATCCACTGTCAGTAAATGATTTCTTACATGACTGACAATTGAATGGTTTTTCACCTGTATGTGTTCTCATATGCACTACCAAGTTATATGCTGCAGAAAGTGTTTTAAAACAAAACTGGCATGTGTATGGCTTTTCTCCAGTATGGGTTCTAATGTGTTTTTTCAGAGTACAACTAAGAGCAAACGAAATCTGACATAAATGACACCTGTATGGTTTTTCTCCAGTATGGGTTCTCATATGTATCTTCAGATGAAAATTATGATGAAAGGACTTCTGACATAACTGGCATTTGTAGGGTTTTTCTCCATTGTGGGTTCTCAGATGTTTTTTCAGAGAACTACCTCGATTAAATGATTCTATACACATCTGGCAATTGTATGGTTTTTCGTCAGTATGGGTTCTCAAGTGGTTTTTCAAATGATCACTTCTCTTGAATGATTTCTGACAGATGGTGCATTTGTATGGTCTTTCTCTGGTATGGGTTTCCATGTGTCTTTTCAGATTAATATTTCGATCAAAGGACTTTGGACATATCAGGCACCTGTATAGTTTTTCTCCGACATCGGTACTCATATTTTCCATTGTGCTAATCACCTAATTGATAATTTCACTGTGTAATCCAGTGTGGATCCTTCGATGAGCTGCCAATACATCCCCTTGATCATTTTATTCTGCAATTGTTGTTGTCACAATATTTTCAAAACCAGTTTCTCAAATTATCGACGACTTCATTTAAGCACTTGCTTCATCGGGCAGTTGTAATTACTTTTCAAGTAAGTAAATCACTCAGAAAAATACTGTATAACGAACTACAAAACGACTCAACAAATGTATAATATAACACCTTACGATAATATTGTACCATATGATTTGAACAGAAGATTCACTGGTTGACTATGAATGTTGTATTCAAATAAATCCTCTGGATTGTACTCTATGAAGTTAATAGGATGTAGACTTTTCTTTCCAAGTGAATTTTGAAGTGGTTTCAGAATGTAGCTTGCTTTCTTCATTCTAAAAACATAGCACTTATTTGTTTAAAAATTATACAACAAAATTTCTTTACTGCTGATATCGGTGTAATGATTGTTATCCAATGGTAGCTGAATGACTTGTGACCAATAATGCTAAGGAACAATAACAGGGATCTAATAACTAAATTACTGCTGTAATGTTACCCTGGTAAAACTCTTCAAGCTGCAACACTGTCTCAAAACTCAATGACCTGACACACATACTTCGAAGTACAACGTTCTACGAAAATCGTCAATAAAACATGTTGATAATGAATATCATAAAATATCTTCATGGTAGTTTCCAGTTAAAAATTGGGAAGATAAGATAAAGAGGCAAAATAGGTAAAACCGTAGTTTAGGTCGATAAATTTTTTCATTTTATAAATCCCATAGTATAGCTTGCTAAATTAAGAAACACCAAAAACATATGAAATCCAGCTTCCATTTAGGTATATTTCTTTTAATCAATCGAGTTTTTGTGTACACAACTTGTTTACATCCTTTGTATAGACATTCTCGCATCAAACCGGCTTCTACTTCTATACTGTTCCATGGTCCATCCTTACTTAACTTATTGTAATCTTATATGGGCTTCAAACTACCATGCAAGACTAAAAAGGTTAATCTCTCTTCAAAATAGAGCCCTTAAAGTTATTGTTAGAAACTCTCATCTTGCCTCATCTGAATATCTCTATAGCCTAACTCATATACTGGGAATTGAGCAAATCAATCTATTGCAAACCAGCAAATTCATGTATAAACACTTCCATAACCAGCTGCCTTCTATCTTTGATAATTATTTTGTGCCCAAGTGAACCCGTACAAACTACGCTCGTCTACTAATTATAGGCCCATTAAAACGCGTACTAACACCCAAAAATTTTCGATTCGATGCTCTGGTCCTAATGCATGGAATAGAGTTCCGGCAGAACTACGCTGTCTTCCCAACGTCTTTTTGTTTAAACGTAAACTGCGTGTTTATATAAATGACTTAGCACACAGCGATTTTCAAGTGTGATACTGAACAACTATATTTGTAACTAATGATTGATGAATGCTATTTCGTTTACTTATATCTTGTATGAATTTTTTTAGTTAACTAGTTAAGTCTCTTTTCTTAACAAACTTACAGCAACTGAGTGATTTATTATACCGACATCAATCACTTACGTAATGGGTGACCCTGTTAGCGGGACCACGGTCCCTTTAGGGTTTGTCTTCATCCCTATTGATCGCTGGCATTCGTTTGTTTGTATATATAATTGCTGTACATAATGTTCTTACTTTTCTGATGAATTGTCAGTGAACAATAAAAATATTTGGTTATGGTTATGGTACTTAAGCATCATACTTTCATCAATCCAGTTTCCATTTAAATAATTATTTTCATCAATCCAGCTTCCATTTAAGCTACAGTTGTTGATAAAAGGTTTCCTATTTTCTAAAGTGACCATCATTTGTATATAAATATAACAACGTTGGAAAAATGAAAATAATTTATCAGCCTAAAAAAATCGTATTTTAGAATTGACCGTTTCATCCACTCGTATTTTAAAATTTGACTCGAATATATGTCTAATTTTGCTTTAAATGGGGCCGGGATTGATGAAGAGAAGACCATGTAAGTACAAACTGGATTGATGAAAGGAATTAAGCTTAAATGGGAGCTGGATTGATTAAAATATCATGCTTAATTAGATGCTGGATTGATGCGAGAATGTCGTTATGATGGAAGTGAAGTCGATGTTTACAAACAAAACGGTGTACGCAAAGACTTTGTCGATGAAAAGAACTATACCTAAATGGAAGCTGGATTAATGAGAGAATGCCGTTAGAATAATTAAATACGCTATTTGTTTTTGGCAAAATATCACAAGAGTAAAATACGCTAAATTACGATATCACCCTACGGCTTTGCCGAAAATCACAAAAACGATGAATTTATTGAGCCAAGTACTTGTCGATCTATCTTCCATCCTTCTAGCGACCGTATAGTCTCAATCCAGTCCGACCACTAATGCCCGTTCGAATAAAACACGGAGTTAAAAGAATAACATTAGACACTCACTTATTGTTAATTATTAAATATATGCAGAGTCTAGAATGTAACCACGTTTGTCAATATATCGAATATCTATGTAGTGTAGACTGTCATTAGGACAAAATGGTGATGGCATAAATTAAAGTCTTTGACAATCTTTGACATTTCGAGTGGATCGTATATGAGTATATACTGCCACCTATCTAATACATATTCACAAAACATGTCATGTTACATGTTTGTCTTATCTACATAATTTAGAGACCTATTTCACTACTTATTGATATTACTGATTTTTAAATAAAAAAGTTGAGTGGATGACTTTGACCTGCACTTTTCTCAGGATATCCTTGAATTTATCCCCATAAATTCTGTGTTATGACTCTGCTACTATTTCTTTTTTTACTTTGGCTCCGAAGACGCCTGCTTGGACAGCCACATTTCGTACACAACGTTGTGGATTTTCATGTAGCAGGCTCTGGATTTAATGTTCTTACTAATATTTATTATTTGTTTATTTTTAGCGTTTTACAAGTTAGCGCAATATAGACGCAAAGAAGGAATATAAGAGGCTGAACAACCAACTGAGAAGGGCAAACGATGGAGCTAAAGAAGCGTTGTAGGAACTGGATACACTACAAGTGAATGAAAGACGCGATCTAGTATAATATGAATCAAGACGCTGACAAAAGAGAGAAACAAAGGAGCACAAAATGTAATAAAGAACAAAGAACGCAACCTACAATAGATCGATTGAGCAAGAAAGTCAGCAGACAAATGGAAGAATTATGTAGGGGAATCACAGGCCTACGCGGGAAAAAAATAACATGGAAGATATCAGAAAAGAACAACCTACAAATGACGATGACATAGGACGGTTTATAGACGAGGTTATGGCGGCTATACGGGAAATGAAAAGCAAGGCGAAAGGAGTGGGTAACAGCCTACCAATTGAGATAGGCCTACCGAAGAAAATAGGAGAAAAGGCAATGGAAAAATTAGTGAGGATATGCGAAGATATATCCTAGCTACGACGCAGGAGAGTGGCCAGAAGAGTTCCTTCAGACGATTTCATCTATCCAGCTTCCATCTAAGCCTGATGATTTTCATCAATCCAGCTTCTATTTTAAATTAAAAAGATCTGTTTCAATCGATCCATCTTAGTTAGAAAATGGACGGATTAAAATAGTCAGGTTTAAATGGAAGCTGGATCGATTAAAACAGATCTTCTTAAATAGAAGCTGATTTGATGAAAATCATCAGGCTGCAATAACTAGAAGCTGGGTTGATGAAAATAATCAGGTTTAAATAGAAACTAGATCGATAATAAAGAACTACGTTTAAATGGAAAGTGGATGAGATTAAAAAATCCTGCTTAAGCCGTAACTCGATTGACAAAAATCATCAGGTTTAATTGGGAGTCGGATCACTGAAATGGCGAAAAAATGACAGGGAAAAAGTTGGCGAATAATTGATGGCGAAAAATTTACCTAGAACCACATCTAACAAGCAATTTAAGCAGAATAAGCTTATTAATTTCACTACTTAATATATCATAAATGCAATGACAATAGGCTAAGTGTCAATTGTCTCAAATAATCTCACAAAATTATATACAGCTAAGCATTCCATTTAATAGCCATTTCAGCTAAAGTGATTTTGTAGCTAATTTTAGTATACACTGTAAAGTTATCAAGCGTTTGGAGCAACAATGCACAAACTATTTTTCTAGCCTGCAGCAGTTCTACCATCTAGCAATTATTATGTGATAATGCAACACTTCCTGGAGCCTAACCAAGAAAATTCTCTAAAACAGAGTTATGAAGTCTATACCCCGATATTATTTAAAAATGAAAGTTGCCCTAAGTCAATTCTTATTCCTCCTTGCATATATTCCATCAATTCTGAAGTATCTTTTGATATTGTAATTATGTAGACTCATAATTCAGGACCAGCCAGCAAATAGCTCTGTTAGGTGCAGAAAATCGATGACCAGAACAATGTTCTAGAAAGTATTTTTTCTGGGAGCAGATTAAAGAGTATAGTAACGTTAAGACATGGATTTATCAACTCTTACTGCCGTTAGTAAATAGGCCTACTATGTGAGTCAGAAACCGAAATCGATGTAATTTGTAATATTCTTTAAGTTTCTCAACAGTGGAGGACTACTCTAGTTAGAAAATGACACGGTCCCCTATGTGTTATCTATAACTCTACAATAGCCAAGCATGTGCTGGATAATATGGAGAATATTATTTTCGCTCCCATTCTAAATATTTAAAAAATTGTCTGTTACAACATACCAATATCTGGTCTTAATACACTTACAAACTCATCCGGCGCTGAATTGTCCGTCGCTGAATTATCCCGGCGCCAAATTGTTCGCACCGAACTGTCCGGTCACCCGTCATCTGTTATTCTTGCAAGTTCAGAGACTGTTGGAAGGGATTGGTGTAAGTAACCTAGGCCTTTGACTCCTGTCAGGCATTATCCAGGCGCGCAAGAAATAACTCCTCATAGTAGACCTATCTATGAAGTATGTAGGATTGTAGGCCTAATCGTGAATAACTCATGACTGTGAGTAGCATTGGGCTATAAGCCTATAACATAAAGGAACATTTTAAAGTGGTCCAGGAAACGTTTAAACTCTGTTAAAACCACTGTAGCTGTGTTGAAACCACTATGCGGTAGAGATTTTCTTTTAGAACAATCGTTGTGCCATTTACTAGTTGGAGAGGCCCATGGTTGTTACGCTGGTGCACCTACCTAGCGTGATTCGCGTCCCTTATTGGGCTCTCTTTGTTGCAAATGTTAAGTTATTTGTTCATTCTTTACTGTACTTTACAATATTTTTTTGAATTGGTTGCAATTAAAAAAACTTTTGATTGATTGGTGATAATATTTATGATAATGCGGGTTGTCAGTTTCAAACAAAATTCTTAAGATAATAAAAAGTACTAGAACAAAGCAAAACAATTTTTTAAAGTCATACGACAATCTTGATAACATATTTAACTTTCGCTAAGAAAAACTGTAACATTGTAACACTCAATCTAAGTAGAATAAGTGAATTAACTTCACTGCTTGGTAGGCCAACATCATGCATGCAATGACAAGCTTAGTGTCAACAGTCTAAAATTATCTCACAACATTAAATACAGCTAAGCATTCCGTTACATGGCCATTACACCATGGGTATTGTTGCAACACAAATGAATATTAAATATTGACTGTGGAGTTAAGCAATTTCGGCATCAAAAGCAAAAAATTCATTTTTACAACATGCAGCAATTCAACAATAGGCCTAATCCAATAGTCTAATAATTATGCAAGGATACATTGTTGTCTAACCATGCAAACCTATACAACAGAATGCATACTCTCTATGTCTCAAAATGTTTCTGAAATAAAGTGGTCGAAAGTAATTCATTCATGCATAATACTAACACAATTCTGAAGCATCATATCATACTGCAATAACGTGGAATCATAATTCAGAACAGGTCAGCAAATAATTTGTCAGGTAGAGAAAATCGATGGCTAGAACAATGCTCTAAAAAGTCTTTCTCTATTTCAAGTAATTCATCACATATACCACAACCAAAAGATTTAGACAAATACGCATGTTCATCCATAGGAGATTGGAATTTGCTAATAAACAAACAGTCACCAATTTCATTAATTGGCAAATGACCTGAAAGTCCATTATAATTCAGATTTATGTTCTTTGACAAAAGTTCATTTGGTTTATGAGAACCGCCTGTATTGCTAAATGTGGTGAATTGATCACACAGATTAGCAACTACTCCAATTCCCATTTGAAGATTCTGCTGCTGTGTTACTACATCAAATTTAAACTGCATTGCTGAAGAACTGCTCTTGGTATAAGCTTTATTATGTTTGTATTGATTTCCTCGGTGGTTCGTTAAATTTCCAAGTTCGTTGATACCTTTCTTATAACTGTCATCCGTGCATGTCTTTTGTGCTGCACGAGTTCTCATATGACATTTTTGTTTACTGCCTGCTTTAAATTGCTTCTGACATATCTGGCACAAGTATGGATTGTCTCCAGTATGGGTTCTCATTTGCTGTTTCAGAGTACCCTTGTTGGTATATGATTTATGGCATATCTGGCATTTGTTTGGTTTTTCATTACCATGGGTTCTTGTGTGTCTATTCAGAGTACTTCCTTGATTAAAAGATCTCGTACATATCTGGCATTTGTATGGTTTTTCACTAGTATGGATTCTCAAGTGGTTCTTCAGATGACTTCTTGTAGTAAATGATTTCTGACAAACAGTACATTTGAATGGTTTTTCTCCAGTATGGGTTCTCATGTGATGCTTAAGATAAGCCCCTTCGGTAAATGATTTCTGACATATCTGGCATATGTATGGTTTTTCGCCTGTATGGGTTCTCATGTGACTTGTCAAATGATACCCTACAATAAATGATTTCTTACATAACTTGCATGCATATGGTTTTTCACCAGTGTGGGTTATCAAGTGGTACTTCAGATGACTTCTTGTTATAAATGATTCATGACAGAGCATGCACTTGAATGGTTTTTCACTAGTATGGATTCTCAAGTGGTTCTTCAGATGACTTCTTGTAGTAAATGATTTCTGACAAACAGTACATTTGAATGGTTTTGCTCCAGTATGGGTTCTCATGTGGTGCTTAAGATAACCCCCTTCGGTAAATGATTTCTGACATAGCTGGCATATGTATGGTTTTTCGCCTGTATGGGTTCTCATGTGACTTGTCAAATGATACCCTACAATAAATGATTTCTTACATAACTTGCATACATATGGTCTTTCACCAGTATGGGTTCTCATGTGTCTTGTCAAATGATACCCTACAATAAATGATTTCTTACATAACTTGCATACATATGGTCTTTCACCAGTATGGGTTCTCATGTGCCTTTTCAGATGACCACTTTGAGAAAATGATTTCAGACATATCTGGCATTTGTGTGGTTTTTCACCAGTATGGATTCTCAAATGATCCTTTAGATGACTTTTTGTAGCAAATGCTTTCTGACAGAATGTGCATTTATAAGGTTTTTCTCCAGTGTGAGTCCTAACGTGATAGATCAGATGCTCGTTTGTAATAAATGATTTCTTACATAACTGGCAATTGAATGGTCTTTCACCAGTGTGAGTTCTCATGTGTCTTTCCAGATTACGACTGTCAGTAAACAACATCTGACAGAAGTCACACCTTTTCGTTTTTTCTCCTGTGTGGGTTCTTGCATGTCTTTTCAATGCACTACCATCAACAAATGATCGCCGACATATCTGGCACTTGCATAGTTTTTCTCCCTCATTGGTACTAACAGTTGCCATAATGTTAATCATCAAATTCCTGTTATCACTGTTCCTTGATGCATTTAAATTTGATCACCTCTGAACTAACTCATATGTGTTTGGTTTCTCATAAAAGAATTTTTGTGTGCTTCTGCATTCAGGATAATTGGGACCCATATGAAACCAGCAGTGTCATGTATCTCACACTCTCGACGACTTTATTTGAGTTTTCATTTCAGATGATTACAGGAAGATTATTTGTTCCATCTGGCAGTGGTAATTACCTTCTCAGTAAATAAATCACTATGAAAAATACTATGCAACAAAAAACTGTTAACCAACTCAACGAATGTATAAAATAATACCTTAATGATTTTGCTTATTTTGATCTGAACTGAAGAACCACTGGCTGACCATAATAAATGTTGTATTAAAAAAAAATCACTGGAATGCACTTGTCGAGTTAATAAGATGTAGACCTTGCCTTGCAAGTTAATATTGAACCGATATCAGAATGCAGCTTGTCTTCTTTGTGTACTTCCTAAAACATAGTACAAACACATACATTATTTGTTTTAGACAATAAAACAAAACTTTGCAGCCACTGATTTCGGTGAAATTAATGAACAATGAAATGAAGGTATTCATCAACTTATTTACTCCTACGATGTCATTTTGCTAAAACACTTTATGATACACTCACCTGACACACAGACTTAGAAGTTCAACATTTTTCTGGAGCACATCAATAAAGCATCTCAATAATAATCATTTAGTAGAAGATTATTGAAGATTCTTAATTTTAAGAAGATTTCTGGAATTTGAACAAAGACAATCATGCAATTTAGGTGATGAAAAAAATCTGTTTAAAAGAAAGCGGGAATGATCAAAATAATCATACATAAATCTCATCAATACAGAAGCTGTATTGATGAGAAAAATATGCTTCAAGCTAATTAAAGCAACTAAAGTGCTGGATTCTCTGAACAAAATAAAATACAATACAACTGTCATTTGCTATTGCCCTTCTTACAGTTAGTTCAGAAGTGCACACACGCCTCGACGGCACAAAGGCAGTTGTAATGCAGAGCAATTGTGGGCAAAGGATTTGCTCTAGATCCCTACACAGTCATGCCCTGGATGAGGGTCAAATCCACTCAGCGCACACTGAGCATTACGGGCCGACCGCTCTAACCAATCGGCCGCCATGCCACACTAATAATATGTCAAAGATAAAAAGGAATAACAAATCTTAAATATTTGAAATATTCGAGTATGCTACAGCTTAATTAAATGAAAATTATAGCTATAATTATAGCAATATATTCATCGGTTACTTGAGTACGTGAACACCCTGTAAAATATTGATTTAATAACAACAAAAACATGCTTTCTGGCTAAATCAAGGTCGCTGATTACAAATATGGTAGTCAAATGATCCTTTTCATCAAAACAGCATCCATTTAGGTATAGTTCCTTTCATCATTTCAGCTGCCACTTATTTGTATTTCTTCAATCCACTTCCTGCATATTCAGCCTTTTCATCGACTCCATTTATATTGCAACTGCCTTCTCTCATCAATCCAGCTTCTACTTAAGCAGACGATCTTTTTCATCGATGCAGCTTCCATTTATGTGTATTATTTTTCATCAATCCAGGTTCCATTTAGGTGTAATTCTTTTCATCAATCCAGCTTACACTTAGCTGTATTTATTTTCATCAATCCAGTTTCTGCATACACAGCCTTCTTTACATTGGCTTCACATCCATCGTAACAGCTTTCATCAATAGAGCATCTACTCAAGCATGAAATATCCATCGATCCACCTTCCATTTTTTTTTAATATTTGTTGGCAAACCTGTAGTTTAGCATATTTTATTATTCCTCAGTTTTTATCCTGTTTTTTTGTGTATTTAATTATTTTCTTCATTATATCATGTATTTTGCAAGTAGAAACTAGATTGATGATAATAATTATGCTCTAAAAGGAAGCTGGATCTATAAAAAAAATTTAAAAGTGTGTCTTAGAGTATTTCGTTAAAAAAAATGTTGATCAGAAATTCCACAAGAAATCCACGCGAATTTCATCACGCCACAATTTTGTCACCAATCGAACTTCTAATTATGCATGCTATTTTCACCAATCCAGCTTCCATTCATGCATATTTCTCTTTGTCGATCCAGCTTTCTTTTAAGTATTTTCTTTTCATCAATCCAGCTTCTATTTACGTATATATCTTTTCATCAATCTGGCCTTGTTTACATCAATCAAGCATATTTTCACAGATCCAGCTTCCATTTCAGTGTAATTTCTTTCATCAATCCTGTTTCTACTTGCACATTATACTTTTTCATCGATCATGTCTCCATTTGAGCTACAGTTCAACATCTATTCATGCCAAATAATTAAAAACTCTTTTTTTATGGTGAAACTTTTGTGGAATATGCTAAACTACAGGATTACCCATTTATGTATAATACTTCTCATCAATCCAGTTTTTAAATTTACTTAAGCGTAAGAGAGTCACTATAGGAAAATTATGGTAGTCAATGAGGGTGTTGACGTACTCAAGTAAGGGATCAACCCGAATCATCGAAACCCGAATCCCCGAAAACGCTGAAAAGGCCAAAGCCTGATTCCCTGAAAACAGCAATTTACTATTGAAAACCGCTGAACTGTCTCAAAACAGCGCAATTCTTTCATCAATCCAGCTTCTGCATGAATTCTTTTCATCCATCCACTTTCCATTTAAGCAGAATCCTTTTCATCAATCGAGCTTCGTTTTCGGTGATACGGCGGAAACCAGTTTGGGGGATTCGGGTTTCGGCGATTCGCTAAGCACCCCTCAAGTAATACCGATTCATCGTCTGTCCCTTTGGCGACCCTATAGCCACCACACAGCCGACCATTGCTGCCCGTTTGAATAAAATACTCAGTTCAAATAACAATGTCAACAACTCTTTTATCGTCATTAAATAAATATGTTTGTTCACTAAATTGTATAAAAAGAGTTTCGAATGTACGCACGTTTGCCAAGAGATCGAATTTCTACATAATGTCGTACTGACAACCGCACAAAATGGCGAGTGAATGAAGTGTTTGACAATGATTACATTTTGGCAGGACCATATCGAATTATAATCCTGCAGCCTAGCGAGTGTATATAAAAAGTTTATTACATAATATTTTTTTTTTTTTTTTTATTATTTAGAGTCCCTTTTCAACAGTGAATATAATTTTTGGTTTAGTAATACTCTGAAAAAAGAAGTTACAAATTCCTCCATCATCACTGCCAGTCATGCAGCATCATCTGCCCCTAGCTCCCTTATCCATGTCACACCCCGGGCTTTCCATACTGAAGTCTTACCTTTAAAAAAAATGTAACCCAGACTCCTTACTTGACATTCTATCTGTAAAACATCGACCAAAACGACACTCTCCTTAACAGTTATGTACTTCCACCTTGCTGATCTTCTGGAAACCGAACTGTGACCTCCCACGACTATCCTCTGAACAACCCTTTCGATTTGACGCAGCGCTCCTGAATAAGCTGATGCCATGCGCTTAGCTTTCAAGTGGCGCTTTATAAATTTGGATATTACAACTACGACCTCAATTTTTGTGAGAATTAAGGCTGATACTCCCCACCCCCAAACTGAGCTCGTGGCGCCCCGCTATCCCTCAGGATGTTTTGCCAACATTTTTCAATGAAACCTGGTATCACTTAGATTTGATATTACTCAGTGAGTACTAATAACTGCTATTCGTAGGCAAAGCGTGGTTACCTTCCACATGCACAGCTATGGAGCTATCAATATACTATCAATAGTCAATGCAGAGTATGTAGCAATATCCTTCATATAGCGTATCGTGACATTCTAGGCTATAACAATACATTTATTACTTAATAACTTTATTTGTGAACAAATGTAAAACCTTGTTATAAAATTTGATATATGAAGTTGTCAGCGTCGTCTTTCCTCTCTACTGTTTACCGGAAAGTGGGTGGAGCTAATTCAAGCGGGGAAATTACTGGTTTGGGAATGCAACCAAAACAAATTAAAATATATAAATTAACATAATTATTTTAAGGATATTCAATGCAATGTTAAGGTCCTGTTTAATTAATCAATAGCTTATAAACAAGTCCGTTATTCCTAAATTTATTCGATAAATAAATTTTATAAAAAAAATTATTTTATAAAAAAAAAGTTGACTATTTGCCGAGGAGCATACTTCCGAATAGTCCAATATTCGGCCGAGGCGAATGTTCGAGGCGATTTCCGGTTATGCCCTACTTGCATGGATGCGAGTTAACTTCGTCTCCTCACATAACTTGTCATCATTTGCTCATACTCTGTGTCAGTTTGAAAATTAAAAAAAACACTATTACTATCATAAAAATTACCAAAGACAACAAAACATCAAATATTCTGGATACGAGACAATGTGTATTACTTTTCAGAATGATAAAACAACATGTAGCACTTAATCTGAGTACAGTAAGCTAATTAATTGCAATTCTGAAACATCATATCACGCCATAAATATTTGGAATCACAATTTCGAACACACCAGCAAATACTTCGTCAGATGGAGAAAGTCGATGGCTAGAACAATGCTCCAGAAATTCTTTCTCGATTTCAAACAATTCGTCACATATACCACATCCAAATGATTTATAAAAAGAAACTTTTCTATCCACAGAAGACTTAAATTTGCTTATAAACAAACAGTCTCCATTACTAGTACTTGGTAAGGAACACGTAAGTTCATTAGAATCCCGATTTATGTTCTTTAAGAAACGTTCACTTGGTTTATCAATAGTGCCTGTACTGCTAAATATGGTGAACTGATCAGGAATTACTTCCATTCCCATTTTCAGCTCCTGTGACAACATTTCTTGACGTAGTTTATACTGCTTTGCTGAAGAACTACTTTTTGTGAAGGGTTTACTGCACGTGTGTTGCTTCTCAGTTGCATGAGTTCTTCTGTGGGTCTTTAGATTTTCAAGTTCATTGAATCCTTTATTATAAGCCTCACATGTGTGTGATTTTCCTTCTGCATGAGTTTTCGTATGACAATTAAATTCACTGACTGATGTAAATTGCTTCTCACATAAATGACAACTGTATGGATTTTCGTCAGCATGGGTTCCTGCGTGCCTTTTCAGAGAGCTTCCATGATCAAATGATTTATGACAAAGATGGCATTTGTATGGTTTTTCACGAGTATGGGTTCTCATGTGTGTTTTCAGATGACAACGTTGATTAAATAATTTCTGACATATCAGACACTTGTATGGTTTTTCACCATTATGGCATCTTATGTGTATTTTCAGATAATCACTGTGTCTAAATGATTTCTGACATAACTGGCATTTGAATGGTTTTTCACCTGTATGGGTTCTCATGTGTATTTTCAGATAACTACCTTGATTAAACGACTTCTCACATAGTTGGCATATGTACGGTTTTTCACCGGTATGGGTTCTCATGTGTGCTGTCAGAAAACCATCCTGCTTAAATGCTTTCTTACACAACTGACATTTGAATGGTTTTTCACCAGTATGGGTTCTCAAATGTGTTTTCAGATGATCACTTCTGTTAAATGATTTCTGACATAACTGGCAATTGAATGGTTTCTCACCGGTATGAGTTCTCATGTGTGCTATCACACTACTACTTTGAGAAAATGATTTCTTACATAACTTACAATTGTATGGTTTTTCCCCAGTATGGGTTCTGATATGCTGAATCAATTCACTTACTGTAGTAAGAGATTTCTCACAAAATTTACAATTGAATGGTTTCTCTCCAGTATGGTTTCTCCTAAAATGTGTTTTCAGATCACCACTCTGAATAAATGATTTTTGACATATCTGACACTTGTATGGCTTTTCTCCTGTGTGGGTTCCCATGTGATGTACCAGATTATTGCCATAATTAAATGATTTCTGACATAAATGGCAATGGTATGGTTTTTCACCAGAATGGGTTCTCATATGTCTTTTCAGAGTACTACTTTCATTAAACGATTTCTGACAGAACGTGCATTTAAATGGTTTTTCTCCGGTATGGGTTCTCATGTGTGTTTTAACAGCACTTATATAACTAAATGATTTGTTACACAACTGGCACTTGTGTGGTCTCTCATCAGTATGGGTTCTCATGTGTCTTTTCAGATGAGAATTGTCAGTAAATGATTTCTTACATATCTGGCAGCTGTAAGGATTTTCACCAGAGTGGGTTCTCAAGTGTTCGCTCAGATGACTACTTCCATTAAATGATTTCTGGCAGATCGTGCATTTGAATGGCTTTTCACCCGAATGGATTTTCATGTGCTTTTTCAAAGTACATCCTTCAGTAAATGATTTCTTACATCGCCCGCATCTGTATAGTATTTTTCCAGTATGGGTACTCATATTTGCGATTGATATGCTAATCACGTAATTATTAATTTCACTGTTTTCTCCAATGTGGATTTTTTGATGAGTTGCAAATTGATCACTTTCAGTACACGATTGCTGAATTAACTGACCAGTGTGTGTGTGTGTGGTATTTTAGGAATGCTTCTTGTGTGCTACTCCAGTCATCAGATTTCAGACAATGTTGGCTTTTGCATAACTTCGAAAAGCAGAACTATTGTTATGCACGTGAAAGTTGAAAATCTTTTTCATCCAGTTATTGTTGTCAATGCCTTTGTGTTCAGGATCTGATATTGGTGACGCTTTCATTTAAGTTTGTAATTCTGATGATAAAAGGAAGGATTATTGTTTCATCTGGCAGAAATAGTTACACCTCAAGCAAATTAATCACTCAGAAAATTAACTATGACGAACGACTGAAACGACTCAAACTTTGTGTATAATAGAACACCTCATTGATATTTTTCAGTATGATTTGAACTGAGGATCCACTAGTTGACCATAACAAGTGTTGTATTAAAACAAATTCACTGGAATTTACTGTTTGGAGTTAGTAAGATGTGGGCCTTTCCTTGCAAGTGAATTTTGAAGTGGTAACAGAATGCAGCTTGTATTCTTCATACACTTGCTAAAAAAACAATATAATATCATGTCTTATCTGTTTTAAATCATAGAACAAAATTTTCCTGCTGCTGATTATGGTGCAATTATTGTTCACCAATAGTAATTGAGTGACTAGTTAGCAATAAGGCTAAAGCACAGTTACAGGAAGATGTTAACTTATTTAATGCTGTGACACTAATTTGCTAAAAAACACTTCATAATATAGTGCTGTCTCAAAACAAAATGACATTGCATACAGACCTAAAAGTAGGACATTTTATGAGAAACGTCAATAATGAACATCATAATTTATAATAATTATGTTCGGGCTGTTATCTAAAATAAGCACAACTAGAAATGTTTAAGTTTATTCACATACTATGATAATTGTATTTATTTTTTATAATATCATTTATAAGTTTAGGCTGATATGTGAAATAAGAAAAAAAGTATGTCAAAGATAAAATCAACAAATCTAAAAGATTTGATTTACTGTTTAGTTAAATGAATGGCTTAAGTGTAAATTCGTCGGGTTGAATCATGCAAAAAAGGTTTATACTATTTTTATGATAATGTAAAACACAAGAGCGGTTTTTATTGTATCAGTACATTTTCAGTCAATCCAGCTTCCATTTCAGCGTGATTTTTCACATCTATCCAACTTCAAATTCAACATTATTCTTTTCATCTATCCAGCCTCAACTTAATCATGATTCTTTTCATCAATCCAACTTCCATTCAAGTAAGTAAGTAAGAATATTCATTAGTACACTACCATCAAACAAACAGTAGTTTACATAAGGTATAAACAATGACATCAATTTTAAACAAAGTTATACAACATTCACATATTGAAAGTACTCTTGAGAAATATTCTAACAGCCAACAAAGCACTAACAGTAGCTGGAAACAGACCAAATGGGTCGGCAATAAGATTCTAACAAACCATTTTTTTATTCTCATATTCAATTAAATCACAATAAAGCTGTTCAATGTGTGGCTAAAATACCAATTTTATGTATGTAGCGGTGCAGACAACCATCGCAGGTGCGTAGCTAATCGCTGAAACCCGAATCCACGAATTTCTGCATAATGTCTTTCATCGCATACAGTATACGTCACCAGCACAAAATGGCGAGAGATCAAAGTATTTGCCAACGATAGCATTTTCGGCTCGATCACATGAAAGAATATGCTCCCACCTAGCGAGGAGATTTTAACAGTTATATTATCTAATTACATTTTTGGCATATTTTATATTATTAATTCAGAGTCATGTCTATAAAGTTAATAATTTAATTACCTTAAAGAGAACAAAGTGAGAACACAATTGGTGATATGGCTCCTTATAGTTATATACAGGAAATGGAAGTGAGCCTAATATGAAACCGTGATTTCATAATCAACACAGCTTTGGCGATACTTAATGTTGAGTGCCGAGAAACACTCACACACACACACACAAACACGCACGCACACACCAAAGAAACGCACGAAGCTAAAGAATTCAAGTCAAAGAAATTAATATTCAACATTTATGTGTAAATAAGTACGTTAGCATACAGACTCTGAAGTTTAATAGTGTTTATATCGCCTGTGAATAAGCTGGTTTCCGCGACTTCGCTTTTGTGGGCGCTGTAGAAACGTTGCGATTAGGATATATACGTTTACAAATATAACCAATACACAGGCCTAAGTGCCGAGTTTGTCGCTTAAACAAAAAATCGAATTGAATTAGCCTTTTATCATTGTTATGGATAGGCCCTACGTCGTTTAATAAACTTATATCAGTCAGTCAAAAATAAAATAATGGTCAAATTCAGCTTGTAGCCAAGCATAATTCTTTTCATCAATCCAGCTACCATTAAGACTGCATTGAAAAACCTATCTACCGGACACCAACCATGCAATTTTCGGACTATCGAACCTTCGGACCATAGACACAGAACCTCTCAGCAGGCCTTTTTCGAATTATTAGAGCTCATTATAATTTTGTAAAACCATCTGTTTTTCAATGCCGTATGCCACCTGTTTTTCAATGCCGTATGCCATTTCGTCGGTTACATATCATTCGTGTCGTTCTAAGGAAAAGCATTGCTATTAAATTAAACCAGAATTCCCCTGAAATCGTTTAACACATTTCTCAGGTAGATGGAAAAAGAAGAAGATATGAAAGATGTACTTAATGACCAAATATCAATGTTGGTGCTCAAAACCATCTGCTTCTGATGATATATTGTTACCCAATAAGTAGATAAAATTAGAATGTAGACTTGCATGGCTGTAACAATTAAAATCGCCTCCTCTAATAACTTGTCATCGTTTGTTCTATATTTGTAATCACACTGAGTCTTGTCAGTTAGAAATTAAATTGAGGTAAATGTTACAATAATTATCACAAAAATGACCATAAGACAACAAAACATCGAATATTGAGGATACAAACAATCTTGGTTAGACATATGGCTTTCGTAATGATAAGCGTAACATAGAACAATAAATCAAAGTAGAATACGCTGATTAATTTCACTACTTGATACATCATGCATGCAATGACGATAAGCAGTGTCAAATAGTCAAGCAGTTATGTGATACGGCAAAAGTTTAGTTATCTGGTGCCTAACCACATAATTATCTACAACAGAAGGTATACTGTCTATACTTAGAAATTATTCTGAAATGAATATCTATAAACTAACTACTCATGAATGCTTGTAACACACAAATTGTGCAGCATATTTTCATATTACAATTGTGTGGAATCATAATTCAGAACATGTCAGCTAATAAGTCGTCAGATGGCGAAAACCGATGGCTGGAACAATGCTCTAGAAAGTCATTCTCTGTTTCAAGCAATTCATTGCATATACCGCATCCAAAAGATTTACAGAACGAAGATTTTGTATAGACAGAAGACTTGAATCTGTTAATAAACAAACAGTATGAATTTCTAATAATTGGTGCAGAACCTGTAAGTCCATTAGAATCCAGATATATCTTCTTCAAGATAAGTTCACTTGGTTGATGAGTAACAATTGAACCGAAAACTGTGGTGAACGGATCAGACATGTTAGCAATTACTTCACTTCCTATTTGAAGATCTTGTGGCGATGATCCTCGATGTAATTTAAATGGCTTTGCTGAAGAACTGCTCTTGGTATAAGCTTTACTGAGTGTGTGTTGCACCTCAATTGCATGAGTTCTTTTGTGGATCTGTATGTTTCCAAGTGTGTTGATTCCTTTATCACATAACTCACATGTGTATGTTTGTTCTTCTGTATGAGTTCCCATATGCAGCCTTAGTTTATAGCCTGCTATAAATTGCTTCTGACATAGATGGCACATATTTTGGTTTTCATTGGTATGGGTTCTCATGTGCTGTCTCAGAGAACCCCTGTCGGCATATGACTTCTGACATAGTTGGCATTTGTATGGTTTATCACCAGTATGGGTCCTTGTGTGTCTTTTCAACATGCTACTGTCGGTAAACGATCTGTCACATAATTGACAATTGAACGGTTTTTCACCAGTGTGGATTCTCATGTGTGTTTTCAGATGACAACCATACTTAAATGATTTCTGACAGAGCTGGCAGTTGAAAGGTTTTTCAATGCTGTGGGCTCTTATGTGCTGTTTCATATTACTTTTGTCAGTAAATGATTTCTTACATAGATGGCAGATGTATGGTTTCTCACCAGTATGAGTTCTCGTGTGTCTTTTCAGACCACTCCTGTCAGTAAATGATTTCAAACATAGCTGGCATTTGCATGGTTTTTCACCAGTGTGGGTTCTCATGTGTATTTGCAGATGATTCCTTTGAACATATGATTTCTTACATAACTCACAATTGTATGGTTTTTCGCCAGAATGGATTCTGATATGCACTGATAAGGCATTTGATGTAGGAAATGATTTCAAACAAAACTGACATTTGTATCGTGCGTCTCCAGTATAGATTCTGATGTCTTTTTTCACACTAATATCCTTATCAAAGGATTTTGCACATATCTGGGACATTTCTATTTTTGTTCCTTTATCAGTGCTTACATTTGCCATTGTGCCCCTCACTTAATTGAAAATTTCACTGTTATGCTGTGGTTTTTCATAAAATGATTCACAATGTGCATTTCCAGTCACCAGATTTTACAGCAAATGTTCTTGCCACAGCCTTTGAAACACCAGCAGTGTCCAGGTTTCACACTATCAACGAACTCGTTTACGTTTGCATTTAAGATGCATACGGGAAGGGTTCTTGTTTCATTTGGCAGAAGTAGTCTTTATTTGAGACAATTAAGCGTTTTCAATGGTGCATTGCTGTTTTTGGACAATCGGGCTTTTTGGGCCTTTTGCGCGTTTTCGATGATTCGGGTTGATCCCGTCCCTATAGTGACCTTATAATCTAGACCCAGCGCGCCCACTGCTGCCCGTTTAAATAAAACACTAAGTTCAGATAATTAAAATAGCAACTGTGTAATTGTCACTAATTAAATATGTCTGTCCACTAAATTATATGCGCAGAGTTCAGAATCTAACGACGTTTGACAAAAAACGAACTTCTAGTTAATGTCGTCATACTGTTATCAGCACAAAATGGCGAATGAATAAACTGTTTGATATCGATTACAATTGGACTTGTTTGTTTGATGGTATTTGTAGCCTGCCACCTAGTGAGGATAGTTAATAAACAGTTATCAAGGAATCGGTTAAGCATTAATTTTAAGTGTAATTTCTATAACCGACATCAATTGTACAGTGACACAAATATATTAACAAGAACGTAACACCTTAGATATGTGAAGTTTAGTGCTATATTACTTACAACCGAATTCGTACATGCACTATGATGACATTACCTCACACAAATGGCAGCAGACATGTTATCAACTGATTTATACTCATAAATATGTACTCTTTAACATGTAAAATGTCCCAAGCAATGCAAGTGGTGGAAAGTACTGAAAAGTATTGATAAACTTTTCCCCATTTCCACCCATCCCACACTTCACTTCTATTTTGAAAAGAAAAATATATAGATTAACCGTGTTTGTCTGCAGATAATATATAAATATATATATTATCTGCAGAATATATATATATATATTATCTGCAGACGAGCACGGTCATTTGTGCTATATATTTTTCTTTATATATATATATATATATATATAATATTTAAGTTGTCCTCCCAGATGTGCCATTTGCAAAGTTCCTGCAGTGGGAGGTAAATATTCAGCAACCACCCTTACTGAAAAGGGAAGTGCTTCCATTAACGAGCAAGATCATCTCGAAAGGATAACATTCATACATCATCAAAGGAAGTGGTTCATCAAGTCTGCCAAAATAAATATACCAGCTAAAAAGAAATAGTTAAATTTCAGACGGAAAAATCTGAGGAGCAAATTGACAGAGCTGTTCTACGCTCAGCTGAATAAGAGTTCATTTATGACAGAAATCGTCTGTTCAATGGGAGGTCAGCACAGCTGCACTCACGTACAACATAAATAGCTTTAAAAACCACTGGACAACATAACGCCTAACAACGAGCCAGTGGGACACACCATATGCAACTGTCCTCACTGTCCAAAACCGTCCAATCAGAACTCTTTCTCTTCATACCAACATTTGCTCTACCGAGATTGCTACTATCAGTACTGTTGGATACGACAGTTGAGTTCAAGAACACTCATGAAATCTTGCAATGGCGATATCTGGGCATCTGTAGTGCAAGCTCGTGTGTTGCATGTTCACAACCTGCATGCTGCTGATGCAGTGTATCATCAAATGTGTAACATGAATGTTAGAACCAAGAAGCACATTTTATTTATTAGGATGATTTATATAGCACCCCTTCACAAGCATCTACTCAACCCTCAAAGAATAAGCATTAACTTCAGTGCTCTTAACCATCTGCAACTGATGATTTTTTATTCCAGAAAAAGGTGGTTAAATTGAATGCACACCGTTATGGGCGCCCTGCATGGCTGAAAAAGTAAACTCTGACTCATGGAATTACTTATCATCGTTCGTTAATATTATCGCAGTAGGGCAATTGCTGCATCTGGTCAGACGGGTAACATATACCATCACGATCAAGTAGACGAATGTCAATGTCTTCTCGACATACAGAATCTTCATACGAGATGCGATTAGGACAGCCACGACGACTGATGAAGTCTCTAAGCTGATCAGGCAAATACTATTAGTGTCTGTTGGTATTAGACATCAAACTATTTCATTGTTACCCGATGACAGTCCTATGAAGGGCTACCGCCGCAGCCATGCACTCTGTCTGTCTGCACTCAAATCGCAACCAACAATATACATAAGATTATTTTTGCAATCTTCAACTTTCCCACTTCTCTACCCCAATGCTCTCTTTTAAGCTATGTCGTCAGCACAGGGTATAATGAAAGATAGTACATGACCCAATCAAACGCAATGACAATTAATTGATAACTTAATTTTTAGACAAGCCAATGAGAAAGAAGCCAATGCTTGAGTTATGAATAATTTGCACATTAAATGCCCACTTGAGGGTAATATCGTGTGATATAATATTCAATAGGCAAGGGAACTTATCCACTGTCATAATATTATGTCTGTAATCATGTTGTGGTTAATCTGTTCGAAAATAAACAAAACCTATTATCATTATCATCAAATAAACAAAGACAACAAAACATAAAATTTTCTGGATATGTGACAATCTTGATAACACATTGGACTTTCTTAATGACAAAATATAACAATCCACATATAACCCAAATAATACTTACTACATCATAAATGCAATAACAATAGCCCAAGTGTCAATAGTCTCAATTAATCTAGCAAAACTATAAGCAGCTAAGCACTCGGTCAAAAATTAATAGCCATTTCAGCTTAAGTAATTTTGCAGATAAATGTAATATTAAACTGCAAAATTATCCAGTAATTTTAGCAACAATGGCACAAAATTTCATTTTATAACCTCCAATAATTCTACTGCCTAAAAATTATGTGAGAAACTACAACACTTCAGTTATCTGGTACAGAAACAGATTCTCTACAACAGAATGCACGCTCTCTATACCAACAAATTATTCCGAAAAAATGTGTACAAAGTAACTAATCATGTGTACATGTATCCCATCAATTCCAAAACATCTTTTCATAATGTTGAAGCATTTTTCATATTGTAATAATGAAGAATCATAATTCAGAACAGGTCAGCGACTAAGTCGTCAGGTGGAGAAAGTCGATGACCAGAACAATGCTCTAGAAAGTCTTTCTCTATTTCAAGCAATTCGTCACATATGCCACAACCAAATGATTTCAAAAAAGACACTTTTGTATCCACAGAAGACTTGAAGTTGCCAAGAATTAAACAGTCTCCATTTCTAATTGGTAAAGGACCTGTAATTCCATCAGAATCCGGATATATGTTCTTTAAGAACAGCTCATTTGGCTTATCAACAACGCATGTACTGCTTAATTTGGTGAGCTGATCAGACAGGTCACCAATCACTACAATTCTTATTTTAGGATTCTGTGGCTGTGTTACTGCATAGAAGTTAAACTGCTTGGCTGAAGAAATGTTATTGGTATAAGCTTTAATGTGTGTATGTTGCTCCTCAGTCATATGGGATCTTCTGTGGATCTTTATATTTCCAAGTTCGATGAATCCTTCATTACAACCCTTATATGCTGCATGAGTACTCACATGAAGCTTTAGTGTAGTGCCTGCTGCAAATTGCTTATGACATATCTGGCACATGTATGGTGTCTCGCCTGTGTGGGTTCTCGTGTGTCTTTTCAGATCCCATCCTCGAGTAAATGATTTCAGACAAAACTGGCAATTGAATGGTTTGTCACCATTATGGGTTCTCATGTGTTTTTTCAGTGTGCTACCATCAGTAAACGATCTCTCACATACCAGGCAATTGTATGGCTTTTCACCAGTGTGGGTTCTCATGTGTCTTCTCAGTTTAATATCCTGATCAAAGGACTTCGGACATATCTGGCAACTGTATAGTTTTTCTCCTTTATAGAAACTCATAGTTGCCATCATGCTGTTCACCTAATTGTTCATAAGTGCATCTCATATAAAATAGAACACTTCAATCAGCTTCCCTTTGCATCACCTCAATGATCGCTAAGTAAGATTTTAATTGAAGAACCGCTGCTTGGCCATAACGAATGTTGTATTTAAACAGATCACTGGAATTTATTTGAATATTGAAGTGAAACTAGAATGCAGATTGTCTTCTTCATGTACTTGCTAAAAAACATTACCAATTCATGCATTACATGTTTAAAAACAATAGAAAACATTTGTTGACACTGTGTAATGATAGCTCTCCATTTGGGCCCATCCATATATCACGTACGTAAAAAATCGGATTTTCGAACCCCCTCCCCCTGTTGCACCGCGAACATTTCGTGGATCCCCTCCCCCATGCGTACGTACATTTGAGCTCTACCCCCCAGCCCCATTGCAAAGGTTAAATAGCTAAAACATCTATAAGACATTGATTTTACCACAGGCTATTTAGTTTTGTTAAGCATCACATTTAACAGCTTAAATGTGTTAACTTATGAAGAAATAAAACACTAACAACACTTGCATTTGAGACCGTTTTAATGCTACATAAAATTGATTACAGGGTTACGTGGATGGTAAAAGAGCACGGGGTAGACCTAGAAACGGTGGATGGATGACATCGAGGAGTGAATGAGACTGCCGAGAGCGGATTGCATCAGGAGTGAGTGGGCCAGAGTGAGATGGAGGAAAATGACGTCTTTGGCTCTGGTCTCCAATCTGCAGCAATGAGGTAGGACAAGTCAAGTCAGGTAAAAAAATGATTAGGCAGGAATATAGTCTGTGATAATGTTTACAGTTCTGATTTTCATATTCTGTATTGTGGACGTCATAATTAGACAATTATATTTGCGTACGTACATATTTTCGAGACCCCCTCCCCCACCATACGCATCCGTATGCAAAATGGCAAAAATTTTAAACCCCTACCCTTGCTGCGTACGTAATATGTGGACGGCCCCTTAGTAGTTGAATGACGAGTTAGCAAAATTTTTAAGGCATTGTTACAGGAATTTATTAATTAGTTTGCTCCTGTGATGTTAACTTGCTAAAATACTTTATGATACGGTGCCGCCTCAAAACACAGTGACCTGCCACACGAATCCAGAAGTACAACATTCACCGGAAAACGGAAATTAAGAATGTTAATTAGAAACATGATATCATATCTTGATAATCTTAGGCTTTAGCGTAATTAAATTTTCCATTTCGTCTTCTAAGGTTTTAGCGTAATTAATTCTAAGCGCTAATAATGAACAGTTTCCATCGAATACAATTATTGTATTAAGGTCTACGTTCTATGTTAGCAAAATCTCATCATCAATTCAGGTTTTAGTTATATACAATTTGTTTTTATCAGTCCAGCTTCCATTTGAATGGCTTTGTTTTCATCATTCAAACCTCCATTTATGCATGATTCTCTTCAATCAATCTTCCATCTAAGCATGATAATATTCACCAAATCAGCTTCCATTTAAGCGAGATTCATTTCATCAACCAGGCTTCCATTCAAGCATGATTCTTTTCATCAATCCAACTTCCATTCAAGCATTATTCGCTTCATCAATCCAGCTTCCATTTAAGCTGTTTCATCTATCAATCTCCAAACTTCTAGATAAACATAATTCTTTTCATCTATCCTCCTTCCATTTGAACGCCATTCTTTTCATCAACAATTCTTTCGTGTTTTTAAAACTATTACTCTAACATTCTAACATTAAATAATTATATATGCTAAAACCTAAGAGGATTAACATGGCAATAATTAATTATACTAAAATCTAAGATAACCCATATCCTCATCATTGTGTCAAAAGTAGCACAACTAAAATTTAGCAAGTTAAATCACATGCTGCATTATTATATTCATTTAAAAGACGATCATTTACGATACTAACACAACATCTTCCATCCCTCTAGCGACCGTATAGCTTCGATCCAGCTCAACCATTTCTGCCTGTTTGAATAAAACACTAATCTCAAATAATAATATAGCAAATCTCGGTATGGGTCCAGATTTACCAAGTTACTAATGACCTCATTCCATCAATCCAACTTCCATTTCACCATTAGTTTTCATCAATCCAGCTTCCATTTACGCATGATTCCTTTCATCAATCCGGATCCTAGTTAAACAGAAATCTTATCATCAATCCAGCTAACAGTAAATTGACTTCTGTTCACCAATGCCGCTTCTACTAGGCCTACCGACGCTAACGAGGCTTAACCAGATGTGCCATGGAGAATAAAATACAGGATCAACCCGAATCATCGAAATCCGAATCCCGAAAACGCGGAGAGGCAAAAAGCCCGATTCCCGAAAACAGCAAGGTACTATTGATAAACACCCAACTGTCTCAAAACAGTGCAAATCATTCATTAATCCAGCTTCTGCATGAATTATTTTCATCAATCTAATTCTCATTTAAGCAGAATCATTTTCATCAAACCAGCTTCGTTTTCGGGGATTCGGCGATTCGCTACGCACCCTAATATACGAATACGACGCTATTTATTAACATGGGTAATTTGTTTTATTTCGAACATTTCTTGACCCAAATATTGATGCAAATATTGTTACATTTGCATGAGATACCACATGACATGTACTATAGATGATGTTAACCCGTTATTATTTATGTGTAAAACAATGAACATTAGTTTAAAGTTCAGACAGTTCTGAATTATATTCTTTGAACGCTATGAATTTATTATCACTGTACTGTATATGTTTCAAGTTGTAGTCAACGACCATTGATGTCATACGACGACGTTAAACTGTGGAATAATAATAACACTAAACTAATGTTTTATTGGCGCCTTTGTATATTTCTGGCGATATGGGTCACCAGGTAAAGTTTTGTGAGATTCGGAGCAACTTAGTAAATCCGGACCTGTACCAAAATCTCTCAATGTAAATTGTATGCACGGAGTTTAGAATCTAACCACGTTTGTCAAGAAATCAAAATATCTACATAATATCCTTTATGTAATCATCACAAAATGGCGAGGGATAAATTTGTTGTACATCGACTTAATTTAGTCTGGATTATACGGAAGTATACTCTGTCACCTATTGAGTAGAAGTAACACGATATATAAAACAATTTAATATAATCTATAACCCTTATGTTTTAAGGCATTTTTATATTTGAAAAAAAACACGCTTGAACAATTGACTATCTGTTCATCCACATTTACATGAACGTATTGTCACTAAGTACGTAGTTAAATAGTTAAGAATCATTTGTTTCATGTTGTAAGTTCATTCATTCTGCCATGATCGATTTTCTAATCGTATTATGGTGACCCGATTAAACTATGGGACTGTTCCTTTCAGGTTGTTTCTTCCTCATATTCGTCCATTTTCTTATTTGAATAATACCTGTATTACTTGTTGTTGCGATCAAACAAAAACAGATGTTCTGTTATTTTATTTTTTAGAGTATTTCTAAAATGAAACTTTTTTAGATTTATATGATGCTGGAGAGCAAAGTTATCCACGGTTTGGGACGAGCCTCGAGTCGTGTCGGAGGGATAAACCCGAATTATCGAAACCCGATTCCCCAAAAACAGCAATGTACTATTGAAAAACGCTGAACGCTCAAAACAGCGCGATTCATTCATAAATCCAGCTTCCGCGTGAATTTTTTTCATTGATCCAGCTTCCATTTAAGTAGAATCCTTTTCATCTATCTAGCTTCGATTTCGGGGATACGGCCGAAATCAATTTGGGGGATTCGGGTTTCGGCGATTCGCTACGCATCCGTGTGGGATCGGGTCGAGTCGGTCACTACTATCTGCACTTTCGGCGGGTCCAGATCCTGGTGGGATGTGTGGCGAGTAGGGTCCCAAGACCGGACTCATTTCGATCCACCATTTTTTGCAGTCTAATTTTCACCTGGACTAAAATATGATTCGGTGACTGGATTCTAGGTCACTATTTCCTGGTTAAAACAGAAACGGCTTTGCTATCACATTTCACCGATCGTAGTAGCCGCTCATTTGACCAGCAGTGCACTTATAATTGAGATATTACAGATAGAATTGGCCACAAGACACTCACCAAACCTGCCACATTGAAAGTCTGACTAAGGGTTAGAACGTGCGACCAAGAGATACTGAGACAAATAATCGGGCATTGAAATTCCAATCACTTTGCAGCAAGTTGTACTGCAAATTGATTTATTTCACTTAACCAATTTAACTCTGAAACGGCTAAAAGAAGAGATAATTAATGGACGTGTCCTAGATTCACTCTACATTACATAAAGGATTCTATGGTATGATGCCCTTCAACCCCACTAGTCCATCTGAATAGATGCCACGTCGTTAAGGAGGTGTCCGCTCGATAATCCGAAGGTTCGATAGCCCGAAGATTCTATACTCCGTTAGAAGCTGACTTAATTGATGAAAAGAATGTGTAAACTGGGAGATGGATTGACATGAACAGAATCATGCCTAAATGGATGCTGGAAGAATGAAACGAATGGTGCAATCCAGCCTCTTGCCAAGCATAATTCTTTTCATAAATGCAGCTACCATTAAAACCAAAATTTTAATTATCACCTATCGACCGGACACCATGCAATCTCAGGATTATCGTACCTTCGTACTATAGACGCAGAACCCCAACCCAATCTTAGCTTAAATGGAGACGTAACCGATGAAAATATGCTTGGCTTCATTGAGTAGAAGCTGGATTTATGAGAGAATGTCGCTGACGGAAGCGGGACGATGAGCAAAAGGTTGTGCAAAAAGAAACTGGATTGATGGAAAGAATTATTTTTAATCAGAGACCATACTGATTAAAAGAATTATGCCTAAATCCGAGTGAGATCGATGACAAAACTGTTTAGGTAGAAGCAGGGTCGATAAAAGAACTCATGCTTAAGAAGAAGTTGGATTGATGAAAAGAATGATGTTTAACTAGAAGATGCAGAAATGATGACAATAATTATGTTTAATGAGAATGATCTTGATGCCACATTTAAATTTCTTTATCACAAAACAACATCCAACACTAGTCTTAAGTAGAATAAGATAATTAATTTCATTATTTGATACATAATATAATAGGCCTACGCACAATGACAATTGGCTGGCGAAGTGTCAATATTCATCAATAATCTAAACAAATCATATGCAGCTAAGCTACATATGATTCTGATAAATAGTGATTACCTCTGTATGCATAATTATATCTTATCATGGTTTTAGGTAAATTTTTCGCCATCAATTCCTCGCCATCACTTTTTCACTGCATCAAATACACGAAAATGGAAGCGGGATTTATGAAACAAATATACCTAAATGGAAGCGGGATTGATGAAATTAAATATACCTAAATGGAAGCGGTGTTGACGAAAATAAATATACGTGAATGGAAGCAGAAATTATGAAACGAAATGTACCAAAAGGAAGCGGAATTGATGAAAAGAAATATATCTAAATGGAAGCGGGATTGATGAAAGGACACATACTTAAATGGAAGTGGGATTGATGGCGAAAAAATTGATGACGAAGATGACGAAAAATGTGTCGCTCACTTCTTTTCCTACTGCAACTACGTGGAATCATAATTCAGAACAGGCCAGCAAATAAATTTTTCAGGTGGAGAAAATCGATGGATAGAACAATGCTCTACAAAGTCTTTCTCTATATCAAACAATTCGTCACATATACCACATCCAAAAGATTTATAGAAATACACTTTTGTATCCACTGAAGACTTGAATCTGCTAATAAACAAACAGTCTCCATTTCTAATAATTGGCTCAGGACCTGTAAGTTGATTAGAATCAGGATAAAAGTTCTCTGGTTTCTCAATAGCCTCAAACGAGGTTAACTTAGCAGACAGGTCAGTACATATTACACTTTCAATTTTAAGATCATGTGCTGATATTTCTTGATGTAGTATAAACTGATCCGCAGAAGAACTGCTCTTGGTATAAGCTTTTTTGTGTTTGTGTTGCTCATCAGTGTCAAGAGTCATTCTCTAGCTCTTTACATTTCCAAGTCCATCGATTCCTTTATTACAAGTACCGTATGTGCATGTTTTTTCTCCTGCATGCGTTCTCAAACGAAGATTTAGTATAATCCCTGTTGGAAATTGCCTCTGACATAGTTGACATTTGTGTGGTTTTTCACTAGTATGCATTCTCAAGTGTTTCTTCAGATGATGTTCCCAAATAAATGATTTCTGACATAACTGGCAATTGAGTGGTTTCTCTCTACGTTGTTTAGATGACTATTTACATAAATTGCAGATGTATGGTTTTTCGCCAGTATGGGTTCTCATGTGCTGTTTCAGACTACTCCCGTTAGAAAATGATTTCAGACATAGCTGGCATTTGTATGGTTATTCACCGGTGTGGCTTCTCATGTGTGTTTTCAGAGTACCACCTTGATTAAATGATTTCTGACATAGCTCGCACATGTATGGTTTTTCCCCAGTATGGACTCTCATATGCGCCACCAATCCAAATGCTGTAGTTAATAATTTCTTACATATCTGGCATATGAATGGCTTATAATTCACCGACAAATAATACTGTTGACAATTGATTCATGAACCAAAGGTTAAAGCTGACGAAAAAAGAGTTAGGTCAACTATTCTGCCATTTTAGACCTATTCAGCAGACATTATTTTTATTCTTATGCCCTGTTTCATCTCTTTTACGAATAATTGCTTGCAGCAATTTGACTTCTATTTAGGCAAGCATTGACGAATAACTATGACGGCAAAATTTTAAAAATACTTTTTGTTAGGTTTATAGCACATTTCCAAATAGAAGAAAATCTAGATTGGGGCGACATCTGTGTTTAAGAGTAACGGCTTTGGCCAACGATTATTATTTAGTTATTATGTATCTCGGCAGTGGATAATCTCTAGCAATATATCGTTTGTGGACAGCATGTTTTGCTCTTTAGTTAATTAGTTGTTCAAAAGTATTAAAACTTGACTTTTCACGTCTCCAATTGAAACATGGAGCCATCTAAGACTGTTAGTTCCTTTATTCAGTATCAAAGATGTAGCTTATGTCGTGTTAATCATAACAAAGGATGGAAACACGTATATTCCAAGAAACACGCCGAGACAGTCGATAATGTTATGATCAAACTCGCGGCCAAGGTATGTGATATTTTATCCAGTAATGAAAACTGCAGCAACTAGCTTAATGTTGTCAAATAAAACAATGATGTTGAATCCTAGCCACAGCAATGCTTTAAGTAAAGGAGCGGCAACGTATTACTTCTCGGGGTCTACATCTCTCTTACTGTCTTGCAATATTTTATTCCCAATGATTGCCTTCCGCGACTACATATCCCTGGAGGGAACTCTGTGCTGTGACGTAGACGTTTAATAATACCAACAAAATAATTATAATTGTTTTCCTACTAATGAGATCAATGAAGAAATTGCTCGAACACTATAGACTGACAGGAAATCACCTCGGACATTCGCCTCGGCCAAATATCCCATTTATTGCAACCATTCGGAAGTATTCGCTTTGGCAAATAGTACACACGCAAATAGCTAGTTATAAAAAGTTGAAACTAAAATTTAAAAATTCGTAATTCAGTAAATAATTTCATTGATGTTAGTTATAGTTTCTGGATATATGCGTGCAGTATTAAGGCTAAAATTTAATTTATATAATGAATTTATTACAGGTAATCATTAGTTAGTTAAATCTCGTTTTAAGAAAATTCTTAATTTTGGACTTTGCCATATGTGACAACGATTGACGAGGCAATGGTTCTTGCCGGAGTGGTCGCTACTAGAGCGACCCACTACTGCTCGGTTTGTATCCTAATCCGGCAAATGGTACGTTAAAATTCTTGGATTCGGTACCCGGTGGAAATTATCTACCCGGTCGGTCCCTACCTAACACCTCACGTGTCACCAGATATTTTGACATTTGGCTCTGGTGTGTGTCAGATTGAGAAGGCATATGATGAGTTGAAGAATCCTGCATTCCACATGATGATGTCAAACATAACACCTTCCAACTTTTGGTGTTACTTCTGTGCGTCTGAAGCACCGAAAGAGATGCAGTTGAGTGATCTTCGTGTATCTAGTCTCGGCATCATTGAACACATTGCCAGGTGATTATTAAAATAATAATAATAATTTAAAAAAAATTATGAAACTGCAGTATGATTACGAGTACAGTATGAACGAATGATGACAAGTTTTTACAGGAGTCGAATTAAACTGTCAGCTGCCACACGTGGCGTCCATTACACCATGCATCTTATTTAATAATTATAATTATTATTCTTATCGTAATCTGCAAATTTCGAAAGCGCCACTTTAAAGCTAAGCGCTGGGCACCAGCTTATTCACGAGCGCTGCGTCAAATCAAAATTCTTATATGTATATTAGCTTTACAGCTCAGCCTTGCCTGGGATTGAACTTTGAATGCGGCAATTGAGCTGTCTCTCGCCTCGGTGTGGGCCAGCCAATCATGAGTTTTCCATTTAATGAGCGCTTTGGGGTTAAGTCGTGGCTTTATAGCTGGTTTGCATATAAAAATGAGCTGTGAGGCAATGCTAATGCAAATTGGTTGTTATTATATCGGATATCAACGAATTGTGCAAGTCTAGATTAAAAATGTCAAAATATTGGATCATAAAGATAATTGCTATCTTTATGATCTTCTCAGGCAATCTATCTCTTCTACCTCTGGATGTCCTCTCCACTCTTCAGACCGTAACAACTTTCTAGTACCTCGGTCTAAAACTGCCATAGCTCAGCATCGTGCCTATGCCTCTGTTGACCCTTCACTATGGAACAGTCTTCATGCTGTGACTCGTGCTAAAATCTTATCTAGTAGCACAACTGTTTCTGCTCGTTCTCTTTAGACTTTTCTTTTCTCTAGGTGTCCTTTACACTGGGAGCACCTCTGATTAGGTTGTACTGTGAGATGTGCTTTATATATCTGTAAATAGAATAAAAATAGAATAGAATTGTGTGCTGAAAATAGTAATAGTTGGTTAGAAATTCTCGTATGAAGGCTTTGTGACGTTTTCATATCACCAGTGCGTCCCATTTCTTAGGACAAACAGAGAAATTTTCCACTTTTCAGTTAAGATTGTAAATTTCCATAGTACCGGTGCATCATTTTTTATAATTTGAAGATGTTTGATTTTGGTGGTGATTAAAGATCAAATAAAAGAAATGTCAGTAATAAATTTTGAAGATGTGTCATTTCTTCTCAATAACTGAAGTGAAGTGAATTTTTGAAAATGACTTGTTGACATTTTGTTGGAAAAGCTTTTCTTGCTTATTGCTCGCACTTTTGAATGACGGAAGAACTTTTGGTTACTTGTTTGTTTTGCTTTAGTATGGATCATAAAAAGAAGACTTTGGCTTTCTGGAATGACAACCATATAAGCAAAAGTCGAATGCAGCCATTCATCTCTTTGGACGATGACTTTCAAAAGTTAGTCTCGTGGCTTCATAATAACGGTCTCTAATAATAATAATTGTAATTATTTGTTCATTCTATTCAATTTGCTAATCCAACGTCTATTTCAGCAAGAATTATTTTAATCAATCCAACTTCTGTTTCAGCAAGCATTATTTTCATGTATATATAATCAATTTAATAATTATTTCTTTTATCAATCCAATTTCTATTTAACAAGCATTATCATCATCAATCCAACTTTGATTTTGCCAAATACAGAGGGTGAATAATAACCTTTTGTTGTTATCCTTTTGTCAGTGAACCATTTGTCCAACTACCATTTGTCTGCTAACCAATTTTCAGTGAATCAGTTGACACGATACATGCGTTTGCCTGTTTGAATGAGATATGTAAGAAGGTGTTTTATGTATTTTTTTTAACAGATTGAAGGGTAGACTGGAGGAGCAAGCTGTGGCTTATCTCCACGAACAGCGACAAAGCTTGGCAGAGGTAAGTAGTCGACCACATTCCTTTAACTTAATTGGTATTGTATTTGACAATGTCTATAAGGACTCTGCCAGTGTAGCCCATTCAGAAGTGCTCCCAGTGTTAGAGACCCTGGAAAAAGGAATAATTTTAGTTGAGAAAAAGATAATGTTCTTTGAGCAGGGAATTCTGTGCAAATAGACTCTCATATTAAAGATAAATGCTGTATTGTTTATTGGCCAGGGCTTCAATCATTTGATCGCTTATGTCATTTTTTTTCTAAGCATGCCAACCCTCAACCCTACCTACCCTCCTCATTGGCTTGCTCAAGAAAAAGTAACCAAGAATGTTGACTAAGTTAGTTGATTCTTTTGTTGTAACAATGTTTTCTGATCAAGTAATAATATTTTCATATTAACAACCTCCTACTTGAGCTCCACTCTTTGCATGTTGCTCAACCATCAGGTTTTTTAAATCCCTCAAGACTTTTATATTGTGTCTCAAAATTTGAATAAAATGATGCTGTAGTTGAAGTGCAAGATAATGGTTAAAGTGAGTTATTAGTTTCTGAGTCAACAGTCAAGCTCTGCATAAATAATGCATTTAGTTCCCATTGATAAAATAATTCTCAGGGTCATGATATTCGTTATTAATAGGGATGAAGTGAGTGTCAATTTACTGCAGAGTGTTACAAGTGAGTAGCACAGAGTCCTAGTTTCGAATATTTAAAAAAAATATTCTGCTGGTTTTTAGTTTACACTCTGCAGAAAATTGACACTCGGTTCATTCCTACTCTTTAATCGCCATATTTCTGTTGATTTTTCTCTTTCTATGCTCTGTTAGGCAGCCAAGAAGTTCGAACTGGAGACGAGGCAGAGGACTCGACTGGTGGCCGTCTGTAGAGAAATGGTTGGTGGATTCTGAGCGACTAGATCTTCTTGTCTGTATCCACTATGTTACATGGCAAACAGAGAGCAAAATGGTTTCTGCTCATATATTGCACCGCATTGAAATCTGATGGGATTTATTTATTATTGTTATCCATTATATATTATTGATCTGTGTAACTGAACTGTTTATGGAGATAATTAGGCCATGCCACCCATACATGCCCTCTGTTTTTTTAATGTGTGAGTCATTTGAATTCCCAGTCATTTCGAATTATCAGTCATTTCGAATTACCAGTCATTTTGAATTACCAGTCATTTTGACATCCCGGTCATTTTGAAGTCCTAGTCATTTTAACGTCCCATATATCAAGCAGTGCCATGCTTTCTCAGTTGTTGGCCCTTCCATCTGGAGCACACTCCCCTTAACGATGCAACTGCGGCCAATGAGTCATGCATTGGTTTTTGTATTGCCACGGCTAAGCTAGGAGTGCCTCAGAGTAGAATTCTTTAGAGGTGCTATATAAACTTGACCCAGAGACTCTGAACATCCCAACCATCTGTCAGCTGTCGACAAGATGGTTGGTTCCAAGCTTGTACTATGACATTTAATATTATTATAGGCTAGCGCAGAGAGTGCCTCTGAGTATATGTCTTGAAGAGGTGCTATGTAAATGCCTGATTACAAAAATGCTTGATTACAATACATTACAAATGTTAAAATGAATTAAAGCATAAATTGCTTCTCTGTTGTTGGCCCTTCCATCTATAACACGCTCCATGTAGAGATGTGACTGTTGCCAAGGAGAATGCACTGGTTTTTTACATTGCCATGGTTAGGCTGGGAGTGCCTCAGAGTAGACTTCTAGAGAGGTGCTATATAAATGTTAAAATGAATGAATACATATTGCATCAATTGGTTCCTTCTCAGTTGTTTACCCTTTAACCTTAGAGGCGAGACTGCTGCCAAGGAGCGATACATTGAATTTGGTGCCTAATATCTTCTTGTTTCGTCTCTCTACATTTTCCTGAATGTGCGAAGAATTACACGTTAGAGTCTGTTTAGCAGCGGAGACAGAAATCGTTTCGTTCGCTGTCATCAACATCTTATCAATCGAGGAGGAAGGGAACTGAACAACCAGACACAGGAGGCATAAAGACAATCGCTGCCCATGGTCCAAATCTCATGTGCATCAAAATTCAGGTTAATTATCAATCAATCGATAACTTACCAACCGTCATATAGTTACAAATTTGTTTGAATCAGTGTAAAGGAGGTAGGTAACAAAAGGTGCACCCAAGGGAAAAATAGCCATGCAAGTAAGGAACACCCTGTATAGTCGATTTATCGTGGTAAGATTCAGCAAAATGATTAGGCTTAACGTTTATTAATATATATTCGAGATACATGGTCATTTTGAAAGATTGGAAAAAATTATGTTTAAACAGGAATCTTAATTTAATCTCTAAGGCGACTGATTGTTCTGTGAATGTATAGGCCAATTCTTCGTCGAGTGGTAATGTCCATTCGAGCGCTCTGCCTCCGTGGATGCAAGAGGATGATGATGATGTTGCAGCTGAAGCAACTGACAATCCAATTGGTCCGACCGCAGACGACTTTGCCAAACACCGTAAGGATCTTGTTCATTTTGCCTTCGTTTATGCAGCACTCGCTTTGTCTCAATTCAACTGATTTGGTTTGGGGCAAAGCAACGATTAATGTGACCTTCCGCTGCTGACTGGTTAATTTTCTCTTCTACTTACTCTTCTAGTGTTTGAGATTTGTCTCCTTCCTTACCTTTATTGAGCACATTTCAATCAATCGTTGAATAAAACATATAAAACTCCTCTTCAAGAAATCTACTTAGAGATGCTCCCAGGCTAACCATGTCCAAAGGAAATAGATTAAGAGAAGAGTAGAAAGAAGAGGTAGAATTCCTGGGTAGAAAGATATCCAGACGGTCGGTAGAGCAGAAGGACGATGGGAGATGTAACTGAGAGAGATATTTGGAGCAAGTCCTAGTTGAGATATGGAGACCAAGAGGAGGCATGGTCTGCTCGTCTATTAGGTTAGCTGGGCAGCTGCCTAGAGCGGCCAGTTTTTAGAGGTCACTCTTATATTGGATAATTATGTTAGGTGAATGGGGGATGCAAACTATGGCATCGTACATGAAAATCTTTGCCATCATACTTCATTAGGTTAAAATATTATGAAACATTCACAGCTTGGTATTGTCACCAGTTGTTGCTCTACCCTATTGACACTATTTATTCCAGGGACTCTAAATATCTGTCAACTGTCGATTGGAATCCATTGTTTGGTTCCACGCTTGTGTGGGTCAACCACTGGCGAAATTTTAAGCTAACCAATGGATCATTTTTGTTTCACATTTGACATCATTTGGGTTAGTACAGTGAGCACCTCTGAGTAGATAATGTTATATGAATGCTATATGAATTTTCGATTACATTACATATATTGGAATGCTTTTGTTGTCTGTATTACTATTTCCCACTATTTCAGTGGCAAATCAGAAGAAACGCAAGCTGCCCTCAATGCGAGTTGGCGCGAAATTCGATCGCAAAGGCAGCTTCGGCGAAACGTGGCTGCCATCTTTTGGTCGAGTCTGGAGCAAGAACCGTCGCCTACATGGCCAGTAAGAGACGATGATATGAACATCCATCTTCATTCATTTCTGTAGTGTTAGGTTGACTAGGACTGTGTTTCCCAATCTTTTTTGTCTGTGGAATCCTTTTGATATGAATTTTTTTAACTGAACCCCGTCCGAAACTAAACATGTTCTCTTGTAGGTACAAACGCTTGAGAATGCAGACAATTGTAGGTTTTTGGCGTAGATTAGATTAATAATAATACAAATATTGATGACATATGAATTCTCTTTCATATAAGGTTCAACACAGATGTCAATCAAAAACCCTGTTAAGAAACACTAAGCTTCAAGCAATTTAAAATAAATTCTAAGAATTAATCATAGGAGGGTTTTTGCTTAGTGTTGAAATTGAAAGTTTTCCACGGAACCTAACCATACATATTGTATTATTTTTATCACACTATATTCATCTGATTGCTGTTGCTCTGGCTGCCATCCACTTCTTACTATGTGTAGGGTTGCCAGGGATAGTGGGACTTGTCCCTTTCTGACCTGCTGAGCATCTGTCATTTGTTGTGAATTTTTTCTTGTACATTAATGTTACTGGTTTTCGTTTGTTATTTAATAACCTTGATGTAATGATAGATGTCAGAAAATAATTTTTTTTATTGATTGGTTTATTGATTGATTATCCTGCTGTACAGGTATCATGTAGAAGCACTATATATTTATTTTATTGATTTGCTGATTCATTGATTTGTTGGTTGGCTTCTGAATAGGTATATTGAGAGCATCTACCAAGTTGACATTGATTGATTTTTGAAAATTCATACTTTTCTTTGTTTTCGTTTTTAGAAATTCTTTCACACGAGCAATGAAGTTCAACAGAAAACAGAGCAGTTTTAGCGAAACAACGACTTCATCAAACGATTCCAAGCGATTCAAACATACAGATCGACCATTCAGCACAAATTCTGTGACTTCTGGTTTCGGTGGAGCTAATGGGACCTTTGAGCACAAAAGAAATTACTTTTGTTCAGCTTCCACGACCGGCGCTAGTCATACTCTACCAGGCGCTTACAAAAGCAAGCGGAAAAACTGTTCCACCATCTCTTCCAACGGAAATCAACAGATCAACATTGCACCAAATTTGTTGTAGCATTTGGGAATGGAATTTGTCTTATGCCAAACTGTTTGTATAGTTTCTCCATTAGAACTTGAATCTTAAGAATTGAAGCTTTATGGTCGATTAAAAAAATAACAGTTATAAAGCACGGTCTGTTGCACTGGTAATAAGATTTACAAGATAGATTGTGGCCTACATAAGGATAATCTACAGAAATGGCTTGGGAATGGAATAGATAGATGTTAGTCTATAGAAATGGCTTTTGTCTCCAGTGGCATCTACACCATAGAAACCTTGGGAGTAAATGCTCCATCCTAAAAAACATGGGGCACATCTCAGTGAGAAATTATGGGAAGTTATTTTTTTAAATATCATAGCATTACAAATCTTTTATTATTTGTAGTTGAGCTATTAAACATGTTTTATTCCACAATGACATTTTTACTGTGTGTATCATTAACTTTGTTCAATCTATTCTTCGTCCTTGGATAATATTGGTCCAACTGTCGTCAACATTGGTGGAAGGGGAGTTGCTCCAACATCCCTGTTTTGCTCAACTGGCATGCAGATGTTCTGTGTTTGAAACAGCTAGTCATTGTATAATTTGTCAGCAGCTTGTTATGCTTTTCTTATGCTTCAATGATGAGAGGGATTAGTTTTCCATGCATTTTAGTACATGCCAGTCGTTAGTGCAACCAGAGGCGTCTATTCCCCCTAAGTCATTGGATCAACTTAATCCCATCCTAAGCCATAGGATCAACTTCCCCAATTTTTACTGACAGACAAACTAATATTATTTAAGGATGAATAATAGATTGAACTATGTTAAAAGCACACACACATTGAGAATAGAATAGAACAGAATGGCTCAACTGTATGTAAATAAAAGATTTTTAATGGTGTAAAACTTAAAAAATTAACTCCCCTAATTTTGCAATGAGATCTACCTCCTACCCTTTTGGATGGAGCATTTGCTCCACGATTTCTATGGTGTAGACGCCCCTGAGTGTATTACCATGATGAAGTGTGATGTGGGGCTTGATCAAGCTCCAAGGATATCTAAGCATATTCTACATGGAAAGTTAAGGGACAATTCCAAAAGAATTGTTAGTTTGTATATGGGCAAGATGTCATCGAAAAGTAATGTAATGTAAATCTTATAAAAAAAATTCTGTGCAATAACCAAACTGCTGTTTGTCCCGGTAACAATGCGGACGTTGACAAAATAACTGTTTGATCATGAATCTTTTTCGGTGACCCATTGTCTTGAAACCATACATATACTTGTACACAGACCTCAAGAGTCAATTGTATGAACAAACCACTTTTCAGTCACAACAAAGAAATTCGTGCAAAGTCGAACCGGTATAATTTAGAGTGTAATGCCGTGGCACACTAAAATCTGCACAACGTATGTCCATCTGAAATTTAATTAAGACATCCAAACAGTCATGATACTAACAACAGCCATGACAAGATATCGCTTCAGCTAACATCGACTACTACAGGCCACTAAATTACACAGCAACTGGCAATGTTTAGGTGCTACAACGGCCCCGATTTCACACAGTTCCTGCTTCTCTAAGCCTCCCGTCTGAAGCAGATTCGTCTGGTTTTAAAAAGTGCTTAAGAACTGCCAGTCGAAAGTTACTGTATATCGGTATTCGCCAACTGTCAATGCTGTAACGTCACATCCGTCAGTGTAAACCAGGGGTGTCAAAGAGCTGGCCCGCTGGTCATTTCTGGCTTGCTATGCACAATTTTATACAAAAGGTCTAATTTGTAACTGTTAAGGCTTTATGAGTTTTCTGTGATGTTTGCAATTGATAATGAATATCAGAATGATGTTTTCAAAACGTAATTCAACTGTTTGAATGGTCCCCTCTGAGATCCCTACCCTATTTTTAACATGCGCATTCGTTACTTTGGCCCGCCACTTGGTGGGAAATATTGCTACTGGCCTGCCATAACAGAAACGTTTGACACCCCTGGTCTAAACTTTTATTTTAGTTAAGCTTTTAATGTCCAACAAAGAGAAATTATGCTTCGATCTCTTCGCCAGTCTCACAGGAGACCATAACACACAAACTGCACATATTAGGCTTAATTCACATAAATTTATGCAACACTAATGTTAATTCACAAGAAGGTTAAATAAAAATCAAAAGATTGTATGAAATCATCCTGCCCAACCAATACAATCCATTCAGTTTCCGTAGTTCAAACTCTCCTATTAACGTTCAGAAAGTTACTAACCGTCCAAGACCAAAATCACCCCTCCCCAAAAATTTCCCCATCAGCCCCTCTCCCCGGAGGCACTCGTAAAATCCATCGCCCCTTCTCGCCACGGCCCAAACAGCATCGGCCTCCGATCAACGCAAACTTGACGGCACGCAAAAGCAACACCGTTCAATTTCTGCAACAAATAAAATGCGTTTTTTTTCGTAAAGAATGGACTAAGAAACGAGAGAAAGAAAGATAGACAAGACCTATTCATAACTCTGCAGACGACGTCTGGCAGATACGATATGGAGTTGGTAAAAGATGGGAACACGACGACACTGATGTGCATGTTTCGGACGCCATTGCGGCAACGGCGTCTCCTCCTCTCCTCGAAGGCCAAATGTTCTTCGCTTAACGGCATTGCCAGACTTTGACGGTTTGGTCTACACTTCCCGTAATTACATAAGGAGTTGTCTTGTGGAAATCTAAAAAAGAAACAAATTATAACGCTACAGAAATAGTGCTGCATTGATTACTGTAAGACACTAGTGAAAAGAAACATTGCAATGCTACAATAATGGTACCACATTGATTACTGAAAAATGCTACTGAAAAGAAACATTAAAATTATGCTATAGATTACTGTAAGACACTAGTGAAAAGAAACATAACAATGGTACAAAAATAGTGGGCGGCCATACAGTAATGGAAAACACAATGTACTGCATTGATTAATGTAAAACACTGCTTATTGGTCTTCCAAATTCTCGCCTGTCACCTCTTCAAAACTATGAACTGTAAGCTGAAATAATCAAGGGTGGGCCCACGCACAAGCGTGGAACCAACCAAAGGATTCCCGTCGACAACAAACAGAATGGAAGCAACCAACCTAGCGATGTGACGAAGTGCTGATGGCCTTCCAGCGTCTTGGTGTTGCGCTTATTCTTTACATCCCAGACTCTGATGGTTTTGTCGTCGGCAACACTGACTATGTACTTTCCGCTGGGATGGAACACTAAGTTTCGCACCCAGTTGTCATGGCCGACCTGAACAGACGGAGAAATCAGATCAATTATGTTCTGGAAATTTACTGCATTCTTAGCAGCATTGTTCTCCCAGTCGCTTCGTACGCCACCACTGCTAGCACTCGGACAGCGCCAATCCCAAGCTTGGATAAAGGAGGAGGGCGACGCTAATGATCTTTGCTATCACACAGTGTCGTTAAACTGCAACTGCCACAACCAATCGCTTTTAGTCTCACTGAGCTGCTGGAAGTGAATTCAACAAAAGTGAACCAGTTTCTGCAAACAAGCATCTAGAAAACACAAGCTAAACCTTTGATTTTATGTGATAAAATTATCGATTAAATTGTTAACATTCACACGGTCAAACCAAAATGTGCATCTGAAATGCGGATAGTCAGCTGCCAGGAGAAGATGCAGCTAGATATCCGAGTACTTGAAGCCAAGGGGTAGCCATAGAGTAATGGTCTACTAATGGATAACACATAACGCACTTGGGTGCAGAGCTGAGGAATAGAGACCCGTATCCCTTTAAGTCCTTCTTTTGCTAGGCAGCGTTGACTATGTTAGATGTATAGCATAATAGGCGCCTTGCACGGCTGCCGAGAAGTTAAATTCAACTCCTGTAACAACTTGTCATTATTTGCTGTGTTTGTGTTTTGCCAGTTTGCAATTAAATGACACTATATACAATATTAATATAATCGTGATAAATGATATATGGGATTTTGGCTTCCTGAATTGGTGAAGCACTTACCAGGGTGAACAGACACTGTCCTGTACTGATGTCCCAGAGTTTGATGGTCTTGTCACGCGACCCCGAGATGATGTACGGCCCAACCCTCTGAACCTTCTTCATCTACAGCATAACGAAACAAAGCAGACGCTTACTAGTTACCATGTAAAGAAACATTCAATCATCCTATCTCCCTCCTTCTCTCTGTCTGTCTGTCTGTCTGTCTATCTGACTCTCTCTTCCAACAGTAAACAGCAATTATTCAGTAGATAGGACACCACAGAAAATCATTAGAAATAAAAATTATCACAAAAACATAGTTAAAGACTATTCTGCATGAATACATCACATAACAGCAAATCTCGTACCGTATCATCGCTTTGGTCTGGCGGTCCTTTGCTGGGTCTCCGCCTCTGCCTATCTTCGCAAGTGTTCCATTTGTCCGCTCAACTACTAAACAAAATCGTGCTTTGTCTCCCAGTGTCCTCTCTGGCTTTTTTATACTCGCCCTAAAGCTGCCGTTTTGAACCGTTCCTGGGTCATGATGAGTTGGTTCTGAGTAGTAGCCTTTCAGGGGCAATATTATATATCTTCGTAATGAATGAATGAATTGAACACATTCATAACTTCTTTGTGTATTCCGTGACTCTGTTCCTAAGGAATGGAATCGACTGCCAATCTCTCTTCATACTTCAAATCACTTCCTTGCCTCAAAAAGCAGCTCAAAACTTCACTATTTCTCCATAGCCTTCAACCACTGGGATATCTAGCTGCATCTTCTCCTGGCAACTGACTATCCACGACAAAGATTCACATTTCTTTGTGATTGTTTGAAGGCAACATAATCAACTAATAATAATGACATTGAGTGGCTAAAGGATAACCTTATGAAACTACGAAGAGGAAAGCAAGTAAGAGAGGGAGTTGGAGAGAAAGGAAGGGAAGACAAGAATCATCTTTGTCACAAACCTGCTTGTAGGCAAAGGACAGAAAAAGAAGAATAACAATAAAAAGTAACAATAATCATAGTGTAGTCAATTAATGTTAAAGTCACTTAAGTGCATAATTACTTCATGTGCACAATGGGAGACAACCCCAGGTATGTACATATCACATAAGTGTATAAATTGCCCCATAATAATAATGCCCACAAAAGTAACAGAAACACATCTTACATCAATGTTGGCCGCCTCGCAAACATAGGGATGTGACGAATCCGGGGCCCATGCGATGCACTCTATGACATGCTCATGTTCTCGCAGTTCCGCCTTGCACTCGCCCGTCGCCACGACCCAGATGCGGACGGTGTGGTCATTGGAACAGCTGGCCAACAGAGACCCATCACCATTCACCCTCACCATTCTCACCCACTCTCTGTGACCAGTCAACGTCTTCACACAGTATCTGCAACAGAAGACAAGCGCAGAATGCTAAGAAAATACAGAGATCACAACAAAATTGCAGATGTAAGTAAGTAAGTAAGAATATTCTTTATTAGACTACCAGCAAACGTACAGTAGCTTTGAAAAGGTATAAATGATAGCATTGGTTTTAAATGAGGTCATATAACAGTCACATAATGAAAGTATTACACTTGGCAAATATACCAACTCTCGCCATCAAACAGTATAGCTGCAAACAGACCAAATGGGTCAGCAATAGGAAGCTAACAAATCAGTCTTTTAGTCTCAGGTATAAATGATAGCATCGATTTTAAACAAGGTCATACAACATCAACATAATGAAAGTTATGAAATTACTATTATTACTAATTAAAAAGTAATAACAATAAAAATTATTTTATTTTCAAATTGACAACAACACAGTATAATATCAAACAAGTACAGTACACATGAATGATGACACAAGTTATTACATGAGTGGAATTTAACTGTTGGCAGTTATGCAAGCCGCCATTACGGTTTACATAAAATCTAACCTTATGGGAATGCAGACACAAATCACTAAGAAAACCCAAAGATAATGACAAACGTATTGTAATCGAGCATTTATATAGCGCCGGTCAAGATATCTACTCAGAAGCTCTATCTGTGCTGGCCTAAATGATGTCAAATGTCAGAGTGAATGAGTAAATTACTCTGTTAGCAAAACAATGCACAGTAAGCTGAAAGAGTTGCCAGTGGTGGGTGCACGCATACGCGTGGAGCCAACCAACGGATTCAAGGGACTCTCCTCCCACAGCATATTACATACAGGGTTTCTTGCTGTACTCACCCTGTGGCGACGACCCACATCTTGATAGTTTTATCTCTAGATGCAGAAACGATGAAGTCACCGTTCGGCAGAAACGCAACGCTTGAAACGTTGTGATCATGACCTGGTGACAATAACAGAAACGGAATGAAACAAACTTTATCGTTACTTTGACTAATGATCAGACAGTGTAATAGTAACAAGTGATAAATCAATCAATCAATCAATCAATCAATGAAACTTGATATATCACCTCTTCAGGAAATCTACTCAGAGGCACTCCCAGTCCAACCACGGTCAAAAAGGACAGATTTAAGAGAAGAATAGAAAGAAGATGAGGAGATCCTAGGTAAAAACCAGAGGTTCAAATCACATGTATAATATAACAGCGTTGCACAACATGATTTCGCTGGCTACCTCACCCACAGCATAATTATTACATACAGAGTTTCTGCCATAGCTAGGAACTGCCTCTGCGGCACCGACACTATTTACCCCTAGGAGCTGTGTCGACCTGTCACTGCCAGTGTCGGTCGAAGGTCTTTCCCATCCGCTGCATAGGGAACTTGGCTGTCCCCTCGCTTCTATGCAGTGGTCGGTCCAAACACATGGAATAGGCTACCCATGCCTTATCCCCAAATCCACATTCCAATCATTACTGAAAACTGCTTTCTTTTGACATAGTTGGACCGGGAGCGCTTCTGAGTAGATATATTGAAAGGGTGTTGTGTTCAGTTTCATTGATTGATTGATATTCATTCATTTTAACATCTATATCAGCGTTTCCCAATCTTTTTTGGCCGCGGAACCCTCTTGATCTAAAAAAATGTTTCGCAGAACCTCGTTCAAAACCATTTTTAGGCCTACATAGCTTATAAATGCAGATAATTATGGGTTAAGGATTAGATTAAGCTAGGTTAATAATAGGCCTAACGCAATAATCGATTACAATGACATATGAATTCTCTTTAGGTGAAATTTTATTTTTGCGTCGTAAATTATTTCCATTGTTTGAAACATGAATTTAACAAAGAATCCTGCATAAATGGAAGCAGGATTGATGGAAAAAAGTATGTTTAACTGGTTGCTGGATTGATGAAACATTTTAGGGTTAACTGCATTACACGAACTTGGATTGATGTTGAGAATTCTCCTTAAATGGAAGTGAAAATGGTGACAGGATTTCCACCGAAATTGAAATGGAAATAATGAGAAAGGTTCCATGTCAAGTAACATTCTCATTTCTATCCAGCTTCTATTTAGCCAAGGCATGATTCTTTTCTTCAATGCTTCTTTTCATCATTGCATAAGGAGGACATCTTTTCGTCAATCCATCATCCATTTGAGCACGATTTTTCATCAACCCAGCTTCCATTTACACACGATTCTTCTCATCAATCCAGCTTCCAGTTAAGCAGACATTTAACGGACTTCTTTTCACCAATCCCGCTTCTACTACCGACGCTAACAAGGCTTAACCTGATTTGTGATGGAGAATAACAGTTACTTACGACGCTATTTATTAACATGGGAAAATTAAATTTACGATGCTAAAATAAGATGTTACCCTTCTTCCATATTAAGTTAGGCTTTATGCAGATGCTAAGCAAACAATTTCCTATGTAAAATTCGTGTTATTTTTTCTAAATTGTTTTAAGAATATTCGTAGGCAAACTTATAAAGTAAGCCGCATCGCAAAATAGGTAAATATGTGCATCAAGTTTTTAAATGTTTAATGTGTGCTATGCTTTTGTTTCTTCTCCTGGCAAAGTTTGTTGATGTTTAGCTAAAACAAATTTAAGATGCTGCTATAATATTCTTTCACAAAACACTTTTGTTAAAAACTTAACTTCTCTAAATTTAAAAAACCTTTTATACGGCAAATCACAACAAAGCCATATCCAAATCAATCAAGCTGTTTCACTGCTTACATGCCTTACAGATTAGGCTATATCTAATTATTTGTAGTGATATCACCAGTTTGCAACCTAGAATATAATAGGACACATTATAGAGTTTATAAAATGACCGGTATAGAAACTTAAAACAAAAAAATCTGTTCACACTGAAAGTTTTCCATGGAACCCCTGCAGTCACCTCACGGAACCCTAGGGTTCCGCGGAACACAGTTTGGGAAACGCTGATCTATATAGTGCCCAACAAGAAGTCTACTTGGAGGCACTTCCAGCCCAACCACAGTGATATATATATTGTTTATAAATTATATATATATATATATATAAACAATATAATTATTACTTACTACAAATGGTAGACAAAAAGTTCCATACTAGAAACAATCAGAAGATGCCAGAGGGAGTGGTTTGAGGAGAGAATCTCCATTACCTAGCTAGCCACCGAGGCTAGCTCACCCCAAACCCAATTGCTACCTGCGACAAAAGCATTGTCTTTACCTCTCATCGTTCTCACACATTCATAGCCCTGGAAATCCCACAACTTTATCGTCATATCGGCCGAACATGATGCTGGTAAAATAAAACGAACAAACTCCAGTCAATAATCGGTAACAGTACTCAAACATTTATTTATATTAATAGCAATTTAAGAGTAATACTCTAAACAGCAGATGAAACCCAATGCAAAGACCAAGCTGAATATGTATCTTTCTCATCTGTTGGTTCTCTGCCCTTACCTCGACCACTGCTTGCACTCTGACAGGGCCAGTCCCAAGTCTGAATAGAAGAGGAGGGCGACGCCAATGATCTTTGTTATCCCGCAATTTCGTTAAACCTAAACTACTACTTCTCTGCCCTCCAAGGCAGGTTTGTAATTCCAATGTCGCCATTCCTTATATTTTCCGGCTATCTCCATCAATTTGCTGTACCCTTCCTTCAACATTTAATCCAATAACATAATTCCCCTAGTCTGTTCTCCTCCATTCTTCCCTCAATTGTAGTTCTTATGAGTACTCTCCCCTCACTATGTGGTCCAACCATTGTCCATCAACATCCAATTATTCATATCTTTTCATCCACTATTTATAGTAAATCTTCATTAGACCTGCGTTCCATCCAGATGACTATCTCCATCCTTACCATATCAAAGGCCCCCAAACATTTGATATCTTCTTTCAAAATGGTCAATGTTTCCAAACCGAAAAGCACCACAGAAATATAAATCACGAAACTACAAAAGTGGGCAAATGAAACTGCATCCTTTGCTCATTAAATCAGACTACTCAATCAGAAAACCAATTAGTAACCAAACCTGTAAGAAATGTAATTGCCAGCGAAAAACATAATCCCGGAACTCCCAATAGCAACACTGATAGTACTATTCTTATTAAATGATACAAACAGACTAGCCGCAGAAAGATCACACGAATCTGAGGAGACACATGATGCCATCTCTGCCAATTTCAAAGTCTCTAGCACTTCCAAAGCTCTTAGCACAGAACAACACAAGTTCGCAAAGAGGAGAAAACACAGAAGAAGCAAACTGGGCAAAAGACATCATCTGACTCACCTAACCATTTTCCAGTATGATCAAAGGAGATATCCTGAACCGCATCCGTGTGGCCCTTCAGGGTCTTTTCATAGTCACCACTTTCATAGTCCCACACCTACGAACACAGTCGAATGAAACACATCTACACTGGTGGGGAGCATCAAATTCTTGTCACATAACTGTTGCAACACAATACTCTGACTCAAAGACTTATCTGAAGACTAATCTGATTCAAAGGCTAATCTGATTCAAAGACTAATTTAGGACCACTAATTAAAGGCAAATCTGAAGACCATAAAGTCAAAGGTCAATCTGATTCAAAGACAAAAATCTGAAGACCCCCAGTTCAAAGGCTAATCTGATTCAAAGGTTAATCTAATTCAAAAACAAATCTGAAGGTCACTGATTCAGAGCCAAATGTGTACACCACCAATTCAAAGGCTAATCTGATTCAAAGGTTAATCTGATTCAAAGGCTAACATGAAGACCACAAATTCAAAGGCAAATCTTAAGACCACCAGTTCAAAGGTTAATCCGATTCAAAGGCAAATCTGAAGTTCAATACAGAACAGAAATCAAGGACTTTGAGGTACAAAGGCTCTAATAACCTTAATGGTTGCGTCTTCACTTGACGAGACGATAACATTGAAAACGGGATGGAAGACAACGCGCGTCACCGGTCCTCTGTGCCCCACCATGCTGTACTTCTCCGGAGGACGGGGTATCCAGTCCAACGGGTTGTTGCGGTCGCGGGTCGATCCGCCCGTCTGAATTTCCTTCTCGGTTTCTGACAACTTTGCCTCCAAATCTAAAACCTTTTAACGCAAACACACAAAAATATTAAAGAAAATCATTAACTCTTCAAATGTACCAAAAACTTGACTGGGTGCATATAGGCATACAGGTATGTTTAAAACATCGAAATTCCGACCATTTTCTGTTTATAAAACTAAAATGGGATTTTTATACTTACAAAACAACAAAAACATTTCATTTTTATTACTTTCCTTAATACAAGGCAATCAAGCATCTATATGGCGGTTGACAACTCTTCATGCCTGTGATTGTCTGTGTAATGAATAAATTGAGAGCCAAGTACTTGAAAGGGTAAATTTGAACGTATTTAAGCCAAAAAGTTCATGCTGCTTCAGTCAGAAAAATCTATTTTTGAACTCAGTTTATTTCTATTGCAAGTTCTAAGAATCAATCCGTTTTATTTCGTTAACAAAAACAAACGTAACTACCGGTTTATCCTGCGAAAGTCCCGGATGTAACTACAGACATAATTTAGGTCAATGACCCAGTTTTCATTGGCTTCATATTGCTTCCATATTAGTCCAGATTCAACAGCTCATAAAGCTCTGCTGTTGATAACAAGAATAACCTCCAACTACTAATGCAAACTCTGAACAACACGGTCAGGAATTTAAACAATTCCTCTAATGTCGCATCGGATTTGCACTCGGTAACGCATCTGCAGTTGACCCACTTGATAACAAAAGAGCCCTTGCAGTGGGTCCTGTAGGATGCGTCATAATGAGGACTGGTCGATTATAATCGATGAGTTGTTTATTGATTCAGTTGAACTATTAGTCCCTTGCTCACCGACTACAAGGCTATCATTTTCTGTTGTTGGCCCCATGACCTGGAATTAGCTCCCCGTTGCTCTCTGCCTACACCCGAATGTGTTCCGTGACTGCATTTAGCCGTGTCTGCAATGGGAATGCTCCTGAGTAAATCACCTAGAAGGAGTGGCACATGAAAATGCTTTAATAAGAGTGTGTAGGTAACCATTTGGCAATAAGGGCCCATCCATATTAGGGCATAACCGGAAATCGCCTCGGACATTTGCCTCGGCCGAATATTGGACTATTCGGAAGTATTCGCCTCGGCAAATATTACACTCACAAATAGCTAAAAATAAATTATTTTTGATAAAAGATTTTTTTGATAAAATAATATTTTTTCATCAAATAAATTTAAGACTAACGGATTTATCTATAAGTTATTGATTAATTAAGCAAGAACTTAACATTCCATTGAACTTTCTTGTAAATAATTATATTAATTTCTATATTTTAATTTCGTTTGGTTGCATTCCCCGCGGTAACAACCAAAATTTAATCATTAATTTTCCCGCTTGAATTGGCTCCACCCACTTTCCGGTAAACATTAGAGAGTAAAGACATCGTTAATAAGTTCATATTTCAAATTATATAACAAAGTTTTACATTTTATTCACAAATAAAAATAAATAATAAATATAGAGTGCGATGATACACTATATCAAGGATATTGCTATAGACTCTGCATTGACTATTGATAGTTCTGCGGAGCTGTGCACGTGGCAGGTTAACTACGCTTTGTCTACGGATGGTACTCGCTGCCAGTCGCTGGCCAGATTTGCCGCTACCATTCGGTTCGTTCCCAGATCCGGTAAATAGTTCATCCAAATACTCGGATTCGGTACTCAGTGGAAATTGTCTACTCGGTTATGCCCTAATACATATATTATGTACGTAAAATAACCCTCCCCTTTTGCAACACATACATTTTGTGGATCCCCTTTCCCATGTGTACGTGCATTTCAGCACAAACCAACCCCTCCCCTACACAGGTAAAATAGCTAAAGACATCTATCAGACCTTGATTTTACCATAGGCTATTAATTTTTTAAGCATCATTTGTTTGATAATTATACGTCATTGATTTCTTTTGCCATAATTAATAGGTATGTGACTAACAAACTGCCATCCGGATCACTGTAGGATAATCATTAAAACAGTTATAAATAAGCTAACATGGACGTCATAATTAGACAGGCATATTTGAGTATGTACACATTATTTGAGACCCCTCCCCGCCATGTGACACCCCTCCATCCCCTCACTGCGCATGTAATATATGGATGGGTCCTTATAAAGTTGTCACCGAAAGCTGTGTGAAGGAAAGTCATCTGCTGGTCTGACTTTCACAATTGTAATTCATGTAACAGGCAGGCTTTTCTTGGACTGCATGTGAATAACCACTTTCCCTTGTTTATCCAAGACTGTCTAGCAGTGGGGGATGTCATCTAACCTACTTGAATCAAGAGCTGCTCATGGTTAAGATATTTTCTATGAGCCAGATAGTCTGCATTGTGTATTATCATATTGTTGGCTGAGGACGTAAAGAGTATAAAGCGGGTATCATGAGGGTTAGTAGCTCGTGTATAATGGGCTCTAAATAACTATTAATATGTGCACAGACAGCATCAGTGAACTCGTTAAGATAACGAATTATGTTTTGTACTTTCTGAATCTGCTGCCCAATGTTAAGTAGGAAAGGGTTGACCCTGTTAGCAGGAAGCATCGGACCCTTAAGGTTTTTTTCATATTCCTATTATCCATCTTCTCCAAGTGTCACTATTTTCTTATGTATTATCATCACTCTATTCTACTTGAAATGATAATACAGCATGTTTAAGGTTATGGATGGATAGATGAATAAATAGATGAATGGACAGATGGATGCACGGATGGATAGGTGGACAGGTGAATGAATGGATGGTTAACAAACGATTCATAATGTAAGCAGGACAATGAATAACATTCAAGAAGATGAAACCACAGATCAACCTTCTTCTGTAGTCGAATAACAGACGTCCATTTCTTCTCCAAAAGTCCGGCATACTTGTTTTCGATTTCACTAGACTAGAATGAAGACAACAAGGGAAATCAATTCAGTAACAACTTTCATTAATTATTCAGTGGTTAGGTTGGTGACCTACACTCCTGCCAATCACCGACCTCTCGAAAAGATTTTCTCAAAAACTTCAAACACACTGATGACAAATGTTATTATTATTAATTAAATTTTTAACGCGCACAAGGTCACACCGAAATGTGAATCTGAGGCATGGATATGCACTTGAATTTCCAAATCCCTGAAAGCTAAGAAGAAATAGTGCACATATGTATATGTATAAATAACACACACACACATATATATATATATACACATATATGTATATATATATACATATATATACATATATGTACACACAAACATAGATAAGTACACTCACGCTTATCAAGTGATCAAGTCTTCAATGCAATCACAAGTAGTTATGTTATCAAAATCTTCGACCCTTGCAAGTAGTTGGGCTGAAGTGAGAGGATGTCATGAAGTTACGAAGCACTTTTAGAAACACGTCGGTTGACAAAACGTCCTCACAGTTTAAGAATGTCATCAAATCTGCATTAATTAATGACCAATACCTGAGGACAATGTGTGTCACGGACCTGCGCTCAACAAAAGAAGACTTGAATCCTAAAAGGCAGCGGTTCCCAACCCTTTGAGTCACAATTTTGTGTCAGCTTGCCGACCACCACTGATATTGTGCCACTGGCACACTATGGTTATTATTACTAGTATTATTATAAATTGTATAAAATGTAATTGTAATATCATAATATATGAACCATACTAAAGGAACTAGACTGATAGCTTGCCTCCCCATTTAGCTCACATCTCTACCTTTATGTTCGATGAACTTCATTGGCTCCCTCTCCATGCTCACATACAATTTAAAATTCTCATTAATATCTTCAAGGGTTCTTGCTCTGAGATATAAGGTTGACGTAATACTTCTGCCTCATTCAGCTTCCTCCCTCGGTACACTTCACTCATTCAATAGACTTGACCCCTTGGTTCCTCGAACTAGAACTGCTATGGCTCAGTCTCAATCTTAATCTGTTGATTCAATTGGTCCCTCTCTTTCACCATCTGTTCGCTCTAAAATTCTATCTGGCAGTCACTCATCCTCTTTTGCTTTTCTCAAAACCTGCTTCTTTTCGTGGGGCCTTTCGCGCTAGCAGCACTTCTGAACGGTTCGCCGTACTAGAAGCACTTTACAAATACTTAAAAACAAAACAACACAATTCAATAAACAACTATAACTTTAATACAATAATAAGTCAGATAGCAATCAGAGTGAGCATTATTATCTGTTTATCTCGGTCTTATTTTAGAATGTCTTTCTCTCTGGCTTTCTCTCCCTCTCTGTCTGTGCGCTCTGTCTCTCTCAGTCTCAGAGGGATCAGACAAAGACTTGGGTGTGTCCAGTCGACTTAAAGCAACAAGAACTTGCTGGTCCAGCCAATGACAAACATTCCACCCCACAATGTTCATTCATTCAATCTACTTGATACACCAGTTCTAGCACAATGGTTCAGAGGTGAGCACCATCTCCCAATTCACCACTGCATGCTAAAGTCAACAGCCTCAGGGCAGTCAATGACATTCTGGCTCAGCATTTTAATGACGAGTAAAGGGTCGTGTGTGTGATAAAGGTGACTATGAAAGCAATAAAGCTCATGATTAAAGTGCTTAATATGTAGCTTACTTTCATTAATTACACATATTTGCATACTGCTTATTCAAGGTTACTACTCAGGATTGATCAAACAACTGAAAAAAGTTAATTGGAGTTACATGTAATTATTATTATTATTATTACATTAATCGAATCGTTAGCCAGTTGGTCCCTGAAGACACGTTGCGAACCACTGCTTAAAATTATAATAGTGTACATTAAAAAAGTCTTACCACATGTTAACAGTTGCTATCACATTATTAAAACAACTGGTGCATCTTCAGCATAGAAACAATAAAAAGAGTGGAAAATCTTAAATTCCAAGCTTCATTATAGGTCAGAAACATCAGAATATAGTCTTCAGGTAAGGCTTTGTTGGGGGAAAAAACATCGGTGGACCAGAAATGGCCAGTTCTCTGACACCCTGCTCTTGACTGACAGCATCTATTTAATCCTCTCACTGACATAAATACACACTATTACACGGAGTTCTTAAATGACGTCCACAAACCCAAAGTTACATGTATGCAAAGAGATAGATTCTAACACACCTTATGTAAATACACATACAATGACCACGGATGAACCGAAACTCAGCTCAAAACTCGGCTAGGCCTGAGTTTCATAGTACTTTGCATAAACTCATGATTGGACAAAAACTGGCTCTGAATTTTAATCTTTCTGATTTTCTGTGTTTAAATACGAAAATCTGAATTTTTAATGTACACACAAAACCACAATTGACCCAACTAAAAACAAAATAGTAAAATCATTATTAAAAAACAACGATCGACCTAACTAAAAAACACAAATACTGCTATCAGTATTCACAAGTTACTGCTTCCCATTGTGAACAAGAGCAAAACAAAAAATTCATTATATTTGTGCGAACTGCAAAACTTACAGTCAAGAGCATGAGACTTATTTAAATATTCTAAACTCGGACTTGGCAAATTCAACTCGCAAAACTCGGAACTCGACAAAAACTCAAACTCTTTTCATGCCTAACAATGACCTCCCAGACAATGAGACTCACCACTTCAGCTTCCTTCTGAAATTCACTGAGAGTCTTCGTATATCCGTTCGAAATCAGATAGTCAGCGATCGCTCGATTGCTAGGAAACATCAAAGAAATTGTCTCATTTAATCAAATACCAAAAGCCAGACCTAGGGCATCAAGTGCAAGCAACTTCACTTTCTTAGCATCAGCAAATGAGGGCAGATGGTCAGTCCTATTCCTCTGCACCTGATCTTACCATTCTCCACCTGGTGCTACCACTGTCTCCACCTAGTCTTAGCAACCCATCCACCTGGTCTTACCATAGAATCTACCTGCACTCACCATCTTCTCCACCTTACCACTAACAGCGCATATTCAGTGTCGTCATGGTATAACCAAGTGTGCTCCACTCATAACTGGAACAAAAACTCTCAAGAAATCTTCCAACTGGGGGAACATGAAGTCTCAACCTCTGACCTGGCCACATCCAGTACTAACTAAACACTATACTAACACACTTTTAAGCAGAGCTAATAAATTACTCATTAGCTTACACCATGAGGGGAAGAGTCATTTTCTGAGGCAGAATTACATAAGACTGGCTGGTCATTGCAAGCTGCTCACAAGATATACCATAATAAAATCGGAAAAATTACAGCCAAATAGCTAGAAATTGCTGGCACAGATGTGTTACACCATTAACAAGTAGTTAAAATATGCAAACATATTCGTGAATAAAGATAATTATTCAGATAATTATTCAGACATGACAGACACACACATCACAAACACACTTAATAAAACATAACAGATCATTCATAATATCTCACTGTATCTCATGTCATTATATTCACTCATTCATTAGTTCAAATTTATATATATATATATATATATATATATATATATATAGCATCCTTTCGAGTGACTACTCAGATGTGCTTCCAACTACAGCCAGGACAAAAGGAAAGTTTGCAAATGACCATAAAATGTACCAGTACATGATTTAGGGAACTCCCATCACAAACCATGGGGCCTACCACAGAAAGTGAGTGGTTCTGCATCACTAGTGTGCTGGCAAATGGAACCACAAGAACCCCTTTTCAGCAGAATATACAGAAAATAATAGTAAGCAAGTGTTAGATAAACTTACACAGATTAGGTAGATATATGTCAGAATGGGAACAAACTGGGAGATCAAAAGGGACTAGTGTCCTGCTAGCTAGGAAACATTAGAACCAGTAGTTCATGGCAATTCCAGGGACCAACTCCTAACAATTCAGGTAACTTAGCTAATCAACTGATTGATTAATTGACTGATTGTAGAAAGGACATAAAATCAACAAGTAACGAACCTATATGATCCCTGATAGTAATATATCATCCATTGCACGCAGTTCTTATCTAATAGCAAAATTCAAAAAGAAATAAAAAAGTGAAAGATTCCCACTGGAGAGAAGCAAAGAAAAGCAGACGGGAGGAAACAATGTTAGGAAAGATAGACAGAGTAAAAAGACAACTTGTCAACTTGAATACAAAAAAGTGTCATCAATTAACTAAACAAGCATTCACTGGTCAAGCCAATAAATTGTAAAAAAATAGAGAACTAATACATACAGCTCTTCCTTTTGTTTCTGGGAAAGACCCATCGTGGTAGTGAATCGCCTTTCCTGCTGTCTGAAACTACGTCCTCAGCTGATTGAAGAAAACAATCAGATATTATTATTATTAACATTATTATTATTACAGCAGTTTTATATAATGCCCCTTTAAGAACATCTACTCAAAAAACGTTCCTAGTCCAGATTTGGTCAAAAACAATAGCATTAAGGCCAGAGAAGAATAGGGTAGATTGACCTATTGGCGTGAGACGCAGTGTCACTGGAAGGCCATGGGATGCATAAAAGTCCATAATTGTTCTGCAGCCATTGTTGAATATGCATTTTTTTTCAATGCACAAACTAGATATCCAACTTATCAGGGAATTCAGACCAAGACAAATCCACAGTGAAAGAACAATGCATCAAGTGAAACACTACACCAGATATGAAAGGTGGGCATGCCTAAGCAAGTGAGGCAATTCGGATATTTCTAATGTTATTTGAGAAACCTTAACCGCTGTTATCTTACGGCTCCGAATCAAAACCAGTGTTGCAGATCGGATAAGCAGACATATTACCGAGTGAAAATGTAACAGTCAGACAGGGCCTTGCAGACAGAGCAGAACTTGAACTATTACAGCCACAACACAACAACCGCAGCAGCATTGCTAATTGTGTTATGGCTGCAGGTAGCAGCACAAAAGAATTTCAAGTTGCTCAAGGACAGAGAGAACGAAAAATTGGATGAGACTAAGAAAAGCGTGATCTTGACTTTTAAACACCTCAAAATACATCGCCGGTCAACGACCTCAATGTAATTGAACAGTTATATAGCACCCTTCAAGATATCTACTCAGAGGTGCTCTCTGCACTTGCCTATAAGATGTTAAATGTCATTACTAAGGAACATTATACATCAGTAAGCAAAACAGTGCACACAAAGCTGAAAGTCACCAGTGGCAGGCCCATGCACAAGTGTGGAACCAACCAACATATTCAATGTGCTAGCATCAAATCAACATGCTCATAATGATGATTCATTCATTCATAAATTATCAATGATCTTTCTAGGTAACTAAACCGCACCACACAAGAGTGCTCCCAACACCAGCTCGGACAAAAAGGCAAGTTTTCAAATGACCATAAATGTACCGTTATGCGACTTCTGGAACTGACATAACTCTAGGAAAAGGCTCTTCCAGTCATATGGTCAAAAGCAGAGAATGTACGGTTTTACATAGCTGTTCAACGGGAAAATGCAGCCACAAGAACTCCCTCTTATTAATTTATTATTATTGTTGCCAATCATCATCAGTTCCTGATGGCAGCCATTTGGCTGAGTTGGGTATGAATAAATAACCTCTATTGTCCTCTGTCATTTGCTAAGTCCACTGCTTCCCCTAGTGTTAGTCCAACTGATGTTACATCTTCATTTATGTTGTCTATCCTGCGTAGTCTTCGTCTGCCCTTGTTTCTCTTTCCCTCAAATCCTGCATGCAGTTCTATCCCCCTTGCAATATACTCATTTCACAGCACAGCATGCCAGACATTGGACCATCGTAGGCTACAGGCAGAACTTATCAACAGAACAACAGGGAGGCAGATTAAAATATTTTTCAGTTTATAATTTAAACGGCACATTAAGACATCTGACACGAATCAAAGGTGACACCACATCTCTCAATGAAAAAGACTGCGTAATGACGCATGATTACGTAGTCATGACATAAGTAGTCATATGTAAATAACCAGAAAAGATGGTCACAGAACATCAGATTCAAAGTATCGATATGAGTGTGTGTGCGTGTGTGCGCATAGCTGTTTGTCAGTGTCAAGTTGCATACTATTGACCAATTGTTTAGTTATGCTGCTGTGAGATGACTAGATCAGCAATGCATCAGACCTGTGTTCAAGACATTAAGATTCATAACTTAGCAACTCAGGACTTGAGGACAGGAAATTGTTTTAAGAATCGCTACATCTTCAATATTTGAAAACAGCAATTAATGCTATTTGCAGATTCGCTCACTGGCAACTCAGACCCTGCATTGGTAAAGAGATGCGAGAACAGCTGTCTCATAATTTTATTTGTATGACCATATTGACCCGAAATGGGATTGCAATATCAATAGCCATAAAACAAGACATGCGGACAGAAATACAACCACAACGAATTTATAAAACAAATTTTAATTCTCTTTCTGTACAGCTTTAAGTTGTTCATATAATTTGCAGTGTAAAGATCCAATGTATAAAGCCATTTACACTATAGTAATGTACACGTACCTCTTGCATACTATAGAAAAAATAATGTACGTTCCATACATATGGTCGCACAATGATAACAACAAATATAATAAAACTAGTAAATGAGTGACCAAGATAAACATATAACATATATGCCATATGCTAAATACATAAGGAAGATTCACATATTAATAGCAACTCAGGACTTGGGACAGGAAGCTATTCAATAAAAGTACCAGGAATCAACTCAAAAATCTGATTTTAAACGAACCATCTGTTGTTTGCCACGTTTCAAGGACATTAATAATAACCTGCATGCTAAGACCAAAATGGTAAAACATCAAGTCTCATTAGTATAACGCAGATCATCGATATTGAAGCCAGACAGCAATGACAGGAGGTAATTTTAAACACAAGATAACAAGAAATCTGTGGTCGTTCTGGCAAGGATAAGAATTTATCTACTGTGCACGGATGAATTTACTAGCCAACTTTCGTAAGCCAAGAAGAAGTTCTAAATTTATTCTGATTACATTATTGAAAGCTACTGACCAACACGACTAGACAGAGTCGAGATTGTCGATTTTCTCATCGGCGTAATTATTATTATTAGCTGCAACCCAATATGCAGCCTTGCTCATTGTCGTCTTGCTTATTCAGTCAAAATCTCATAACGCAGACAAGAAGCTTTTATCTGTGCACCCCAAGGCATTGGGTATCGTGTATCAGGCGCTAGGACACTACGTGGTGACGTCATTTATCAACATTCGGTTTTACCGATACCAGAACCTCCCTTTAATGCACCCATAATGAGGTGGATCAGTGGAAATTCAATTTTTGGGTCATCGAAAATTTTCACATAATGTAGTCCGATAGAAATTTCTCTGACGCATTAGATTCAAAGCATCTGTAGGACAGCAGAAATACCAAAAAAATATTTCGAATTCATACGCTCCCCAGACAAGTTACCTCAAACTTCCACAGGATGTAGCGATCCATTAGTAACAGACATAAGGTGGTGTTTCAAGAGCTCAAGGCAAAATTTTATTTTGCCGCTAGATAATGATCTTTGATTTAGGATAAGAAAAAGCAAACAACTTCCTACACGTTGAGACTTACCCAGAATTCCAGCGACGGCCATTAACGAGAATAATACGAGACTTCATAATGTGTCATCGGGTGAGTAAGTGAGTAGATTCTATACTTCGTGATTGCTGCAACTCTGCCGCGCATTAGTCATCGTACAACTTATTACACAAAAAGATATATATTTTAATTTATTAGCTTTTCTCTCCCAATCATTGATTCAGTCTTAAAACGAGGTTGGTATATTTGGGTTAAATGTATGTAGATAGCAATGTAATGAGTCTGATGTAATGGACACTTTGCATTGTTGCCGACAGCCACAAATTATATTTCTGCAATAACTTGTCGTATTCGCTCATAGTATGTTTGTAATCATGATAAAATCTAAACAAAAGTCGAATTTTACCATCGGCAGAAATGAAAGACGCTCGAGTTACGCTATATTCTACTTTAAGGTTCAGTGACAAAATTTATGTGGTTCGTGGACAATATTAAAGCTTAGGCCCTCTATTATAGCCTCACAGCCCACATAATATTTCCGTCAGTTGTTCACGATTCAATCACATCGTTCAACCCGTTCGAACCTCTTTCGCCCTCACTCTGCTTCGCCCTGCCATCACATCATCACTCAAATTGCAACTCGCTCCATAGCCATTTTGCTGTCCCGCCTCTTTGGAACAAACTCCCTCCAGTATTAAGACAAATATTCGATCCGTAATACAAGCTTACAAAATTTCACCTCTCAATTGCTTATTCACGAGCGTTGCGTAAAATCGAAAGGGTTGTCCAAATTAAGCTCTGACCGTGGGCGGTCAGAGTTCGGTTTTCAGAAGGTCAGCAGGGAGGAGAGTACATCATAGGCAATGAATCCTTGACTCGTAGGTTTGTATTGCTTAAACGTTCATGATACGCGCTTTTGTGCAAGATTCATTTTTTAAAGCGCGTCGTACATGATAGCTCAGTACGTAATTATAAAATTATAATAATAATTATTGTTATTCCGAACGGTCTTCTGGCATTGCTTCAAGAGTCTGATGACGTTTTAGAAAAGTTAATACTAATAATAGTTATTATTAATATTAATAATTACAAATTATAATAATGATTATTATTATTAAAAGTTGTTTTCATATTATGATAACAATTTTATAGAAGATGACTTGAAAACTCTTCCATGCCCCAGAATACGTCGTCAATGGCGATATATAAACTTCCGGCGACATTTTTGCATGCGTTTCACGTATTGTTTTCGGCGAATTTGTTGGCAAGATGAACAAAGTGAAAATTCTCGTCCTAGGTCCTGCAAAGGTAAGCGACTAGGCTTGCCTAGAGGAATATAACATGAAAGCGGATATTTCATAAATAACTACCCTGCTACTAAAACCGATTGGCGTCTAGTGTAACAAGTGCTGCATACCAATAAACTATGCCTAGTGGCAGAATATAACACGATAAACAAGAATTTAGCCAAGGCTGGTAATGTGGTGTTTGGTTGATTTTGTTCATCAGTTAAATGACATTTCGAATGGTTGTTTCACTCGTTTGTGTTGTGCCAAGTAGTGATTTCTCTTATGTTTTAATTTTAAATGCATTATGAAAGTCTGGGTACAAGTTCTTTTACGTATTGATGTATGTTAAGTGTTCGACCTAGGTGTTCCAATTCTCTGAATCTGATTCAACTCTGTATGACCTTTTACAATTCTTTCAGAGTGGTAAGACTGTGATTGCCAACCACCTGGCAGAGGCAACAGAGGCATCTGGCGGCCATTACCATCCGACTCAGGGATGTCGCATACTCGAGTTCCAAGTCCCGGAAGTCAAAGTCAACGGAAAGAAAACGACCGCAGAGGTCGAACTGTGGGACTGTAGTGGAGATCACAAGTAAGGCTGTAAATTTATATGTAGTCGAATTCATTCATTCATTGTCAAGATTTATGTAGCACCCTTCAAGGTTACTACTCAGGAGCGCCCCTTACCCCAGCACGGCTGAAAAGAACAGGTTGAAGGCGTGTATAAAAAGAGTCAGAGACCCGGGGTGACAAGCGCAATATACACTTTGTTCAACATGCCAGTGGGAGTGTGTTCCAGAGCGAGGGGCCCACCACTGAGAAGGAATGATTTACATAGCGATCGTATATGAACCGAGTATCTATTTCCTGGCGAGCACCGAGTATTTGAACTGTTAAACGCAAACAAATAACTAACTACAAAGTACCACTAGCTAATAATAAATATCAATACTGCTATTGAAGGATAAACAAGGGGTTCATGTATATCCTCCATCAGTGAAATGATTGGGTGAGATCCTTCACCACCTCTCCCCTTTTTAATGTAAATTTTTGGCTTGTCTGTTGCTCTCTTGGTCCTGGGATTCTTAGACATGAACACTGCCAAAAAATATATATTCCATACATATGGTTACAAAATGACAGCAATAAAAACAACAAATCTAATAAAATTAATAAATAAATGTCACATGTTAAATACATAATGAGGATTCACATATTAATAGCAAGTCAGAACTTAGAATAGGAGACCAGTCAATTAAAGTACCTGGAATTAACCTAGAATTCAGCATTGACATGAACCAAAAATATGATAAACATTTGAAAATAATAAAAAAATTGGCTTGTTTGTTGCTTTTTTAGGTTTGAAAGTTGTTGGCCTGCAATGGCTCGTGACGCATCGGGAGTCATCTTCGTCTACAATCCGGACCAGCTGAGCCACGACACGGAACTCGAGTCCTGGTCAGTCCTGGTTGAACAACCAGACGATGCCATCATTGTGGTATTGGTGTAACTAGCTGTCCAAATTAAATACAATACTGCCTGTTATATGGCCCATCATGGCACTGCACCAACTTACCTAAGGAGCTTTGCTTGTCCTATTGCTGCTAGTAGAAATTCTGGCAGGTCACTGCGCTCTGCCTCACAAGCTCTTCTTCTTGGACCTTTTTCTGGGACCTCTATGATGCAGTATTGTGCTTTTTCAATTGCATGTAATAGCTTCCCATTGGATCTTTAGCTTTTGCTTAGGAACAGTCTATCCCATTCTTATTCCTCTCTGAAATCTGTTTTATTTGGCTGAGGTTCGACCGGTAGCACCACTGGGTAGATTTCTTGAAGATGCGTTGCATCAAGAAGTGTCACTGATTGATTGACTTATTGATCCAATTACAAAAATACAAATGCCTTTTGAACCAAATGTTGAACTTTGTACTACAAGTGAGAACCTAAGTCTAGCAAGACAAGGAGACCTCTCACACATAAACAGCTATATGCAGTGAATCTAATGTTCATCGACTCTCAACCGCATAATTCCCTTGTTATTTCTTGGCGAACAATAAAGCACTTGATTGATTGATTGATTGAGTAACATTGCAAAGTTTATTTTCCGTATGTAAATTTTGTATTGCAATGAAAAATATTTGTTTGTTTGCATGCATCATAAGCAGTTAGGCACATTACACATGTATAGATGGTGAATGTTCCTTTTTCAGGTATAATTACTACGTGAGACAACACGGACTGCGTGATACTCAGTGCATCCTCTTTGAACATCAGAAGTCCAAGGACTCTGAGCAACGACTGTCGCTTTGTGAGTGGCTTTTCCTTAAAAAAAACAACTCAAAACTCATTTGTTCTCCTTGGCTGTCAAGCACTTGGATATCTTACCTGAACTTATCCTTTGAACAGTTGGATGGAAAGATATATACCCCATCAGCAACATGCTTTGCTGATAATATTTCCGAAAAATGAAATTTATGAACAAATGTCACATTTTAGGCCCATGCAGATCTATACATAGGCAGACCAAGACTGTGTCGGATAGACAACTTAAAAAGGACAAGTATACAATCAAATTGACAAACACTAAGCAGAGAAGACAATGGAAATCATTTGTAACAATTGCCAAGTGTCTACTTTTATCTTTCACTAAGAAGTAGTACCAGGATCTGATGATGATGTAGCCCCAATATAATATCATATTTTTAACAGATCTTCAACATATGGTTTTTTGGGGTATACGTGCACGAAAAGCTGTTTTTACATAGCCTATACAGGCCATACTCATAGGTGGAGACTCGGTCCTGGGTTTGGGTACATATCGACACAACTGGGGTTTTGGGGAACAGTTCTAAAAAATTTCAATTCCCAAGCATGGATGTAGCAAAAAATGATGAACAGTGGAAAGACTGGAAATGTTTAATATTTATGAAATAAATGGGGAATAGGCCTATAAGCAGTTCCATCCAGGAGCACAACCAGAAAATGTTCCTGGGAGGTGCTCATATTGCAAATGCTGAATGCATGAAACAACATGCTGAAAGCATCAGTACTTCCTTCTAAAAAACTCATCATAATTGGATCAATTGTGTGGGTCAATTTTTTTAATCCTGAGGATGCTCAAGCACCACTCTAGTTGTTCCTCTGGTTACATCTCCTCCACCTGCAATTTGTTTTGGTGCATATGAAGCATAGCTGGTTAACCTGATATGTTGTTTCTTTTCCTCAGCTGGAGCTCTTGGAAAACTACACTCTGTGGCGACATCTGCCGATGATGACGACGATGTCGTCCAAATAAGGAATCATTTCAGTTCCTATCTTGGGAAGCTTTTTGTCGTGCTTACAGAGAAGCGAGAGGAAGAGGAAATGACAATATTGAACAGCAGATAATGGTTGTTTATAATTATATATGCGTAGATTAATAGGATGATGTTTACGCAATTCCGAGTGACATCAAAATGTCAGAGGAATATACGCTTAAGAACTATGTATTGTCTGTGAATTTGTGTAAATGTGTATATCTATGTTAGAAGAATAACATTGGCCTGACAAACTATAATGTATGAATTGCTGGCCAAAGTTGATAAATTCAGACAAACAGAAATTAAGCACACAGACAGACAGATCGACAAGCAGCTAAACAGATGAATAGACAATCAAGAAGACAGACAGACTAACAATCAGACAGATACGAAGACAGGAAGACAGATACGAAGACAGGAAGACAAAAAAAAAGCAAAAAGACAGTCGGATATACAGACACAAACAGTGTAAATGCTCTCTGACATCGATTGCACTTGTATTTCTATAATCCTGTGTATGGGTTTGTGTGTGTGTGATCTTGTATCGATTTTAACACCATGCTTCGCTGCAAATGGGAAGCAATGGTCAAAGAGAAAAAACTGATGACAATTTGCGAGGTAAGACCATAATGCAGAAGCACCAAGATCTCCTCCAGCCTTTCATTCCACTCAACACTGTTATGCAAAAGCCTCGTTTCAATGAAGACAATGAATGACAAATGCATTGTCAACATCAGCAGTAGCATCGATAAATTAACACAAAAATTGTATCCAGTGTACAGACTGATTATCTTAGATCTTAGATAAAGTTATTAAATGAAAATCTTCTGTCATGTCATAGTTCACTCCTAAATAACTTAACAAATGTGGGATTTCCTGTCCTTTTGTCAGATTGACAACAGAGTCAAATTTTTTTAACATAAGTTGCACTTGCATGGCTTTTTAACAGTGTGGGTTCTTGTATTGTAGTCCAGAGTACATTCTGTGCACATGCTTGATGAAATAGATTAAACTTGTATTGCTATTGCTTACACTTCTATTATCACAAATCAATGATTGCAACGATTTTTTCAACCATGTAGCAGAGAAAATTAACAAAATATTTCAGATCTAACCTGTTTAATAGGAATCTCTTGAAAAGTAAAATTAGCCAGTCTAAATCATCAAACAATCTTAAGACTTAGAAGAATTTAAGCTTAAGTTAAAAGACACATCTCAATAAGATCAAGAAAAGTATCCTTCTGAGAAGTATCCCTGTAGTGATTAGAACAATGATCTATAAACGTCTTTTCAATTTCAAAAACCGCATTGCAATTTCCACAACCATAAGGTCTTAAAATAATATCATCCATGACAACATTAAACACTGAATGATTTTCAAAACATAGGTTTTCATCTGGACTTGGGTTTGTATATTGCCTCAACGATACGTCAGGCTATTTTTCTTCAGATGACAACACCATTCCTTCGAAGCAATTGTCATCTTTAGTGTTCGAGTTGACTCTGTTAGCTGAGGCACTCAACTGAAAATGTACTATCATGCCATGAGATGTACACTCTTGCGCACTATATTTTCAATGCGTGATTTTACATGTTTTGTCAGATTCACACCTGACTCAAATGTTTTGTAACATAAATTCCACCTGTTATGCTTTTCAACTGTGTGGGTTCTTGCATGGATTTTCAGATCATGCTTCTGGATAAATACTTTTTGACATAGATTGCACTTGTGTGGTTTTTCTCCCGTGTGGGTTCTTGCATGGATTCCTAGCCGGTCTTTCCGATTAAAAGCTTTCTGACATAGATTGCACTTGTATGGCTTTTCTCCTGTGTGAGTTCTTGTATGGATTTCCAGATGGCCTTTGTGTGCAAATGCTTTATGACATTGATTGCACTTGTATGGTTTTTCTCCTGTGTGGGTTCTTGCATGGATTTCCAGAACATGCTTCTCTGCAAATCCTTTCTGACAAAGATAGCACCTGTATGGCCAATCTCCTGTGTGGGTTCTTGTGTGGATTTCTAGATTGACTTTCCGTGTAAATGCTTTCTGACAAAGATTGCACTTGTATGGTTTTTCACCTGTGTGGGTTCTTGTATGGACTTCCAGATGGGTTTTCTGTGCAAATGCTTTCTCACATATATTGCACTTGTATGGCTTTCCTCCTGTGTGAATTCTTGTGTGGATTTCCAGAAAGACTCTCCGTGTAAATGCTTTCTGACAAAGATTGCACTTGTATGGTTTAGGCCTATCTCCTGTGTGGGTTCTCGTATGGACTTCCAGACTGCGTTTCAGTGCAAACGCTTTCAGACAAAGAATGCAGTTGTATGGTTTTTCTCCTGTGTGGGTTCTTGTGTGGATTTTCAGATCATGCTTCTGGATAAATGCCTTCTGACATCGATTGCACTTGTATGGTTTTTCTCCCGTGTGGGTTCTTGCATGGATTCCTAGCTGCTCTTTCCGATTAAAAGCTTTCTGACATAGATTGCACTTGTATGGCCTTTCACCCATGTGTGTTCTTGTATGGACTTCCAGATGGCCTTTGTGTGCAAATGCTTTCTGACATTGATTGCACTTGTATGGTTTTTCTCCTGTGTGGGTTCCTGCGTGAATTTTCAGATCAAATTTCTGGATAAATGCTTACTGACATATATTGCACTTATATGGCTTTTGTACCGAGTGGGTTTTCGTGTGGTAATCCAGATTAGCTTTCTGTGCAAATAGTTTCTCACACAGCATGCATTTATATGGTTTTTCTCCTGTGTGGGTTCTTGTGTGAATTTTCAGATCATGTTTCTGGATAAATGCCTTCTGACGTTGATTGCACTTGTGTGGTTTTTCTCCTGTGTGAGTTCTTCTATGAAGGTTCAGACTTCCTTTCTGTGTAAATGCTTTCTGACACAAATTGCAGTTGTATGGCCGTTCCACTGGGTGGGCATGAAAGCAGGAGCTCATTGTAATCGATTTTGTTGGCTATGAATTCATGATTGTAGCTTCTGGTCTTCAAAACACAGAATAAATCCAATTGTACTTACAAGATTAACTTCACTTGTATGGAAGAGCCCATTTATGCAGAAGGCTAGTCCAGTTATGATGCTGCCCAGTTTATTTTAGGTAGATCTAAATTAGTTTACATGACAAAAACCCATAGAAACCTAATCAGGTCAATGAGCAAAATGTGCTAATGGGAATATATTTGAAATCGTAAATTCAAATTGCTATAATGCCAATAAAAGATAGGTTTGCTCATCAGAGGCACTCCTGCCATAAAACAATGACACCACAATAGAACAAAGCATTCATCAAGGGCGTGAGGAGAAGTGCTAGCTAAATAGAATGTGAGCAGTTCAATTTGCAAGTTGTTACATAACTTGTTCCATGACCACAGCAAAAAACTTTCATGCTGTACCATGGAAGCCTAGGGCCCTAGGCTGTTGTAACCATTGTCGCCCAGTTTAGTCAGAGATATCTGCAACCTGGTATGTGAAGGACTGAGATGCAATGGCCGTAGAGAAATTGGAGCATGTCATGTTCGACAATTATAAATAGGCATTAAGATGTTAAACTCTGTACGCTCATGAGTAGGCAACGAGTGTGCATCCTCCCACATGTACCTGGGAAGTGGGCATATGCCCCAAAAGAGATCTGCTGTCAATATAGTATAGGATGATGAGTCGAGGGTCCGAGGGCGTAAATATAATCACAAGCAATGTTGTGTGTTACTCACTACTCATAAGCACATCAATGTAACAAATTACCATTTTTGGTAACTAATTCCGCAACTGATGTGGGTTCTTGTGTGGATTTCCAGTCAGTGCAAATCTTTTCTGACCAGATTGCACTTGTATGACTTTTCACTTGTGTTGGGTTCTTGTATGGATCTCCACACCACAATTTAAGAAAAAATTATGTAGGCCTACATCAAAGCAGCTGCTTTAACTTGCTTAAAGAAGCACGTCATGTGCATGAAAATGGATGTTTGTATACACTAAACAGACAAAACTGAGGTTCTGCCAAGATTACTTTGTACACATTATATAACCACATTTAAATAATTCGTAATACATTAAAAATGTCAATATAATGTGCTATAGCTTATTAATGTTCATGCTGAGGAAGTGATCATAAAATGGGAAGTGTCCGGGTGATTGTCCCTGGAGAATGTCCGAATAACGCCTGTCAACGTGTGTGTGATACGGTCTAATATAGACTTGGGCAAATGAATCGATTAATCGAGTTTTACTAATCGATTAATCGAACTAATCGATTAATTTTATGCATATTAATCGTGATTAGTAAAAGTCACTAATCGCCCAAGCCTAGTCTATTATGGATAATGTATGAAAACTTGACGGCCGTAATGCAGAAACATCTAGAATCTCAACAAAAGCCTACAAATATGACACTCGCATCCATGAAATGAATAGTCACAAAATAAACGACAGAACGTATGAAAAACGTATCTATACTGAAGAATCAAACAGAAATATTACCTAGTCATAAAACGTTTAAGCTAGTCGGAGCTTAAAAACATTTGATATCGCTCAGCGTATAAATTCTCACTTTAACTTATTTTCACAATGGAGGATTTGCGTGGATTCCGGCCTAGCTATTAAATGACAATCGCTTTCAGACTTCAGACAGCAAAAATTATCTTACAGACTGTGTAAAGCTTTCTACAGCGCCAAACGTGAGCCGCGAAAGGGAGACAAGCTTATTCGCCAGCAGCAGATCGAATGATACATACGGTGAAGACTAAGTGATGTCTGTCAAGCTGAACGTCATTTTCATTTTCACATTCATTTTCATATTCTCCTTGAGAGTGATATCCCCAGTCATATTCTCCTTGAGAGTGATATCCCCAGTCTGGTACACGCTCAGCGTGCAGACGGAATCACAAGTAAATCGTAGCTTTAAACACCTTAACAGGCCTAGGCTAAGCCTTTAAACTCCGACTTCAAGCCTTAGTTACAACGGTAATAACTGAAGAAAATGTACGCAGTATCCTTTCAGCAACCCGATATTATTAAAAGCTTATCTTTTTTGGATTTATTTCCTATTAGGGCGGTTCTCTAGTTTGTGTTATATCTGCCTTGGCTTTTAACTTTAATCATCACATAATTATTTGTATAACATCGGCCAATTTTGCGCTGTGTAAGTTATCAGATAATAATATTGCGATTATCTAAAAAAATTGAGATTTAATTATTGAAAAACGCACCCTCAGAGTGTTCTTACCATTCGCTAGTTGACGCAAGTGACGATGGCGTTGGCATGGCGGATTGGCGGATGCATATGGTTTCTGCTGGCTGCAATGTTTTGTAATAACAGCGCTTTACATCTAAGCTTCGACATCAACTGCTTTTGTGACAGATCACGGAATATATATTATTAATACCTAATATTAAGATTCGAGTTGCGTGTGCGATTTACAAGGACACATTCTTGTCGTTGACGGCACAGGCGATATGTCATGACTGAAGTAGCTAGCGTCTATCAACTGTTGTATGACAGTGAATAGTTTTCGAAAGTTATGGCTAATAAAATCAAAGGCATCGTCAGTAAAAAGAAAAGGAGATTTCAGGAAGATGGCTTCGATCTGGATCTTTCATGTATCCTTTTTGTGGTAAAATCGTATTTTAGTTTGGGATTTTTTACCAGAAACAAATAGCGTATTTTATTAGGATCAACCCGAATTATCGAAACCCGAATCCTCGAAAACGCTGAAAATGCTAAAAAGCCCGATTTCCCGAAAACAGCAATGTACCATTGAAAAACGTCTAACTGTCTCAAGACCGTGCAATTCATTCATCACTCTAGTTTCTGCATGAATTCTTTTCATCTTCCATGTAAGCATCATTTTCATCAATCCAGCTTCGTTTTTGGAGATACGGCGGAAATCAGTTTCGGGGATTCGGGTTTCTGCGATTCGCTACGCCCCCATTTTATTAGTGTGGAGCTTCTGCGGCCGAAAGTTCGGCATTGAAAGTACGAAAAATACTTCTGTGGCCGAAAATTCTCAGAAAAATGTCTAAAAACGATACAAACCCTAAAACTGACCCTCATGACGCCTAACCAACCCTCACAACGCATATTAAACATTTTGGGGAGTTTTTGACAGTGCGCATGCGCCAAAGGTTTATTGTGGCCAAACTTTCGGCTGCAGAAGATTTATCCATTTTATTATTACAATGGCATTCTTTCATCAATCCAAACTTCCATTTAGGTACATTATTTTCATCAATCAAGCTTCCATTTAGATTTATTTTCATCACTCGAGTTATTGCGCGTGCAGCCTTGTTTACATCGATTCCACTTCCATCATAATGACATTCTCGCATCTATCCAGCATGATATTTTCATCAATCCATCTTCCATTTAAGCATTATACCTTTCATCAATTCAGTTTCTACTTAGACGGTCTTCTTTTCATCGATCTGTAGAAGCTCCACGCTCTGTGGCCTTTCCAACTTGTCTTAGCCACAAAATTTCATTCTTGATGACAGTAACCATTTAAAGCAGTGGTTCCCAACCTTTTTTGACTTAGGGCCACTTTATATGGTTGAGGGACATGACGGGCCACAAGGTTAAAAATAATTATTTTTAATTTTAACAGATTTTTTAAATTTTAGAATAGAATAAAATTGTATTTGGATAAATTCCTGTTTAATCATTTTAGATTACTAATAAACATCAATAAAATATAATAATTTATAATAGAAAAAATTATTTCGTCAAATATTCATTTTTTTCACTTATTTTTTTGTATCTTTGGTAGGTCGAGGGCCACTTTTTGAGGCCTGGCAGGCCACTTTTGGCCCGCGGGCCAAAAGTTGGGAATCGCTGATTTAAAGTATGTTTTTTTGTTTTTTACTCTTGTCCATAACTCACTGCAAGATATTACTTCAAATATCGTTGCAATGGGCTTTCCTGCAGAGAAACTTGAAGGAGTCTATCGCAATCACATTGACGATGTTGTCAAGTATGTCACATTCCGTCTGCTTCCTTTTGTACTTTATTTGCCCGACTAAATATCGTTTTTTTCGTGTGATACAAAAATGGCTTTAGAAATTTGTGGATTGTCTGCCGAATATATTGGGGTTGATTAAATCCCCACCAGGGGATAAATTTGTGTTGAGATCTCTGCTCCTCTGTGCGTGCCTGAAGCCAACTCGTCATATGCTGACCGTACTCAGTGGGAAGATGAGATATAGAGGGAGGGTTCTAACCAATCGACCTCATATGCCGAGGCTGAGAAAATTGAGTTGCTAAGACTTTATACTAGGGCTGTACCAAATTGGTGATTTCCACTTCATGGTGAAACACGAATATTGCACAAAACAGGTCAGGTCCATTGACAAATTTCTAAATTTCAAATGTGATCAAAAGTTCTAGTTCAGTAAATTTAATACATAGGCTGAAATTAAACAGTTAATTACATGTAATTTTTCATCCTTCTGCCAGCCTGTGTAATTTAGGAATGGAACTAATTTAACCACACTTAGAAATGAGATGACTGACACTGCGATACTGTAGTCCAGGCAGTAGAGAGTTACTTCAGTCCACTCTATATAGCAGCTGCCGCATGTGCAGAAACAGTTGTCACGTGTCCACCATTCGTATTCGGTCCCACTTCCACTACTATTCAGCCAAATACCGAATAGCTCTATTTGGCTCAGATGCGAATAATAAGCGAATATACGGTACATCCCTACTTTATGCTCATAGCTGTGTCATACGACTAGCTTGAGAGACTGATTTGCTCTACTTCAATACTTAGTTCATAGTTGCAGGCAGATCTGTCACTCAGATACACAGATAGTCAAGATTGTATGAGCGCCTAGGCTGTCAGCAACCATAGACATATGGCCATTATTAATAAATGGTGCCTGAAAAAATTATCTTTTGGTAAAATAAAATTTCATGCAATTTTATAATTTATAGTCATTTTCAACATTTCGTGTTTGTTGGGTTTTATGAAAGTTTTAGGTATTTGAAAACTGCACCCGGGCCAAGATATGACAGTTGAAACTTGGTTGATCATGCCATTTTTGTGATCCTAGTTTTGCACACTAGCTTCAAAAATTGGTCAAATTTAGGTTATTCCTAAATTGCTTGCAGTCTGTGTACATCAATTATTTATCAGAAGAATCCAAATGGGTGTTGTGGCAAATTGTTTTTTCCTGGTTGATCTGATGTGGAGTATTTAAAAAAATATAATTTAAAAGAAATCTTGAAGAATAGGTAGTTTATTTGATAAAAGTGACAAATCTTACACACAGTTACAGGTTGGAGTATAAAGTCTTAGCAACTTAATTTTCTTAGCCTCGGCATTTGAGGTCGATTGGCCAGTCCCTCCCTCATCATTTCATCTTTAAGGTATATAAAAATAGGTAACAGAACTCTTTTGTGATTGAGGGCAAATATGACCATTGGGACAAAGTGTCAAACATCATTTCCTGGTCACTCAAACGGATATGGAATATCTAGGACATAGGTTGGTATGGGTGTGGCTGGAGGCGTAAAAAAGCTATTTCGCTTTAAAATACCTTGTACATTTTAGGAATGAACCAAAACTCTGCTCAGAAACTCGGCACGGCCGAGTTTCATAATATTCAGCATTGCTCAGACTCGGACAAGACAATGGGTTCGAATTTTCATAAAAATCAGGTTTCCATTTCCTGTTTTTAAAACTAAAATCGAATTTTTATTTACAAAACAATAATCTACTTGATTAAGGACATAGATACTGTTACTTATTAGTACTTACTATTTGCTACTTTCTAGTGTAAAATGAGTCAAAGCCAATTAAATCATGCTGTCTTGACCAAATGTATCCTTAATTTTTGTGGATATGTTTTATCCTAAAATGAAGCATAATTATAAGAAGCAGTGAATGTTTTCAGTAACTTCCGGTACTATTTTGAAAGCATCTTAGAGGCTAATAGACTGTTGAACATCATTTTGGACAGTGTTTTGGATTAATGTGAAATTGACAAAAATTGTAGCCAGTGAGGATACCCTGTTGCTAGCTTCCAAAGAGAAAAGAAAGTATTGAGGTGGTTGAGTGAATGGTAATGTTGTGTGTTTGCAGTTCTCTTGACTGAAGTATCGCCTAATGTGGCTATTTCGGTTTGCGTGAGAGTAGGTTAAGTTTAATTATGGCGGTCATCGTGAGTTCTACGTACATCACTGTTCGCAGACATCCTTCAAAACGTGTCTGCTCCGATAGTGATTGCTTGAATCTGCTGAATGGCTTGGTTCAAGTCTCTCTTGAAACGGCAAATGTTTGCTTGTGTATCCCTCGACTCAAGTGGTCCTAATGTAACTATTTCAAGTTTGACTATCAGGGTCCATTTGCAAACACTGAGTGCACAATGGATAAGTGCAGTTCAATGGTCAATAAAATATGTTCTATAAAATGTAACTTCGATCCTACACTTCGATCCTACATAAAACTCCAAACTTAAAATCAAATCCTGCTGAAACAATTCTAAATTCTATAAAGTTTGAAGCCATATTCCAGTTGGATTTAAATTTGGAACACTACAAGCAAAGAACAGGTTTCCGAGTTCCAGTTGGTCATATTGAAACATGTTGTACAGGTATTGCATGTACAATAGTTGCAAGAATCAGTTATTTTGAATTTTCAAAAGACTCCATCTTATTTTTTGTAGAATTTGTCTTAAACATGCAATTAATTGTATACTAGCAGACCACCATAAAAATTTATTTCTTCTCTTGTCTACACAGTGTCCATCCAAGATCAATATATCATTACTCAGATGCGCTCCCAGCCCAACTCTGACAATAGAGAATAGTTTTCAGATGCTTTTAAAGATGGATGCAGAGATATTATTAGAGTGTAGATTAATTTTCACAAATTATTATGGAAGGCCACATGAGAAAGTGCTCAGAGCTTTTAGTCAGTATGGAAAATCAACAGAGGCAACCACTGGGAGCCCTTCTGATTAAGCTGTAATGGGAGAGGCGCTATAGAAATATGTATTTGCAATGCAATGTATTTGCACCAGCAACACAGAACACTCTGAGCAGTGTCGTTTTGGAGATATCACATGCTCTCCTAGTTTCTCCCTCTCATTTAAACTTATCATTGTGTTCAAGAACTGTTATAGTCCATCATTGCACCGCTGCTTCATTCTCCCTTCATCTTTGATTGACCTTCCTCCCTCCTTATGCTCTAAGATAGAGTATGGAAAAGTGCTAACTAGTGAATTTGAGGCTTGCATAGTGAGTCATCTGTCCAGGAGAAGATTCATGACGTTAGATATACATGCCGTGGAAGTCAGAGAGAAATAGTGAGTTGTGAGTCACTTGTTGAAAGACTTAAGTGAATTTGAGCTAGGAAGAGTTAGAAGACTGCTTTGAAAAAGACATTTTTATTCCCTTGGGGTTGAATCTTGTTGTCAGGTACATATTGTATCTGAATAGCTTTTGATGCACTGAGGCACTTTACAAATTTTCAAATGCAACAGAATAGGCTAGTAGGAATTTGATGGCTTCTTTATGGTTGACCAATTTCTTAACTAAAGAAATGGACATGCTTTATGTTAGGGTAGAAGCTATGTTGGACTTATTGCATTAACAAAAGGAGCCACATAAAAGACAAAATACATGCATGCGTAACATACATGCTATGTCATACATCCCAGCCTTTTGTCTGCTGTCGACGGGAATCCATTGGCTGGTTACACGATTGTGCGTGGGCCCACCACTGGCGACTCTATTTATATTACTGTGCGTAGTTTTGCTAACAGACATATTTCACTCATTCATTATAACATTTGACATTTAGGCCAGCACAGAGAGAGTGCCTCTGAGTAGATATCTTGAATGGGTGCTACATTACATTAATTACATCACTGGTTTAATATCAATACATTCGTGTTCACTACCTTTACGGGTTGTCCATAAATAACGTCACACGCCCAGGGGGAGGGAGGGGTCACTCATTTGTGACGAGAGGAGGGGCATTGGCGAAATGTGATGTCACATCAAACATCAAAATGCATCATTTGCACATTAAAACTTTTACTCAATTAAACATTGGATTGTTTCAAATGATTGTTATTAAAGACTTATATTATAAGCAAAATGATTCTACCAGAGCTTTTCATCTTGTGGAACGCATAATCATGCTTCTCCATTTTTCTTCATTCTATTAGATATAGTTATAAGCATTTTTACAGCTATAATTAGTTTTCTTGATAATCAAAAGAAAATTTCCATATGACATTCTGGACATCTGGTTTTTCGGGGGGGGGGACGGTGGGTCAGAGTTTTGTGACGTCGTTTTTAAGGGCTCATGACTTTTGTGACGACGTGTGACGAGGGAGAGGAGGTCAATAATCGTCCAACCTTACGTGACATCATTTATGGGCAGCCCCTTATGTTTACTTGTATAGTTTTTTACAATTAAGACATTTTGTGGCTCTCAATCATTAGATGTAAATCCAATGTACTATTGCCAAAAGTATCTCTTAGAATTATTTCTCTTTACAGGATTACACAGTAATTATACTAGTGACTCTTTCAGCTGACTGTTCATTGTTTTGCTAACTGATTATAAATAATCTGTATGAAAAGACTGTTTACATTACATTGGCGAGCACAGAGAGCTCCTCTGAGTAGGTATCTTGAAATGTTCGATTACATTATAATGCAAGTGTAATCAAGCAACTAAGATGTTTCTTAGATGATTCTGTTTGGAAAACATTAACCGATAGAAGCAAGAATGATGTGGTGATATAGGAGTTGATTGTGTCAGTTTATAATAAAAGAAGATAGATGAATATTTTGGTATTTTTTAAAGATTTCTCGAACACAAACACAAGAACCGATACAAAGTCTATAACCTGTGAGTATCACTACGTTCTTTATAATATTGTTAAATATCTCTCTATGTCAGTTTTGTGTTATATGTTGGCTACATTCTTAAGGCAAAGTATAGGTGAGGTTCTTTAGCGCCTTTGTGATGTTCTTATAGGACACTATATAAATGGCCACTCACATGCATACATTGTGACAAAGTGTATAATTCATGGGTAAAACAATTATATGGGCAGCCACGCCATGGTCAATTTAAATATCTTTATGTGATGCCATTAATAAGTGCATAGCGGATTTAATAGCCCTTGTATACATAATTTAGCATGAATATTAATAAAAATTACCAATCATACAAGGTCAGTTGCCCAATAACCTCCCTCACTGGCCTTGATATGAGAATACTGCATATGGAACAAATGACTATTACAAACTAATGAATTTATACATGAGCACCTCGAATGTCTAACTGCCACAGTGTTTTGACAACTACTCTTCTACAGACTGTAAATATACACTCAACCCATGTTGTCTCTGTTACTGTAAAAACTAAGCCTAGTTTTGCATGATCCAATGGTCATCAGTTTTCTGTCACTGGCCCAATGACCTGGAACAGGATTCCACAGGAAACATATATATGCAACTTACTTAACATATCCTTATTCAAACTTCTTAATTATATCTTATCACAAATTAACTGAAATCAATTACTATATCATCTTGTTCAAGTTAATTAGCATTTATTTTACTCATGTATCTCTTAGTTAACTGGTTGAGCTCTACAGATTCAAATTACTCTCCATAATGTTGACCCTTCGCTTTCACTCAACGTATACTGGGTACTCCTCAACGAGACTTTTGTTCCTAATGGATTTGTTTGCTTATTGTTACTTGTTTATTCCCCTTTAATATTACCTTGTGAGTCTGTTACTGTTTATGTTGGTTCACTTAAAATAACTTGATTGATTCATTGAAAACAATGGTAATTACAATATAACCTTTCATTTTAAGGTTGCCTGGTAACAAACTACAATGAGTATGCTCTGATATTATCATGTTTTATATTATGTAATAAAGCTACATTTGTGCTTGTTACTATCTTTTATTTACTCTCTATATCTCTGTCAAGCTTGAATTTATTCCTCCCAAGGAAAGGAGGAGTCAGCCACAAAGTCCTTCTGGTCCACTTGAGTCTGTCTGCAGAATCCTCATGCTTCGATTTGAGCAGTTTCATGTTCTTTTGTGTCCTATCTCCCTGGCATCTCTTCTTCTGTCTTCTCCAGCTGCAACATCATCTGCTTACTGATCTGGTAATTCGTTTAACGTTGCTTCCATTCTCTTTTATCATCACTTGACCATAACGTCTCATTCCGGCCTTCAGTGCTCTATCCGTAATACATGCCACTTCTGCATCTCTCTGATGACTTTGCTACTTTTCTGATCATTCTGTGAGACTCCAGGTATCCACCTCGGAATTCTAATTTCCCTGCTGTCCAATTACTCTGCCTCTTTCTTTGTCAGTGTCCATTTCTCTGCTCCATATGTCACCACTGCTGGTCTCATCATTGTCTTACAGTATGCTTTTCCATTGAGATGAATCAGCATTTTGGTGTCAAGCAATACACCCATTAACTCCTTCCATTTCTGCGAATCTGTGGAATTCTGCACTATATTAACACCCTTGTAGAAGAATCTGGGAATCTGACCGCACCCACCGGCAAATCGGACCCTGGATATGGGTTGCCAGCAGGCCCAACCCTAAACATGCCTGTTATGTTTAATAAGGAGAATAGCAAATGTGATTTGTTGAATTCACAGACATTGAATGCCGGATATAATTACATAAGGCTACTGGTGTGTTGTAAACATCAAAATAATATTAATTATAACCAGACAGCTTATGTGGCAGAAGCTAGTGTACACCTTTGATGTTTGCTATACATATCAGACTTGTTGTGCGATCAGCTTCCCGGTTGAGTCCATATGAATGTCAGGAGGGGAATGAGCTTCCCAGTTGAGTCCATATGATGCCAGGATGGTATCAGCATCCTGGTTAAGTCCATGTGATAGCTAGGAGAGAGTGAGCATGCTGGTTCAGTCCATCTGATAGCCAAGGGGTATCAGCCTCCCGGTTGAGTCCATGTGATAACCAGAGATAATGGGCTTCCCGGTTATGTCCATATGAAAGCTAGGAGAGGATCTAAAGAAATGCTGCAAAGTGAGGAAGCTAATTGGCAATATACATCCTATTTAGCTTGTATCCTAAATGCAGCCCAGACACACAGGTACAAGATGATCTTGTGACGATTTGTTTTGATGTTTGAATGAGACACATTCAGAGCAGTGAGTTTTGTCAGATACCAAGGGATGTGCCCAAATCAACCTTATACCTAGAAAAGCAGTTGAAGCCATTGATCTGAATAGCTATATTGGCCAGTAAGACAGGGCCCTGTTTCAACACAACACGATAATAAAACTGTATTCAGCAGCATTTTGATATTGCTCTTTCTATTAGTGCACAGATGACACCGAACAACTGTAAGCGAAAAACTTCGTAACTGCATTCGTAATCCCAAATTTCAAAGCAACATTCGAAAGCCAAACGCAGGGCACCAGCTTATTCACGAGCGCTTTGTCGGATCCGATATGTTGTTTAAAGTGTGAGCTCAGAGTTCAGTTCGAGGTAGGTCAGAGTCCACTCGCTCAAGGTCCCTACACAGTAACTCTCTGGCTATAATCGAACTTGTACTCTCCGCGTTCCTGGCCGACCGTCCTAACCTATCGGCCATCTGTTTCATGTATGCAAGCCTCTGGCAGCTCGTCACAATGGTTTTAATTTGAACAATTATTTCTTGAGTCAATTTTAGTCATGCTGAGCTACAATTGCCTGTCTACTTGCTACTTTGAGTGCATCTGTACTCTGTTGGCTATTATGATGTCGAATATCCTATCTAAGAGTCTGTGTGGTGGTGCCCGCTGGCCCTGCCTTTCTCTGCCTGCTAGAGCTATGCTGCCCTGCCCTGGGTGGCTGAGACGCTGCCCTCCAATCTTATGCAGGGCACGCTCCTTGTCCCTTTCGCACCAACATCTATTCAATAGGCAGAATCCCGCCTTCTCAGTCATTTCCCGCCTTCTCAGTCGTTGGCCCCTCAGTGATGCGTTTACTTCCCAAAGTCAAACCTCAGCTGTACTTGCCTTGCTAGTTGCAGGAGCACTTCTGAGTAGTAGCCGCGATTGTGTGTAGCCGCGATTGTGTGCTATTTCAATCTATGACAGTGCCAGTTCCAAGCCTGGATAAAGGAGGAGGGCGACGCTGATGATCCTTGTTATCAATCTCCTCCCTAACCCAAGATTCTTGTTTGAAATGAAAAAAGTGACTGGCTTTGCTTCTAGGTGATTTTTCTCAAAGAGATCTTCAATGACTGATGCAGTTTTGTATTCCGCTCTCAAGTATGAATGTTTATTTGTTAAGACTCTGAATGTTCCATCAAAGACTCAATCAATCAGTGAATCAATTAATATCTGCTTATTCCGGAGTTTCAGCTGACATAGACGCAACTGGTCGCATTTCATGTTGACTTGTGTGTGATCTTCAATCTCACCTGACATTGGATGAACTTAGCTTCTAGTTGAAGTTAAACTCTCATCCTTCATTGGTTTCAGTTTGATTCATTATTCAGTCTCAACTTAGCTAAGATTTAATATTTACAGGATAATTTTTTATGGGTGAAACAGCTTATTAGACTGTTGACTTTAAAGTCTGCTTTTCTTATCATTTGCCTTAATGTTATTGGTTATCTACGTGTGACTCTACCTAGCGGGACAATTGTCTCTTCTGGGTCCTCTGCTGTCGCTAACAACGGAAACGGTCATGCTATTTCTGTTTTACCTCTAATGGCCTCAATAAAATGAATATATATATATATATATATATATATATATATATATATATATATATATATATATATATATATATATATATATAAAAGATATATAATGTTTATATATATATATATATATATAAAAGATATATAATGTTTATATATATATACATGAAAACTGAACACAGGAAATTATGGTGGTTGTTAGCCAGGGTAGTTGCGTTTTAAGAGATTTCTAATCTGTATGAGACACACAATAATAAAGTTCTAGTCTTTCTAGCACACATCCTGTGAGGCACTTTCGCATTGCTTGTCAGAGGCGTCGATCTATAGGAGCCCTGGTAACTCGGGCACAGTGCACATCCAATGGTTGAGCTGGGGTGCTCAAGCATTTATTTGGCTCCCCCAATTAAATCTTTCAGAAAATGTGTGTAAGGAACAAATTCAGCTGCAGATGTTTCATAGTAACTATACAATGAACTCGTTTAAAGATGCCCAGACAGAGTTCAAGAGAATGGTATTTGAAGTGGTAGAACAAGTTATCGGACTTATGATGTTCGCCTCATCCTGTGCTTCTGAGCGATCATTCAGTGCTTTTCATAAAAGTCAACAAAGTTTAACCTTATTTAAGTTATTTTCATATCTTCAATATTTAACTTAGATTGATACATCTGGTGTTCATACATCGTTAACTGCCGTGGGTATGACAATGTGACAGGCCTTCTAGATTGAAAGACAAGCTCTACATATACCATTTCGATCACTGCATTCTGTGCATATATATATATATATATATATATTGGGACATGTAGTTGTAGTAATTTAGCGTTGCCTTCCTCGTTTATCCAGGCTTGGGACTGGCACTGTCATAGCACAAATAGTGGTGGGACGTGTGTGCACAACTCAGATATACTTTGTACACATAGGCAGAGACTTGGTCCTGAGTTTGTGGAGGACAGATGTGGAAAATTTTTATTCCCCAGAACATGAATGCAGGAAAAGTCATGGCTTTAGTGGAAAACACTGTAGAAATTTTTTATATTTATGAAATGTTTATGAAATACTGGCGGTATTAGCAGCTCCATCTCTTCACCTAAAATTTCGGAGGGACAATTCCCTCCTGCCCCACTCCTCCGCCCCAAGTCTCCGCCTCTGTCTCTGTTCGTGAATGTATATATTTTCTTCTGCTTAGGTCATTGCTTGGGAATGGATAACTATAGGCCTATGTACAGCTACTGAACATTATTATTACAAGTGCTTGACCTACTAATAATAAGCAAAAAAAAACAATGAGGAAGTTAAGCTAGCAGGGAGTCCAAGCAAGTTTAACTGATTGCAAAAGCGAAAGCATTTCAAGTTGGCAGTGAAATTCTTCTACTTGTTAGTCTTATAAAATTACTTTTGTCCCATAAATCGTGTCATATTTTATGGTCATTTGAAAACCTACCTTTTTTGCCTGGGCTGGAGTTGGGTGCATTGATTAGTAGTTATGCTATGTATAGTTTTGAGTGATCGAATTAATATTACGACTGGTGAAAGATTTCGTCATGGTTCGTTTTGGTCTATACTAGAGGTATCAAAGTCCCTCACGAGATCAATTGCTATTCTAGCAACCGTGTTGCATCAAAATGTTCACCGAAAAATGGTTTACCAACAAATGATTGATAGCAAATGGTTCACCGACAAAAGGTTCACGACCAAAAAGTTATTATTCGCTGCTTTATATGGTAGAAGTTGGATTGATGATAATAATGCTTGTTTAATGGAAGTTGGAATGATGGGTTAGGGAGAAGATGCAGTAGCCCCCTCTCCTACCTCCATCATGTCGAATATGTCTCCTCTGACCTCTAATCCTAGCGACGACACTGATTTATGCATTTAAATGTTTAGTGTAAGTTGAGAAGGAAGCTAAACCAAGAGGACTCTTTCAACTGTTTGTTACCAGGTGTTCAGAGAGAAGTTATGACAAGGCAAAGTTCCACGGTCCTATATCCGATTACCCTTTTGAGGATCACCATCCTCCACGCATCGAAAAGATTAGGGATTTCTGTGAAGATGTCGTTCAGTGGCTCAGCGCCAATTCGAGCAATGTGGCTGTTGTACACTGCAAAGCAGGAAAGGTAAGCGTCTGTCCTGTCGAGGTCTGACAAGTCTTAGACCTGAATGACGTAATTCAGATACGTCTTGGACCTGAATGACGTAATTCTGTTCGTTCATTCACTCATTCATTCATTCATGTTAACATTTAAATAGCCCCTCGAGTAGTCTACTCGGAGGCCATCCCAGACCAACCACGGCGATACAAATCAGTCTTATGCAAGTTGTTAAACAAAGGCGCATTTCTCTTTGACAACAGTCGCATCTCTAAGGGAATTGTGTTCCAGGTGGAATGGTCAAGAATGGAGAAGGCACAGTGGTTGTGGTGCTTGCACTATGTGCCAGAAGCTCACCACCAGAGGAAGGATGAGACGCTCGACGGCCAGCCAAAGCTTAAACTGGGCAGCAGAGCTCATGCAGATAGTCGGGGACAGAGCCAAGAAGGCATTAGAAATATTCTATATTTAAAATTTTCTATAGCTGACAAGATGGAGATAGGTTAGTCAGCACAGAATATCATGCATGTAGTCTGACACGGGAGTGTATTTATAGAAGTACCATGATTATGTTGAACAGGAAGCAAATATAGTTTGTTTGTGTGTTGTATAGAATGCTTTCAGATTCAGGATGTGTTTAGGTAGGTCGGTTGCTACCGGCCTATATTAATCACAACAGGACACTAATGAATATTCAGTATGCTCATATTTATTACATGCATGTGATTCATCATACATGAGTTGTACAAGAGTCAAGTACTTAGCAGAGACAATAATAATACCATCAGTGTCAATTATCTAAACCAGCGATTCTCAGCCTTTTTTGTCCTGCGACCCTCTGATAATATTTTCAAGGTGATGATGATGATGATGATGATGATGATGATGATGATGATGATGATGATGATGATGATGATGATGATGATGATGATGATGATGATGATGATGATGATGATGATGATGATGATGATGATGATGATGATGATGATGATGATGATGATGATGATGATGATGATGATGATGATGATGATGATGATGATGATGATGATGATGATGATGATGATGATGATGATGATGATGATGATGATGATGATGATGATGATGATGATGATGATGATGATGATGATGATGATGATGATGATGATGATGATGATGATGATGATGATGATGATGATGATGATGATGATGATGATGATGATGATGATGATGATGATGATGATGATGATGATGAGAGGGAGGAGGAGGAGGAGGAGGGCGGCGGCGACGATGATTGTTATTCCTGTTGTTGAGTTTGATCGGTTAGATTGTCATGAATAGTGATGTCATCTGAAAAAAAAATAATATGCTTCTACCAGAGCACTTTGGACTGACCGACCGACCTGTCAACCCTAAGATTTTTGCTTCAAAGTCAACGATTATCATACTAACACCAACAACGACAGCAAAAAGACTCATTCGAATTAGATAAGAAATGACTACACAAGAAGTAAAAAGTAATTGATGATTTGATTGAGTTTGGTGATGTTTATTTGTTGATGTGTTATAGGGTCGAACTGGTGTGATGATCTGTGCATGTCTCTTGCACATGAAGCAGTGTAAGGATGCGGCTAATGCTCTCTGCTTCTACAGCACAAGGCGCACCATGGACGACAAGGTAATGATGCGGTGGAACCCTACTAGAGGAACTTTACAAATACTTTATGGCAATACAATACAATTAATTAGATACAACACAATTTTATTTGATTCACTACAATTATTTCTCAGAACCTGCTTTTTCTTGCGGGGCCTTGCACACTGGCTGCACTTCTTAATGGTTCATCCTACTAGAGGCGCAAATAAATGCTTAAATGCGATATAAAAAATCTTCATCTGTGAATAATTTCAGGGTGTGACCATTCCGAGCCAGAGACGTTATGTCTGTTACTATGACGACCTGTTGCAGAGCGGTCTAACGTATGCCCCTCGTCCGCTCCTACTGCACGCCATCAAGTTCGAAACATTGCCACTGAGCTGTGTTGGAAACTGCGGTACGGTCGACTGTGTGCTACAGTCGTGAGTTTGGATCTACCAATAGTATTGTGATGTAATCGTAATGTAATCAAGCGTTTATATAGCGCCCCTTCAAGATCTGCTCAGAGGCTCTCTCTGCGCTAGCCTAAATGACGTTAAATGTCATTACTAACGGATATTTTACATCAGTTAACAAAACAGTTCACAGTCAGCTGATAGAGTCACCAAGGGTTGACCTATTCACAAGCGGGAAACCAGTTGATGGATTCTCGTCAACATCTGAGATTCCAGGAGGTCATGTTGTTCTACAAAATGAGGAATAGTGTGAGTAAGTGAGTGAGATGTAAGTAAGCTTTGTCATTTCGAAACAAATGCTCATTGTTTATCACACTATGCACACAACAGTAAAACGTAGCACAATATTGTTAGATCAAAAACAAAAATGAAACCGATGCAATCATGATAATATTATACACTGACGGCTATGTCTATAGCTATCATCTGAATTATGCAAACAATAGTCAGGTCTTGAAATAGAAACAAGTTAGATAATTGGAAAACATTAATACTAGTATTATCCCATTTTGTCTGTATTTGCGAGCAAAAGATGAATTTTTTATGCAGTAGTGTACTAATGTGCGATGATTGAAATGTATGACCACTTTCATTTAGACGTTTTATTAGGTCAATGATTAGACATGTGCAATCAAAACACCAAAGAGTGAGTTGCATTTGGTTAGTAGAGAATTTACTTACTTAATAATTGAAATATTAACAACCTAAGTCGATTAACAATTGGTTAATATTGAGTATTCTTACTTTCTTTTGTAGCACTTTTCTTCAATGTCTTATCTCACGATCTCCAGCTGTGTCAGTCTGAGCTCTACGAGAAGTCTAAGAAGGGCGACTGTAGTCTCATGATGCCCCTCAAGCGCCCTCTGCTCGTCAGTGGCGATGTCTGCATCGAGTTATTCAACAAGCCAAAAATGATGAAAAAGGTGACACAACCAAGTTATTTACAAGATGATTTCTATACCATTTATTTATTCATTCATTCTAAGCATTTATATAGCACCCTTTGAAGAACCTACTCAGGAGCATTCCCAGCCCAACAACGACTTCAGAAAGGACTTTTGAGCCACTTGTAGATTCATTGATTTGATCTTAGGGTTGTTGATGTTGACTAGATTTTCTTCGCACATCGATAATATTGATTGTAGAAATCAGATTTTAAACAGATTGTGGCTTTTTAAACTTTAGCAAAAATATCAGTATAGTGTTGTCAATTTCGGAAATCGAGGAACTTAATATCATCAGTAAATGTATTCGTTTGCAAATGCACTGCACGGTGCGCGGAGGAATTTTAACAAAGACATCTTATCTGCTGGTCATATTGGATCAAGACAATTGTCAACACTAAACAAATGCATGAATTAATTTTTTCTGGAATTTTGTTTTATTTATTATTTATTTATTTAATACCGAAATTTGATACCGCCCTTCTTCCAACATCCTTTTGCTCAGAAGTGCATACACGCCTAGGCGGCGCAATTGCAATTGTACTGCAGAGCAATGGTGCACGAAGGACTTGCTCAAGGTCCCTACACAGTGACGCCCCGGACGAGGCTCGAACCCGCGCACTCAGCATACACTGAACGTTACGGGCTGACCGCTCTAACCGTTCTCCACTGTGCCATACCACAGTATAGTCATTACAGAATCGTTCAATTAAATAAATTCGATTATTGTTTTGTAAATATAGAAGACAATCGTTCTCCAAACAGATTACCCTAAAATTTTCATATAACAATTCTAATGAATTTATATAGCCCCTTTGAGGTGATTACTCAGAGGCGCTCCGGACATTTAGGCCAGCGCAGAGGGTCCCAGCCGAAGAAGACAGTGAACCAGAAATGGAATCGACTGCCATTCTCTCTTCATAGCTAAACTTCACTTCCTTCCTTTAATAAGCGACTCACAAAGTTCTCACTATTTCTCCTTAGTTTTCAATGATTTGAAAATCTAATTGCATCTTCTCCTGGCAACTGACTATCCACACCACCAATTCATATTTCAGTGAGACATGATTGCATGAGTTAAAAATTAATCCTCCGGAGCCTCAAAAGATCTGCCAAGGATACATCATAGCATCAGAGTGTTTCAACTATGGCTTTAACACCATTTAGGCCAGAGCAGACGGCGCCTCTGAGTAGATATCTTGAAGGTGCACTGTGTCAATGCTCGATTACATTGCATCAAGAGCCTCAAAAGAACTGCCAAAAGTACATCATAGCATCAGAGTGTTTCAGCGCAAAGATTAATGTTTCAGGAGAAGATGTTACACTTTTGGTTCAACACGTTCTTCATCACAAAGGATGAAGTCTTCTACTGCGACGGACTCTGTGGCCCCGTCACCAACTCCGAGACGTTCGCCTCCTGTCCGGTCCACCACCTGTCACTCCGCGTCCTCGAGGCTCACCGTCGGAGAGAGCTCCTGCAGTCACAGCTCATGGAATTCTTTGGCCAACTGTCCCAGCAGCACGGCTCAAACTCCGTCGGACACAGCGACACAAGGTTCTCTTATCGATTCTCCGACAAGTACTTCGAGCAGAGAACGGGCGGAGGGGGCTCGCTGTCGGCTGCCGTAGAGATGCCGTTGTCGACGTCCCCGTGCGCAAAGGGTCCTCCGTCCGACGCCATCCACTTCCAGTGCTTCAAGACGCTGACGCTGGAGAAGTTGGAGCTCGACAAAGCGAATAAGGATAAACAGCACAAGCTGTTCACTGAAAACTTTGCAGTGAGTTGAATCGTAAAGACTCTGAACAGTTATGCCTCTATCAACTGTTGTGAACTTGGTTAACACTTTCAAAATTAAGCATTTGTTGTTTGGAAAGTCACTTTACCCTTCTGGACTAATATGGAAAGGATATAAAGCTGACGAAAATTGTGTTATTGACCTTGATTATTTGTGTGGATATGATTTTACGTCCAGGGCTTTAGAAGCATGAATTGGCAGTCACGTTTGTTTTCGTTGATAAAATAAAAACTTAATAAATAGAATTTACAATATAAATCGAATGTGTTCAATGGAAGATTTTTATGAATGGAGTGACATAGACTTAGATGAACTTTTCTGTGATTACACGTTCAGCATTATCCTGCCGAGAACTTTATTGTGCACTTTCAGAAAAGACGATCACTGATTGGCTGACATGTTTTAGCTTCCATATGGCTTCACTTCCATATTATTTCTATGAGTAACTAGTTACTCCAACTAGATATTTAGATATTTTTGATGGTGACAATCTCATGTTTGCTTTCTGTTATCAGGTGAAGCTATTCTTCACGACGCCCACAGCGCGAGCTTCCGCCATTCCACCTCCTGCCACCTGTGAGTCGGAGCCGAACGAGAACAAGAATGCGACATCGGAACTCGACTCCGCCGACAGCGGCGGCAGTGTCGATGTCATTGACGAGAAGGGTCAGGCGATCTTCAATGATGATGACTATGACAACTCACTTTCAGAGACAGACGATGACGACGATGACGACGATGAAGATGATCCGAACAGCGTTAATTCTAGTCTGAAGAATACGCGACTATGATGGCAATCGATGAAGGTCTTAGTAAATGATTATTTGGGTCTCAATGACAAGGCGTTTCTAATGGCAGCCCTGCAGCAATATTTTTCACGAGTGGCGAGCCAATGTGCTGACAGTGCTTGAGCAGAATGGGGTGTGGTTGGAAGGGTGCTCAGTGAGCCCGTCCTCAGATTTTGTCGACTGGTGTACTGTTTTGTGTGTGAACAGTTTTAGTTTTGATCTTCATTGTCAAAGAGTAAGGATTGGTATTGACTTTCTCGCTTTTGACACGGCAATTTTACTTAGTTTTGTACGCAGTGAAAAATGGCTAATTTTGACTTTTATTCTCAAATTGTGCAGTCTTTAGGCAAGACCTGCAGGTCACATAAATATTATTGGCAAGGTAGAAATGCCTAACTTTTGACACCTCTACTCTAGCAATCATATTCTTAGTCTGTGACTGTTTTCTCTGTAGCAAGACTTCGTTATTTAATTTGTTATGCCCGAGAGGATAACTCAATCGTATTCTCTGTAAGAAGTTTCTACAATATTTTATAAAGTTTAACTCAGCTAGAATTGAGCAGAAGTAGATGGACCCTGGTCTTTGTTTCTTTTTGGGAGGGTGTTGGTGCTAGTGATTTGACTGCCAATATTCATCTGTCAGGAGTACGCTGACCAATGGGGAAGATGAGACTTTGAGGGAGAGGACTGGCCACCCGCCCTCATATGCTGAGGCTGAGAAAATGAAGTCGCTAACACTTCATACCCATGGATGCTTAATGGACTGCTCTTCTTCTACTTAGTACACAGGCAAAGGTTTGAGAAGCCATTACGGTCAAACAGAGCGAAGTAGACGGTGAATTGACTCTATGATCTAAGCGTCGACTGTTATGCGTTACTTTAAGTAACGTTCGAAATCATCGAGTAAAAGAACCAAAATTTAGTTGACTGTTATGCTATTTCAAGAATTTGTTGCATTGTTTCTTTTATTTTCTTGAGGTCATAAAACTTATCTTAACATGAAAATGACAAACTGCATTGATTTCTCTGTAGATCTTACTTTACTCTTGTCGTTAAAGTTTTCAAAGTGGAGCACTTTCGTATCCAGTTGAGAGGAGACACTCAAGTTGGTAAAGTTTTAGTCATTCCAAACTTGTGTTTGCCGTTACTCATAATTCTTTTGACTCTGTGGGCCACAGAAAGTGGTTATGCAATGTGAAGTTTTCCGAAAAATATCGTACCGCACCAGCAGGAATCAATGACACTTGATATAGTGCCTCTTCAATAAATCTACTCAGAGGCACTCTCTGTTCTACCCTGCTTCTTGTTAAATGTCATTCCAATGACTGTTGGAACAGTGCCCATGCACAACGTGGAACGAGCCAATGTGGATTCCCATCAACAGCTGACGGATGGCTGGGATGTTCAAAGTCCATGCCAGGAGCATGAAAGCCGTGCACTGGATTTACTGCTTAGAGGTAACGGTGCTTGGGACATTTTACAGAAGTTGTGTTGATGGTTTAAATGTTGATTCGATTGTATTAATAAACACGGATTCAGAAACGATCAACATGTGGACGGCTGAACTGTTGATGGTTGTTGATCGGTCTATGGCTTGGATTGTGCTTTGGCTAATTCTCATGTGAGTTATTACCTAAAACAATTCACATTACCAATGTTTGCTTACATTACAGATGTTTACATGTGCATTACTTGTTCAGCTACTGTTACACGTGACTGCTATAAGTTATTAATATTAATTAGTTATTTAATTATTTAACTATCTGAACATGAGAAATTAGAAATAAAATTGAACTCTTTTGATGAGGCTTACAATGTCAGATTCTGTTAAAATTAATTTTACAGTGGAATAACTTGTAGTAAGTATACTCTGAAAATGTGTTTAGCAATGAAGACAAATGTTTGATGCAATCACTTGTGTTGAAACTGGAGAGGAGTAGACTTTAAACGGGTGTCATGGTAACAAAATACAGTTGAATTGAATCTTTAATTGTCGAATTAAATTTTCTACCAGTCTTGATTAAACTTGAGTAATGCTTCTATCAATAAAGAATTAATAAAGTTGCTTTTCAGAGAGACGCATCAGACACAAACTATGTGCTAATACCAATGTTGCTGGAGTAGAGATTGGGGTAGGATTACAGAAATCCAGAGTTTAATGGGTGGAATATTATCGCATGTGTGTATGTTGTTACCAGACAAGTATTAGGTTTTGTCCGTATTTTAAACAATTATGTTATGACCAGTTTTTTTTTCACACTAAAGCACCTCAGGAATAAATTACCAACAACAATACTCATTGACAAAATGCCACAAATATCTTAACATAACTTTGGTAGAGGTATTGGAAATTGAGAAATCAATATTATTATCCCATTAGTGCCTGATTTTTTTCTTCTGCATAATGAAACTCAATTCCATCCACTTTTCAGCTCAAAAAGTATGCTCACAATTTATGGCAATATTATTTTTACTCGAGCCGAGTGTTATACACAATTTTATGGCAATTTTATTTTCGTCCTCGTTTTGAGGACGTTAGGTAAAAATGGGTACGGGTGAAAATGTCATGACTGAATTATTATTTCCTTTTAATGTGTACATATAATCAAAATGATAAGCTTCCATTTAGCTAAACACATTGTTATGAACATCAAATGATTAAAGTGTTTAGTACAATAAAAATAGTCAAGCAATGAACAGAAGATGAGCTATAGATTTAGTTAAATCAAAATGACTAAACATTCAAAACTAGACTATTGCAATTCAGTGGCGGCTCTAGGTTTTTTTTCATCAGAGGGCGGGAGACGAGGAACCAGACAGGGGGGCCAATTCGATACCTGACTCTGTCGAAACGTAGAGTGCTAGGTTTTGTCCACACTGAATAACATCGACCAGATGCATGTACATCTATTGGAGTAACCTGAATTCTTCTCAAAAACAACCTCATGAAAAGCAAGCTTATAATAATTATAATTATGGTCTCAGAAAAGAACCCAGGTCATAGTCAATGTTCCATCTAATTTCTTGGAGATAGTGTGTGCAAAAAATGTTGTATGTGCGACATTTTATAAATGGTTGACACTTTTGCGATGATAGTTAAATTAAGACCATAATCTATATAACTCGATGGTGATAATTTCTGATAACATTAAGAAAAGTCCCATATTTAAAAAGGGGACGATTCAGCCAAGGAGTCAAACTTTCTGGAGTACGGTAGACCGCAGCCGGCTAGGAGACTCGATTTACATAGTTTCATAAAAAGAAAACGTGACTCATTATTTTTGTGTAAAACTTTGTGTGCGTTGGCTCGACGGCCCATGTGAGCACGCACATGCACACAGCTTAGATGGAACATTGGTCATTGTGGTCATAATATTTGCACATAAACAAGTGCCCAACTTTGACTGGAAATGCTTTTGATTTGTCAGTTTCTTCCTCAAATGATAGTCACTTCTACGTGTAAACGATATTTTCATATGTTAAACTATAATCTTGAAAACAAGCAAAGAGAACAACACTTTCTAATGTTTATTCGTATTAGATAGTAAAATAGAATTTGTATATCGAATGATCTGTTGCAAGCAGCTGTATCTACATGTATAGCAATACATTTTGTACCTTATACACCATCAAAAGCAAAGTACAAGTAGCAGCAGTGAACTCTTAAGTGACCTGTCTAATAACTTGTGAACATTCATTGATATTAATATGTTTGTAATCACACTGTGGTTTGTCAGTGTGAAATAAATCAAAGATTATTATCATTATCATAAAAATTAGCATACAACAAAATATAAAAATGTTAATATTCAGAATACAAGACAATACTGGATACAGAATTGACCTTCTTCATGAACTGAAGTAGAGTAAGCTAAATAATTTCACCACTTAATACATCGAAACCCAATTACAATAGGCAAAGTGTCAAATAATCTAACAAAATTATGAATAGCTAAATACTACAGGAACTATCCATTCCAGCTTAAGTATTTTTGCAGCAAACTTTAGTATTTAATTATAAGTCATCAAGCAATCGATGCAACAATTCTAATCTATACCATTTACATATTTATAAAGCACCTATCACAGTACAACCTAATCATAGGCACTCAATAATAATAGATTCATTTTTATAAAATACAGCAATTCTATGCAGTCATGTGAGATGAAGGCAACACTTAACCACAGAAATCCTCAACCATGGAATGCATATTGCCTACACCTCAAAATTATTCTGAAACAAAGTGGTACAAAGTGACTACTCATGAATGCATGTATCCCATCAATTCCGAAATCTTCATTCATACTGTAATTATTTGCTATCATAATTCAGAACAGGTCAGCGACTAAGTCGTCAGGTGGAGAAAATCGATGACCAGAACAATGCTCTAGAAATTCTTTCTCAATTTCAAACAATTCGTCACATATACCACATCCAAAAGATTTGTAGAAAGACAATTTTGAATCCACAGAAGACTCGAATTTGCTGGCAAACAAACAGCCTCCATTCCTAACAATTGGTGACGAACTTGCAAGTCCATTTGAATCCGGATATAAGTTCTTCACGAAAAGTTCATTTGGCCTATCAATAACGCCTACACTGCTAAACGTGGTGAACTGATCAGACAGGTTAGCAAAACCTTCATTTCCCATTTTAAGATCCTGTGGCGATGAGCTTCTATGTAGTTTACACTGCATTGCTGAAGTATTGCTCTTCATGTAGGGTTGACTGGATGTGCTTTGCTCCTCAGTTGCATGAATTCTTCTGTGAATCCTTAGATCTCCAAGAGCATTGAATCCTTTATTACAAACCTCACATGTGTATGATTTTCCCCCTTCATGACTTTTCGCATGACGCTTTAAACTACTGACTGCTGTAAATTGCTTCTCACATAAATGGCATCTGTGTGGTTTTTCGCCCGTATGGGTTCTCATGTGTTGTTTCAGAGCATAACCTTCAGTAAATGATTTCTGACACAGATGACATACAAACGGCTGTTCACCGGTGTGTGTCCTCATGTGCTTTCTCAGATCAGAACTCTTAGGATATGATATCTGACATATATGACAACTGTATGGTTTTTCGCCTGTATGGGCCCTGGTGTGCAGTACCAAGCCAGCTAAGGAAGCAAGTGATTTCTCACATAACACACATTTGTATGGTTTCTCTCCAGTATGGGTTGTCATGTGTCTTTTCAGATCAACACTCTGAACAAATGATTTTCGACATATTTGACAATTGTGTGGTTTTTCGCCAGTGTGGTATCTCATGTGCATTTTCAGATCACTACTCTGAACAAATGATTTCCGACATATTTGACAATTGTGTGGTTTTTCTCTGGTGTGGTATCTCATGTGTTTTTTCAGATTACTACCATAATTAAATGATTTCTTACATATATGGCAATTGAATGGCTTTGCACCAGTGTGGGTCTTCAAGTGATCCTTCAGGTGACCATTTCTACTAAATGATTTCTGACATATCTGGCAATGGAATGGTTTTTCATCACTATGGGCTATCATGTGCCTTTTCAGATCACCAGTAAGGACAAATGATTTCTGACATATCTTACAATTGAATGGTTTCTCACCAGTATGGGTTATCATGTGTTTTTTCAGAATAACGCCTTGATTAAATGATTTCCCACATAACTGGCAATTGAATGGTTTTTCACCACTATGGGCTATCATGTGCTTTTTCAGATCACCAGTAAGGACAAATGATTTCTGACATATCTTACAATTGAATGGTTTCTCACCAGTATGGGTTATCATGTGTCTTTTCAGAATAACGCCTTGATTAAAAGATTTCCCACATAACTGGCAATTGAATGGTTTTTCATCGGTATGAACTCTCATGTGTCTTTTCAGATCATTACTCTGAACAAATGATTTCTGACATATCTGGCAATTGTATGGTTTCTCTCCATGATGGGTTCTCATGTGTGTTTTCAGGTAATAATCCTGATCAAAGGACTCCAGACATATTTGACACCCATTGAGTTTCTCTTCTGCATCGGTACCCATAGTTGCCATCATGCTACTATTTAAATTGATAATACCAGTGCTGTTTTTCTGGTGTGGGTCCTGTGATGAGTTGCCAATTGATAACCTTGAGCATACAATTTCTGAATTTATTGATTTGTGTCAGATTTATCATAAAATGTTTCATATGTGCTTCTCCAGCCATGAGATTTTACTGCATTTTTTTGTCGTTGTAGCCTTTCCGTTACAACACCAGCAGTGTTCAGGATCTCACATTATCAATGACCTCATTTAAATTTGCATTTCAGATGGTTACAGAAAGAGTTCGTGTTTCATCTGGCAGAAGAAGAACTTTGCTCTTTGGGTAAATAAATCACTCAGAAAAATACCCTATGACGAACTACTAAAGCGTGCCACCAATATTCAGTTAGATTTCAACTAAAGATCCACCATAATGAATGTTGTATTCAAGTAAATCCACTGGAATCTGATTGATAAAGTTAATATCATGTATACCTGGCCGTGCAATTGAATTTTGAAGTGATAACAGAATGCAGCTTGTCTTCTTCATGTCATTGCTAAAAAACAGTAAAATCTCAGGTCATACTTGTCATAAAATATTAGAAAAAATTTCTTTGCTGCTTATTACGGTAAGTCTGTAGTTTAGCGTATTTAATTATTTTCTTCATTATATCATCCATTTTTAAGCAGAAACAGGATTGATGATAAAAAATGTACTTACATGGAAGTTGGATCGATGAAAAGAATTTTAATAGTGTATTTTTGAGTATAGAATTTTTTAAAATGTTGATTGTAAATTACACTAGCTTCCATCTTGATGCCAATTTTTTTATCAATTGAGCTTCCATTGATGCAAATTTCTTTTCATTGATCCACCTACCAAAATTTAGCATATTTCTTTTCATCAATCCAGCTTCCATTTATGTATATTTCTTTTCATCAATCCAACTTTCATTTTGGGATATTTATTTTATCAATCGAGTTTTTGCGAACACATCTTTGTTTACATTTGTCTTATCGACATTCTCGCATCAAACAGGCTTCTACTTAGGCCTAAGCATGATATTTTCATCAATCCAGCTTCCATTTAGGCATAATTTCGGTACTCGTCTGTTATATGACCCCCAATAATTTTTTCGACATCACTATCAATTTGTTATTTCTTTTATTAAAAAAACAATTATCGTGAGGGTCGGTTATGGTCAGGGTAGGCATTGTGAGGTTCGGTTAGGGTTAGTTTTAGGGTTATTGTAGTTTATAGATACAGGGTGTCAGAGCAGGGTCGACATTCCGAGTCATGATGTTGCCCTGACACACAACATCTATAAACTACAATAACCCTAAAGCTAACCTTAACTGACCCTCGCGAAGCATAATCTGACCCTAAGCGACCCTCAATGAAGCATATTACCAATTTTAGGTGTTTTTAACAGTCCGCATGCAAAAAAGTTTGCGGATTACTAGATGTCTTCACTTGCTAAATTTTGTACGTGTTCGGCCGTAGAAATATCACTTTTATTTTTATTGCGGCCAAAGTTTTGGTCAAAAATAATTTATTCTAATTCAAAATATAGAAAACAGACATAATATAAACCAAACATAACCTAGAGAAGTTTAGAGAAAATGGAAAAGCGATTCAAGAACTAAATTTTGTGGGTTGTATAACAGACAAGCACCATAATTTCTTTCATCGATCCAGTTTCTCCTTGCATGTTCTTCTTTTTCATTGATCCCGTCTCCATTTTAAGTTACAATTCGACAACTATTCACGCCAAATAATTAAATACGCTATTTTTATGATAAAAGTTTTGTTGAATAACATACGCTAAACTAAAGCTTTGACACTGATTACTTTTAAATTATCTTATAAGTTGTCATAATTAGGCGTCGTGGTAGCCGGTTAGGGTCAGAGGGGATCAACCCGAATCATCGAAACCCGAATCTCCGAAAACGCTTAAAAGGCCAAAAAGCCCGATTCCCCGAAAACAGCAATTACTGTTGAAAACCGCTGAACTGTCTCAAAAAAGCGCAATTCATTCATCAATCCAGCTTCGGCGTGAATTCTTTTCATTCATCCAGCTTCAATTTTAACAAAATCCTTTTCATCAGTCCGGCTTTGTTTTCGGGGATACGGCGGAAATCAGTTTTGGGGATTCGGGTTTCGGCGATTCGCTACGCACCCGGGTCAGGGTCGTTTATAGACATACACGAAGATTCATTTATGATTGTGTCAATCAGGCGCCAGAAGTATTTTTGTTCTGAACAACGGCAGCAGACCAAATGAAAAAACTCTTATGCGTAGGTTGAAGTCCCCGATGTTATAAGTAAGAAAAATATGTTTGTCCACTAAATAATATAATATAATGTCGAACAGTATTGTCATCAGCACAAAATGGCGATAAAATAAAGTGTTTGACAATGGTCAAATATTTGGATGGATCAAATAAAAGTGCATTCTCCACCTAGCGAGTGAAGTTCAACATCATTTATTAGTTGAACCTGTTGTGTTAATTCCAGTTTTAAAAGTCTTATTTATGAAATACATATCTTTAATATTCTATTAGTACAATGGAGAAGTAAGCGAATGCAGGATTGATGATATGGCTTGTTGTGGCGCATCAACAGTCACGTGGGGAGCCAGCAGATGCGTGTCGCGTTTTTAGCGTGAACTTCCATTCTTAATTTTCGGCGTCTCACTTGATATGTCGGCCTTGGTTTTCAGCATGGACCTGTCTCTGGAGTTGGTGAGTTCGTTCCGATTTCAATAATCTGTTTCAATGGCTTAACTTCCAGACGTTTTCATCTCTGTCTGAACCCTTTATTATTCAAATCCATATCCCTGCATCTTCATTACTATCATCCAGCAAATCATCATCCGCCGCATCATGAATGCATGCATTAATACTCCTCCTCCTCCTCTCCCTACGCTGTCTTGGATTCCATACTCCCCACCCAACTCATCACCGCTCACAGCACACAACGGCATCAGCCCAATATGTCATTCTCACATTCATTCCACTGGCTTATTTCCTCACGCAACCACGCATTCAATGCAAACCTCAGAAACTGTTTCCATATCTACTTCTCCTCCTCTGCGGCGACATTTCTTTGAACCCCGGGCCACTTTCTACATCAACCTTCAACTTATTCACACTCAACATCCGCTCACTTCCTAACGAAAAACATTACACTGCATTACATAACCTAATTTCATCATCTAACCACCGTCCTGATGTAATAGCGTCAACTGAAACTTTGATCCCTTCACCTGCCCCCCACTAACTCTCAACTTTGCAGCTGTAGACCTTACGGCTACTCTCTCATTAGTTCACCCCGGCAGCCTAAAGCTTCTTCCAAAATGTCAACAACAAAACTTGGTGGCGAGATTGCCTTCCTAATGCGTGAACCAGCCCATGTCGTTGAATCTCCCACATACTCGTACAAAACCTTTGAATCATCACCTATCACCATCAAACTACCGACATCTAAACTAACAATCCACAATATCTACCGACCTCCGCCGTCATCAGCTTACTCCGCAAGACCAATTAAGTGATTTCCTTGAGGAATTCATTTAATTCTATCTGTTGTTGTTACCGCATCCCATGAATTTGTTCTCACTGGTGATTTTAACATCCACGTCGACAACTCTGCCGAGTCATTTGCATCCCAGTTTCTTTCCTCTCTAAATTTTATCAATCTGATCCAACATGTCTCTTTCCCTACTCACAAATATGGCCACACTTTAGATTTGGTCATTACCTCTGTCTCATACGGCCTGTCACAAATCCTCAACAGTGAGCTTATCTAGCCCTCTGATCTTTATCCCATTTTCACAAAGCTCAACATTGAACTATTTTCACGCCCGTCACCCAAACTGCACTCATTCCGCCGCATCAACTCCTTCGACCTTGACGCATTCAAACTCGACCTTGAATCCTCCTCACTGCTCCTCAACTCTCCAACAAACCATAACGATACCTAATAGTTCATTCATTTATTCATTACACAGACTTATATAGCGCCCCTTCAAGGCTACTACTCAGAGGCGCTCCCGACTCCAGCATGTTTAAAAAGAACAGTTTTAAGGCAAGCATAACATGAGTCTGAGTGGACCCTTGGTGACAACCGCAACGCCAACGGGAGCATGTTCCAGAGTGATGGGCCAACCACTGAGAACGCACGATTCTGTTTGGTAGATGTACGGGCAAATGGGACAATGAGCATGCCTCGCTCAGTAGAGCGTAGAAAGCGGCGACCCAAACACTTAAAGTAGAGTAACACAGAGATCGCGAAGATAGGCAGGGGCGAGACCTAGCAAAGACCGCCATACCAGAGATGATACGGTACAAGATTAATTCGCTGTTGGAGGGGGAACCAATGGAGCACATCTAGCATATCGCCGGATACATGACCACATTTACGAATGCGTCTAACAAGACGAAAAGCAAACCGCAGGACCCGCTCCAGGCACCGCAAACGCCCAGTTGGAAGGCCTGCAGAGAGTGAGCAACAGTAATCCAGTCAGGCAGTAACGAAGGCGTGAACAAGGATAGCTGTGGCGTCTGGAGTTAGCGAGCGGGAAACAGTTCGAAGCTGACGCAACTGGTAGTATGAATCACGGCAAAGACGGTGAATATGAAAGGCAAAGGTGAACTCTTGGTCTAACATGACTCCAAGGTCCTGGACAACAGGGAAAATGCAGAGGGGAAATCAGCAGTAATCGCAGTTAAATCAAGTTACATAAGCTGCTGGCGAGTGCCCAGCCAGATAAATTTTGTTTTTTGGTGGTCGAGTCGCAGGGTTGTCGCCATCCAAGTCTCGAGGGCATCCAGCGTTTGGCTCATTGCCCGAACAGCAGTAGAGGCATTAGAAGCCATGCAATATAAGTAGGCTTGGACGTCATCAGCGTACAGGTGACCCAGCACCGCAGTGGCATTAAGGACAGAAGCAATCTCAGCAATGTAGATGACATACAGAAGGGGACCTAGCACAGAACCCTGATCAGGAAGGCCAAAAAGGGCAGGGACTCACGTGAACCTGGAAGACCCATGAACCACACAAATGGAGCGCTCCCTGACAAATGAGGCCAACCAGTTAAGTAAGTTACCAGACAGTCCAAATGAAATCTCTAACCGCTTAAGCAAGATGTCATGTTCGACAGTGTCAAAAACGGCACTGACATCAAACAAAGCCAGTAGAGTAAGCTGCGAATTATTGATAGCCCCATAATTGTCTGTAAATAATTGCACAATGTCAGAACTCATCAACAAGCGTGCTTCAATCATTACTAAGCCTGAATCTCATGCAAAAATATCCATAGTTCAATTCTTTTCTTCAAGCTCTAAAATCATCGCGCCGTCGCCTGGAACGAACATTCAGACGAAGAGGCGACGTATCCATTTTCAGTAGACCAAAAACCGCAACAAACAGATACCACAGCCAACTACCCTTAGCTAAGAAACACTACCTATCATCTCTTGTTAACTAAAATTCATCCAACCCTCGAAATCTTTGGAAAACTGATGTTATTCCTCTCCATCGCGGATCCTCTCATTCTCTCCCAAAACTCTATTCCACGTGCATCCATAGACGACTATTTTGCACCTTTCTGCACCAACAAAGTATCCTCTCTCCGTCTCTCGTTGCAGACTCTCCTATCACAATCAACATCACCCCCTCAGAGGACGACATTGGAACAACTTTGCCACCTTGTAGGCCTACATCTTTTGACATATTCGAGACTACAAATGACGAAGAAATCATGACCCTAATCCAAGCCTCTCAAAACAAATAAAGTGACCTTGACCCAATTCCAACCTCCTTGCTAAAAGACTACAACTTTTGTTGTTCCTACTATAACCTCGATCATCAATGCGTTTCTATCAACCGGCACTTTTCCTATGCTTTAAAAACCCATACCTAGACAAAGAACTCCTGTCCAACTACATATACCTATTTCAAATCTCTCTCTTATTCAAACTCTCGGAACGAGTTGTCCTATCTTGTCTCAACGCCTTCCTAACCTCAAACAATTTACTCAACCAAGATCAATCTGCATAAACCAAACACTCCACTGAAACACTCTTCAACTGACTATACAGCAAACTTGTCATGGCGATAGGTCGTCAACAAGTGTCTTGCCTATGTCTCTTAGGCCTATAACATGTCTGCCGCCTTCGACACCATGGACCATACAATTCTTATCAAACGCATTTCCCTTGCATTTGGAATCTCTGGCACAGCCCTATCCTGAATCAGGTCTTACATTTCTTCACGCTCTTTCACCGTCAATGCCTCTGGTAACTCATCTAGTCCTCAGAGCCTCACCTGCGGTGTTCCTCAAGGTTTTGTTCTTGGGCCTCTTTAACGCATTAATAGGAAATCCAAATGGCTAAAATACGAAAACGTCAGTCCAAAATCGACACAATACCGAAAACTCATTGTGTTATGAGCGCTCCATCTTGTCAGAAGGGCTATTTTCGTATTACCACCTTTTATATGGCGCAGGCTGCTTCTACGGTGCTTAAAATAATAATAATGTCGTTTATTGTTCAAGCTGACAACAATGCAGAATTATTACACACAGTATGAACGAATGATGCTGGCAGACACGCAGTACGCCCATTACGCTATAAATGTAAATTTAATTTAACCGACTTCGTCTGTACGGGTATCGAATCCGGTTCCTCAGCTCTGCGCCCCGGTGCGTTATCCATTACTCTACGCTCCCCGGCCATAGAGTATTATGGGGTTCGAATCCACGACCTTCGCGTTATTACGTTCCTTCAACTTGAAATGCTATTGATTTGCCAGTTTCTTCCTCAAATGGTAGTTACTTCTTCACGTAAACTATATTTTCATACGTTAAACAATAATCTTAGAAACAAGCAAAGAGAACAACGCATTCTGGTTCTGCATGTTTATTTGCATTAGATATTGAAATATAAGCTGATTATCGAATGTTGCATTAAGCTGTATAATGTAGCAGTAAATTTTGTAGCTGTTATAATTTATGCAGCCATCAAAAGCAAAGTACAAGTATAAGCAGTGAACTGTTAAGTGACCCCTCTAATAACTCGTAATCATTCGTAGATATTATGTTTGTAAGCATACTGCGGTTTGTCAGTGTGAAATAAAACGAAGATTATTATTATTATCAGGAAAATTACCCAAGAGCACAAAACATCAAATATTCAGAAACAAGACAATCTTGTTTACAGAATTAACCTTCTTAATGATCATCCAACACAGAAGTAGGACAAGATAAATAATTTAACTAAATAGCACAGTATCAATGAAATTACAATAGATCAAGTGTCAATAGTCTCAAATAAATAATCTCCCAAAATGATATACAGCTAAACACTCCAGTTAATAGCCATTCCATCTTAATAATTTTTTTTGTAGAAAACTTAACTCTGAAGTTTTCAAGCAATTGGTGCAACAATAGTATGTAACGTCATATCTATAACCTGCAGCAATTCTACAGTCTAATAATAATGTGAGAGGAAGACAACACTTTAGCTATCTGGTGCCTAATCACAGAATTCTGTACAACAGTATGCACCGTCAATTCCTGGAAATAGTTCTAAAATTAATGGTACAAAGTCACAACTCATGTATCCCATCAATTCGGAAAGCATCCTTCTATGTAGATTGTAGAGTCATAATTCAAAACAGTTCAGCAAATAAGTTGTCAGGTGGAGAAAGTTGATGACCACAGCAATGCTCTTTGAATTCTTTCTCAATGTGAAACAATTCGTCACATATACCACATCCAAAAGATTTGTAGACAGACACTTTTGAATCCACAGAAGACTTGAATTTGCTAATAAACATAGAGTCTCCATTTCTAATAATAGGTAAAAAACCCATAAATCGATTAGAATCCGGATCTAAGTTCCTTAAAAGAAGTTCATTTGGTTTATGAGCAACGCTTGTACTGCCAAATGTGGTGAATAGATCAGACAGGTTAGCAATGACTTCAATTTCCATTTTCAGATCATGTGGCGGTGTTCCTCGATGTAGTTTTGCTGAATAATTGCTCTTTGTGTAAGGTTGACTGGATGTGCTTTGCTCCTCAGTTGCACGAGTTCTTCTGTGGGTCTTTAGATTTAGAAGCGTGCTGAATTTTTTATTACAAGCCTCACATGTGTAAAATTTTGCTCCTGCATGATTTTTCATATGATGCCTTAAACTGCTGACTGTTGTAAATTGCTTCTCACATAAATGGCATCTGTGTGGTTTTTCGCCAGTATGGGTTCTCATGTGTTGTTTCAGAGTATGCCCTTCAGTAAATGATTTCTGACACAGATGACATATATAAGGTTGTTCACCGGTATGGTTCCTCATGTGCTTTTTCAGATCAGAACTCTTAGGATATGATATCTGACATATATGACAACTGTATGGTTTTTCGCCAGTATGGGTTCTGGTGTGCAGCACGAAGCCACCTAATGAAGCAAGTGATTTCTCACATAACAGACATTTATATGGTTTCTCTCCAACAAGGGTTCTCATGTGCCTTTTCAGATCACCACTCCCAACAAATGATTTCCAACATATCTGACATTTGTGTGGTTTTTCTCCGGTGTGATATCTCATGTGTTTTTTCAGATTACTACAATTATTAAATGATTTCTGACATAAATGGCATTTGAATGGCTTTTCACCAGTGTGGGTTCTCAAGTGATCTTTCAGATGACCATTTCTACGAAATGATTTCTGACAGAGGGTGCATGTGTATGGTTTTTCGCCAGTATGAGTTGTCATGTGTCTTTTCAGATCACCACTTAGAACAAATGATTTTCGACATATCTGGCAATTGTATGGTTTTTCTCCATGATGGGTGCTCATGTGTGTTTTCAAAGAACTGCCTTGATTAAATGATTTCCCACATAACTGACAATTGTATGGTTTTTCACCAGAATGGGCTCTCAAGTGATACTTCAGATGACCTCTTGTAATAAATGATTTCTGACAGAGTGTGCATTTGTATGGTTTCTCACCAGTATGGGTTCTCATGTGTCTTCTCAGAGTAATGCCTTGAGTAAATGATTTCACACATAACTGGCAATTGAATGGCTTTTCACCAGTGTGGGTTCTCATGTGATCCTTCAGATAATCACTTCTAATATATGATTTCTGACAGAGGGTGCATCCGTATGGTTTTTCACCAGTATGGACTCTCATGTGTCTTTTCAGATCATTACTCTGAACAAATGATTTCTGACATATCTGGCAATTGAATGGTTTTTCACCGGTATGAACTCTCATGTGTCTTTTCAGATCATTACTCTGAACAAATGATTTCTGACATATCTGACAATTGTATGGTTTCTCTCCATGATGGGTTCTCATGTGTGTTTTCAGGTAATAATCCTGATCAAAGGACTCCAGACATATTTGGCACCCATTGAGTTTCTCTTCTGCATCGGTACCCATAGTTGCCATCATGCTACTATTTAAATTGATAATACCAATGCTGTTTTTCTGGTGTGGGTCCTGTGATGAGTTGCCAATTGATAACCTTGAGCATACAATTTCTGAATTTATTGATTTGTGTCAGATTTATCATAAAATGTTTCATATGTGCTTCTCCAGCCATGAGATTTTACTGCATTTTTTTGTCGTTGTAGCCTTTCCGTTACAACACCAGCAGTGTTCAGGATCTCACATTATTAATGACCTCATTTAAATTTGCATTTCAGATGGTTATAGAAAGAGTTCGTGTTTCATCTGGCAGAAGAAGAACTTTGCTCTTTGGGTAAATAAATCACTCAGAAAAATACCCTATGACGAACTACTAAAGCGTGCCACCAATATTCAGTTAGATTTCAACTAAAGATCCACCATAATGAATGTTGTATTCAAGTAAATCCACTGGAATCTGATTGATAAAGTTAATATCATGTATACCTGGCCGTGCAATTGAATTTTGAAGTGATAACAGAATGCAGCTTGTCTTCTTCATGTCATTGCTAAAAAACAGTAAAATCTCAAGTCATACTTGTCATAAAATATAAGAAAAAAGTTCTTTGCTGCTGGTTACTTTTTGGCGATTGTTCTCGAAAATGTAGTTGAATGACTAGTTAGCAATAATGCAAAAGCCTAGTTACAGGAATTCTTTAACTAATTTACTCATACTATGCTAACAGGCAAAAACACTTCATGATATAGTGCTGTCTCAAAATAGAATGATTAAACACACACTTGCTTCAAGAAATGAATTAAATGGTTCCAAGCTATATTGATGAACTAATTATGATCAAATATTCCTGTAACTATGCCTTTGTATTATTGCTAACTAGTAATTCAACTACATCTTCGAGAACAATCACCACAAAGTAACCAGCAGCAAATAAATTTGCGTATAATGAATTTGGGATGCCAAAACGATACGGTGACGGGTGAAATGCGGGAGTGTGGGAGCACAATGGGTGGATGTGATGAAAAGAAGCATACATAAATAGAAGCGAGATGTGAAGAAATGAATTCGGTTTAGATGCATGGGAGCTGGATTGATGAAAAGAATTGTTTAAATGGAAGCTGGATGTGATTTTTTTAAATCGTGTTTAAATGGAAGCTTGATGTTACACGTCCCACATTGGTGCTGAATGTGCGCCAACCTAATGAATATGCATAATTGTCCGCAAGAGGTGATTTCATGCATATTAAACATTTTAACGCATCATGTTCATGAATATAAATGATATCCATGTACTAGTGTGGGAATTGTAAAGACGTCTGCGGGAGCACAACGTATCCAGGCTTCACAAGTATCAAAGAGAGCAAGGACTATGATTTTTAGACTAATGGTATTTGAATTTTAATTAGTAAGCTGGCAAATTTCAATATGACATGTTTTGGCAGTTAGTCTGGTAGGATTCTTTTCATAAATCCCGCTTCCATTTAAGTAGATTTTTCTCATCGATCCAGCTTCTACTTAAGTATGATTCTTCTCATCTATCAGCTTTCATTTTAGCACATTTTTATCATCAATCCAGCTTCTATTTAAGTATGATTCTTTTCATTAATCTTGTGTCCGTATAAGCAGATTTTTCTCATCAATCAAGCTTCTACTTAAGTATGATTCTTGTCATCAATCCCACTTCCATTTAAGCAGATTTTTCTCATCACTCCAGCTTCTACTTAAGTATGATACTTTTCATCAATCCCAGTTTCATTTAAGCACATTTTTTCATGAATCCAGCTTCTACTTAAATATGATTCTTTTCATCAACTTTGCATCCGTTTAAGCACATTCTATCATCAATAAAGCTACTTAAGTATGATTCTTGTCATAAATTCTGCTTCCGTTTAAGCAGATTTTTCTCATCAATCCAGCTTCTACTTTAGTATGATTCTTGTCATCAATCCCGCTTCCATTTAAGCAGATTTTTCTCATCACTCCAGCTTCTACTTAAGTATGATTCTTCTCATCTATCAGCTTTCATTTTAGCACATTTTTATCATCAATCCAGCTTCTATTTAAGTATGATTCTTGTCATCTATCAGCTTTCATTTTAGCACATTTTTATCATGAATCCAGCTTCTATTTAAGTATGATTCTTGTCATAAATTCTGCTTCCGTTTACGCAGATTTTTCTCATCAATCCAGCTTCTACTTTAGTATGATACTTTTCATCAATCCCAGTTTCATTTAAGCACATTTTTTCATGAATCCAGCTTCTACTTAAATATGATTCTTTTCATTAACTTTGCGTCCGTTTAAGCACATTCTATCATCAATAAAGCTACTTAAGTATGATTCTTTTCATCTATCCCGCTTTCATTTAGGCACATTTTTAACATCAATCCAGCTTCTATGTAAGTATTATTCTTTTCATTAATTTCTTGTCCTTATAAGCAGATTTTTCTCATCAATCTTGTTCCTATTTAAGTATGATTCCTTTTATCAATCCCGCTTTCATTTAAGCACATTTTTAACATCAATCCAGCTTCTAAGTAAGTATTATTCTTTTCATTAATTTCTCGTCCTTATAAGCAGATTTTTCTCATCAATCCCGTTCCTATTTAAGCATGATTCTTTTTATCAATCCCGCTTCCATGAAAAGCACAAAGCACATTTTTATCATGAGTCCAGCTTCTATTTAAGTATGACTCTTTTCAACAACATTATTAACATATATCAACTTCTGTAACTATCTAAATTTTAAACATTATTCCTACATCTTAGGTGATACTTTTGAATTTCATATTCAAATTGTTATGAAATATTTAGATATCGGTCGTTTTTAAACATTGATCATTCATTTTTTGCATTCCCGCAAACAGGTTTCTTCCCGCTTTTCACCCACATTCCTGCAACAAATTCCCGCATTTCACCGTTTTCACGTCCCGCTTATCACCCGTTGTGCTCCTGTAGATCCCTTAGCCTGCACTCCCGCATTTCACCCGTCACCAAACGATACAGCGTAAGAGTGGTCGGAATTTGGGATGCAAAAACGAGAAATGACCATAATTTCATTAATTAAATATGTTTGTCCACTAAATCGTATGCACAGAGCTTAGAATCTAACCATGTTGGTCAAATCGAATATCTACATAATGTATGTCGAACTGTAATCAGCACAAAATGGCGAAGGATTAAAATCTTTGAACGATCACAAATCGGCTGGTTCAAAAAAAGTATATCCTACCTCCTAGTGAGTAGATATAAACATGATATTTCAGCCGAACCTTTTGTACTACTGTAACAGTAATTCCATTTTTAGACTCTTGTTTATAAAAAAAATATTGTTGATATTCTAATAGTACAAGGGAGCAATAAGTGAATGCACAATCGATGAGATGGCTCTATATGCCGCATCAACAGGTAGGCCTTATAGGATCAGGCCAAATAAAAATTAATATAGTATAGGAACTATAGGCCTAGGCCTATATGTAGGCTACTTGATGCTAATTAAGTGTCTACAACCAGCGTTGTCATGGACGCTTCGTCTTGTCCGACAAGATGCAGCGCTCATGACAAAATTTAAGCGGTTAAATATGTGTGAATCCGCCTGCTTTAGGGTTACCATGTGTCCGGGTTTCCCCGAACATGTCCTCTTTTTAGGCCTCTGTCCGGCGTCTGGGAGGCTTTCCAGAAATATGGCTTTTGTCCGGGTTTTCCTCTGTCCGTTCCCGTTTCTATTATTGCTGATTTTTTGGCCATCTAATGATTCCATCACACACTGCTAACACTGAACGAGTGTTTTCTCTGATGCAAAGTCAATGGACAAAGGAAAGAAATATGTTGCTCGTTGAATCTGTCACAGAAATTCTGATTTTGCGGCATAACTTTAAATGTTATTATGTCATACACAGAATTTCCCACAGAGGCCTATCTGAGGCTATCTCAGCAGCCTGTTGAAGGCCTTGCTTGATATAAGTTTATTTAACGACGCATCCATAACAACGATGATATGCGTCCTGGTGAAGGCCAATAGTTCTTCAGAGAAATACATGTACGGTTGGGTTCAGCCCCATGCAGGCGCATGCTGTCTACGATCCCAACCTTAATTTCCTCAAATACGGACGATTCTGGTGATAATGATTCGATCAGAATGTGATGTCACTATTGTTATATAAGTTGGTCACGTGTTCGATTGTTTCCGTGCACATATACTGTCATGTAGGCCAAGGCCTATATATAATGTGCACCGAAAGCTCACTTAATAAAGTTTTGCTATTGAAACCATTTACAATAAGAACAATATTTTAGGCCCCTAGTTTGACTTTAGGCCTACTTTTATTTGCACAGCACTTAACATTGGCGCGTAACAATATTAGCCGGCTGCGGGATGGTAACCGGATCTGATGAACATTTTGTGCACGTGTCTTCTTTTTCATCTGAGCACTTATGGTCCTAATCTCGTGTCTCTCTTTCTGTCTTTAATAACTGTTATCTTTCGTCAAAGTATTAAGTTCAATCATAATTTTGAGGAGGTGTAGATCAATTAACTCTCACTCAGTGACGGACTTACACATTATAGAGCTTGTCACGACAAAAGCTTCACCGACAAAAGCTTCACGGCAAAAGGTTCACCGACAAAAGCTTCACGACAAAAGGTTCACCGACAAAAGCTTCACGACAAAAGGTTCATGAAGAAAAATTTGTTATTCACCTATTTATTGCATAGCTTGTATACATGCAGGCATATCGGTGAAAATCATTCTTTCTTAAACTGAAGTCAGATTTATTTAGGACATTTTTGCTTAAATAATAAGTTGTATTACTGAAAAGAAACTTGCAAAATGCACTATGCACTTATGAAAATGAAGCTCTCTGAAATAGAAGTTTGAGTGATGAATAACATTTTTGCCTGCTTTAAGTGATGAAATGAATGCGGTTATAATGAAAGTGGGAATGATGAACAGTATTTCAGTCTAAATGGATGCAGGAATGATGAAAATATTTCTTTTTACCTGGAAGTTTCATTGATGAAGAGAACGTTAATTTAACTCCAGGAGCTGAATTGATAATAAGCAGGGATATGGTCTCGAGACGGTCTCGAGACCGGAAAACTGCGGTCTTGGTCTTGAATGCATCGGTCTTGGTCTCGGTCTTGGTCTCGAATGCGTCAGTCTTGGTCTGAAAGGAATGGTCTTGGGGTTGGTCTCGGTTTTAGATTAGCGTTCTTGGTCACTTAATTGTCGTATCAGAGCAATTTTTATACTTATCGGTTATTTTCAATTATTAGACACCGGATGTTTAGGACCTACTCGATTGTTATCGATTTATGGCGTGATGACCATCTATACATGGGCAATGGCAAAAAATGCATTTACTTTATCCACCAACATCTACGCTGTACTTCAAGCATAATTCTTTCCTCCGTCCAGGTTCAACTGAAAAAATCATTTAATCAAGCCAGGATCCTTTCCATTATTCTAGCTCCCACCTCGAGATCTGTTTCAGCATGATTCTTTTCGTCCATCCAGCTTATTATTTGGCAAGATCCTTTTCATAAATCCAGCTTCTACTTAACGAATAATTTTTTATCGGGTATCATATTATTTGGATAGATTACACCAATCCAGCATATATTTGAGTAAGATTTTACCAATACAACTCAATCTAAGCAAAAGCTAGTTCCTTAATTTTACAAATTCACTCATAGATCTCACTTCTACTCAAGCAGCATTTTCTCATCGATCCCGCTTCCACTTAAGCACGATTTTTTCATCAATCCCGCTTCGACTAGACCACGAATATTTTCACCAATCCAGCATTTAGTTAGGCACGATTCCTTTTCATCAATTCAGATTCTAAATGTTCTCATTAATTTCGCTTTTGTTAAAGCACGATTATATTCGTGAATCCCACTTCTACTCAAGCATGATTCTTTACAACATTCCCACTCAGCTTTAAGCATGAATCTCTTCATCAATCCACCTTCTGGTTGAACAGAATTCACATCGTCAATTCAGCTTCTATTCGAAAAGAATATTGAATCCAGCTTCTTTTTAAGAAGAACCATTCATCATTCACGCTTCCACGAGAACCGCATTTTTTAAGCAACCCATCGATTCTCAGTTTATAAACTAAGTAAGCGCATCTTCCATTATAATCGCATTCTTTTCACCAATCCAGCACCTAGTTTAACACAGGGCCTATAAATTCTCTTCAGCAGTAGAGCTTCCACTTTGACCCAAACTTTTTCATCGCTCCAGCTTCCATGTGAAAGGTATTCTATTTATCATTCAAACTCGCATTAAAACACGATACTTTGCATCAATCCAGCTCCCAGTGTAACCGCAAAATTTTCATCAATCCAGTTTCTGCTAAAGAAATAATTCCTCCTTTCATCCGGCTTCTACTTTAGCCGCAATATTTTCATCAATCCAGTTTATGCTAAAAAAATCACTCTTCCTTTGGTGTTCGCTCGTACTCCGAAGGTTAGATAGACCGAAGGTTCGATAGTCCGTAGATTCTATACTCCGTCATCAATTGGACTAGAAGCCGGATTAATTGGTGACAAAAATGTGTAAAACTCGGAGCTGGGTTGATATGAAAAGAATCATGCCTAAATGGAAGCTGGACGAGTGAAATCCAGCTTCTAACTGGATTCTATTTATCATTCAACTTTAAAACCATAGGCTAGTTCTTTTCATCAATCTAGCTACCATTAAAACCGCGAACTTATCACCGACCGCAGACGCCAGGCATCTTTGGACTATATATTGAACCCTCGGACTATAGATCTACACAGAGCCCTTCCCTTCATCCGGCTTCTACTTTAGCAAATAGTATGTTTGATTTTTTCTTCTATCAAGGTTCAACTTTGAAAGTTCATTTTGCACTAATCCAGCTTCAATTTACGTCAAACCAGCCCTTATTTAGCAGCAATTATTTACCAATCCAGCTTCTATTTAACAAGAATTATTTGATCATTATCCATAATATTAGCAGTGCCAGGTTGAAGTTAAGACTACTTGGAAATGAATTTTCTTTAGAGGCAGTAGAAATTAAGAAATCAATATTCTTAATAGTATATGCGTCCGTAGGGCTTTTTCAGCAAATGAATTATAGGCTAATTTTTAAATAATGGTTTAATAAATACTACGAATTTACTACTAATTGATTAGTGTCAGTGTTATCATGCCCATAAAAAATAATTTAGTAATTAAATTAACATGCAGAGAAAATAATTCCATCTTTAAGTTACTCGTATAAAACAAAACGACAAAGTGAACATTTTAAGGCTGCTCTCTCTATCAGCAATTAAATCCTTCTTCCACGCTGTGACAGAGTCCGAAGTCTTTCTTCCACGCTTTGACAGAGTCCAAAGTCCTTCCACGCGGTGACAGAGTCCGAAGTCCTTCTTCCACGCTGTGACAGAGTCCGACTTGTCCAAAAAGAAGCAGAACGGGTCGGATGATGAGAATTTATAGGAATCCGAAGAATTGCACACACTATATCAACGCCCTTGTAGCAGAAGCTGGGGTCAAATCCCTCTGACATCGACCCTGACAAATCTGACACTGCCAATTGTGGTTTGCACAGAGGCACAACGCACCCCAACTCTGGGCCCAATAAATATGGCTGCCTGGCGAAAGTGTGGAGTAGATCTAAGCATGGAGTAGATTGAACAACCTACACAACTAAAGACAGCTCATTTTAAGGCCTTGAAGAGTTTCTTAGGCTTTAGCAGCCAGTTCCCTCTGCCCTTATGAAAGTCCGGCTCTTGCTGTGTGGCTTGTATGGGAGCGGAAATGGGTTGGGTCTGAGCGGAAGTGGATTGTATCGACCCGGATGCGGATTGTACTGGGGCGGAAGTGGGATAAGGCGACGGAGTGGAAGAGGCATGCGGTGTGAACGGATGTGATAGGCTGCTGTCCGTACTATCATCCGTCAGTTCAACGGACATCGCCTGCAGGCACAGCGCTCGACACATGCTCCTCGCTGCACGGCTGCCTCCCGCTCGTGGCGACGCGGCCGGCTGAGATCGACTGCCCTTCCTGCTGCCCCTGGCCACGGCCAGTGCCGGCGACTCCTTGACGTCGAAGCCCCGATACCTGCTCGATGAAGGCCCAGACGTAGGGTAATTCGCTTCCACCGTTGGGATACTGCTGCAGGAACTCGTCCACGATCCATCGTCGCGATATGCGTCGTGGAGTTCCATCGGAGGATAGCCGGACGCTGTCGGGTCGCGGGCCTCGGTGGAGGACTCCGCGGGGACGAGAGAGGACTTGGTGGCTATCCGTGTGCCTCTGGTCGCTGCTCTCAACACGGGGGTGATCGGTTTGAAGCGTGTCCAGTCCTTCGATATCACAGGAGACGATGCCTCACCGCCCACCTGCCACGTGTACCTTTCCCCATCTGACCCACCGCTGCTGCCGTTCACGCTGTCTTCGGTGCCTTTCTCGGGTCCTCCACCCTCGAATGACTCGGTTGGAAGACGTCCACGGCTAGCCTTTTTCAGTTGGTCCTCTGCACTGTCCGCGGCATCCCTCGTGTGTGTCCAGTGAGAGGAGTTCTTGCCATCGTGTGGAACTGACGTCGGTCGCATTCGCTTCTGTCCACAGTCATACATGAGCTCAGTGGCGCTCTTCAGTTGCCGTACTACGATCGGACGGTTCAGTGGCTGGCCTCGTCTCTCGGGGTCCTGACAGCCGGACCACGATCCCGTTCGTCTCTGGTCCAGAGAAGGAGCCGCCGTGCCTAGGCTGTGCCGTGAACGATCCGGAGCGTCGCTACCTTCTTCGTTTGGCCTCTCCGGGAGATAGGATTCGTCGAGGTTGGTTTCTCGGAGACGTGATAGGTTGTTGTGCCAGCAGAAGCTGTCCTCTGAACCGCTAAAGACGACATCAGTGTCCTCTTCATCTGGACCATCATCCCCTGGACAAACATGACCCGGACCCTCTTGATCCTCCTTACTTGGGTTCACCTTACCTGGAACATCCTTACCTAGACCTAACTTACTCGGATCCTCCCTACCTGGACTCTCCTTACCCGCACACTTCCGACCTAGACCCCAATCACCCGGACCCTGCTCATCGGCACTCTCCTCCCATTCCCTTTCGTCGTCTTTGACTCGATCCACATCGCAGGGTCTGGACCCCACGAAACATTCTCGAGAAGGAGAATTTTCTGGAAAGCAGCCTTCTGCTATTCGACTATGGCTCGGTCGGGTGCTTCCTCTGCTCTGCTTCCGAGAACATTTCGAGTGAACTATGTGACTATGTGCCGAAGGGTTGGTAAGCTTATCGACGATGGTTATATTGCGCAGAGAATCCTCTGGTGTTGTAGTCTCTTTGTGGGAAAGATCCTGAGGCACCTTACACGAAGTCCTGGTCGAAAGAGCAGCGGTACCTCCAACACCATACCCCTGAGGTTCGACGTCAGTTTTGAAGTTCTCAACGCTTTGTGCCAAAGGAATATTGACGAGTGGCGCAACGACATTCGTGGTGGCAAGTACCGAGTCCTGGCGAGCGTTTGAAGCCCTGGAGGTTGGCTGGCTATCGATGTGCTCGGAGTAGGACGAGGAGATGGCCCGGAAGGCACTGGACCGTAACCAGACTGGATCATCTCCATCGTCAGTGGAAAAATCCGGAGCAGACGATTTGCGTGGTTTGTAGTCGAGGCTGTCCTTGTCACAGTTGTCCGGTGAGAGAAAGCATCTATCGATACGGATTGCAGTTCGACCAGAGGGTGAAGAGGGTGAGTTGCAGCTCGGGGTGATGAACAGCGGAGGGTGGGAAGACGCCGGGGTTGAAACGCGGCGGAATGGGTCGGAGGGCGACGGAAGTTGCGTTGGAACGTAGTCACAGTCGCAGAATGTCATGACGGTCTGAACGCTGGCATGCGTCGTGCCCTTTGACCTTGGCGGTGTACCAGTGGAGCAGTCCGTTTGGACCCCTCTCGTAACGAGGTTTAGAGCTGAATTAATGGGAAGAAAACATAGGTAAACTAACTGTTGAGCTATGTCAGAAGTGCAGACGGTACCTTAGAGAGACCCGTCACTGCTCTGCCTACGGCGATATTCGTTGATGGCGGGAAAGATTGGATAGATCAGAGTGGGTGTTCTTAAGAAGTAAAACCTATCTCATCTTTATATTAATATAGCCCCCTCTTGCCTAATAACTACTCAGAGGCGCTGTCAGCAAGTAAACCACGGGGGATAAGAAACGCCATGAAAGAGCGAGCAGACAATGAAATGCCATGCACTACTTTAGCCCTTATTGGTGGAGAACGGTCATTCCAGGTAGATGGACCCACAGCAGCCTTTTAAAAGTAAATTTGAAGTAAAGAACTCAATGGATGTAAGATGAGAGCCTTAGTAATAGTATTAGTTAACTGACCGAATTCAGCATCCTTTCTTATTGTGGTCAGCCAGTCCGTATCGATGTCCAGCGCTTCTGGATCATTGACCATCTGCGTCAGTAAAGCCTGCACCTTCTTGCTGCTTTGTGGTATCTTAGGAAAAACTGGCTCATGCGATCGTGATGTCTCGCTGGTCTGCTAAAATCGGATGGATAATTAATTAATTATAGCCATGCATAGCCAAATGTTTATATTGATAACTGACTACCAGACACAATCAAACCAAGCAAAATATCAGAACCTGCAGATTAAACGGGGATTGTCAGTTAACATTAATTATAAAAACAATCCCTAATGGACCTATGTCCCGCTACCGGGGAGACTCTTTAAACCTATAGGATTTATCACGTTTAAGCAGATATGTGGGTGCCTGAGTAAAATTAATGTAACTGCAACACTTAACTAGTTAATCAGAGAGTTTCTAACGAAGGGTAGGTATTTAGACTCAATAAATGTAATAGCCAGTGGGAGTTAGTGTAAGAGCAAGAACTCAAGAATCTTCCGTCTGAATAATAATTTATATTGGGTAGGCAGCGTATGTCTTTTGTTGAATTAATGAAGTGTATTGAATGGTGGTCTATTTATTATTAAAAATATATATAAAAAAATAAATACTGAGTGGTACCTCTTCCCTGCCGAGGTAGTCGCTTCCATTGAAGGTCTTCCATCGTTTGATGACAGCCATTCGCTGGAACTCCTTCAGGTGGCTCAATTCGATGGCGTGTCTCTCGATGTCTGCCTGGAGAAGTTTGTTGATGACTTCCTGGACAAGGAGATGTCGCTCCAGTTCCTGGATGAGGAGGTTGCGTTCGCTGATGCATTGGCGAAGAATACTGCCCTGTTGCAGCAACAGAAAATCAACTCCATATAATAACAAAAAAGATAATGACAATGATAACAATAACAGCGCTCATTACGCTATACATATCCACCAATGCTGAAGGACATTTTTTTGGTTGTCTTAACAATATTACTAATACAATAAAAGTTAACTTAAACTATAACTAGCACTGTACGCAGTCTTGAGCGTAAGTTGAAATCACAGATAAAATTACAGATAAATTACATATAAATTAAAGATAAATTACAGATAAATTACAGATAAATTACAGACAAAATTACAGATAAATTACAGACAAAATTACAGATAAATTACATATAATTATAAAACAAAATTATAGATAAATTACAGATGAATTACAGAAAAAAATACAGATAAATAGCATATAAGTTACAGACAAATTTAAGATAAATTACAGATAAAATGTACAGTAATGCGCAGAAGGAATTTGTGGTTCACTTGCCTTCGAAAGGAGTTTTGTGACGTACGAACAGAGATGAAGAACAATCTCAGCTAAACTGCTAGTAGCAGTTGGACTCTCAATGATCCAGTGCAGCTGTTCAAGGTTATGGAACAACTGCTGCTCAGTCTGTCGCCTGTTGTTGGCTTCCTTGCATATTTTCGTCTGAATGGACATCAACATTAGCAAAGACTATGAGATCATTATATCACCATTCGGTCGAATATGATTAGTGCATAAAATAGTTCTACCGGCAAAATTAAAAATTTTAAATGTGAGCAAAAGCTTCAGCTCAGTATATTTAATACATAAATTAAAAGTATTCAGTTGACCAACATTATAGAGTGTGCTACCAAAATTATTCCCTACCTGTGTTTGACTGATTTTCTGGATCATTCTCTGTCTCCAGGTCAATTCTTGTTGCATTGCATTACAATCCGATACAATACAATATAACTGAATTTGATATTGCCCTTCTTCCAAAATATTTTGCTCAGAAGTTCACATACACCGTACGCCTCGACGACGCAGTTGTACTGCATAGCAATTCTGCGCAAAGGACTTGCTTAAGGTCCATACACAGCAGAGGCGTCCAGATACGGGTGGGGTCCGGAGGCAAATGCCTCCAATTTCAGCTAGGGGAATTGTTTGAGTCTCAGGTGAATATCTTCAAGTCTGTAATAAACTTTGTAAGTTATTGTAGCAATGGAACTAATTACAACGTAAAGCTATATTTTAATAATTAAGTTATACATTTATTTTATTCACAGTTTCAGACTATGATTCAAGTTAGTGGTCATAGCTAGTCTAGTACTACTACAAAGAACCGACAACTGATCACATCTATATCCTCTTTCTTCAAGTTATTTAATTTCTTGTTTTTGGTTCATGTTGCCATCTGCTGTTGCAAAGATTGCGAACTTCACATCTAAAAGATTGTTACGTTTCCAAAATAAGTGTAGGACATTTGCCCCCCTCCGGACATTTCCCCCTCTGAAAATTGCCTCCAAGTAAAGATTGAATGCAAAATTGATTTATCATTAATCGTTGACAATCAGAGGCATTCATTATTTTCCAGAAAATTTACGAATTTCACAATTAATCAAAAAGATCGGCTGATAACTTGAAATCTATACCGCACCAACGGCGGTGGTTTTTCTTTAAAAAATGTTGGTTCGTCTACTTGGAACTCACTGCCAACGATGCTGGAAAATGTAGTGTTCTGATAGTATTCAAAATCAATTTACGAAAGCTTATGATTTCTCACGCTGTTTCTTTCAAATATAAATGGAGGAAGGCATAAGGGGTAACTCTTATAGCTAATGGAATGAATTATTATAGAATTGTTGAAAAGAAAAGTGGGGAAGAAATAAAATCTCTCATTCGAGAACAGCATAACCACAAATTTATCTCCTGAGTTTGACCACCAGTTAGCTCCCCGTTCGGGGAGCTCATGGTCAAACCGGGGGAAGAAATTATCCTAGTCTGGAGGAAATTGTCCTAGTCCGGGGGGCAATTCTCCGGGGAGCGGCAATTACAAGGAGACAAATGTCCGTTTCCCTTCCAAAATAATATTAAATGAAGTAAATAAAGGGATGACACGGCAAAAGAAAACTGTGCTCCAATCTTAATTGTGACATCGTGAGTGTCACAATGGAGGTGGCGAACACAGTGCAAATATGACGGTAGCACGGTTTGATAATATTCCCACTTAAAGACTACATTGACTAGTTAGTAGTTATGTGTGGCACGGCGACCGATTGGTTGGAGCGGTCGGCCCGTAACACTCAGTGCTGGGTTCCGGGAGGATTTGCCTGTTACTCAAGGGATGATTGACGCCGTTGCTGCACATTGACTCCTCGAACTAGGGCAGTCTAGGGTCGAACCAGCACACTCAGCGCACACTAAGCGTTGCTGGCCTACCGCTCTAACCAATTGGCCACCGTGTCACACTGCATTGCATTATATTACATCGTATATATTGCATTGCAATAGGCCCTATAATACCGTACTTGCGTATGACTGATTTCCTTTGCAATTATGTATCCAGGTCAATTCTTATTGATTACACTACATTACATGGCATTATGCACATTGAAATTCAATAATCACGCAATATCACTTATTTGCTACTATTACTACTTTGTGTACATGAATAGGATTAGTCAACTAGTTAAGACTTATATGTTATGTCTATGACCTGTTACATTGCAGTACATCGTATAACATTGCACTGCAATATAATACCAACCTACCTGTGTCTGACTGATTTCTTTTGTCATTCTGTCTCCATGTTGTTGGAGGAGATCCAAGCGATTGGTCAGTTGAGACAGAATGATTGACACCTCATCTGATTGGCCAAGGCGACTCGATGACCAAAGCTCTCTCTGGAATTGATCTACGTCAAGAAGAGACCGAACTCAGGTATTGACAAGAAAAGGAAATCAATTCTCAAAGTAGACAAAAAACACTTACAGCTTTTGTGACTTTCATGTAAGTATTGTATTGCTTTGTATTGAATTATTTTGTATTATATTGTATCAATCCTCTGTTTTGTAATGGTTTCTATTTTACGGTAGGCCTACTGTGTTGTCATTATTGTTTTGTATTGAAACTCTGCCACAATGTCACCTGTGCCAGTTTCAAGCCCAGACAAAGGAAGAGGGTTGGCCGGTTGCGGCCGAAGGGTGCATATACTACCGGCTGTAAAACACAAGACGACAGAAATCAATAGCATGTTGAAACAAAACATGCGATTGACACCAACGGGTGATGAACCCATGGCTGAAGATGATGACGATGGTGATTGTACCGTATTGTTTTGCATTGTATTGTATTACATGGTATTGTAGTAAAACAGTTATAAATCGCCTCGTGTTCCCTACCAATGGTTTCGCTGTAGACTCTGTTGAGGTTGTTGATCTGTTTGGTCAACTGATGAACCTCGTTCTGGAGAGCAGCAACCTCCTCCTCTTTCTCGTCAACACGTCGCCTCAGCTGATCATCAGTTCTTCTGCAAAAACAATCCGGCAAACTGTGCTAGAAGAGATAGTCGGAGACAAAGACCGATATAGAGAAAGGCAGACAAACTGACAGACAGACATACAGGGTCAGAGAGAGACAGAGAGAGACAGAGACAACGACAGAGACAGATAGACAGACAAACGCGCAGAGAGACAGACAGAGAGACAGAGACGGAGAAAGACGGAGAGAGACTAAGGGAGACTAAGGGAGACTAAGAGAGACAGAGAGAGCCAGAGAGAGACAGAGACATAAAGACAGATACATACAGAAAGACACAACACAGAGAGAGACTGAGTCTCTATGACAGAAGCAGAGAGATACGGATAACAGAGACAGAGAAAGACATCGTTACAGAAACATTGCGACAGAAACAGTGACAGAAAGATATAGAAACAAGGAAGCTGGTTTGATGAACAAAAATCTAGGCACAAATAGTGACACAGAGAAACAGAGATATAGAGACTTAGAGATATAGAGACGGAGAGAGACAGAGACACATAGACAGAGACATAAACACAGCTACAAAGAGGCAGATTCAGATATAAAGGTAGCTGATGGACACTTCAGACGTGCTTCGCTCATATTATAAGACACAAGAAAAATCATAAAAAGTTTTTTTCTTTCGGCAGCGCCACATAAACATTAATGTCCAATTGCAATCGCAACAATCACACACACAGGTGTCGATCTCGTTTGACAGGTAGAGGACACCCAATGAGAGGGGGTAAGAAATGTGGGAGACAAACGTATAACGTGTCCCCTGTCCGAAAAGGTAGGGGCTTGTCCCTCTCGACCACCAGGGATCGCCGAATCTCACAGCTTCTCCAGCTAACTGCTAAATTCACTGTACGGGATCGCAGGTCTTATTATTAGCGCACACCTGGGACTGATATGGATGGGATATGAAGTTACGCAGCGTGGCAGCTAACAAGTGATCGTCTTTTCTCATACATTGCGGGAGTAATCTGCGGTCGGATGTTACAGTAGCTTACAGTGGATAAAGTGACATCCAGGTACTCAGCAGGATAACGCTGAACGTAGACCTATAATCGCCCAATGTTCATACGAATTTATGCTACTCCAGGTATAAAATCGTCCTTTAAGCGCACTTCATCTATAACAATGTCTACATGTATATAATGATTAAGTCGTTTTATTTAGTTTACAATCGCAAACGCGAATGCCGATTTATAAATCATGCCAAAGTCCAGGATTCAGTCACAGACTTATTATAGGTCGATGACCCAATTCCGCATAGGCTTCATATCCCTTCTATATTAGTCCCAGCGTACACGTACGAATAATATTTATGCAGTATATGTAGGGGAAGGTGGGGCAAAACGTCCACCTTAAAGAAAACAAATTTTCAGAGAGCGAATTATAAACATCAACAACATCTGATCTGATGCTATACAATCACCAAAATAAAAAAAACGTAGGCCTAAATCGATTAAAATTTGGGCTTGAAATTGTCTTTAATTATTTTGGTCAATATGGGCATCTTGCCTCATATGCGCATTTTGCCCCTCAGAAAATATTACATATTAGATCACTGTAAGAAATGTTCATAGTCTACTCAGTCTTAGATGCAGTTAGCAGCTAAAGTCTAGATAAGATGTTTCTTTGTGTTACCAAATAAAAAGATAAAGCAATTTTTAAAATTAAGAATTTCTAAGCATCAATTATATTTCAAAACCAGTCTTAGACTCTACCTATAGGGGCCGAACTACTGTCTATGTATATTTTGCTAATACTGCGATAGCTATTGTAAAACCTATATAAACTCTTGCCACCCTTTCAATTTTTTAACGTTGAAATTGAAGCAAAACTGTAGACGCAAAGATGAGGCAATACGCTCAAGCACGTGATGCAAGACGCCCAGTCACATGTGGTAAGACGCCCATGCACATGGACCAAGACGCCCAGTTGGCAAAACGCCCGTGGGCATCTTACCCCTCCCCCAACTCGCGTAGCTACATTCCATACTATACTACTTCAATGACAGGTTCAGTCGTGTCGTAACATTCCTAAATGTTAAGTTATCCAAGAAAACATACATATCTGGACAACAGTAAAATCATATAATTTACACCAAAATAATAAAACAGTTAATGCTTACAGCACCCTTCGTAAATTAGCTTTTTGTTGAAAACGAGTGATTTGTTCGTAGGGAACACGAAAGAACACGGTCTTTCAACAGAAATCCAATGAACAAGGAAGTTCAAATTAAAATTAGGATTCGCCATATTAGGTGACTGAAAAATGCTCATGGGCGTCATACCTCCCATGGGCGTCTTGCCCCACCCTCCCCTATGCATGCTATAAAAGTTCTAAGCACGTCACACACACATGCATACACATGTATTGCATTAAGTTGATTCATCTAATCACAACATTAAGGGTCACATCTGTTTTCCCACTTGTCTTTCATTATGACACCTTGCAACTCAGTCAGCATCTTCTGGAAAGAGACTCTGAACAGTGAACATCCCAGCCATAGTTCAGCTGTTTACGGGAATCCGTTGGTTGGTTCTACGCTTGTGCGTGGGCCAACCATTGGTGACTCTTTCAGCTTACTGCTTTCTTTACTGTTCTAACCGTCGTTGAAATAGCATTTTATAGTTATAACGATATGGCAATGTTTGCCACTCTCACAAAGTAATTTAGAAGTGTTTCCTAAATAGCGGGTTTGCATAGACCTACTTACATGTAGTTCCCAGAGAAACGCCATATAATTTCTCAATTACGATACGATACAGTGGATAATTATGCGGCATCGTCCTCAATAATTGCATGACTAGGCATTGCGCAAACCGACCTTTTTGGTCCTGGTTTTAGTAAATACACAACAAGCGGAGAGTGTGGGTCATGCTTTCATTTGCAAAACATCACTGAACTTTGAACGCAGATAGGCACACAGACGCTGCGCAGAAACAACACCGCTAAGAAGGAGTGCAGCGGGTACGGACTAACCTTTTCTGCAGCTACTGGCAATGCGCTGAATAACATCTTATCATCATCCTCTTTGATTCCATTCAATACTGGGCTACAGCAGCAGCTGTTGCTATATTTAACCACATCTGGTTTGCACAAGATGCTATAAATACCAACGGACGCATCTTCTGTTACTACTACGTGGTTTTACTATTAATGCGCGCTGCTTAATCGGGCATTGGCGCGCAACAGAGGGGATGGCTTCCACGGCTCATACCTAGCTTGCGGCTTTTCTCGTTAGGTGCGAGAGAGACGAGTTCGACTTGTTGACCTGTCTGGCGCTTTCCAGGTCCCGGTCGGCCTACCTAGGGATCGAAGGCCCAACCGGCAGAAGATGGGTCACCGCCCCGGGCACAGACGTAAGCAGCGATGTTAGGCCAAGATGCAGTTTGGCGTCATTGGTTATGCTCACGTGTTGCAATGCCTGGTCCGGCCTTGACGTTTCTGGCCCTGGTCTCGAAATTTATGGCCTCAGTGCAGGAGGCATTTCGAAGTTGAGGTTCAATATTGCGCGATAGTCTTCGAGCTCTTCGTTTTCTTGTAGCTGTTGATAAAGGTGGAGGACGACGTCTTGATGATCTTTGTTATCACACATTGTCGTTAAATTGACACGACTATTCTTCGCTCATTTGTCAAGACCGCTGCTTCTCTTAGTGTTAGTCCAAGTGATGTCATACCCTCATTTATGTTGTCTATCCAGCGTAGACTTCATCTGTTTGTGTTTCTCTTTCATTCGAATCTTGCACGTAGTGCATTGTGTGGGATTCGGTGAACTGGCATTTTCTCTCCGCATGTCCAACCTATAGAAGTCTTCGCTGAACGAGTAATTTCAATACCTAAGTTTTCTTTCTAATAAAGTTATACACAGACATTAAGCAAAAATTCTCCTTTGAACAATTTGTATAACTAATTTTCAATTGTTTGAATCTTATTGTTCACACAGAAAGAACCCTTGTCCCTTGACTTCACCTCGCGGAACATTAGGGTTCCGCGGATCACATTTTGAGAAGCGCTGGTGTAGAAAAGGCAATAAAAGTAAAGAGAGTGGGATCAGGCCTATTAAGAAGTCTATGATCAGACCATACCTGCTTAGTGTCATCTCCTGTTGCGTCTGTCCCTTGTACCTTGACCCAGGCGATGACACAGTTCTCCTATAATCAGACGACGCCATATTCGTTCCCTCTGACCTTCGACTTCTCCGTCTCCCTCTTCCCAGACTTCCATCCCGACTTCGCGTTGACTCGGCATTACCCAGCGACTGGGAACCAACACTTGACAACGATTCCAGACTGGACTGCGACGGACTCGCGCTCTGGCGTCTCCCGGATCCAGTTGACGGGGACCCTGGTGTCGTGCCCGCCCCGTCCGATAGCCCCTGCGCCTCCTCCCGGCCTCTGCTATCCTTCCCGGACCGTGGGTTTCTGCATCTATACGCGTCCCCTGCGGACGCTCTCTTCGACCGACCCTCACCCCTCCTAGGGGAACCCATCCAACTCTCCGATCTGGGAGCCTCTTGCGATGTCCTTCGCTCCGTTGTCGCCGCGATCCTCTCCGAGGCAGAACTGGTCTCCAGTTGTTGGTCGAGCTTCAGCCGGAGTTCTCCCAGTTTCCTCAGCTCCTCCTCCAGCTTCAACTCCTTCTTTTGGATCTTCTTCAGTTGCTTTTCGACGCGCTGTTGTGACTTTTCTCGCTCTCTGGACGTGCTCCTGACTTTTCCCTTTGACTTCTCCCTCTCCTTAGACTGGCTGTGGCGTCGTCTTCTCATTTCCTCCCAGTCCTGAACCGTTCGACTGAAGCTCTCCGAAAGGAATCGTGGGATCTCCTCTCCGCTCGTAGGAGGAGCAGTGGGAGGAGATGATAGTGGATTGCCCGATCCTTCAGGGGACATACGACATGGACTCGCTCCGTCCAATCCTCCTCCTGATTTACATGCGCCTAAGCATTAAAACGCAACATAGACCGCCCCGCGTATACTGTGTGTGTGTGTGTGAATGCAAATACCATTCATGTATTCATTTATTTAAAATATTTATTTAACTATTCAATAAAATATAAGAAATGAGAACGAACTTATAAAGAAATACATAAGGTGAACACTGTAGATAAACTTTACAGGTGAATGATTATGTGCAGGGGCGTCCAGATATGGGGTTCCGGAGGCAAATTCCTCCAATTTCACGTAGGGGGATTTTTAGTCTTAGGGGAAATATCTTGCCTTCATGACACTTAGGATCGGGGGGAGGTTTGCCAGGCTTTGCCTACATCACTCAGGGTGGGATTGACGCCCCTGATTATGTGTAGGCCCCTATAAATATATAATACTTATAGAAATGCACCATCATAATCGGCGCTAATTAAATATTGTGATCTTGCAACAAAGTGTTTCTTGCATTGGGCTTCAATGTATTGCTTCGAGTAAACACTAATTCTCCATTGAACAAGTACAAGTGAAAATCAGCCATAATAGATATAAATACAGGAGCCCAATCAATAAGACGTATACTAGTATTATAAAACAACTTTAAATGCGCATATGTTGTCCAAAAGCTCCCTTTCCAAGACTTGGTTACGGAAATTATGGAGCACGTGCCGACTCCGTAAAAACCATCATTCTTATAATTAAGGTAGGAAATGAAGAAATTTTCTTATCACAGCCAGATAACATTGAGCCAAAGAACATCCAGATGTAGACGGAATGAGCGGAGAATGTATGCAAAAGATTTCCTGAACAGTTTCTTTACCAAGTCCTTTCTTCTGTTCCCATTCTTCCATCTTTCGAATAAAGTCTACGGAGAATTTCGTGGAACCTGCGCAGGAACAACGCCTACTCAAGATAAGCAACCTCGCAACAACATCATCATTAATAGCGACAACACCTACTACACCACCAAGTCCAACACCAATCCCAACAACACCAATAACAGCACCAGCAGCCCCAACAACAATGCCACCAATAACAACACCGACAAGCGTTGCACAAGCGTTGCCCAAAGGTTAATCCAAGACTAATCCAAAGTTAAATTTTTTACATAGTTACGAGACCCGAGACTGCTCTGCCATGGGCCCGGAATTTTTATCACCGCCCTTAGACGGGGAACCTAAATGGTGTTTCGTCCAATGAAACAGGCAAAAGTGCACATGGTGAAGATTAGCATGATCGTAACTATGTCAGGGCACCATACAAAATTGAATATACATACATTATTTAACTTTATCATGACAACAGAATTTACTCGTTGAAATGGAGCAGATGATTAAAAACACGAACGTAGCTTACTTACCAGAGATAGCGGAGCTGTAAGGACTCATTGGTGAACCTAAGGCGAAGAAAATCAGGTTGATATACAGAGCATGCAAGGAAACGATATCGCGGGGTCTGGTAAAACATGTAAATGTAGGTTTATACAAATATCTAGATTTGTGTTTACTTCGGATGTATAACACAGGTCTACGTATGTATGCTTTTGTGCACATGTATATGAATGTATGTTTGTTTTCCTGCATGTGGTATTGTTAAGACTTCTCATCTCCTGGGATTTTCGCACTGAGGTTGCACTGGCCGGTAGAGACGCTACAGAATTATGTAAATACAATACAATACCATACAATCTCGCCGATGATGTGTGTGCCAGCCAGAACAAATGCAAATAAAATTGATTGATTGACTGACAGACTGATTGATTGATTGATTGAAATGAATTCCACCAACCCTTGGCTATGATTTTCTTTTTCTTCTCCTCCCATTCCTGCATCTTCTTCGTAAATTCATCGTTCACTCCTTAGAAGGCAAACGTGACAGATATTTTGAAACATTTAACAAAAATTAATACCTTGGCCATTCAATGCGATCAAGCATTTGAATGTTACTGAAGGTATCATTATCTTGCTACAGAGCATGCCAACTTCCGTCTGAGACTGCTTTTGAGGGGGGCCAGGAATTTATCTGCTCATGTGCCAGAAATTTCTCTGCCTGGAGTTATGGAATTTCACTTCCGAGGGGCCCGAAATTTCTCTGCCTAGAAGCCTGGAGTTACTTTGTATAGGGCTCGGAATTTCTCTGCCCAGAGGCCCGGATTTTCTCTACCTTGGGGTCTGGGATTTCTTTGCCACGGGACCGGGCTGGCAGTAGATGCTAAAGATCCCTGAGCAAAGACTTAGTCCTCACAGGGCCCGACATACATGTGGTAGTGTAGATACTTAGATTATCAGCTTGCAAGGACGTCCTTGGCGTGATAAGAGAGCTGAAAATGTGTGCACGATGTAACTGAAGGCCAATACGATGAAGAGCTCAATACGAGTTCCAAGGACACATTCAAAGGCAGTCGACCTATAAGCGATTCATATCGAGTTTGAATTGAGCCCGACGTAACGATCGACTTGTAACAAAATCAATCTATTCATTAAAAAACGTTCAACGTTGTAAACACATACAGACACATATACATGTGTAGGCCTACACACGTTACATGCTGCTAGAAATGCAGTCTATGTTATAATTCCTGCTTGGTGCTAAGACCATCAGTTGCCACAGTAGTCTATCACGTTCAATACGATATTTACTGTATGCGCGTCACTGGCAATCTACCACACACCACATAATAATCTACATATTAAATTGTATTATGTTATGCCGAGTATCATAGTATGATGTCTATCACAGACCATACAATGTCATGTATTGGTTGCATCATGAAGCCGAACAGATCCTACTCCGCTAAGCACAGCAACAGCTGTTGCACTCGGAGATGATGGCAGACAGATGATATAATGGAATGACACCCCGTTCATCCTCGGTGAAGGCCAACTGAGGCAGTTCCCAGTGTGAGACCGAACGACGTATAGGCGAAAACAGTTCCAGGAGAGGCAGTGCGGTCAGAGAGGTCTTTGCACTTGCACCCAAAAAAGCAACTCGGGAACAAAGTTTGTTCTCACTACCCTCTGCCGCTGTCCTTTCTTATAATTCTCCACATAGCTATTGAGTCGTGAGCGCCTCTGATCTCGAATGGATATAAGTGTTCCTTTACAAGCTACGAGCTGCAAGTTACAATTGTAAAAAAATTATGGCGCTGAAAGAAACATTAGGGCAGAAATTCTTCAGTGGAATAGTTGTTGACTTGTGGAATGGTTTGGATGATGGTACTGTCTCAGTGGACATTATCACAGCTTTTAAGCTGAAGATGTGAAAATTTGGCTATTAATCGTGTTCTGGGCGTATTTGCAGTGGCTTTAACACAAATTGGACTCATTGAATAATTGATTCATCTTACATTTATATAGCGCCTAATAGCTAGGTGTCTACTCGGAGGCGCCTCAGTCCAACATCTTCTGAACCTCTCGAAACCCTCGTTATGCAAATAGTGACTAGGATGCGAAAATATTTTACGGTGAAACCTGATCCGTTTTCATTTATCCTAATTGCCATATTTCATCAGAAACAGGACTCGGTGACGTAGCGGTAAATGTTCTGTGCCTTGCGACCAAAGGGTCCCAGGTTGGCACCCACCTCAAACCTTGGACAAGTTGCTCTGATGAGAATTTCAATAACCACACCCTGATACTCAGGGTTCGATTTGTAAAAAAAAGCAGAGGGGTGAAAAATTTAAATATAGAAAAGGATCTAATAATAATTTCCTAAGCCGCAATGAGTTTGTTAGGCTATTCGCGATTTGCTCCTCGCGTTTCGGACTCCTTGACTAGTCTGATTAACGCAGAGAAAACAATAGCAATAGCCAACATTTCCAACTTACGTTATTTTTTTGTCAGGTAATAAACTTCCGCACAGAGTCAAGATTCTGCAATTACTAGCATTGTGCAAGTCTGAACATTTAGGTCAAGCAGACATACTAATAGCAAAGATGATAGAGTCGCAGACTAAGAAGTCACTAAGATATCACCAGGCCAGTCTCTATGTAGCGACTGGCCTAGTGTTTTAATGCTATGACCACCACACAATGTGACACAAACCAAATACACAGCGAGATAGGAAGTGTCATATCTCAGTCTACGACTCGTATACCATCTTTGCTAATAGGAACTAACAACAATTGACAAATTGTACACATGAGCATCAAACATCACTGAAATACGTAATACAAGTATAAAGTGTAAGCTAACAAATAATTGCAAAAGGTACACGTAGGCCTATAGGCCTACTGTTAGTTGTTAATCGCAATACTAGCAAACCCAATGAACAAGTGTATCTGCAAATTATCAGTAACTCATAACTTAAACCTAGATAATATTATATAGAGTAAAATCATGTCCAGCAACCACGTGGAGACTACAAAACCATTATGTAAAAATTATTTTTTATGTTTCCTATTCCTTAAATAAAAGCGTTTTCTATGTTCACAAAATTTAAAACTTTCATATAATAAAATAAAAGGCCTTGACATGCAATTAAAATAAAGTGAACTTAGCATGTCGGGCAAGTGATCTCAATGTTAAATTACTGTCAACAAAACGTGTTAATAAGCCTATTTGTACTAATCATAATCTCCACACTTTTAGGAACCCATGAGAGGGGCACCAGCTTATTAACGAGCACTGAAATTTGGGAACTCGCCTTCATCTACATGTGCAAGCCATCAGGGTTTTCGTTGAACGACTTAATTTGCATAGGCCTAGTGTTGTAGCAACAGCACACCATGTCGCATTTTAAATTTATTCAATCAATCAATCAAAAATACTTGATATAGCGCCTCTTCAAGATTTCTACTCAGGCGCTCCCGGCCTAACCCTTTGGCTGAAAAGGACAGTTTTAAGAGAGGCGTAAAATGAGGATGTATATATATATGTATATATATCTCCTTCAAGCTTGAACTAATCCCTCAAAGGGAAGGGGTTAACCACGAGGGGAGGCGTGACTAAATTTATTCAAACGTTTCAACGGTTTCTACAAATAAATTATGTTACAGTAGGCCTATATGGACTGAGTAACTTACCTAACCTTCTAGCATTAGGACGTTTGACGAAAGAAGATATCGTTTGCTGACTGCTAATTCGCTTCATTTCTGTTAAATTCAACGCTGCGGCAGAATCACTCAAAAGTCCGTTTTGTTTTATATATTTTATACTGGGCGTCAGTAGGAATATTCAATTGATTGCTTGATGCTAGCTGCTGACTCACAACGTGTAGTAGTATTAAGTTTCAGTTTAGCGACTTACTCCCACATCGAGGCTTGGGCTATTATAATTCCGAGGAGTGGGGAATATATGAAATCTGGATGAACGCTTGTTTTATCTTGCATTCTGAGTGTCGCTCTATTCACTCAGTGTCAATTATACATGTTTCGAGTAATGCCTGTGCGCTCAATGAATGTGAGGGGGTCGAGTCGACCCCCTCGGGGGTCGATCAGACTTTATAAGCAGCGGGGTGAAGGGATAGAAGCATGGGGGTCCAACCCCTCGACTACCCCGACAAATCGGACACTACTGATACCTAAATCTAGGGTTCAACCATCTGACCCCTCCCCTTGAAAAACTAACACTTGTTCTGTCGAGAATTCCATTACCCTTACCTCCTCAGCAAACATGATACCTCTTCTATCGAGAATCCCCGAAATTTCGAGATGGGTACAGTCTTCGACCTCCGAATTGATTTGGCTACGCACCGACTCCTGATCTCATTTCCATCGTTGTCGGATACGCCTGGAAGTAGAGGAGGAAATGGAGAAGCCGATAAAGCGGTAACTTTAAACCCTGGTGGTATCGAATGCCTCCAAGCATGGGCGTCCACATAGGGCGGGGGTCCGGAGGAAAATGCCTCCAATTTCAAGAAGGGGATAATTTTTTAGCCTTAGGGGAAATATCTTGCCTCCTTAACACTGGGGACCGAGGGTTTGCTTCCATCGCTCGCGGGGGGGGGGGGGTGGATTGACGCCTCTGCTTCCAAGTCATACGTCAAAACTACTACGTCGATACAAATAGCGTGGTATAGAAATTAGCTTTCAAATCTCGCGCAAGATGTCTTTCATCCGACATAAATAATCCTTCGAGGAAGTATGACGAGGAGAAGAAGCTGCGCAGTTCCCATTAATTTCTCACCAAATCCATGGCTCATGTTACTCGCTCACTTCCTTGTCCTGCTCCTTGCCACTCACCCAGCAGTATGCTTCTTTTCTCAGTAATTCGCTAGCATGTTTTGATGGACCGAGCTCGATTTCCGTGTATCCCCAGTAAGGGTGACTAGTTCTTCTTTCGTTCGGCAGCGGCGCAGGCTATATTAACCGTATAACGTAATGAGCACCCTGCATGGCTGCCGACAGTTAAACACTACTCCTGTAATAATTTGTCATCATTCGTTCATACTATAATAATATTGTAATCATACTGCGGTCTGCCAGTGCGAAACGAAACACAAATTATCATCATCGTCGTCGTCGTCATCGTCGTTGTCATCATCATCATCATCATCTCGTGGACCAATGGACATGGATACAGACTCATTAGTTCATTATAATTATACGTAAAAGTCAATCAGTCTCTAGCTTCACTATTGTTCCATTCTGAGTCTGAGGTCTCCAAAAACGGACACAGAGTTTCCGACTTGGAGTGCGACGGACAGACGCTTGTTATGATTATTATGATTATTATTATTATTATTATTATTATTATTATTATTATTATTATTATTATTATTATTATCATTATTGTTAGTTGCTTTAGCGCTCGCACAGTTAGGTTCAAACAGGCGGAACAGCTAAGACAATGGACCGACTTGGTAATATTACTGAGGATACGGATTGAAGTTGTAGTGTTAAGGTGGAAGAGGAGCGGGTTGAATGCAGTGGATTGGTCTTGATATCCCTCAATTCACATTTCTACAACTCAAGGAAAAAGTGAACTGAGAAACGACTTACCGAACAGCGCAGCTAGATCCACCGGGGAACCAGGAGACATGACCGTAGATGACAGACTATATCTTTTGCCACCAACCGCTGGCGTTGGCAGCGGAGAAGCATCGGCAGCGTTCTTGAAGAACGCAAAGCGCATCGGCAGGTTAGGAGTCACGGACATCTTACGCGAGTTCAACTTCCGAGGAGTCCGCGTGACGCTGGGTGTTGGAGCGAGTTCCACTGGAATATCCTGGCTCGCCTCCTCCTTTGGATCGTCGGGATCGTCCTCACCCTTGCCAATCTTCGATTTCAGACTTTCCCTGCGTGTCTGGATGATGCCCATGACCATACCCCATGGTCCCTTCGTCTTTCTAGCGACCGCATCCGGCAGAAGGAGGTTATGCCCCTGGGGATTGGAGTCTGCTGTTGTCTGAGTCGGCTGGACGGGAGTGGACGGTAGTGACTTGGAGGCAGGGTCGTCCCCGCTGCCCACCTCAGGGGACGCCTTTGATACCTTGAAGCTGCTTGATCGGCCAAGCAGGTGAACGGACGTCGAGTCGACCGAGAGTAGACCTCCGGCCGTAGAAGCCTCTGGCGGTTGGGATACGCTCATCATGGAGCCGGACTGGCGGCGTTTGGGGGTCCGTTGAACCCACGGAGTGAAGGCTGAGTCGTCGCTGTCATCTCCTGGACGAAGTGCGACGCTCCCTTCCACTGGGATCTCCGAGCAACCGTTCTTGGATGCGGCATCCGATGTGGTGGATGACGCCACATGGTGTGGGTGACCCCGACGCTGCGAATGCTCCGCAAGAACGATGCTGGGCTTTCTCAGAGATGACGTTTCCTCGTCCAGAAGAAGACCCTGTCGGACGGGAGACAATGTGACGTTTTGATTCACCTGCGGAACCGCACAATCCCCAGACACAGAACAGGATCGACCCTTGTGGTTCAGAGACTGCGTGCTGCTGCTTCCTGAGGCTCTCCTGGAATTCTTCCTCAGCAGCAGTTCGGCACTCACCGCTCCGTGCTCCGCTCGGCTCCCTGCGGTGGTAGACTCGGATCTTCCAGAGAAGACCTTCTTTACCTGCCGCCACGTTTCCTGCAGTTTCAACGACCGGCGTTCCTCAGACGAGCGCGACTTCCTCGGCTTCTTTTGCGTCTCCGGTTCCCTGGCCTTCTCAGAAGACCCGGTCCCGTCATCGAATCGACTGATGTCCAAGTCGACCAGTTCCCGTATGGAGTTTACCGACTGACTTCTCTGATGGTGCATCTTCGCCAGACTGCCTCGTCTGGCATCCGCCGAATTCCTGCGTGGAGCTGGGAGAGACCTGACTCCGCCCGCATGGCCTTTCCCATGCCTCCTCGTGTTCGACCCCCGCCTCCCTCTCGATTCCTCCTTCTCTGACTGCTCCATCAACAGCTGGATGTTTTGGACCTTCAGCAACATCTTAGTGTCCTCGAGAAAGGCGCATTTGTGCTGCAGCTGCAGGTTCGCTTCTCTCAACGCCTCCATTCTCTCCATGACACCCATCAATTTATTGAGGTGCAGCAATCCGTCCATACCCGGTCTAGACGACAATGCTGGATCCAGTCTCCCATTCCGACCAGACGCTCCTTTTCTGGGATCCTGCGACACAAAGAATTCAGACGGAACATCCGCCAGTGGAGACTTGCCTTCTTTGTCCATTGTCAGAGTACTCACTGAAAAACGCGCGCGTCAGAATCCCAGTAGATTAGCCACAGGAAACTCCTCAATATGGATAACCTTCCGACAAGTACTTTGTCCAAATAACACATGGAACCTGCCGAGACTTTTCATCTACTCATTCTCGGAGTTTGATAATTAATAAAAATGACGTATTCCTCGTGAATATCTATCGACGTCTATTCTGAAACTGGATCTATTATTCAAGTGAAAATAAACCCAATTTAGTTCTCCTGTGAAATATATGAAGTTTATCGTGCTCCGTTTCCATTAAGTCTTTTCGATAGAATATTTCAATCAATTGATGCTTTGCAGTCCCTCAGAGTAATCACTCTATTGTCCAAGGCCATTGTGCTCTTCCGTTGTCATGACGACCAACTAAGGTGACCATGGCAACGCTGCAACATAGGAACAAAAATCTGAATTTGCAATTCGGGATAACGGGTTAGCAGATAATTGCTTCAGGATTAACTCAGAAGTCACGCCAGTAGTGAATCGATCAGGGATACCTAGGCAAAGTGAGTTTCAACCAGCCATGAATGAGTTCGAGACACGGGACTGCTGCAAGCTCAGCTAAAATAGATCGCTTGCTCATCAAATTCTAAGCTTATCTACAATCTCGGATAATTGATTCTAATTTTTGATAGTGCTGCATAATGAGTCAATCAATTGCTTGTAAATTCTTAATTAATAATTTCTATCACATCGAAATTCCAATGCAAATGGCATGAAATGTTCGTGCACAAAGATCAAGACATGGCAATTTAAAATAAATATCATGATGATGGATCCACTAAACAGTTAGGAGATGCATCGATTTGAAACAGGCAAATCTTATGCAGTGAGCAAAACAACGATATTCGGTTTGCTAGCAGTTAAATTCACAGGCCTATTTAAAAGCCTATGACAATTTGATCGCTCAAGAAACCCATACTCCAATTTCAGCTTCAAAACCCCTTGAAACAACAGATGTTTCATTCCTTGAGGAACTGAGAGCAGAACTCTTGGCAAAATGGGACATTTAAATGAAATTTGCTCATCTGCAAAATCCTTCACTATATCAATTAGGCCTACTTCATCCGAATAGCAATAAAATGAGACTGTGAATAAAGCAGTAGCTTCCACCTTCTCTCTGTCTCACTCTATCTATGTCTCTGTCTCTGTCTGTCTGTCTGTCTCTCACTCTCTCTGTCTCTCTGTTTCTGTCTCTCTGTCTCTCTTTCTCTTAGTCTCTGTATCTGTCTCTCTCACTGTCTCTCTGTCTCTCTGTCTCTGTCTCTGTCTCTGTCTCTGCCTGTCTCTCTCTGTCTGTCTGTTTGTCTCTCTCTAATTAATAGAGAAATCACTGTGCAATGTAATGTAATCATCCATTTATGTAGCGTCCCTTCAAGATAACTACTCAGAGGCGTTCTCTGCGCTGGCCAAAATGATGTCAAATGTCATTGTGTCAAATTACGTCTTTTAGCTAAACTAGGCTCAGCTAGATGAAACGAGTCATCAGTTGTTAATTCGAGGGTATGCCATTCCTTAGGCAACCCTCCCTCCCTCCAGAGGCAGCATGTATTACCAATAAGTCTCAGACTTCTAATCGCTCCAAGTCAATAGAAATGGCAGTGCTCCATATGCAGGACTCGCTGCGACATCTCGTAACATTCCTCGCAGGACTAAGCCACTTCCAGATCGTCTGATTGAACGCCTGCGACCGTCTTGAGCTAAAACGGTCCTAGACACTTCTGCAGAATCTGATGACACCGCCAGTCACAAATCTCAGAGCCACCCGCATGCCTTCCGTTCAACCCATGTAAAAATGTATACAGCAGTCTAACCCTTTCGAAAGGCGGTAACCATTCGAGCACTTGCATAAATCGTCCTCGAACGAGAGATATCGCCTCGCTCTCTCTTTCCTCATCTCTCTAACTCCAGAGGCATCTGTTTCTAACGTTATCCCAAATGTCACAGACGCCGCCGTTTCTCCCACTGCTGAACGATCCTGACGAATACAGTGGCATTTACCCAGGGACACGAACCGTGTATCGTTGCACAAACCGACAAGATCCCAACGGCGCAAACCCCGTCCCTTTCCTGTTCATCTGCCGCGAAACAGTTTCCATCCGAACATCTTTCTCCTGGTCGTAAATTTCGAAGCCACCGATGCTTCGGGTTTTCACGGTGGCAACCGACCACGTTTCACCGCGTTTAACCAAAGGCCGCCCAGCTGGGACCAAAAACATCGGAGGATGGCAAAGTTGCATGCTTCGGCGCCTAGTTTCTTTGATTTTTTGGTTTTGTATAGCATCGATAGTCTTAGCCGAGGAGGACAGACAAACAGACAGACAAACAGGTAGACAGAGAGACAGATAGCTAGAGACAGACAGAGCCAGACAGACACAGACAGACAAACAGACCAGACACAGACAGACATATAGACATACAATGAAAGACATACAGAGACAGACAAAGTCAGACAGAGAAATATAGAAACAAAGATAGACAGCGACAGACTAAGACCGACAGAGGTATACAGAAACATACAGAATGAGACAAATAGAAGGAGACAGACATGTAGGCAGACAGTTCCAATCGCGCAACGGAGAAACCAAACATCTTCGATTCATTGCTACCATCACCGGTGTCGCCATCATTACGATTATCATCATCATCACCCATATATTCACCTCACCATTACATTGAGAATTAAGACGTCGTATCACAGTATTGTTCATTGAGCTTGGATATAGATCATGTCATTGAATCTCATAACCATTAATAATTACTTACCTGTTCTTGGATTCAGGAAAAAAATGAGCATTGCCCGAGACACTGGACGGCCTGGGTCGATTGCGGGGCTGTTCCGGCCATTCTATGGCGGTTGGCAATAGCAACCATATCTCGTGAGTAGCTAATATACGCAGATATAACTTCGTGCACCTTCAAGCATCGAGCGAGCCTTTGGTCCCGGTCTTGTATCTTTTCAGGCACCGATCGGGCTTTGGGTAGGATCGATTCCTACGCCAGAGGTAGCGATCTTATAATTACGTCAGTGATTACCTCACACGAGCGCATCCGAACAATCCACAGATTGGAAGAGAAAAACAAAGGATTCGATTACTGGAAGATGATTGTGTGGTCTTCTGGAAGTTTATTTTCCACGGGGAAGGAGAAAGAGATTGAGTCCTGGATCATCCGAAGATGCACCCGATGCTTAGATATCGAGGATCATACGACTGTCTGTATGTCTACCTACCTGTCTTTCTCCGTCTCTCGGTTTCTGTGCCTATTTCTTTCTGTCTGTGTTTGGCAATGTATGTCTCTCTCTTTCTCTCTCCTCTCTCTCTGTCTGTCTCTGTCTCTCTGTCTGTCTCTTGCTCTCTGTCTGTCTCGGTGTGTCTTACGCTGGTTGTCTTTCTATATTATTAGTATGTCTCTATTGTCCATCTGTCTGAGTCTGTGTCTTTGTCTGTCCGTCTGTCTCTATCTCTGTAAGTCTGTGTTTACCTCTGTATGTCTCCGTCTGTTTGTCTATATCTTTATCTCTGTCTATGTTCCTGTATTTCTATATCCACCTGTCTCTCTCTGTCTCTGTCTTCATGTTCCATCTACCTCTGCGTCCGTCTCTGTCAGTCTGTCTCGGTCTCTGTATTTCTATGTCTCTGTCTCGATATCTGCCTACGGGTCCGTCACTGCGTCTGTCTCTGTCTCAGTCTTTTTATGTTTCTGTCTATCTCTTTAAATGTCTGTCTATCGGTCCTTCTCTGCCTCTGTGTCTGTCTGTCTGCCTGTCTGTCTGTCTTATCGTTAGTCTGCTCCAAAACAGTCCAGACGACCTCCACTCGGCGAACACAGAGACCCCCATCAATAGGGGAAGGGGAAGAGGCGGTTGTTTTCCGACCATTTCATGAGAACTCTAGAACTGTTGCACTCCCAATTCTGCCAGTTACCCAGGAAAGAGAGCTTTCACGTCCAAATAAACATCATCCAAAGATCCATTTCTATCCCTATACAGTCTCCGATATGTACACAAGTAAAGTAACAGATATACCTGCAGTATATTGAAAATCTGTATACACTATGATGATATACCTATATACATAATGGTAGAATATATATATACATATATATATATATATATATATATAGGTAGGCCTACATATGTTTAATTTTACAGTGATTTTGATTTACCTCATGGTAATTAATGGTTGTCTGATAAGATAATATTATTTTCTTTGTTACTCCGCTTATTACTTCATTTGTAATATTATTTTGATAAATTGTACGAAAGGAGAGCGTGAAATTTGCGGGGAGAAATTGGGAGGGGATTAAGGATGTCGGGCCTCAAGGGGCCCAAACAAGCGAAAATCCTAGGGGCCTTGTCAAGGGTTAATACAGCTCTGCAATTTCCTCCAATTTCTTGTAAGTGGGATATTTTCTTACTCTTATCAGGGGGATTACTTTGCCTTCCTGACATTTGGAACAGAGGGTTTGACTCCATCACTCATAGAGGATTAACGCCCCTGCTACGTGTAAGAGGTAGACACGGATTCATGCAAATAAATTATCAGAGGGAGATAGAAACACACACACGGACAAACACACAGATAGAGGCATAGGCATACATAGACTGAGAGAGACAGAGACAAACAAAGACAGACAAAGAGGTCGAGACAGAGACAGACAGACACAGAGAGACATTGAAAGCGACAGACTGAGTCTGAAACATAGAGACAGAGGACAGAGGACAGAGACAGACATACATACATACATACATACATACAGACATACATACATACATACATACATACATACATACATACATACATACATACATACATACATACATACATACATACATACATACATACATACATACATACATACATACATACATACATACATACATACATACATACATACATACATACATACATACATACATACATACATACATACAGATAGAGACAGACAGCCAGACAGAAAGAGGCGATTATGGCTCCCAATTTCGACGCATTCCTGACTCGCATACATGCACACATCTCTACAATCATACTCACAGACCACACGTGTTGTTTGTTGATTATTACCTTAACGACGACGAACGCTGCGCTGCGCATCCCAGTCACTCTGATTGCACTCTTGGACATTTATTTCAGGCACTTCATTGCGACCTCGACAGATGCTGCAGTTAACAGTCAGCTCAGCTGAAGCATTCAATAATCCTCTGCTGTAGGAACTTTAAGCATCAGATGCCAAGGGGAGTGGAATGCGAAAGAGCCTATTAAGACACTCTTAGTCAAACTCCGCAACTGTTCATGCTCTGAGCAGTGCCAGTCCCAAGCATGAATGACGGAGGAGGGCGTCGTTAATGATCTCTGTCATCACACAATGTTTTTAACTAGACAAACTACTACCGCTACTGTTCGCACTATGACAGTGCCAGTCCTAAGTCTTGATGAAGAAGGGGGGCGACACTTTAATCTCTGTTATCCTTACCTTCGTATAATCGGGACTGCCTTGGCTGAGCAACACATTTATGGGTCATTATTAGCCGGAATCGTATGCTTGGAACTGTCTTATGGCGTCGACCACTTTGGCAGTCACAGCGAGCTCCCGAAATGTCTGTAATGTCATGTAAACCTAAGAAATATATATGCGCTAAACAGCCTTACGGGAGGATCATGATAACTTACTAGGTTCTTACGTTCTGCGCCATATTGTATCATCCATTACTCGAGCGACCCACAGTGTTAGCCGTGATCACAATCGCATTCTCCAAATTTCCAAGGCGCCACTTCAAAGTCAAGCGCAAGGCACCAGCTTATTCACGAGGGCTGTATCAAATCAGAGGGTTATCCATTACTGTATGGCGTCGTACATGGTCTCTACATAGCCCAACGCCTCCCTTATTGAGACCATGCATGTTGATCCCATAATTATAGCCTCATTGGCCCAACTTTTACACTAAATAGGCCTACCCCACTAAAGACAAGGAAACAAACATTGGTGGAGACTCAGTCCTGGGTTTGGGGGAGGAACAGGTCGAAAAATGGGGTTTGTGGGACAAGCTGGAAAAAACGAAAACCCAAACATGGATGCAATAAAAAAAAGGATAAACAGTGGAAAAAACACTGTAGAAATTTATAACATTTGTGAAATTTTGGAGGATATGGACAGCCATACAGACAGACAGACAGGCAGACAGACAGACAGACACACTAACACACAGACAGACAAACACGCACACACACGTACATAGAGATACACAGAGAAGCTCCACCCCTCCACCTGGAATTCTGGAGGGACAGTTCCCTCCTTGTACCCTCTCATAAGTCTCCGCCTACGGAGGAAAACTGGACAAACGAGAGCACACAGTTCGACGCGAGCGTTGAAAAGACAAGCAAAGACCGTACAAAGTACCTACTAGATAGTGTCATATATTTACATATCCTCTTTCCAAGACGCAGCCGAACGTCAAACTGTTGTGTATGCGGGTGCCCACCAGCCTTCACAATATCCGAACGTAGAGACTTAGGCGCGTACTGCATTCACTCGTTACCTCGTTTTGTCGTATTGACATTGAAGCCGATGATTTTGTGTATACAAGACGTATGTAATACATCGACTCAGCTCCTGTGGCTTCTTCGAGCTGTAGGCATTCGAGCCAATAATAATTCAGGCCTCAGACTACCTTTTGCCTGCGTGCATTAGGCTGTCTTTCTATCTCTGTCTCTCCGTCTCTGTATGTTTGTCTGTCTCTCACTTCCACATAATACACACGCACACCTCCCTCCCTCCCTCCCTCTTTCTTTCCCTCTCTCACTCACTCACTCACTCACTCACTCACTCACTCACTCACTCACTCACTCACTCACTCACTCACTCACTCACTCACTCACTCACTCACTCACTCACTCACTCACTCACTCACTCACTCACTCACTCACTCACTCACTCACTCACTCACTCACTCACTCACTCACTCACTCACTCACTCACTCACTCACTCACTCACTCACTCACTCACTCACTCACTCACTCACTCACTCACTCACTCACTCACTCACTCACTCACTCACTCACTCACTCACTCACTCACTCACTCACTCACTCACTCACTCACTCACTCACTCACTCGCTCGCTCGCTCGCTCGCTCGCTCGCTCGCTCACTCACTCACTCACTCACTAACTCCCTCACTCACTCACTCACTCACTCACTCACTAACTCACTAACTCACTAACTCACTAACTCACTAACTCACTAACTCACTAACTCACTAACTCACTAACTCACTAACTCACTCACTGGAATTCATTCGAGAGACCGTAATCGTCAACTTGACATTAAACATTTCTACAACGCTCACAAATCTTGGGAACCAGCTTATTCACAGGCACATAATCAAAACAAAATCGATAGGCAGAGGTCAAGATTCAGAAAGTGAGGTAGGCCAGGCAGACAGTCAGACGGAAAAGGTAGATGGTGTTTGGAGTTGAAACAGCAAGGAAGGTAGAGGAAAATGAAGCATATATGTGTTTGTCTGTCCGTCTGTCTGTCTACCTGTTTGTCTTTTTGCCTATAATGTCTGTCTATCTGGATGTCTGCCTGTTTGTCTGCTTGCCCATATTTGTCTGTCTGTCTACCTGTTTGTCTACCTGTCTTTCTGTCTGTCTGTCTATCTGTTTGTCTGTCTGCCTATATGTCTGCCTAACTATCTGTCTGTGAGCCCATCTGTTAGTCTGCTTATATATGCTCCGGTCTACCTATGTGTATGCCTGCATGTTTGTATGTCTGTCTAAGCTTCGACTGCCACTAGATTATCGTCGTAGGCCTACATGTATTATTGTATATCTTTGGCTCATTCGCTACAGCAACCATGGCCGCGCGCCATCCGGCAGAGTTGATGCAACAAGCGAGAACAGGAGGAGGAGGAAGAGGAGGAGGAGGTGGAATAGGGGAAGGAGGAGGAGGAGGGTGATCTTAAGCGCGTGTGATGTGTGAGCTTACTATTTGGATGCAGCAGCTGACATTAGAGATGTTATTGCTGCTGCTGCTGAGAAGGGGAAGAGGAGGAGGAGGAGGAGGAGGAGGAGGAGGAGGAGGAGGAGGAGGAGGAGGAGGAGGAGGAGGAGAGGCCATCCAATCATTTGACCCAAATTATAATCCGCTGTTGATGTGGACAACGCAGATCTTTTCCTGAGGCAAATTTAAAGAATCTTTGCAAGGAATTTATATTAGAGGAATGTTTACTCGTAAAATATTATTATACATGTTTCACTCTGAAACATGCGCCTTCGAGAGGTTCTTAATATAAGGCGCTATATAAATAGCCTGATACTTGGACATCGCCTCAGTCTATATTTTGTTTCTAAATATGATTAAATCTCCATAGACATTTTTCTATTGTGCTGACAAAGTTATTTGTAAATTTCCTCCGTAAATGAATGCCATTTTAAAATAAAATCTAGGGTTAGTTGTTTCTTTTTTTTACTTTTTTGGTTTTATTTGGTTTCTTGGTTTTTAGTTTTCCTTTTCACAACAGTTTTGTTATACAAAACATCAAACACAGACTACACAGTCTGAAAAAGAGCTTCAACTCGTTTTATAATAATTTAGCTTGATTTCGGACTGAATGACACACATATACATTAGCAATAAAATAGTAATAATGCTAAATTGAATAAAAAATATTAAAAAATGTCATTTTTCGTATCTTTTGGTTTTTTGTAAAGAAGCAAAAACAAATAACCAATAAACAACCTTTTTGCTACTCTGGTACATTCACATTGTAGGCACTCACTGAGGAAGAAATGCGCTATAAAATTGCAAGTCTGTCACTAGTTCCGGGTGTGATGCGATAGAGGCGTGGGGGCGTGTCAACTAAAAACAGAAGTCGTTGAGGGGAAGAAAGTATCGCATTTGTGTTGGCGTTTTAATAATTCGTGTCGACTGCCCATAGTCCGCGAATTTAAGCTGAAACCGTTGCCACTGTCAAGGTTTGTAAATTCCAGTTTATACAGACTGGGGATTAAAGTCTTTGCTCCAACTCTGCGTTCCCGGATCGGGGTTTTTAATGCCTCTGGGCGGAGAGTGGTGTATGGCACTGGACCAGGAAGCGGTTGAAGGAAGTTGTAGTTAAAAGCGAGTTTAACTTTTTAATTCATTATTTCTGGTCGTTGCTCTGTTCGTGTGTTATGGTTCATCTATTGAACACTTGGGGTCCGTAGGGTAATGGAAAGCACATTTGCGTGCAGAGCAGAGGACGCGAGTTCGATTCTCTCTACGTCCCTTAAGTTTGACTAATCCATCTTTCACTTAAATGAAATGCACGAGCATGATCGACGCCTTGCATCGCTGCCAACAGTTAAATTCGACTCCTGTAATGATTTTTCATCACCCTGTCATACTGCACCTGTAAGCATACTCAGAGGCATCCAGATAGGGTGGGTGGGTGACATTTTTTGCATCTTAGAGGGGATATCTTGCCTTTCTGGCAGTTAGGACCGGGGGTTTGCCTCCATCACTCAGGTGGGGGATTGATGCCCCTGAGCATACTACAGTTTGTCAGTTTGAAATTAAATGAAATTGTTATTATTATTAACGATCCCAATGCGTTGTATAGAAAGCTTTAGTTTTAAAAGGTTCCTTTGCAAGGGTAATGTACTGTTTTAGTGTCCCAAATTTTTCGTATTGTTAGATTGGCCAAAAGGACAACATGCACTTAGAATAGCACAGTCATACCTTTGGGAAATGTGCAAACCAGTAGTTTTATGAACTCTGATTTTATGCTCAAATAATTCTGAAAGTAAATTAAAAAAGGTTGTTGTTGATTGCCTTTTTGTTGATTTTGATTTGCTCTTTTATTGTTTCAGATTCCAGTCTTCATTCATTCCATTGTTGGATATCTAGAAAAAAATGCCTGAAATATACAGCTTTGGAATCGATCCAATAACCTGCCACAGTTGGAACAAAGATCGAAACCGTACGTTATGCTGTGGCCAATTTTAAACTGGCGGTTGAAATGATGTGTCTAAACATGACATTATAATAACTACTACTCAATGCCTTATCATTTACTATCAAATGCAAATTTACAACTAGTTAATTCAATAGAGGAAAATACAGTTTTACAATCTACCAGGAATGACTGTGCTCCATCACTAAACCTGGCTAAACCAATGACTGACTTCTCCTCATCAAGTTCTCACTCTTTAAATGTGTTTTAGCCCCAGCATTTACGTCCTCATAGCATCTCTGAATAGTTATTTTGTGAGAGGCTCAATATAAATCTTAAGATAACATTAGTTTATGTTAAAGATGATGACCGTTATGTTACTAACATTGATGATGATGATTCTCAACAGAGCTCGCTCTGTCGCTGAACAACAATGAGGTCCAACTGCAGTCGTTGTCCGGTGGGAAGTGGACGTTGAAGGAGACCCTGACTGACCACACCCAACGAGTGACTGGCATCGACTGGGCGGCCAAGGGCAATCGGATCGTCACCTGTGCAGCTGTTAGCTTGCTTGATTTTAATATCTGTCAATCTTATTTTGATCTCCATGCCAGCATGTTGACATTCAACAATTTCCCTTTTCCTGCTTTGTTAAGGTGTGCCATTTTTTAATCTAACTCGACTGGACATCACAAAAACACCAATACAAGTATAAAATATATTGAGCATGTATGCTAGCCTTGGTTGAGCATCTATTTCTCCCAAGGTGGAATTATAAAATTTCGTATAAGAGCCCAATGAGCTTTAGGGAATATAAAAATATAGACTCTCTCTCTCCTAAGGTGGAATGGATAAATTTCGGATAATAACCTATTAAGTTTTAGAAAAAAAATTGAGCTGTCTCTCTCAAAGTGGAACTGAAAAAATTATTATAATAACGATTATTCCATATGGAAACATTTTTTTTTAATATTTGAAAATGTGAACACTTTTTATTAATATTTGAAGTTAATATTTGAATGCTTTTTTAAGTTTACGATAATAGCGATAATAAGTGTAACGAGTTTATAAAAAACCGTGTTGATTCAGATTTTTTACTGTGTTAGGATCGCAATGCCTACGTGTGGGTGATGGAGGGTGGGAAGTGGAAGCCGACCCTTGTGGTGCTGGGGCTTAACCGTGCCGCAACCTGTGTGAAGTGGTCCCCAAAGGAGAACAAGTTTGCAGTTGGAAGTGGAAATCGTTCCATTGCCATCTGTAGTTATGATTCGGATAACAACTGGTGGTCAAGCAAGAAGATCAAGAAGCCAATTCGCTCGACTGTGACCTGGTGAGCGATTTAGAGAAATTGACGCTATTAAAGGCGATAAATATGAGCTGACCTAAATCTCATCCAATCCAATCAATTATTTTTTTCATTGTCTTGTGTTGCTCCCTTTGTCATGTAGCTTGTAATTAAAATGGAGTTCAGTTGTGTAGTGCTTAGCATGTAGAACTGTCGCTGGTGTTCAAATCCCATCCAGGGCAGAGACTTCTGCTCCACCTCTGCTCCCTGGCCTACTTGACTATAACACAGCAGATCAAGTCCAACCATAAGAATGTCCGGAAGACATTTTGAAATGCTTAAACACAGTTACAAATGATTGAACCCATTTTGAAATGCATGAACACATTTTGAAATGCTTGAACATATTTTGAAATGCCTGAACATATTTTGAAATGCTTGAACATATTTTTAATGCTTGCTTGTGTCGTTTTTCACGATAGCTTGGATTGGCATCCAAACAACTACTTGTTGGCCTGTGGATCAACTGACTTTAAGGCCAGGTAATACTCCCCGTAAGAGCTGCTTATTTTTTGTGATTTAAATCTTTATTGTATGTTAACTACCAGTGTTAAGTTCATAAGTTAACAAAAACTCAATTATGCAGCAATTGAGTGACTGGAAGGAACAAATCTGGACTTTGACCTATCAATTGCAAATCACTTAAACCAGTTTGTTCAAATACACATTCATTCATTGATTTCGAGAATTTATATAGCACCTCTTCAAACAAAATTACTCAGATGTGAACCCAACCCAGCCACGTCTAAAAAGAAATAACTTTTAAAAGCTTATGAAAGGTAGGTAAATCACTGTTAGGGGAAGACGGAGGTTATACGAGGTGTGATGTTTAATGTTGTGGTATCCTTGACGACATGCTTGAGTATTGCAAGATATCAAATGGGATTGATCAGAGAAATGATATACAACGCAGCTTGTATTTATAATGCATCCGGATAAAACAAAGTTTTGCTCAAGAAACACATTAAATGGTTAATTGAATGCCTCAGAATATTTACTGTTCTGTTGTAATTTATTTTAAACTGAATTTTGTGCCAATAGGGTTTTCAGCGCCTATATCAAAGAAGTGGACGAGAAAGCGGCACCTTCCAACTGGGGAACTAAAACCACTTTTGCTAACCTCATGGGAGAATATTCCTCTGAAGCAGGTAATTTATTCTATTGGATTTTAATTATTCGGTTAGATTTTAATTTATTACATTGGATTTTAATTTAGGTTTTAATATATTCTGTTGGATTTTAATTTATTATATTGGATTTTATTTATTGTATTGGATCTTAACTTGACCAGTTTTGAAATGCATTTGATCTGACAGAATGTAGCCTGACAGTACAGTACAAATGATGTCTCCCTCCTCCATCATCCAGACTAGAGATCGACACCACCTGACTTTGGCAGTGGTGCAGTTGTATGAGGCACATCACTGTGATGCCTACATCTTTGTCCACAGCTGTTATTCAATAGATATCTTGCAAGGGCGCTACATAAAGTTTTTGACTTATCGATTTTCTGATTGTTTGGACTGTATTTTGTATTTGTTTGATTGAGGTGGTTGGGTGCACGGGATAAGCTTCTCGGCAAGTGGGGATCGTCTGGCGTGGGTGGGTCATGACACCTGCATCTGTGTAGTTGATGCATCTCAGGGACTAAAGTAAGCTAAATTCATTAATTACACTTACTTTACAATGATATAAAATAATAACTGTATTTGATACAATACAACTGTATTTTGTACAGTATCATTGTATTTTATAGAATATAATTGTATTTTATAGAATATAATTGTATTTTACAGAATATAATTGTATTTGATAAAATATAATTGTATTTTATAAAATATAATTGTATTTTATCAAATATAATTGTATTTTATCAAATATAATTGTATTTTATCAAATATAATTGTATTTTATCAAATACAATTTTTGTATTTGATACAATACAACTGCATCTGATACAATACAATAAAAAAGAGATGCCTTTGAAGAGTGAGAGGCCTCTGTTCAGAAGGAACGTCATTCCAAGTGGATGCACTCACTTTAAACCCTGTTGAGTTTAGTAGTTTAAGTTTTACGACAGTCTGTGATGACAAGCGTGATTATCGTCCTCTTTCATCCATGCTTGGGACTGGCACTGTCGGAGTGCAAGCAACGATCCCAGCCTGTTGCAATTTTAGATGCTGAGCAAATGATTGTTTTGCTGTGTCTAGGCTGACAGTCATTAAGACTGAACATCTGCCCTTCATGGATATCACGTGGATCACTGAGAGCAGCTTTGTCGTTGCGGTAAGATGCATGACTTCTGTTACTATTAGGCATTTTATACTTCTTATATGTTCTCTAAATTTCTTCGCTTTTGATCTTATATAATTCTATATAGAGAAATGTTCTTAATCACACTTCTTCCTAAAGTTTTACACTTCTGGATTGTTCCTTAAGGATGTCCAACAAGAAGGAGGGATGAATGTAGGTAGGAAGGGAGGAATGTAGGTAGGGAGGAAGGAATGTAGGTAGGAAGAGACGAATGTAGGTAGGAAGGGAGGAATGTAGGTAGGAAGGAAGGAATGTAGGTAGGAAGGGAGGAATGTAGGTAGGAAGGGAGGAATGTAGGTAGAAAGAAAGGAATGTAGGTAGGAAGGGAGGAATGTAGGTAGGAAGGGAGGAATATAGGTAGAAAGAGAGGAATGTAGGTAGGAAGGGAGGAATGTAGGTAGAAAGAGAGGAATGTAGGTAGGAAGGGAGGAATGTAGGTAGGAAGGGAAGAATGTAGGTAGAAAGAGAGGAATGTAGGTAGGAAGGGAGGAATGTAGGTAGGAAGGGAGGAATGTAGGTAGGAAGGGAGGAATGTAGGTAGAAAGGGAGGAATGTAGGTAGGAAGGGAGGAATGTAGGTAGGAAGGGAGGAATGTAGGTAGGAAGGGAGGAATGTAGGTAGGAAAGAAGGAATGTAGGTAGGGAAGAAGGAATGTAGGTAGGGAAGAAGGAATGTAGGTAGGGAAGAAGGAATGTAGGTAGGGAAGAAGGAATGATGGTAGGAAAGAAGGAATGTAGGTAGGGAAGGAGGAATGTAGGGTGAGAGAAAGAAAGGTTGTGTTGGAGGGAAGAATGTAGGTAGGGAGGGAGGAATGTAGGTAAGGAGGGTCACCCATATGCAGACTTGAATGTAATTTATGAGTTGGTTTTACAGAATTTGAATTGGCCCACCACCCTGGCATTCTAAATTAATAATAATAATAATAAAATATAAAATAATAATGATTTTAGTTTTCCAGTAATTACAAATTGTATGATTACAAGAACAGTATGAACCATTAATGGAAAGTTATTTCAGGAGTGTATCATAACTGTCGGCAGCAATGCAAGGCGCCCATCGCGTTATACATCTGATTTAACCAATGACACCATCTAGCAAAATAAGGAATAGTCAACCCAGTGTGTTAATTATTACTCTTAAGACCCTCCCATATTCTGTGGAACAACATCTGGTTGTATAATGGATTTTCGTATTTCTGATGAACATATTGAATTCTTCTCTAGGGGTATGGCTGTGTACCAATGCGCTTCAACTATAAGGACTCCATAACATTTGCCTCAAAGTTGGATGATGATAACGACTCGAAACAAGCTGGCAAGAAAGTGACGTAAGTTGATGTCTTGTATTCGTGATGGAATAGCCAGAATTTGTAATTGATAACCTGGAAGCTTTTGGAATGGATGGATGCTGGTGGTGTAATGTAATTGGAACATTCATATGGCGTCCCTTAAAGATATTTACGTGGAGGCGCTATGTTGTGCGATGCTAAATGTCGTAGGAGGCGCTATGTTGTGCAATGCTAAATGTCGTAACGAACGAATTTATTACATCTGTTAGCAGTATTCAACACAGTTGCTAGACTAACAGCCTTCCTTAGTACATCCGTATTATACGTTTGTGTTAGATCAACTTCATTTGTACCTCTCTATATATCGCATACAATTCAAAATCCTCATTCTAATCTTCAAGACTCAGCGAGCTGTCTCGAAATTTCTGGTGGTGGTATGAGCATCTGAAGTAAATTCGTTGCTTCCATCCCATAAATGTCTGCATACATTATAAATATATAGAAGTGTTTCATATTTCAAGATTGGAAACATACTCAAGGGGCGTTTCCACCGTTGGCACCAAAACTTTTTATGTAAATCTTTAATGGGAATGACTGTATCGCACTATATAAAAATCCAACTTAATTCGTGACTGTATGAATTTTATTACAGAGCAATGGATCGTTTCAAGGCAATGGATTCGAGAGCTGCAACTGATGTGGAAACTTCTCTGAATTCTGTCCATCAGAATACAATCAGGTGAGTTTTTGACTCTTGGACAGCGACTTTCTACATTTCTTATAACATTATCCGTCGGGCTCTTTAGACAAACATGGCCTCTTGGTACCTTGGACGACTTCTGCCCAATACCACACTTATGCGTCTGTTGACCCTTTCCTTTGGCACGGTATTCCCTCTCCAACTTGCTCCTTGATCCTAACTGAGGGAGCTTCTGTTTCTGCCCGTATTCTAAAGACTTCTTTTCCCATGGAGCTTTTCGCACTGGGAGAGCCTCTGATTAGGTTTTACTTTGAGAGGTGCAATAGAAATATGTAAATACATTGGTTGGACCCTAGCTTCAGCTACAAGGAGGGGATGGAACTGCTAATATCCTCCAATATTTCATAAATATTATGAATTTCTACGTTTTTTTCCATATGCATCCTTTTCTACTGCATCCACGTTTGGTAAATCAAAATTTTCAGTCCTATCCCCATTTTTACACCTGTCCCCTCCAAACCCAGGACCAAGTCTATGCCTTTGGCTACAAGGACACAAGTACGTTGCTATATTCTTAGGATTGCCAAAACTTCTTATCAGCCGAACCCCTGCCTCTTTTTGACAAATCAGACCCTGAATGTACACATTTGGGAGAAAGGACTCTCATAACATTATGTTTGGGTCCTAAGTAGACGATGTTTTATTTGTTTTAGCCAACTGTCCGTCTTTGCTGGTGGTAAAGACAAATGTACGAAGCTTACTTCTGTTGGAACAGACGGTCAGCTCGTCAACTGGGACATTAAGGTAGTATGTGTGTGCTCTGATCTTCTCATGAATTGCATTCATGTTGCAATTTATAAAATGTATTTATACCTAGCTAAATGGGACATGGTGGTGTAGGGATATGTTCTGTGCCTGGAAACGGATCACGAGCCGCTGATTAGCAAACCCTGTGTGTATGTATGTGTTTGTGTGTATGTATATACATTTATGTAATTATTATATATTTATGGGTTGTAATGGTGTAGCAGTATGTTCTGTGCCTTGCAATCGAAGGGTTGCAGGTTCGAACCCATCACTGTAACGATCTTGGACAAGTTGCTCGTCCATAATTGTCCATAATTATGAGGAAGGCAACGAGAAACCCCCTCACTTATCTCATTTCCGGGTGGCATAAAATGCCAATGGCCCTGGCTTTGGGCAGAGAACTTATCATCATGTTGGCTCCTTGGCTTGGAATGATCTTACACTTTCCTGCACCCAGAATCACTATGCCTCTCGACTTCCCAGTTCCAGAGCACCCTAAGACTTTCCTGTTCTCTGGCACAAGCACAGACGCCATTGAGAGTACTACTGATTATGAGTGGCGCTTATATATTGCTTGATTAAATTACTGTCTAGTGCATCAATAATTTGACTTCATATATAGCAATGCAATTACCAATCTGAAGACTACTTTCGAGCAAAATCAATGTATATTAACCAACATCTTAATGAAGAGTACACTATAAGCAACGAAGAAACCAATGCAGTTTAATGTGAAATTGCTCTGGAATGAACTTAAAAATTCTAAACACAAAATTAGAAGTTGTTGACCAGTGTGTGAAAGGGACACAGTTGGAGCAAACTGCATTGGGCAATCTAACTTACGATACAAATACTTCAAATACTAGAATTGTAAATCTTATCCACACATGTTTTTATTCCTTTGTAGTAACGTCTCCACCAGTCTTGACAGTTCTCTACTTAGACATTTTTGAGTGGAAGATTTTGTTTTCCAGTTGGAGAAGTAGAGATACTTTGTTGCCATGTACAACATTTTATAAGACCAAAGTAGTAGCAGTAGTACTGCCAAAATATATATTTTCTCAATTTATTTGACCACATCGTGGCGCATCTGTCAATCTGTACTTTTTAGATATTATTTCTTGTTTAAATTTAATAATGATTTTGCATCAAAAGAACATTTTTATTATGTTGGTCTTTTCTTTGTCTGCAAAAGAAGTTGACATCTGAATAAGTAGTTTAGGATAAAGCACAAATAGGATACAATACGATTACTAACTGACAAACCACCGTATGATTACCACCACATAATTATAAGTGAAACAGGAGTTGATTTTACACACCGTATGCCAGCCTGTTGGTCGCTGATGTGTCCTATTTCTCTTATTATTGTAATATATCTTTAGATTTGTATAGTGCCTCTCGCAGAGGCGCTCTCGGCACAGACGCTCTGGGGATAAAGAAGCACCTTCGAAGACTGAGAAGCCGATGGAGAGTAGCTAGTCGTTAGCATCACTTAGTGATGTAGGAAGGTCATTCCAGGTAGATTGACCCACAACAGCAAGCGAGTGGTAGGCTGAGTCAACTTTGTGAGGCAGCGGGTATCGAACCTGCGCTCTTCGTGTCCGTAATTTCATTCAACTTTATAGAGGTTCTTTAAATTTGTAGTGGCTTTTAACCAATGTGTTAATACTTGGCAATATCTTTTACATTGAACTTGATAAAATTTCAAATAAGTCTTCAGCTCCATTTGGAATATGTTCCGATGATTTCTTGCAAGTGTGTCAATTATTGCACAAGTTAGTTAAAAGCCACCACAAGTGTGACTTGCCAAACCATGCTAGACTGAAAGGATACAATCTGGTTAGTCTGACAGTTGACTCAAAGTCTTCATGTTTTGCAGTTATGGTTGACTCTATTTCCTGTAGACGGTCTTGTATCTTCAGCCAATGATTACTATCCGTGCTGACGATTCCCTTTGCTATCATCTGATAAACAGTGCAATAATTATGCTTTCGAAGGGACCATTCATTTAGTATGTGGGCCTATGCATGGGGTTAAGTTAACAACAGCAGCATATATGTGTTTGATTATTGATTTCACAAACAGCTCAACTCCAATTCATCATGATATTGCTAATTGTAATCAATGGGCAGATTTAAGTAGTTAATTCTAATTTAACTATTTGTGCCCATCTATGATATGCAAACACTTGGGTATGGGGGTGTGTGTCTCCGGATAATGTAGATACCCATAGTTGGGGTGCTGGTGTGAAACCTCGACAACAATTTGTCTATTTTAGCCTTCAAATGAGCCTCAGTTGAGTTTTGTCAGCTGATATCAAATAGGTCATCACAGAGAGCGCCTGTGAGTAGACATACTGAAGGGTGCTGTATAAATGCTGTATAAATGTTTGATTGATTGACTGATTGATTAAGATTGCAAGATATACTAGCAGCAGATGACAACAAGTTCTACAAGAGTCGAATATTTAATTGTATGGTAGCCTGCAAGGCACCTGCTTGTCCTACTGATCGTTCTATTCACCCCTAACATCTTTCTGGGGCTATGCCCTCCAATCTTCGTTCCAACATGCAACCATTCGGCCATCACCCACTTTCAATCAATTTAATCTCACAGTTGAGTTAATTCACGGATAATTTTGAGTCCAACCTCCTTGATTACTTTAACAAACATAACGGAGCACAATGCGTTTTCAGCGACATTGAAGCGTAAAAAGACATCAACGACTGCTTCAGTCCTATGAGACACAAACAGCGATGGATTCCACATCATCATCTAAATAAACCAAAACAGCAGTTGAATAATAAAACAGGAAATTAAATAAGAAATTAAATAAGTATCAAAAATAAGAAATCAAATAGGTAGTTCAATAAGAAGTTAAATAAGTAGTTAGATAAGAATGACATTAAATGGGAAGTTACATAAGAAATTAAATAACCAGTTCAATCTGAAATAAAATAATGAATAAAGCAATGTGTTAGCTGAGACTTTGCAAGTGGCAGAAACAACTCAGGTCAATTAAATTTAGTAAAATGGAAAATCATTAGAACAAAAATTCAACAACTATTTCTTACCAGATTGAGAACTCCAAGAGATGGCAGAAAGGAGCATTTGGCTCCAGCTCCAAATCCATTGAGGCGTGACAGGACGACGTCCAAGAGGAAATGATTCCACGGCTGACTGAGTAGATGGCTATCTGGAAAAAGCTATAACGGTCAAGTGGCAAAGTCTAGTATAGCCTTACCATTGCCTCAGTACAGACTCTACTTCAAACAAACTTCAGCAGGCTGTCTGTCACCATTGAATCCAAAAGATATCCCTTGCTTGATGCCATTGGTGGAGAGTCTTGGTCCTGCGTTTGTGGGAACAGGTAGACCAAAAATGGGGTATGGGGGACAGGTAGGAAAACAAATTATTTCCCAAATACGGATGCATCAAAAAAAGGATAAACAGTGGAATATTGGGGGTATATAAGCAGCCTCATCCCCTGCAGCTGAAATTTTGGAGGGAACCGTCCACTCCTGATCCCCCCTCAACCCCTCTACGTACGCCAGTCAAGATCACAGAGCGAGTCAGGGTGGGAATAGCGAGGGAATATCAATTAATGCACAAGAGCGACAATGGACATAAATGAGCTACATGAACTGAAGATCTTCGTCATCTTAGAATAGTTCGTAAAGTTCGTTTGACTGAAAATTACATTAAGTGAAATAAGATAGCAACAAGCAAGGGAAATAAGCGTGTGTGCTAACATATTTCTTGTGTCTTTTCGATGACTTTAAACATGTTATTCAAACAGCAGAGGGCAGCAGCTGACAATGCTTCATCTTCCTGTAACAGAACAAATAACAGCAATAGTAAGACATCACCAGTTCCTGATGCCGACTATTGGTGGCGATGGTTATGAATAAATGATCTCAACATGTTATTCAAAGAGCAGTAGCTAATAATGCTTCACCTTCCTGTATTAGGATAAATTAATAACAGTAATAGTAAGACATCATCAGAGGCACCGGGATCCAAGATTCAAAACTGGAGAGGGGCAATTTAAAGCCCCCCGTTTTAGTGCTCATTGCCCCCCCCCAATCGGTTCTTTTTTGTGTCTCCATTGGCTTTTTCAGATGACTTTTGCTAAGATAATTTATGCCCCCTCCCATTTTTGGAAGGCAAAATTAAGAAAGTGGGGGCCAAAAATTTTTTTTTCACTTCGCACAATAATTTATAAATTATGTCCCCCCACTTTTCAAAACCTTGTTACACCTCTGGACATCATCATCATCATAATCAGAGGAGATGGTTACGATTAAATGTTATCCATTGATCTTTAAAACGACTTTATACATGCTATTCAAACATTAGAGGCAGCAGCTCTCACATTCCAGTAAAAGAATAAAAAAACAGTAAGGGTAAGACTCCATCACTAGTTCCTTGGTGTTAGCCTTCAGCCTGGTCAAATCAATATAGTTTCTCTCCAACTTTGGTTTCCCGCTTTCCAATTTAACTGGGAAAATGTTTTGGATCCCACCCTTATTTTCAACTTTGCCAAAATCATTGATGAAACAAAAAGAGAAAACGAACAAGCACATACCCTTAGTAGAGAGTTCTGAAGCGTTATGTAGAGATTTCTCAGCTGGGTATTCGTAAGCGGAAGGCCAGGGATAGGTTCCTCCCACTCCCTCGGATCTTTTCCGGTATTTACCAGTCGGACGAAGTTCGTGCGACTTGAAACACCGGCAAATATCGTCGCCAGAAGAAGAAATCTAACAGCCATGTCAATGGATTTGAGATTCGCACAGCTGAGGAACTGAGGCAGGTCAAAGGCGAGGGTCACGCTGTTTAGAATCTGGGAAAAGCAATAAACAGGAGCTTAACAACTGCAAGACGATAAAGTATAATTATAGCAGACTATATTACATATCAAGTATACTAAAAGCGTATATATAGTATACAGTGATGGAAATATTTAAATAGCATTACCCTGTGACCATAGCTAGAGGCGGTACAACAAACTATTATATATGTAATGATTGGAACCAATTAACTTTTCTAAGTTTCTTCCTTAAGCCGACCAACAGAGTTGAACAGACATTCCTGAAGGTATGCGAATTATTGATTTTATGTTTGTTTAAAAAATAATTTGAGAGACATTAATAAAAAAAACTGACTTTAATTGTATTAAAGCATTAAATTTTAGCATTTTGCAGGGTGCTGCAATATTATTTCCACCATTGAACATTATAGTGTAATGTAATGTAAATCTTACAAAATTTATCAGCTCCCACAAAAGCCACGTCAGGGAGACTAGCTTATTCGCCGGCGCAAAGGGGTCATCCACAAAGGACGTCCGCAAAAAAGCCAACTCTCTCAAATGTGAAGTATATAACCTAAAGCTACAAATAAACAAATAAGATTATGACGTAACTACCATAAAACGTAATTTTGGAAATAGTTTAGCATGGTCACATGCGGACGTCCGCACAGTCCATTTCCGCCCTATGTCCGCATTTGTCCGCTTTTCCCATAAACCCTCCCCTCGATGCAGACGTCCTTCGTGGGTGACCCCCTAAAGGTATATAGCAAGAAACATCAAAGAACATCTAGGAGTATTTATAAGAACTTCAATGAACCTATAAGAACATATAAGAATATCACAGAACAACTAAGAAAATCTAAGAACATTATCTAAGAACATCAATGAACAACGAAGAACACCTGGGAACATAAAAGAGCATCTTAGAACAATTTCCAACATCTAAGAACACTTAGCAACATCTAAGAGAACAGTGAGAAGATATTTGCCGATGGGGTTGAGTATGATGACAAGACCATCTGCATCAGGGCAACACAGAACAAAGCCTTCGACTGAGTTAAACACTGGCCGACGACGACGTCTCCACTGACCACTTGGCTTAAGTATCGACGGAAGCAGACACTGCCTGCCAAGAGCATGGTCACTGAAAGACATCAGGCAATTTAAACGTCTTATTGCATTGTGTTCAATGAAGTTAATCTCGCAAGTCACTCAATGGAAGATTGGGGCTTCCAAGGTTCAACAATCAATCAATCATCAACCAATCAATCAAACATATTTTATATAGCTCCCCTTAAAGATATCTAGTCAGAGACACTCTTGGTCCTACTGCGGCTGAAAAGGACAATGCGTCCTATGTCTCGTTGTGTTAGAAGCAGAATATGAAGAGCAGTTCCTTAAGTTAGCACTGAACAGCCATGAGTAGGAATAAAAGATTGCACTAATAAAATCTGTCCTATGTTTGATAGCAACAATAACATCGATGTTAATTGTCGTTTGCAACGATCGAGACTGCTACATCACGTAGCTAAGCAATGCATTGTAATTAGTAAACAACAGACAAAGAGTAAACGGGGCCACAAACAATTGTGCCACCGTACATTACTTAACAAAGTTACTGGAACAACGTACACGGACTATAATTTAATTGTAGTTTAGCTGAACAGATAAGTGACGAATGAATAAAAATCATTATTGTTTGCTAAGTAACTGGCTGACAATGACAGGCTAGCTAGTGTAGCTAGAGCTTATAAAAGAGCTATGCCTTCTGTCAGCTGTCGACGGGAATCCGTTGGTTGGTTCCACGCTTGCGCGTGAGCCCACTACTGGCGACTCATTTCAACTGTGAAATATTCGCATGAACCGACATTTAACATCATTTAGGCGAGTACAGAGTAGGCATCTTGAAAGGGCGCAATATAAATGTTCGATTACATGACATTACATTTTGTACTAGGCAGAGTACCATCGTGGGCCCATCTATGTGGAATGACTTGCCCCTCCCCCCATTATCTGTTGCAAGCAATTAATCGGGCTCCCACCTTCATCCCTTCGTTGCCTGAAGACTTTCTTATACCATCGGGGCTGTCACGCTAAGAGCGCTTCTGAATAGCTAGTACTGTAGGCAGCGCAATATAAATGACCAGATACGATACGATACTATATAGTAGTAGCCTATAGACTATTGTCGTTTGATTTTGTTGACCTTCGCTGTTCCTGATCCCAAGTAGGAACTTGGGATCAGGAACTTTATTTTCGTCATGTAATTATGTCCACCTATACACCAATTTTACGACATAATCGCGTAGGCCTAATCACATCGCATGTACAATAGAGGTAAATAAAGAAGGCCTACATGTCAGTGCATTCGGTTGCAAGTTGAACATGTTCGAATCATGCCAGAGAGTGTAAGGTGAAGTTTGAGACTACCTCGATTGTCTTTCTGTTCGACGGACTTCACAAGAAGCAGGTTGAGATAGTTGATCGACTGATGGTAGAGTTTCTCCACTCCCTCATCCAACCTCTGACCATCAGCTGGAACAGCCGATGATGATGCTGAATGCTTCAGCAAGCCCTGTACTGCAATTCGTCAAAACCACCGGAACCAACATCACTCTCAGTTCAGCAAAGTCGACACTGGATACACCAGTTTCCTTATACAAGTGCTTAATTGTTTCTATTGTTATTGTATAGGACGAATATGCTTAATTTTCTAATAACTATTAACTTTTACAGATTACTTTAAGATTGCTAGTTTTTCTTAAATTTCAGTTTGTTTGGGCAGGTTGCTTACATTATATCGATGCTGGATATTGTATTGTATTTAAGCATTTGTAGAGAGCCTTTAGCAAGGTGAACCGTTCAGAAGCGCTGCCAGTGTGCAAGGCCCATCAAGAAGAAGCTGGTTTTAAGAAAAGTAAAGGAAGATGAAAGACTGCCAAATAGATAGGATGTGTTCATTAATTAGAGAAATTGGTTGATAAAGAGTGCATGTATACATATAGGCCTACTCAGGGGAGTCTATCCCCGGCCCTGAGCCATTGCAGCAAGTTCCACATAAGTTTGACTGACAGACGGACTGATATCATTTAAGGACGAATAATAGATTAAACCAAATTAATGGCACATACATTGACACCGTAGAGGCGTAGAATAGAACAGAATGGCTCAACTGCAAATAATTGTATATTTAAAAAAATACTTCCCCTGATTTCGCAATGAATTCTTCCCCTCCCCTACTTCTTGAATGGAGCATTTGCTCCAAGGTTTCTATTGTGTAGACGCCCCAGTATATAGGCCTACTCATACCACAAAAGTTTTACTGATAAAGCCTCTACTTCCGCTTCTAGTTGTTTAAAGTCCTATACCTGCACTTTACTGCAAAGATCAGTAGTCAGTCATTCAATCAAAAGACAAACAGTGCCGAGGGAATACATGTACTCGTCGACATCGACGGCCACCGTGTCTGTGAAATATTCGTCGCTCTACCCTATCGACGCAACTTGGTGCAGAAACTCTAAAAACATCCAACTACATGTACAATATCAGCTGTCGACAGGAATCCTTTTGTTGGTTCCACGCTTGTGCTTAGGCCCACCACTGATGACTCTTTCAGCTTACTGTGCACTGTTTTGCTAACTGGTGTAAAATACTTGTTTGTAATGACATTTGACATCGTTTAGGCTAGAGCATAGAGCGAATCAGAGTATATATCATGAAGGGGCGATATATAAATGCTCCATTACATTACAATTCAATTAATGAGAAATAAACGGCTCCAACCGTAATCGACAATCTTCAGCTCCTGTGTAGCTATCGATCCATCGAAAAGAGCTCTCGACGCAGCCAAGACCTCGATAAGGACAGACATATTTTCAGCTAAGAGAAGTAACACAAGAGATTAAATGCAAATAAAAACTGTACATATATACGAGTCCCTGACTCCCTATAGATAGCCAGGCGGGGACCATTCGATATCGAAAACAGCCGATTAACGAGCGACTAATAATTTAGTCTGTATTTATGTTCCATGATTTAGGAATAAATGATAATAATATTCGTTTACTTTTAAACTGACAAACCACCGTATAATTAACGAGGCACATTATGAACGAACGATGACAAGTTATTACATGAGTCGAATGTAACCGTCGGCAGCCATGCGCCGCTGCTTAGCGAAAGAAGAACAAGTCAACCTTACGGGGGACACGGGTCCTGAACTCACTTCCTCAGCTTTGTGCCCCAGTGTGTTCACCATTACTCCACGGCCCCCACATTGGTTTGGTCTCTCTCCAGTATGAATTCTAATAAATATCACTTTGTAGCGATGAAAATTTTGAAAATGCGTTGTTATAAAGAATGTACAGAAATGGGTTCACAGTGGTTTTATCATGATTTCTCATTAAATGTTTGAGAATGTATTCTGACATACCTGGCAAAGGTATGGTTTATCTCAATAGTGCTAGTAAGCGTTCTCATATGACGCATTAGAATTAGATGACCCCCAATTAAACCGTCTGCCTCATTAGTCACAATCACTATTATTATAGGATATATATATATATATATATATATATATATATATATATATATATATATATAATACAACTGCAATGACTGGCGACATCTATAATCAATACAAATGACGTCATTGGAATTATGGACAAAAACTAAGACTAAGACGTCATGGAAACAATTATTGTCTTTCCATGTCTGAAAACAATAATTGAAAATTCTAATGAGGTCAGAGAATTCATAATTATGCGACTCCATTAAACTTACCGTAGGCCTGTTATCTACGCACAGAGAGACTTTTTCGAAATTACTAACTACTTCAGGCCATCACATATCGATATCCCATCGGGCTTAAGTTAAGAAAACGTCGAGTTTCGTCGTCAGACAAAAAACGGACCTAGGTTCTGGTCACAATGCGGTGTTTGCCAACTTCAGACATTCTGATCTAACTGTGAGAATGGCAATATCAAATTACCGTCATGATAACGTATTGTACAAGACAAACCAGCGAATTTCTATCAACCAATCATAGGCGAGAAATCGATCGAACGTGTTCCGGATGCGCATAAGAAGGGAGCAGGTTTCGCTAGTGAGCAATTGGAATCGTGGTGATTACTTTGAGCCATCTGGGCATGAAAGAATCACCTCGGAGTTCAACTGAGGCCTTGGTCGCTTGCACCCTTTGTGTATGTACCCTTGGCACTAGTAGCTTTCCTGTGCAGCTTTGGTCTTGGTTGCTGCACATGATGGAGTTCACCCCTGGTCTCGGTTGCTGCTCCTTGGTGGCGGCTTCCCATGTCGTAGCACCTTGCTCTCAGCATCACTTGTGGTACTTTTGCGCCACGCCATTAGTGGGCTGTTGGGTCTTGGTCGTTCTGCGGTCTTGGGGGCCTTCATGGTCATTATTCCTACTGGTCGCTGCTCCCTTGACGACTGTCCTTTCAATCTTTGGAGCATCCAAGACGTTGGTCGCTTGAACCCTCGGTGTTCACCTAGCAATGCATGTTTTGCAGTTTAGGTGTTGGTTGCGGCATCGGAATGGAGTACACCCTTCTTCGTCTTGGTCGCATGACCTCCCGGTGTACACCCCTTGGTCTCGGTCGCTTGAACCTTGGTCTGCACTCTTGGTTTTAGCTGCTGCACCCTTTCTTGTGCAGCTCAAGCCTGGTCTTGCAACCTCGGATTTCACACTTGGCTTTGGGCCACCACAAACAAACAAACAACAACAACGACGACAACAAGCAGATCAACAACAACAGTAGCTATAATAATAATAATGATAATAATAATAATTTTTTGGCTTCCGCTGCGAGCATCAGAGCACTGCAGTCCTCCATGTTGGGCAGCGGCAACTTCAGACATTCTGATCTAACTGTGAGAATGGCAATATCAAATTACCGTCATAATAACGTATTGTACAAGACAAACCAGCGAATTTCTATCAACCAATCATAGGCGAGAAATCGATCGAACGTGTTCCGGATGCGCATAAGAAGGGAGCAGGTTTCGCTAGTGAGCAATTGGAATCGTGGTGATTACTTTGAGCCATCTGGGCATGAAAGAATCACCTCGGAGTTCAACTGAGGCCTTGGTCGCTTGCACCCTTTGTGTATGTACCCTTGGCACTAGTAGCTTTCCTGTGCAGCTTTGGTCTTGGTTGCTGCACATGATGGAGTTCACCCCTGGTCTCGGTTGCTGCTCCTTGGTGGCGGCTTCCCATGTCGTAGCACCTTGCTCTCAGCATCACTTGTGGTACTTTTGCGCCACGCCATTAGTGGGCTGTTGGGTCTTGGTCGTTCTGCGGCCTTGGGGGCCTTCATGGTCATTATTCCTACTGGTCGCTGCTCCCTTGACGACTGTCCTTTCAATCTTTGGAGCATCCAAGACGTTGGTCGCTTGAACCCTCGGTGTTCACCTAGCAATGCATGTTTTGCAGTTTAGGTGTTGGTTGCGGCATCGGAATGGAGTACACCCTTCTTCGTCTTGGTCGCATGACCTCCCGGTGTCCACCCCTTGGTCTCGGTCGCTTGAACCTTGGTCTGCACTCTTGGTTTTAGCTGCTGCACCCTTTCTTGTGCAGCTCAAGCCTGGTCTTGCAACCTCGGATTTCACACTTGGCTTTGGGCCACCACAAACAAACAAACAACAACGACGACAACAAGCAGATCAACAACAACAGTAGCTATAATAATAATAATGAAAATAATAATAATTTTTTGGCTTCCGCTGCGAGCATCAGAGCACTGCAGTCCTCCATGTTGGGCAGCGGCAACTTCAGACATTCTGATCTAACTGTGAGAATGGCAATATCAAATTACCGTCATAATAACGTATTGTACAAGACAAACCAGCGAATTTCTATCAACCAATCATAGGCGAGAAATCGATCGAACGTGTTCCGGATGCGCATAAGAAGGGAGCAGGTTTCGCTAGTGAGCAATTGGAATCGTGGTGATTACTTTGAGCCATCTGGGTATGAAAGAATCACCTCGGAGTTCAACTGAGGCCTTGGTCGCTTGCACCCTTTGTGTATGTACCCTTGGCACTTGTAGCTTTCCTGTGCAGCTTTGGTCTTGGTTGCTGCACACGATGGAGTTCACCCTTGGTCTCGGTTGCTGCTCCTTGGTGGCAGCTTCCCATGTCGTAGCACCTTGCTCTCAGCATCACTTGTGGTACTTCTGCGCCACGCCATTAGTGGGCTGTTGGGTCTTGGTCGTTCTGCGGCCTTGGGGGCCATTTATGGTCATTATTCCTACTGGTCGCTGCTCCCTTGACGTCTGTCCTTTCAATCTTTGGAGCATCCAAGACGTTGGTCGCTTGAACCCCGGTGTTCAGCATTGCAAGTTGCTGGATCGGTATGGAGTGTGCACCCTTCGTTTTGGTCGCATGACCTCCCGGTGTACACCCCTTGGTCTGCACTCTTGGTTTTAGCTGCTGCACCCTTTCTTGTGCAGCTCAAGCCTGGTCTTGCAACCTCGGATTTCACACTTGGCTTTGGGCCACCACAAACAAACAAACAACAACAACGACAACAACAAGCAGATCAACAACAACAGTAGCAATAATAATAATAATGATAATAATAATAATAATAAAAAATTTTGGCTTCCGCTGCGAGCATCCGAGCACTGCAGTCCTCCATGTTGGGCAGCGGAAAACGCCCTGATGGTCTGACGCATGGCGAAGAGGACGGAACCTGAGATGGGATGCGACAGTGATTGACACCGTGGCTCCATCATATCTCCAAGTGACTTCATCTTCAGTGGGGGCTGCAGCGGAGGTGACAACCACATGGAAGACCATCAAGTACAGTCAGCTCGCTGCCTCCCATCTCCGTTCCATTGGCCTTTGAGATCATGGGGAGGTCAACAACGACGGAATGGACTTCATGAAAGACTTGGGTCGCCTTCTGACACAGGTTACCAGTGGCCCAAGAGAGACATTCCAACGATTGTCAGTCTGCATTCAGCGCTTCAATGCAGTTGCCTTCAGAGGCTCTTTCGTGCAGCTATAGACTAATAATAATAATACAACAATATTAAAATATAATAACTTCATTTCTAGCAATAATAATAGTAATAATAATAATAATAATAATAATAATAAGGATTAATGAGGAAGTACCCAAGGGCAAAATAAATTTAAAAAATAAAAATAAATAATAATCTTTTTTGAAACCAACTGCATACAGCATTTTGGTGTATAACAATAATAATCTATCTACATAATTGCCTATCTATTCGTTACCTAAGTCACGTGCTTTGTCCGTCATATCTAAGGCGCATGATTGGACAGATGTTGAATTTTAGCTCTGCGTCAAAATGTCCACCACTACTATAGTAACGTTAAAATCAAGTGCCTCGTTAATATTCACAGGTTAACTGCTTGAACGAACAATGCCAGTTGCAGTTGAATTGTGAGCTAAAATATTATCTGACTCGTGATCAGTCTTCACAGGTTAACAACTAGTAATTATAATAATGACCACCATGGCCATCAAATGAGGAGGACTCCGGGCTGAGACTAGATGATGACCCGCTTATGGTGGCAGTGGGTTATATACGTGGGATACCCGTCTACTGGCCTCATGGCTGCCCAAGCGGTGTCCTGGCCGAGGGAAACGGATATCACGGTCTCTGATGTTGTATGGGCCAGGCACGTTGGCCCAGAGACGCGGCCCTGAACGACTTCATATGCAGGAGTCTAATCCGTGCAGGTATCCCACGGTCAAAGAGCCGGTACATGTACGTGGGATCGACGCGATCAGACGGAAAAAGACCAGACGGACTCACTCATATACCATGGCGGGCGGAGCGATGTCTGATATGGGATGCGACTGTGTCCGATATAATGGCTACGTCGTATCTGCCAGAAACATCACAAAGAGCGGGCGCAGCGTCCGAGAAGGCGGCAAACCTCAAGACTCTAAAATACGCTGCGCTAGCCACCACGTACGTCTTCATACCGGTGGCATTCGAAACCTTTGCTTTGGTCCCATCAATTCCGAAGGCCATAGAAATTTCCTGTCAGAACTGGGATACAAACTGTATGCAGTATAATAATAAATTTCGTTTAAATTCAAACGGACTAACAGTAGTATGTTTTAATATTAATAATGATGATGATTAAGATGACGATGATGATGATGCTAATAATAATAATACTAATAATAAAAAAATAATAATAACAACAAAAATAATAACGGATAAAGCTTCTGCGGCCGAAACCTCGGCCGCAATACAAACGATAATGTTACTTCTACACCCGAATGCGCAAAAAATTTAACTCTAAATTAATTCAAATTAATTAATTAAATTATTTTCTTTAATTTAAATTTAACTTAATAAACTCTGTGCATGTGCACCGTGAAAGCCCATAAAATTTGCATCATGAGGATCGTTTAGGGTCATGGCTAAGGTTAGTGCCGTTTTTAGATATATGCGAAGAAGTTTCGGCCGCACACGTTATTTTTCCGTCCGTTGAGAGGCCGAAATTTCGGCCGCAGAAGCTCTGGGTAATAAAAATATAGAGCAGCATAACCAGAACTTAGGTAATATTTACAAGGATTGGATAGGAAACAGAAGCAAACTTTTTAAGTGTGCATATTGGACATGAGCAATGATCAGATAAAGAGTCAACCTGGCATATCTCTATCAGGCAGTAGAAATGTCTTCTGTGTAACGTCTGGCAGGTAGGACTGTAGGAAGGATCTTGTCTCAAGGCTACAGACGTCTCCTTCCTCATCTTTCGCCTGACAGGTTAATAATCAAAATCTGGTCACGTTTACGCGCTAAGTAGGCCATTTCCGGACTTCAATATTATGCAGAGGCATCGTTATCAACTTATCATGTAATGCAATCGCGCATTTATATAGCGCCCCTTACAGATATCTACTCAGAGGCGCCCCATGAGCTGGCATAAACGAAGTTATATATCATACTGAAGGAACAACCTAAAATACGTCTGCTAGTAAACTATAAACAGTAAGCTTGGAACCAAAAGACGAATTCCCGTCGACAGCTGACAATTATTATGCATTAGTGAACAGAGTTTCTGAGACAAGTCGCGTCGATAGGATAGGGCGTGCATCAAGGCATTGCATGTATTTAGGTATTGCCAACATAAATCATAATCAGGTGTTGCACACAAATAACTAGGCATTGATATTACGCAATTGCTAGCATATAATTACGTATAAATTTACACTCCGTAATGCCTAGATAAATAAAATTAGAGAAGTTGCTTACCTTAGTCAGAAGAGCTTTGAGTATATTCAATGTTGTATAGACAATGTGTCTGTCTTCACAAAAAGCTATCAGATTCTGCAATGTTCACAACAACTATAATTAGATTTCCCCTTAACAAACTTCATACAGCAGAGTAGACAGTTTTTCAATAAGTAGGCCTATAACAATTACAATAAGAGCTGTCAAGGAGTAATTCGGATAGCCACTGACTGATGGGTATACGGGTGGTTAAGTTTCGAATGGGTTCCAGCAACTATGTCCATTTATAACGGCGTTGTCAGCGGCAATACAGGGCAAATTTGTAACCTACATACATGCAGGCCTACACCAAAAGTAGGGATGAACCAATACTCGACTCGGCCGAATATCGTAGTACTCGACATCACTCGAACAAACCGTGAAACGAAAATCGGAATGACTAAAGTGACGACCTAAATAAAAAAACACAAACATTTACAGATTACTACTTCCTAGTGTTAGCCTAAACTGAGGTATAACCAAAAAATTCAAAACAATTGTGCACTGACAAACTAAAAATTAAGAGAATCACACTTTTTAAATATTCGATACACGGTACTCGGATTCGGTACTACTCAATCTTAATACTGGACAGGGAAAAACACTTGGTTCATCCCTAACCACGAGCAAGCACAGCTGCTTCGTCCAGTACAACAACATCTTGGATTTATTGTCTCCCGTCATCCCTTAATAATATATTTTAGGAGGGAGTCTTCCCTCATTATGTGGCCTAACATTTTAATTAGATAGTGGGACTGACCACTGTACTGACCACTAGCGCTCTGGTGCATGGTATGTTTCGATCGGCCAACTCCTCGACGTCCTTTTCAAATCCATTGCAGATGAAGAATAGTAGCTGAAAAGAAAACCACTGACGGAACCAAACATCGAACGAAATTGTTCATAGTATTTCCATAATTTTGTATATCAGAGAACTATGGCCTATATTGACGCTGACCAGGGGCGTCTACCTCCCCCTAAGTCATTGGAGCAACTTAATTCCCCCTAGGCCATTAGAGCAACTCTCCCCAAATTGTCACTGACAGGTGAACAAATATTATTCATGGATGAGTTATAGATTGAACCAGGTTAATGGTTCATACATTGACACTGTTGAATAGAACAGAATGGCTCAACGGCAAATAATGAAAGATTTTTAATGGTAAATATATACTTTTAAAAAGTAATACCTAATTTCGCAATGAGATCCTACTCTTTGGATGGACCACTTGTTCCGAGGTTTCTATGATGTAGACGCCCCTGTTGAAGCTAAATGCCATAACGAACGAAAATATTACACCAGATTTCGTTTCAGTTTTCTCATCCCCATACATCGTCTCCAAGTTTGAACTCTCTTCCACTTGCCTCTGCTACTATTCACCAACGACTGAGTTATATAAATAGTCCTTATTTTACGTAGAAGTAGATCAAGATCGTTCCGGTCAACTGACCATCTGTTTAGAGTAGATGCCGTGGACTGCTTCCTCGCTAAAACCCCATCGTAGGACTACAGGTGATTTCACGCACCAGACGCCGATATCTTCATGTTGCTGCATCGCGTTTACAATCGGATGCAAGTCTTAAGAAGAAAACAGGCAAAAGAATACAGCAATTGTTAATTTATAACTACAAGAAAACGGGTGCTCGAAAGGGCGGAAAATTAGGGGAGGGGTGGAGAGGACGGAACGGTCCCCTCCGAATTTCAGATGGAGGGGATGGAGTTCCTTATGTCCTCCGATATTTCACAAATGCTTCATAAATATTGTAAATTTCTACAGTGTTTTCCACCGTCCATTCTTTTTGCTGCATCCATGCTTGAGAATTGAAATTTGCAGATACTCCACAAAAAACCCATTTCCAAGAGTTGCTAGAGCGTCTATGGGCTCTCGGTAACGTAGTGGTTAGCGCAGTGAACTTCAAATAGAGAGGTCGGAAGTTCAAATCTCCAGCAAGGCGGAACAGTGCTTTCCAAACAGCATAATTTATGTTCACAGGCTATTAGCATGTTATGCATACAGCTCATGCTTCGTTGGTTACACGTAACTTACATTTTCATATACTGTAAATGTAATTCCATGAGAATCAAGCAGAGGTGACCTATAGGTCGAGGTTGTGTAAAAAATTTCCCACTAGTGTGGGAACCAACAACCATAGCTAAGGCGTCCTGCGAGCGAAGTGTTGGTATGTGATGGTTCTTGCCACAGTTCAATAGGATCTACGCGCGTCTGGTATACTATATATATAGTCACCAAATGAGTTCTAAGTTAGCTATGTTACATAGACGGTGGTGGTTGTAGTTGCAGTTTAATGACACTTTGAAATAAATTAAGAACATTAGCATCGCCCTCCTCATTTATCCAGGTTTGGGACTGGCACGAGCAGTGCAACCAGAGGCGGAGTTTACCAGTTATGTTGATCCAATAGGAATGAGCTAACAAGGCGATCATGGATGGTTATTAGGTGTCGAAATCTCCGACGGGTTTGAGGATAACAAGTGCGGTTTATGACAGCGAGTTCACTTAATTAACGATCGAACAACCAAGCCGCATGTGACGACTGTCTGTAGAATATCCCACCGTCTGTCAAAGCCGCGCCATCTAGGCCTACCTGTCGATATATCTGTGTCTCAAACTGAAGTGCATGATTATAGCACGTACCCTCAAATCAAATCAAATCAAAGCCATTTTATTTCTAACAATCAATCAACACTCAACACAAAATGAAGGAACACAGACAGTACATGGTTGGTGTTATACAAATTAAACAATGAAGAATAAACAATTCAAATCCGAGAAAAATAAGAAGTTTTGAAAGATGATTTTTAGAAAGGATGAGTCAGAGAGGGACATGTCCCGCTAGCTCTGACAACCCTGATACAAAAGAAGATTTAGATGGCGATAGTAACCGAAAAGAGAAAGACGGAAGAAATTAGCAAGAGGAGATTTTTATTTAAGGAGATTTGACGAAAAGAGGAAAGGAATAAAAGGAAAAGAGAAAGGAGTGGAAGAAATAAGATGTAGAAGAACAAGGAAAGAGGAGCAGAGAAGAAAGAAGGGAGCAAGTGAAGTACAAGAAGTACGGCAATAGGAGAACCAAAGATAATAGCAAGAAACAAGTAAGAACCTGTAGGTTTGTAGACAAAAGAAAACTTTTTAAAGCTTTTTAAACAGATGAATTGAGGGTAACCCAGTCACTTCACAAGGTAGATTGTTCCAATGGGTAGGGCCAATATATTTGATAGAGAAATGTTTTAACCTGGTGCGAGCAAAATGACCACGATACTTATGAGCAGATCTAGTAGCATAATCATGGATATTGGAACCCAACTTTAAATAGTTGGAAAAAGGATAAGGGAGAAGATTACGATGATACTTATACATAAAGAGACAAACTATCTCTCTACCTGCCCCTCTTAGTCTGAAGACATGATTGTAGTCGCTGTCGATAAAGTGTCTCGATCAAGACAATATAGTAATATATAAAACAACCATGACGAGTGTGACTGACAGGTTGGGCCATGCATTCCACATCTCAGTGGACCATTCAACGACTTTTTGTTCGAACGTCAAATGAAGTGTTAAAACTGACGTAGGCTACTAGCTTACGAATCCTCACGCACGCGGAAGAGAGACAGACAGACAAACATACCTACAGACAGAGTAAAAGACAGTGAGACAGAGAGCGAGTGAGAGATAGATAAAAGGACATATATGCAGTCAAAAACGTGAACACGTAGACAGAAAGATACCGGGAAGTGAATATACTCTTAGACAAACAGACGATTGCTTAGTAAACCTGGACAGAATAGTCGTAATATCACGCACCTATCGCTAATATCTGCCAACATACCTAATGGTCGGTCATTTCGGGCGACTACCTAGGCCAAATGCCCAAAACTTGCCCAATGATCAGCTAGGTGTATTGGTACCCGCCCCTCGATTGCTGGTAATTAACAGTCCTCGATTGGAGGGATAACTATAGATGACTTGTAAGTTATAGCCCAGCAATGTCAACGCGAAGAATATTTACGAAGCTTGAATCGATAAGGTTCAAAGTTCAAGTTGGGTTGAAGAAGAAGCAATAAAAGGACATGATGAAAGTAAGAAAGAGACCGTTTCTGATCAGATGCTCTGAGAGATTTTTATTATCACTTGTGGTGTCTGATTCGAAGACTGGGGAAATCGCAATGCATCTGTCCAAACTAACGGTAGGCTAAAACATTTTAACTAAATTTATGCCCATTATAAGGCTACTTATATTTGATACACTGTACATAGGACTAGCTGTAAAAATGTAAATGTAGGACCATAGGATGAGACTTGGTCCTGGGTTTTGGGAACAGGTCCAAAAAAGATATTTGGGGACAGGTCCGACAAAATATTTAATTCCTAAACTCGGTTGCAGCAAGAAAAGAATGAATAGTGGAAAATACGGTAGAAATGTTCAAAATTCATGAAATATTTTAGTAGATATAAACAGCCAAATCCCCCTCCGCCTGAAATACAGAAGGGGACCGTCCCCTCTTGCGTTCATTAAGTCTCTGCCTCTGTGTAGGGCCATAAACGTGTATATAGGCTATGTAGCGACCCTATAGTGGAATTGATTCTACTAATTTTCAATGACTTGATAGAGTGAACTCATCTACAAGTGTTTTGCTTTGGAATGTGTGCCACGTCATACGAGGCCCAGAGAATGGACCGTTCTAGCCCGAGATTGAAATCACTTGTAGGATTATAAAAAAATATTCTTTGAGCGCAGTAACGGCAACCACTGATGCTACAGAAAGGCTTCATCGACTAGCTGTCCGCCGCATTCAGTCACAAGTAGGTCTATACAACATTTCCTCTGCAGACATTTCCTTTACACAGCATAACATAAGGTAAAAGTCATGAAAAATACTATATAGCAAGAAGGTGAAATTAAAATGCCATTGATTATTGGTGACTTATCTTAAAGTCTACTCACATAGGCCTACCGCAACTCCCATTATCGCGGAGCGCTCTACTCTCATTACGTAATCTGAGGTAGTACAAAACATTTATCGAGAAATAAGAATTACTATTGCTCAACCCATTACGATTGTCGCCATGTCTGATTTTATTCTGTTCTACAGGTTACATTTGTCATACTATGCGGATATCTCGTCGATGGCTTGTCTATCATAAGTCATAGATCCACTCCACCAATAGATAGGAAATGCCAGGCGAAGATGAAGACAATGTACGCTAAACAAATCAGAACCTACGCCGTAAACATTACGCAGTATACGTACGATTTCATTCGCAGCGACACCTAAAAAGAGCACCTGGTGGACTCTGAATTGGACTTTCCTTTGAAACCACTGACTGGCCCGAAAGACCTGCTATCGGACACATCTCTCTGTCCTTGGTACGCGATAGTCAACCACGATGAGTTCAGATATCCACAAGACTTGATCGAAGCCAAATGCAGGTGCCAGAAATGCATAGAAGCTCATGATAGGGTATGCGAAAGTATTTACTACTACATTCCCGTGTTACGCTATGACACCCAAAAAAAGGGTAACTGCGGTTCGCGATTAAAATGGCATTGGAATCCGGTAAGACTAGGATGCATATGCGCGAGGAAACGCAACCATTAGTCCAGATAGCCTATATATATATATATATATATATATATATATATATATATATATATATATATATATATATATATACTACATGTAGGGATGTAATAATTAATTTAAATTTAAATAAATTTTATATATACGTGCATTCATTATGCGTGACCCACATGATCCTGTGTCATGAAAGTGAGTTCAAATTAATAATTAATAAAAATAATTAATAAGTAAGCAGGTACTTTATTGAACCACATATATATATATATACTACATGTAGGGATGGCACCGCCCCCCGCCCCAGTTTCAATACTGGGGGGGCAAAGCCCCCCCCCCCAGTTTGAGTGCCCAGTGTCCCCCATGTGCCCCGCAAATCGGTCCTTTTTATGTTTCTCCAATGGCACTTTAAGCTAACTATTGTTAAAACAAATCGTGCCACTCCATTTTTCAAATTTCTGGTGGAGCAAAATTCAAATAGTGGGGGAGGGGGTAACGCGCAATATTTTCAAAATTATGCCCCCCACTTTTCGAAACCTTGTTACACCTCTGATATATATATATAATATATATTATCTATAAATATACATATTTCTGGCCCGCGGAGTCTTGTGCAAAACAACACAATTGAAAATAAAACGTGTTGTAATTTCTAAGGCAATATGAGTTTTCTGTGATGTTTGTAAATGACAATGCATATCAGAATCGCGTTTTCAAAGCCTAATTCAACTGTTTGTATGGCATGATGGCTCCCTCTGAGATGGCCTACCTACATTATGTAGGGCCTAAGCAGGCCTATATACAAATAGCCCATTCATGCATCTTCCACACTCTGGCCCGCCACTTGGTAGAAAAATATTGCCATTGGCTTGCCATTACAAAAACGTTTGACACCTCTGTTCTTGTCTATTTGCGTTCCGATATGATTAGGCCTAGATTTATTAATTTCGTAACGTATCTATAAGACTATGTGACAGAAGAACATAATGGAACTCTGAACACCGAGGTATAATGTTAACAATCGTGTTGATAGGAAATGGTGTTATTTTTTTGAATTGACCAGTGAATTCGTAAGAAACGCTAAGCGAATCTGGTGCAGTGCCTTTCGTAGCGATTTTGTCGTGTGAAAATGTCACTCTTAGATCTAGATCAGCTTAGAAAACGGATTAACACACATGAAATGTTATTGTAACGTACACTGTTGTTCTGCCAATCACGTCGTTTTGAAGGCATTGAGATAATATAGCATAACACAGCTCTTTATTGTATCTCTCCGCAACTCATTTCATACAGTGCATACTATAAATCAAGTGTTAGATAATTTAATAGTAGCATGAGAAATAATAAATGGGAGATGGAAAGGGGGTATATATAGCGTCCCGTAGGAATGAACCTCGAGACATTATGAGCAGTTATTCATGACGATTATATGTAGACCAATTGCCCAATGACTCAGAAAAGTTATGGTAATCATTGTTTTCGTTTGATTTAAAACGAACAGACCACAGTTTGCTTACAAGGACAGTACGAACGAATCGTGACAAATTATTACAGGAGTCGGATTGAACTTTTGGCGGTCATGCAATGAGCCCATCACGTTCAGAATATAATTTAACTAGCGCCGCTCGCCGCAGAGCAAAAGAAGGGATGTTAAACATTACGAGGGATACGAAATGTGACTCGGTTCCTCATATCTTCACGCCAGTATACATATTCTCCATTACTCTAGTTAATAAAGTATAGCGAAAATTCAGTCACTAAAATCAACAGGCAACCAACGAATAATAATTAACGGCCTAATAATAATTATGACATCAATCATCAAATGCATGTATCGCTCTTAGCTAACAGCAACGTCCAGGGAAAATGGCTGGAGGAGATTCGTTGTCATGCAGATGTGCAGACCTGCCCAGGAAGGACTAAGTAAATATAAGTAACGTATGGATGAAATCAAACAATATTATAAGCAAATGAGAATAATAGCAATAATAGTAGCTGTAGTTCGCCAGTGGCACAATAATTTTAGTGGTGGTCCGCAAACTATTGACACCAAATTTATAAGTGGTCCTTGAGACTTAAAAGATTGAGAACTGCTGCCTTTGACTATAGAGGCTAAAGACCTACAACTGTACAGTTCAACTGCCAGGACGAGCATAGCCACAAACAAAAGTGTTATGCATTGCATCTCTCAACGAGGCCGATGGCCTCAACCTTCAGCCCAAGTTATGTGATGAAACTGTAGAACATAGATCACGTCGAAGTGTTGCAAAGACGATGCACAATTATAAAATCAAATAGCTGCTTATCGTTAGAGTGGCAAACAAATTAAATATTATCTGTAAAGACACAATTCAAATTGAATAAAAGTGAAGAGGGGAAACTTGCATACAATATTCCCAGGTATCGAATTAGTTCCCGGAAGCATTCGATATTAAACGAGTAAGTGCTCTAAACTCAACCGGTGGAACGCGGTCCCACAGGATCGCCGTTTCTACAACGTATAATTATATGTATCAGAGGTGTAACTAGGTTTATAAAAGTGTGGGCATAATTGTGACAGTATTGCGCGCAGCGCCAAAAATCACCCCCTACTTTTTGAATTTTGCCCCATAAATTAAAAATATGGGGTGGGGCACAAATTATCAGTGTTGGGCACGAGCTTAAAATCTCGAGAATCGAGACCAAGACCGAGAGGTACAAGACCACGAACGAGTGGTCCGAGACCAAGACCAAGACCGAGACCGATGGTCCGAGACCAAGATCGATACTCTTTTTTAAACAATTCAAATTATTAAGAAGCTATAACGGAATAACACGTTTAAAACATTAATTTTAGTACTGAAGAATACTAATCTTAATAATGATTCAGAAAACAGTTTTACTGGCCACTCTGAACTTTTCTGGGTTCAGCCCTTGGCTTCGGCCTGAGAATATCACACCATAAATTACCGAATACGATAGATAAATACTTTAAGACATCTGAACGAATAGCTTAACGTTCCGTTTGATAATGTACTTTTACTCTGAGTTGCAGGTTAAGATACTTCTGAAGTATGCTTTACAACAATGACTTGAGAAGTGACTTCATAAAATCGTTTTTGTCACTTTTTTCCTGCGTTGAATGTTTTTTGACCATCAAAAAAACCGCGATTGGACTCATTAAAAGTGACATAACTTTTGTTCTGTTTAAATTTTTTTATTCATATTTGGTCATTATATGCAGATATGAATCATTTTTAAGCCTATAAAATTTAACTAACTAAAGTCTACCTTTGGCCGAAATATTAGCAAAAACTTGAGGTTACTTTTTAATGGCCCACCCTGTACATAGGCTTATATCAACCAAAGTTTGCTCTTTATTGTTTAAACAAGAACTTTATAGGCCTAATGAAATCCATGGAAGAGGGTCGCAGTAGGCCTATATCTCTATCATTCTCTATCGCGTCAGCCATTCTACGATGTTAAAAATACATATCTTCTACATTTTTAACCTCAGCTTGATTACCATGAAAGAATAAAATGAAACGCAGTCAATCATGGATTTTTTATGAGAAGGCCAAAAACCCTACAAGGCGAATGTTTAGAAGACGTAGATAGTTAGTTAGTTACATAGTTATATTGTTAGTCACGTGCATAATTTTCTTCTTAATATATATATATATATATATAAATTTACCACTGTTTAACATTTATTTGCTACATCTAGGTCCGAAGAGAATTAAAATTTTCTTCAGACCTGTCCCCCAAACCCCTTGTTTTTTTCACCCGCCCCACCCCAAAACCCAGGACCAAGTCTCCGCTTACTTTTGTAGCCTATAGATTAATCCATCATTCTCTACCTGAAAGTTATAGGGCCTAGCCGCTGTAAATTAAGCGTCGGGATTACAAAAACATTACTAATTAACAGGGTCTATATTAAGCAGCCATGTCGAATGTGATTGGCAGGTTGGCCCTTACTTCCCGAAACTTGGCGGACAAAACTACCGGCAAAGAGACAACATTGAACGACGAGTTTAACACATGCGGGATATATATATATATACAGACGGTCAGAGAGAGAGACAGACAGACAGACAGATGCAAGCAGTCACAAACGAATCACACACAGAGACATATACGGGAAATGAATACGAACAAAAGTTTGCTTTGTAAACCTGGACGGAACAGTCATAAATTATATCACGCATCTATCGTCAATCTCAGGCGACATACCCAATGGGCGGTCTATCCCGATGACTAAATAAGCCACCTAGGTAAATTTGTCCGTTGATCAGCTTGGATTATTGGTAGGGTGCATACCCGCCCCACGATCGCTTGCAATGTCTTTTCCTAAATCGTCGAAGTATTGTAGGATCTTCGCCCACCAATGCAAAAACAAAGCGTGGGAAAAACCTATGAAAATTTACAAAGCCTGACTACTCACATCAAGTTCTCCAACCGAGCCATAACCACGCCTCTGGAACGATCACCCTCTTGAATTCCAGACTTTTTCGGTTCCTCCACCATCACTGCCTGGCATCCAATATCACCTGTCTCGCATCACATCTTCCAGTCATCACCCCTCGGGCTTTCAATTCTATACCTAAGTCTCACCTTTTCAAGATCTCTCGCCCAGACTCACTTGATCGGCCACCCTCCAATACTAGACCAAAACGAAACCCGCTTCAATATAGCTCTACTCTGCTTCCTAGCTCAGACCATCTGCAAACCGGACTCTGACCTTCCACGGACTATCTTTTGGACAATCCATCTGATTGGATGCAGCGCTCGTGAATAAGCTGGTGCCCTGCGCTTGACTGTCAAGCTTGGTGATACGATTACTATGTGAAAGGAACGTATGCAAGAGAAATGTCCGCATAATTATTAGGCTTATAATCTGCTTCACAACTGCTTCTTAGCCTATGTCAACATTGTCAGCGACACACCGAAACCACGATAGCGGAAAGCACCAAACACGATGCCTGAAATTGCTTCAAACAAAATTGCACCGTCATACCGCAAAACAGCTATTGAACATAAAGCTATAATTGTGCCCTATGCCTAAATCGTTTATCTGGTGACTTATAACCATTACCACATAAAATATAGTAGGACTATAATGTGCTAACTACATCCAATTGTAAACGGCAGACAGCCTACGCCTAATTTTAATCTCCAAACTTATAAAACGCCAGTCTAACTTCAAGCGCAGAGCACCAGCTTATTCACGAGCGCTGCATCAAATAAGTTGGGTTGTCCAGAGAAGGTACACGTAGAAATGCTGAGAAGCCGACATCAATTTGGTTATTCATAATAGGGCCCATCCATATAGTTCTTACAACGCAAAAAATGTAGGCCTATTTTCAGACCCCATCTCTCTGTGGCACCGCGTGCATTAAATGGACCACCTCCCCATGCGTACGTATACCTGAGCTCTGGTCTATCAGACATTGATTTAACCGTAGGCTATAAACTTCCGTCTAGCATCATATTTCACAGAACTTTTAATATTGAGTGTTCAATGATTATTACATCATTGATTTTTTCGCTGTCTTTAGTAAGTAGTGACTAATAAAATTCCATCTGGACGATTATAGGATAACCATTTAAATAGAGATATAAATACGCTAATGTGGACATCACAATTAGAAAATTATATTAGCGTTGGCACATATTGTTCGAGACCCGTCATACGCACCCTTACACAAAATCGCCGAAATCCGAAACCCTAGCTACTCCTCACTGGCTGATTTTTCTGACCCTCCTCTAGCTGTTGCACCGCGTACATTTAATGGGCCCATCCCCAGTGTAGGCCTAATCAATCAATCAAACTTGATATAGCGCCTCTTCAAGAAGTCTAATTCATAGACCTCTATGTGGCTGGACCCTTAGGCGTTTCGCTAGTGAGTCTGGTTACACCATCTTACACATCTTTACCGATATAAATCCATGAGAAACAAGAATAGGTGATCTAGGAGTCGACGTTGAGTAAGAAAACTTTTCCACGAGTGTGGGAGTCCACAACCACAGCTTATAGCTAAGACGCCTGTCAGGCGTATCCTTTAGTCGTGGTATGTGGCGGTTCCTGGCTATGGCTGCCGCTAACGAGTAGTTTTGGAGTCGAGTACTCGGTCAAGTATCTTAGCAAGTACTCTAGTACTCGTTAATACCGACAGTGCTTAATCCAAGCTGCATTTCTTATGCTATAGACTATACATAGATTAAGTACACCAAAGCATAAGTTCTAACTAAAGATCTGGCGCACCAATAAAGTTAAATCTCCAATGTAACAACTATAAAGCTGCTGAACAAACAAAGAAACAATTTTCTTTAGTATTTTGTTACACAACAAAAAATAAAATATAGGCTACGAAAAGCCGTCTGACAGACAAGAGACTGCCTAAGAAAAAACTAATGAGATGTCACAATGTCGTGATGGCAGTAATTGGAAAGCTGGCACTAGAAATTGCAATTTTCCAAATGGAAGCATGCCAGAACTCGAGTAAAAAAATACTCGAGTAACTTTTGAAGTCGAGTACTCTGGTACTCGCCAGCCCTATTCCTGGCAGAATTCAGTACTTGCATCTGCAGTACAGTCACCTAAGTTAGTTATGTTGATGCAATCACAATGACCTAAGATTGCGATCATACCTGGTTATTAGTGGCGTCAAACAACTAATTTATATTCAGGAAGTACTCGATAAGAAACGCGACAGGATAGCAAGCGATCTAACTTTAGCCATAAAACAAGCGGCAGGTGCAATGTGTATGGCCAACCAGACAGGTGCATAGTCCTTCAGATATAGGCCTACAACCGGGGATGTCCCACATTTTGCAATGATGAGCTGGCGATATTATTATAAACACTGTTAAAGAAAAAAGACACATGTCTTATATTAATTTTTCATTGAGACTAAAGGTATTGTACTCCCAACTATAATAGTTATCATAATTATGCGCTGCACCAGTAAAAATTGACGTCACAGTGACGTCATTTCAGAGACGTCATTTGTTTACAATTTGGCGTTGCGACTAATAAATGAAAACTTAATGCCAACGCCAAAACCAGAATTAAAGGTAGAGGGCCGACATTTTGAACGCACATTTATACGACTAATAAATGATAAATATACTATTCCAAATCATTAAACTGAATTTTTTACATAATTTGTTTAAAATGTACAAATAATTGCTTAAAATTATTATAGTAATTATTGCAGTTCATTTTTTCCGTTCACCGTGTATATGTCACTCTCTTACCCTGAAACATACGGTTATAGTCTGCTGTCCCATCCGCTCTCTCTTCCAGTCCCGCTCCCTCCTCTGTCCACTGAAAGGCAAGGATATCGCTACTGTGGCTCAAGTGTTCGGATCAAAAGAATGTATGAATACAAAACAACAATGTCAAGTGTGCTTGGCCGATTGAGCATTACGCATGGGTCTCTGTGGGCCAATCCACCGCATGTTTTGTTGAAGGTCAGGTCAGAAGCAAACAGAAGCACGAGTTTACGCATTCCCACGCAAGCGGGGACACATAGAGAGACGGCCAGACAGAGATAGACGCAGACAGTCAGAAACGTCTGCGCACAGACTTCTATACCGGAAATTAATGGAGACAGGCGTTTCCTTTGTTGGTCTAAATCTAGACGGACTAATCGTCATATCACGAGCTAATCGCTACTCTCCGGTAAATTCACCTAACAGTTGGGCTTTCCCAACGGTTGGCTAAATCTGTCGGTTAATCAGCATGGATTAATCGTACACTTTCCAAGATTGTAAAGCCTATCCTCGTCGATGTAGTATTGCAGTAATTTTGCCCGGCAGTTCTAAAATTAGGGAAACGTTCCAAAATTTATAAACTTTCAGTCGGAAATTCGAAATGATTAATAAGTTCAGTTGAAGAAGCAACTATATAAACGAACGAAGGTAAGAAATAAACAGAGTAAGAGTAATAAACAGTTTCAGATGAGAAGTCTCGAGCGATATCTTTTCATCAACTCCTCTTGTCGATTTTAAGACTTTGATAATTTGTAATGGAGTTGTCTCAACTATATATAACGGTAGGCTCAAAACATTTCATTTGAATTTTAGGCCTATAGATTAACTGATGATACTTAGGCGTGAGCAGAAGGATAAAACCACTTCTATTTGATTCTCTATTGGACTATGCAATGTACAGATGAAACAGAACGTTAGGTGTCCGATCGATAATCCGAAGGTTCGATAAACCGATGATTCTATAATCCGACAGTAATTTAACTAGAAGCTGGATTAATTGATGAAAAGAATGTGTAAAGCTGCATGGGAGCTGGGTTGATAAGAAAAGAATCATGCCTACATGAAAACTGTATGAATGAAAAGAGTGGTTCAATCCAGCTTCTATAGCCAAACATAATTCTTTCCATCAATCCAGCTACAATTTAAAAAAAACAATTATCACCTATCGATAGGACACCAAGCAATCTTCGGACTATCGAACCCATGGATTATAGACACAGAACCGAACATTCTCTGTAAAAATTCAATACAGACTTTTACTTGGACTCTACCGACATCGCTCGTTTTCAATTAATTTACCATGTGACTTAAATTGGTGCAATGATCATATAATTTAAGGTTATGACGTACAGATCATCCAGACAGAGCGAGAACCATTCCTGGATAAAGTAGGAAGACGACGCTAGGGCCTATATAATGACAGCTTGTTATACAGCGTAACTACCACCGTCATGCAAGCCCGATATCTAAATCTCTGAAAGTAATAGCATTCTTTGATTGATGTAACAGAAACAACATTGTGTGCATTGATGGTACACAACTGGCGTTCTTGCACTAGAGGCACACCATCAATCAGTCAGTCACAGGCCTATATAATATTCCGTCATCATCATCATCATCATCATCATCATCATCATCATCATCATCATCATCATCATCATCATCATCATCATCATCATCATCATCATCATCATTATGGTCCAGGAGTTGAAGACCCGTAGGACATGAGCAATGCAACCTTGATCCTCGTATGTAGTTTTCTGCCTTGCGCTGCTTCTCTCTCTCTCTGTCTGTCTGTCTGTCTCTTTTTCTCTCTCTCTCTCTCTCTCTCTCTCTATATATATATATATATATATATATATATGCACTGATATCTAAGCTGTCCAAATCGCGTAGCCTCCTAGGCGGCACTTCGGCCAAAGCTTCACCACTGATGGTATAGCCTCAGCAGGCATCGCCATCACTGTTTCACTATATCTCACCACGCGGTTGGGACATCGATCAATTATATTTCATATACGAAAATTTTATTCCTTATAATAATAAATTATACGCAACATGTCATCAAGGTACAAAGCAAGAAAAATATCAAACCAGGAAGGTCAAATCAAGACCCGATAATGTGCGATAGATGTTCGTTGGTCTTGTAGCTTACATATATAGGCCTACATATATCACGCAATCGGGGTTAGTCGGCACCGTATCTTGAGACTACCTAAATGTAATTTTTAACCTTCCGCGTTTGTTGTCATGTTGTTCTGATTCGTTCTACAGGTCGTATGTGTTATACTCTGCGGCGGATACCTCGTCGACAGTCAGGTAACCAAAAAATCGACTTCATCAATACCGAAGAAATGCCAGGTGAAGATGAAAACAATGTACGCAAAGCAAATCACAACCCACGCCGTTAACGCTTTGCAGTATAAACAAGATCCCACTTACATCCACAACGGAACCGAAGAGGCGCCATCCGTCGACAATGACTTGCATAAGAAATGTCCCTTGGAACCACTGAACGGCCTGAAAGACCTGCTTTCGGACACATCTCTGTGTCCTTGGTACACGATACTCGACCACGATGAGTCCAGATATCCACAAGACTTGATCGAGGCCAAGTGCAAATGTCAGCATTGCATACAATTCTACGATGGTGTCTGCGAACATGTATACTACAACGTTCCAGTACTACGCTATATATCTGACAACAAAACCCAAAAAAATAAAAATAAAACGGATGATTGCAGCAAAAATATAAAGTGGTTTTGGAAACCGGTTAGTGTTGGATGCACGTGCGCGATGAAACGCAGCCATTAGTATAATTACTCTTCGGTAGAAGACTATTTGAATTTATTATTGCACTGACCCGGGTCTGGATTGCTCCGAATTGCTGAGCGGTTGCTTTTGCAAATGTTCCATTACAATTATATAAAAACGTGTACATTCACATTTTGCAATGGACTGACAATTTAATACAACTCGCAAACAACGATGCGAGATGATACGGAGTAAATATCATGAATTAGATAATTACTCGTAGAAGAGGGAGGTAGGGACGTCATTCCAAGTAGAAGAACCTTTCACAGCAAATTCCAGCCACTGAGCCAAGGCATTCTTAACACGAGGGACAGTGATATGATATCCAAATATCTGTATCACAACTGCCAATTATGCCAATGACACTGAGGCCACAGCAGCGGAAAGGACCAATCACGCTGCCCAAACATGCTTCGAAGCGACGAGTTCAGATATCAACAGGACTTGATCGAGGTCAGAGGTAGCTGCTAGGAATGCATAAGAGTCCACAATGGCGTATGCGAACGTAACCAGGCCTACTGTAACGTTCCCGTAGAAGGCTACGATATCACACCCATAAAAGTGCAACTGCGACTCGCGGACGCTATGACACCCACAAAAGTGTAACTGCGGCTCGCGAATATTTCAGTCGGAACATTATTTATTTTTTAACGTCTCCATGTGACAGGCGAACACTGTTGAATATCGCTCGCAAATGTAAAACGAGCCAACGTTGCGACTTTCGTGTTGATAATAGGCTAAGTGAGTTAGTGTATTTTTGCTTCGTTGATTATACCGGTGAATAAGTGAGCAACTTTAAGTGAATCTGGTGCTTGCCTTTCGTATATCTATTATGTTGCGTGAAAATATGCATCTTATATATAGGCCTAAGTCAGTTTTACAAAGGTTTTACACACTCGAAAATGTTTTACATACTCGAAAATGTTATTGTAATGTATACATTGTCGTTTTTGAAGTTATATATCGTTTTGAAGGCATTGAGATATTGTTATTTAAAAGTGTTTATATGAGTTGCATAGTAACTTATTACTTATTTGGTAAGCTCATGGTGTTCAGCAGTATGTATTGCGATACTATAAATTGTGATTTTAATTTATTAACAGGAAGCCAAAGTAAATAAATCATACGAGTTTGCTGTGCTAGGCAACAGATTTTGTACCACATACGACTGTAATTTATAAATATATAACAGGTCAATTGATGTAACGTGTGTACACACATAGTGGTTTTTATTTTACTTTTAAATGTTGCTATTTATGTTATTTTGTCGTTTTAAATTATTTAATTTTGTATTGCAAACTACATTTTTAGTTCAGTAGTTAGTTTAGACATGAATAAAAATCTAAAACAATATTGAATTTCTCGTTATCGCAATTAGGCACCTATTTAGAATTATTCCAAATAGTCTATTATTTCTGAATTTGAATAGGGCCTACGTCCAACTTTCATGGACGTTTTATGTCAGTGTTTGCTTGGCTTATAAGTGCCTAAAACTGCCTGCCGTTGTAATTGAATATTTATAAAGCGCCATTCAGAGATGCTCTCGAGTGCCAACCCAAGTCACTTATAGTTCAGTCTGTAAACAAATACGACGCCAGTGATCAATGTTTAATATCACAGTGTCGTTAAACTGCAACAAACTATAGCACCGGGCTCGTGTATGCCTACCTATGCTGAAACAGCCATGAAGAAACGTGGACTCAACCAACGGATTCCCATCAACAGCTGACAGATTAGGTGGATGGGATGTTCAGTCTAAGGGCCAAGCCGTGTCGTTTAATCTTTACATTAAAATAATTCTACATTTCAGAAGCGCACGATTAATGAACTATATTAGTGCCTCAGTTCACCTCCAAATAAAAAAAACACATCGAGGATTACCCTTCCCCTAGCTCATATTTCCACGTTAACTTGTCTCGACAAAATGGTCGATTATTAAAAATCGACAGCTATTAATTAGTAATAATTATCCTGTTGGAAGACGCGGACGCAAAATATTTTGCTTAGCCGCGTCTGTACCTTTGAAGTTGACCGAAGTACTTGAGCATTTTCCTTAGGGAATTAATCCGGGATAGGTGAGATAAACAATACGGCAAATTAAAAAAAAATTTCGAATACCGTTTTGCAAATGACAGAAACAGGCTACCGTATTCAAAACCGGTTGCCGTTTTCAAAACCAGTAACCGAAATTCCGGTTATCAGTTAACATTCCTAATGTATGTATGTATGTATGTATGTATGAATATATGTGTATGCATACATACATATTTACATACATAAAAAACACATACAAACATGTATGTATGTATGTGTGTATGTATGTATGTATATATGTATGTATATGCATGCACATATACAGGGTTTGCCAAAAACGTAACTCCCTAGGGATTTTTGCTAATATTTCGGCCAAGAGTAGGAAATATTAAATGAAATTGTACAGGCTGAAAGCCAATGCATATTTGCACATAACCGCCACAATTGACTAAAATATTTCAAACAGAACAAAACTTAGGCCTATATCACTTTTAATGAGTGCAACCACTGATTTTTGATGGTCAAAAAATATTAAATGCCGCAAACAGTCATAAAGAGCGAATTTGTGAAGTCACATTTCAAGTAGTTGTAATAAAACACACTTCATAATTATTTATTCAGGAAAAATGAAACTGGAAATTATCGCACATGGAAGCCACTTTGACGTCATCTAGCAAGCAGTCGATTATATTGGCGAATAAAAATGTTTTGCTCACAGAATAGCAACATCAGAAATCAACTCAGCACTCGGCGTATTTAAGCAAAGTTGCACATCAGCCGCACCCTTCTGTTAGAAGATTTGCCAAAGAAGATCCGAACCGAACCGCTTTTCGTCGTGTCCCTGGGCAAATTACCACCAGGTCAACAGAACTTGCCAAACAGACTCAGAATATGTGTATCTCCTGGTGGTAGACACATGTTGTGAAACAATATGATACTTGTTTTATAATAATTTAATATATATTACTTGAGATGTGACCTCAACAAATCGTTTTTGTAACTTTTTGATGCGTAAAATGTTTTTTACATATCAAAAATCAGTGGCTGCACTCACTAAAAGTTATAACTTCTGTTCTGTATAATATAATTAATTCATATTTGGAGGTTATATGTAAATATGAATTAGCTTAGCGCCTTAAAATTTCATATACTAATCTCTACTTTTGGCCGAAATATTAGCAAAAAACCGTAGGGGTTACTTTTTAATGGCCCACCCTACATACATACATATACACACAGGCATGCGTACATACATACATTGGCCTACATAGCTACGAACATTCATGTACGTATGCATGTATACATATGCATGCATACATACGTACATTCATGCACACGTACATATATACTCGTACATACGTACATGCATGAATACAAATATCCTAGCCAGAATGGGGGGGGGGGCAATTGTCCGAGGGAATTGTCCTACACTCGGTCGATTTGAATGTCATGTCGGAATCACTTTCGAACACCGCACATTAGACTCCGAAACCAACGGAGACTCGCAGGTAGAAATCTCAGTTTACATTGCAATCGAGTAAGCCTATAGGCCAAATTTAATTAAGTCATTCAAACAATTTAACCTCATTTTTTTAAATGACGAATTGGGAAGGCCTGTGCTAATTGATAACCACCGCGTTACCGTCCATACCTGCCAAAAATGACGTCGCTCTGAATCCCAACCAAAATTTCCTTCTCGTGATGAAGGAGTCAATCGTACGGCTCAACGATCCGGACACACGTTGCATGAGATTAGTGGTAGGCCAAAGAGGAAGGAAATCGGAATAATGAAGAAATACCGAAAGGTACAGGACTGTATAGCAGATATTTAATAGCAAACAAATAGGCCTACGCTGTAGGCTATATATGTGTTTAATTCTGGGTCACCCGATTAACTCATCGAAAACTGAGCAGGGTACCTTCCGTTGGTATAATAGCCTCTAGTGAGTCAAAAAAGTAATAGTAGGAATATGCTCCAAGCTTCTTTAAGTGCCACTCGAAAGCAAAGCGCATGGCACAAGCAGTGACCAGCTTATTTAAAAGCGCTAAGTCAAGTCGGAAAGGTTGTTACAAGAGTGTAGTCACAAGGAAGGGGCAGAGATGAGTCAAGATAAAACAGCTCATTCGAGTTTCTTTGCTGCCAGATTAATTAAAAACAGGGTGGTATATGTTTCGAAATATGGGGAGGGAAACTACTCGGCGAAAATGTACATATGGACCTACATCCCTTAGGAAATCCATTAGCCAGCACTGTGTACCGCTACACTGAGCAAAATAATATTACAAACTTCAATGGGGAAGGAATTCCGTCCCCCCTAGGATTTACCATCCTGATTAAAATAAGACGGATGACGCGAGACCTTCTGAGATAGTTCAATACTTTAACTCATTTACCCTTAATTGTCTGTTCTTTGGTGGAATTGTCAGTACCTAAAGGCAAAACATAGATAATAATAATAAAGCCAATAACAATAATAATAATAATAATAATAATAATGGAAAAAAGACCAGACGGACTCACTCATATACCATGGCGGGCGGGGCGGTCTTTGATATGGGACGCGACAGTGTCAGATACAATGGCAATGTCGTATCTACCAGAAACGTCACAAAGAGCGGGCGCAGCGGCCGAGAGGGCTGCGAACCTCAAAACTCAGAAATACGCCCAGCTAGCCACCAGGTACGTCTTCACATCGGTGGCATTCGAAACCTTTGTCCCCATCAATTCCGAAGGCCAAAGCTTCCTTTCAGAACTGGGACACAAACTGAGCGCCGTCACTGGGGAGCAGAGGGAGACAACTTTCCTCTACCAGCACATCTCGATGACTATTCTACGCTACAACGCATTTCAAGGGAACTTTCACTGTTCAGGACTCCAACGAGCAGGGTTACTTCGGACGACATCGCCATTAATTTTCACTTGAATTTGGCCAAACAATTTGCAAATATAATAATAATAATAATAATAATAATCGTTGTAATAATAATAATAATAACTGTAATAACAAAAATAATAATAATAATAATATCCAGGCCCAAGCTGCACTTTTGCTTCTCAGATCGTGCTTTGGAGCGCCAAAAATGACATACATGATGCGAAAATCTCCGTGTTGGAATCACCCGTTACTTGACAGAATGGACCACCAAATGAGGACGGGACTGGAGAATATCCTCAACAATGAGCTGAGTGACATGCAATGGCTGCAAGCGTCGCTCCCTATCAGAGATGGAGGACTCGGGACCAGACGAGTTTCGATGCTGGCATCATCAGCCTATTTCGCTTCAGCTGCGTCGACCCCCGGACTCGTGGGTGCCATCCTGGTCGCGGAGAATTGGAGCGATGATTACCGTGAAGAAATGATGGATTCTCGAAAACACTCACTTCCAGCAGCGATGGAACCAGTCCCGACACAGCAGAGGAACTGGGATAGGCCTCTCATAGACAGCGACAAGATGAAGATCTGGACACCAAGCAACGACCCTCTCAACCAGGCTAGGTTCAGAGCGCTGTCGGCTCCACACGCCGGGGACTGGCTCGGGGCCCTGCCCCTGGCCGCATGCGCCCTGGGATTGAGCAACGAGACAGTGAGGGTGGCTGCAGGATTCCACCTCGGACTAACGCTCTGTGCACCACATCGGTGCCAGTGCGGAGAGATTGTAGACCAGGGGGGACATCATGGACTGGTCTGTAGAAGATCCATGGGAAGGGCAGCGCGACACTCTGCTATAAACGATATTATCTGGAGAGCCCTCTCGAAGGCAGATATTCCAAGTTCAAAGGAACCTTTGGGCCTGAGTCGTACAGACGGCAAGAGGCCAGACGGAGCCACGTTGGTCCCATGGAATAGAGGAAGATTCGTAGCATGAGACGCAACAGCCATCCCCACGTGCGCTCTGTCGTATTTGCCTCTGACGTCTACAGTAACGGGTGGAGCAGCGGAGCAAGCCGCGGAACGCAAGCGAGCCAAATACTCATCACTCCCCGCCACACACGAGTTCATTCCGGTGGCCATTGAATCTCTTGGTCCCATCAACCAAACAGGACTTGAGTTTTTGCAGGATGTGGGCCGTCGAATGACGCAAGCAACGGGCGATCCCCGAGAGCCAATCTATCTATTTCAGCGCATATCAATTTGCACACAACGCTTTAACGCCATGGCATTTAGGGGCTCCTCTGAGCAGCACGTTGGGGACGAGAACCATTAACGCAGTTTTTAGCTTTAGTTTTATCACGCCTGAGGGATCATTTTTACCTCGGGCAAAAAAATTTTTTTTATAATATTAATTGTAATAATAATAATAATAATTTCATCATATTTTTTCGAATTACTGCAAACTATTCGGTTTGGAGGAAGTCGAGGTTTTTGTCTTAAAAATTGCCTGAAAGCATAATTTATAATAATAATAATAATTGTAAGTAAAAAAAAAAAATAATAATAATAATAATAATGAAAATAGTAATCAAAGTAATATTGAAAATAATAATAAAAATTATAATAATAATATAACAAAATAATAATGATAATAATATTTAGTGCAATTACAACATACCAATGGTTCCGGCAAGGTTCTCAGATTCACAGACAGCCTCCTTCAAAAAATAAAATCAATCAATCAATCAACCCACCAACCAACCAATCAATCAATTAATCAATACTCAGAGGTGCTCTGAACCCAGGTCAAGTGTGATAGGACAGTCCTCAGCAACTGATATTATTCATGAATAAGCTGGAGCCCTGCTGTAAAAGTTTGGGGATTATATGATTATGATTATGCTGACGATAAAACGCAGAGGAAGCGAACCACGACCACTAAAACTCATCAGACACACTCTGCAATTTGTCATAAGAAGCTCTGAAGATAAAAACCGTTCTACTACGAAAAATCTGCAACATAACAAAAGCCTCAACTAACAATGTGTTTAATTAATATTAAATAACTGTTTTTTTTCTCGGGTCACTGCAAAGACTCCAACCTCATTTCATCATCTGAATGCCAACTACCCTGCTGACTTGTGCATTCCACAAGTCTTAATACAACCAGAACAAACCAAGCTTCCTCTGGTCAGCTGTCTATGCTCACTTATCAAAGAAAGACGTGCGAACAGCGTGGCACTCTCCAGACCTTTTCCCACACATGTCCAAATCTGAAGAATTTACTACCACCAATTATCGATGATATTCCCATTTCCAAATCATATAGATTACTCTTTATCCATTCAACTTCTCCACATCTGGCTTTTGAGGCAAATAAACTAGCCTTATTAAGCATAGGCAGACACTTGGTCCTGGGTTGGGGGGACAGATCGACAAAACTGGGTTTTGGGGACAGTTCGGAAAAAGTTTTAACTCCCAAACATGGACACAGCAAAAGGGATGAACAGTAGAAAACACTGCAGACATTTCAAATATTTATGAAATACTTAATGAAATATTTTGGGGATATAAGCAGCTCCATCCCCTCCACCTGAAATTTCGGATGTCCCCTCTATGCCTCCACCCCGTTATTAAAAACAAGTCCGCCTACAGCCAGTAGGTAGATTGAGCATCGAAGCACGGTCCTTGCTAGAGTTGCTCCATGTTGATGAACTTGTAACAGCAGTCGGATGAAAGTGAGAATGGTAATCGGTTTTGTACACCTGAAAAACAGCATCAGAAGAGAATGTAATGGCAGGCGATTGGTTAATCATTGTTATACACATTTCAATTACTAATCACATGGTCTACATAGCTACCATGCCGGATTTGCAATCCGACAACTTTCAGTATGAGTCTGCTGGGTAGACTCCATGCAAGAACATGAGACGATTTGTTTGCACATGAATTACCTACTACCCAAGTAGGTAATTCAAGTTGCCAAGAAGTCTAATTTGGCACCAACAACAGAAGAACAAAAAGAGACATTCCATGAGCAATCCACAGTTATGAAGTGTTAGCAACTTCATTTACTTTCTAAATTGGTAATTTTACATAAACACACCATTCGAATTGTTGCAGGTGTCCCTATATATTACATGATATAAAGTTCATGACCAAACCTCGGGTAAAAGAGGACTTCTAAGATTGCAACAGACGTTGTCAGAGGGGACTCTAGCAAGAAGGCACAGGTGTGGAGGGAACCTGTTCCCTCATATCAGGGTTATCAAAGAGCACCTTGACCATTTTTGGCTTGCCGACAATATACTTTTGGCTTGTGGAGCCTTGTCTAAAGACAGCACAATTGAGAATAAAAGGTTTAAATGGTCATTTTTAAGGAATGCTCATGAGAATCATGTTTTCAAAGCCTAATTCAACCGATTGTATGGCCCCCTCTAAGATCCCTACCCCATTTCCCTCGTGCGCCTTTGGGCACTCTTGCCCGCCGCTCTTGCTACTGGCCAACCATTTAAAAGAAATGTTTGACACCCTGCCATGTATGATAATCAGAGCCTTCTGTACCTGTCGCCATGGCAATAAGCTGTGTACAGCAGATACAGCAACGCAATGACTCGATTCCAGATGACAGGGTGTGAGTCTCCTCCATAAGCCACATCAGTCTGCAACTGGGTCACCACATCTTCCAATCGACCTGGAAATGGTAGGCACAACAAGAGGACGTTTGATCAGTGACAGAGGCAAAACAAAGTAAGAGAAAGAAACAAAACCAAAATGTGTAGTGGATTGAAGCATAGGGCCTACACAAGAGAAGACTGATTCAGGAGAATATCATCTATCGTGTTTATCATGTATCAGTTAGTAACTGGTTGCACTAAAAGAGGAGCTCGATAGAGTGGCGGTTTTCGAGAGGTCAGATGCTGGCTGATTGGAGAGACTTAAGTCTTATAACAGCATCGTCTCTTCACCAGGACATTAAATGGCATGGAGACCATTTATACATGCATGCAGTGGTGAAGAAGTATCTCACATGATCAACTCATTGCTGTTACCAGACTTGGCACCCAAAAGAAACGAGAGACTCGACTGTTGCAAACTTGCAATACAACACAACTGCATGTTTATACACTACAATATTACTGTATTTTGGTATATCCCTACTTACAAATTTCCAAAGTTCGCACACACACTGATGGTGCATATACAATACAATGATATTGCATAGAGATTGTGCGTGAAGTACTTGGTCAAGGTTCCTACACAGTAACTGCCTTAGACGAGGATTGAACCCAGGCCCTCGGCTGACCACTCTAACCAATTGGACACCGTGACACATTACTGGAACCAATGAACAAGGCAAATGGCAGCTAGATGAGGTAATGTGTACACGTACCATTGCAAAGACAGAGTCCCTCCTCCAGTGAGATATGAGCTGCATTTCTTTCACCATCATCCATATTATCCTCTGGACCAAAAACTCCAGAGTCCAACAGAAGGACGAGAAGTTGGATGGCGATGTTGTTCAGCTCTGGGCAACTCCTGTGACAAATGAAACATCCCAGCAAAGCTGTCATCGGGAATCTGTTGGTTGGTTCCACGCTTATGCATGGGCCAACAACTTTTGACTCTATTCAACTTACTGTGAACTGTTTTGCTAACTGATGCAACATATTCGTCAGTAATGACATTTCACATCATTCAGGCTAGCACAGATAGCGCCAAGAATCAGATATGTTGAAGGGGCGCAACAAATAAATGTTTGATTACGTTACATTACATCATCTGCTTCAGAGATACTTAATTTAATGTGACATATAAGTTCCCAGAATGAATGAATGAATGAATGAATGAATGAATGAATGAATGAATGAACAAAACTTGTTTTTAACAATAATGGATCAAACAGGTATTAAATGAATGACATTACAATACCATAATTATCCCATCCATGTTAACTAATTAAAAGATGGGCAATATAAAATAACAGTTGTATTGTATAGTATTGTATATGGACCTTGTTTAGAAGCCATTAGTGTGACCCTATGGACCAACTGTTAACTGAACTCAGACCTCCTTCTGACTACCCTCTGGACAACCCCGCAGACTTGACACATCACTCATGAATAAGTCATTGCCCTGTGCATGGCAATTCATATTGCCTTGTGCATGACTTATTCATATTGCCCCCTACATGACTTAAGAGTGACAATCTATAAGTTTGGAGATTACAATTATGAATGCTTACTGGCTCTGAGTCTTGATGTTCAAGAGGAGAACAAGAAATCCGGACCGAACAAGATCCGCGTTGAGCGAATGACTGTCTTGAGGAGGAAGCGAAACATAAAGAAGATGGAGAGCAGATAGTATATCGAGAAATATGACCTCCACACGAAGCCCAGCTGTCACCGTTTCACAATGTTTCTACAAAAGCAAACGTTTGTTGCAAACAGGTAATGTTTAAACCACCACAGAGTTGGATTTCAAGCAGCCTTAGAGTGGGTTGCATGTTTTTTGTGAAAGCCCCCCCCCAACACGACATCTGCCTCTGAGTAGATATCTTGAAGGGATGCTATATAAATGTTCTGTTACATTACATCATAAGACTACACAAAGGCTTCTGACCAGAGTCAATGGCAGACAGATTCTAAGGATCGTCTGGAGAAGCCATTGGCAGAAGTCGTTGAAAGTGTAGGGCTCCAGAGAACTGTTGGGCCCATGAAAGGTTGAATCGTCTAACACCGGCTCCTTGCAACAGCATGACACGACCCTGTTTAACACAATTGGTTGGACACAATAATCTAGCAGCTTCCATATCATTAATGCAATGTATATTGATTGGTATATATAGCTACAGTTACAACCAGTTACTGTTACAATCAGAGTAACAATCAGTTACAGTTACAACCAGTTAGTTACAACCAATTAGTTATAACCAGTTACAGAACATCTAAACCAGTTAGAATTACAACCAGTTACAGTGGAAGAGCACCTGTTGTGTAGAGGCCAGAGCTGTTCATGGGTGTATTCTTAGTTAAGCTAGAGATACTTGTGTTGTAAGTCGGAGCTTCGTGGTTCCTACGACGTCGTTGTGTTTCGTGGTTCTTAATCTTTGTAGTGGAGCAAGCTACCATTTGGTTTTGTATGTATATTCGCTTCCCTGTTCTTAAATGTAAATACTTTTTTGTTTTCATAACATACTTATTCTTGTACAATGAGACGAGAGGCTTATGTTTGATGTTGCTATGTATACCTAGGGACCTTATAAAATACCGATATCTTACAGTGTATGTATCTTTGTATTTTTGCATGTGTGATTTGTGCGTGTGTATGACTGTATGTATGTATGTTTATCTATGTATGTATTCTTATGTTTATATATGTGTACAAGTGTGTATATACATAAGTATGTATATAAGTATGTATGCACGCAGCTGAAATCCAAGCCAATGACAGTGACAAAGGTGGAGATAATTGCCTGGCAAGCTGTAGTATGACAGAATTAAGCTCCATGCTATAGAGCACGGATGACGGAAGATGCTTCTGGAGGAGTCTGGACGTCTCCGTTTCCATTCCAGCCACGAGGTGGTGCTTCCTCGGGTGTCTCCATGAAATGGTTCGGTTCATGAACCTGTTGACCGTTTGGTCAACTAAGCCAACAATGTCCTTCAGCGGCAACACAGGATGCAGATGGTCATATCTGATAGAGGTGCACAGAAATTATAATTATGTAATGTAATGTAATTGAGTATTGATAGAGCACCACTCAACCAACGAGATGATTTTCTCAGCCTCTCCTTGTGTGTCTCTCTCTCTGCCTCTTGTTTGCCTCACTCAACCTCTTTTTGCCTCTCTCTACCTCACTCTGCCTGTCTTTGCCTCTCCTTTGCGAAAGCTTGAAGACCACTATGGTTTCATCTGATTAGATATGGAGTGACAATGAAGAGTCCCTCTGAACTGGCGCTATATAAATTAACAGCTGCTTTACCAATTCCAGAAACACACAGGCAATTATACCAACACAGAAATAGAACACATTTCGACTTCGACCAGTGGCTATTTACTACTGCTGGTCCTCCTTCTTTTGGAACTCTCTTACCTTCTCATGTTTGCAACGCAATCTCAGCGAGACTGTCTTTTGCTCTAAGTTGAAAACCTACTCCTTCAATTCAATTTATTACTCTTGGTAGCTTCCCAGCTTCAATGTACACTTTTACACTTCTTGTAAGGAGGTCATCATCAAATTACAGTTGTATTGTATTGCATTTACAGAAGTCACAATATATCCAAACCTATTATAAATGATTGATGGATTGACTGATCGATGAATCGGTTGACAGACAGACAGACAGACAGACTGACTGACTGATTGATTAACCTGAGCAGGTGTTTGAATGCATTCCAGGCAGACAAGAAGACACCTGATTGGTCGACCTGAAGTCCTCTTCCAATCACATCCAGACAATTCATCTTCACACTTGCACTACCAAACAAGCGAACACCGCTTCTGTGCCTGAAAATCAAACACAATGGCTCACTGCAAGAGTGATATTTCAGTTTGTTTTTTTAAAATTCGTCCAAGCTTGTCCACTTAATGTCATAGTTTTGTGTATGTAGTAATTATAGTTTCACGACACTTTGCAGTAATAGCTAAAGCTCATTAACCCTTCTCCTTTATCCAGGCTTGGCACTGACGCTGCTAGAATCCGAACAGTGGCGAAATTTTGCGAATGTAGTGGCATAGCAGCATTACAAATTCTCTCTGATCACTAATACGCAGTTTCATGCTTTTCAGTTGTGCTTGGAGTGAACTCCCATTGGATCTTTTACTCTTGTCTAGGAACTCTCTCTTTCCCCTTTCTATTCCAATATGAAATCTGTCTTTTTCGGCCAAGCGAGGACCAGAAGCACTTCTGATCAGCTTAATTGAAGAGGTGCTATATCAAGTTTCACTCATTAATATTATTGAGGGGATGCTATATAAATCTTCCTAATTAATGAATGAAAAGCATTATATTTATATATGCATCACATTCAAGCTTGAAACCATAATTAGGGTGTCTGCCAGAATTACTGTACATTTTGTTAAGCTGAGCATATAAAAAGTACACTGCAATATTCAACATTGCTCCTCACCTTTCCAGCATGTTTGCTAACAGTTGGAAACCTTGTTCAGCTGATTCTGTGTGTTGTATTTTCAGCACATAGTCAATACCTCGTAAAACGGATTCAACTCCTGATCAAAACAAACACACGTAATCCACAACATTGCATATACGGGCAGATAAATCATCATAATTATCATCATTGTTATCATTATTTTGCTAACAGACTTATTTAACTGATTCACTATGACATATATCTTCATTTAGGCCAGCACATAAAGGGCCTCTGAATAGATATCTTGAGGGGTGCTATATAAATGCTTGATTACATTACAAATACATCACCATTATTGTCATCATTTTTATCACTGTCAATATTTATCATTGTCATAATTTATGATTGTTTTTTTTCTTAATGATGTAATGATATTGCTATTATTTATTTATTATTATTACTGTTCTTATTATTTAGTAATTAAATATATAATGTGCAAACAGTAAAACTGAAATTTGAAAGGAATGCAAACTAGAAAAGTGTAATGTTCTTTTATGTTTTGCATCCGATCATGGAAGAATGGAATCGACTGCCACTCCCTCTTCATAGCTCAAATTCACTTCCTTACTTCAAAAAGTGACTCAAAAAGCAGTATTTCTTCTTGGCTCTCAAGCACTTAAATATCTAAACATCTTCTACTGGAAACTGACTATATGCGCCACAGATTCACATTTCAGTGTGACTTTGCGTGCGTCACATATTTTATACATAAACAATAATAAATACATAAAGATGACTTGATGTCGTCGATTACCATAAACGGAATGGCAGCCATTGAAGAAGACCGGACAGTCAGTCAGTAGCAACAGGACACAAAACAGAGACCTACAACAGATAACATACATCCACATACTCATTTGCATACTGAATTACCCCACCTCATATATGACGTGAATTCAAACATTACACTAAAGCATGTAACAAGTATGTAACGCAACATGTTCCCATACTACATGAGCCTATTTTGCAAATACTTCTGACTACAGTCGCTTACATCAAAAGTATTTGATTATATACTTGACACTAGAGTAGGAGCTACAGAAATCGTTGTAGTGTCATAGTTGTTCGTATTCGCTGTCACACTATTAATACTCGAAACAAGTATGTTAATTGAATATAAAAAAATTAAAGAATGTTTACTTTGTTGAAAAACTAGGAGTGCTAATTCACAATTCATTCATTCATTCTGAGCATTTACATAGTGCCCCTTTAAGAACCTGCTCAAGAGCACTCTCAGCCTAGCAACGACTATAATGGAAAAAAAGACCTGAGCGACTTGTAAAAACCTGATGGTTGGGCCACAAGCAAAGAGCAGAGCTCAAGTGGAATGTCATTCCAATGAAATATTCGGATTGGGGGTATGTGAGGAGCCGATCTAGAGACATCGTCTAAATAATACAAGAATTGAACAATACGAAAACATACCCAATAATGAGATCATTTGTGCAGTGAAGAGCCTCAAAGAGAAATTCTGCAATAAAAAAAGTTCATGCATTGGTAGAGCAGGCTATGCATATAAACAACAAAAAGTGTATGTACTCTTGCATGTGGCAGTGCCTATTAGATGCCCCAGCAAACAAATGGAACCCAGAAGGAACAATAGCTCTCTTGCTCTACCATGGTGTGCAGGGACAACGTGCTCTCTGCTCAGGATGAACTCCACACTCCCCGTATGCGAACTGCAATTAGAAAGCATTGTGCTTTTTCTGCTGTTGGCTATATGGCATGGAATGGACTCCCATTATCACTGTGTCTTAAACCTATAGGGTTCACTCAGATGCATAGAAATCTATTAATACAATACAATACAATACAACATCATCTCACGACAGAAGACCTCGACAAGTAGTCTTCATGTTACAAGGCAAGCACTCTGACTTCTGATTTGAATGAGCAATGAAACCAACCTGCCATATCCTCTTGAAGAAGGCCGGCAGCAAACTCAGCTCCCAGTCGACCACGAAGGAGATATATGAGGCACTGCGACACGGAGACCTGTAGCGACACCTGGTGACCAAGAAGCAACTTCTTAATGGTCAGCATCAGAGGCAAGGACTCAGTCTGCGGACCGAGGAACGCTTCGTGCGTCCGATCGTCTTGTAATAGGACGCGCATCAGTCCTAGCACAGGTAAAATTATAAAACAATCACTGCCAAGGCTGTTCATGCACATCATCAATCAATCAATCAATCAATCAATCAATCAATCAATCAATCAATCAATCAATTAAACTTCAAATAGCTGCTCTTCAAGAAATCTACACAGAAGCGCTCCCGTTCCAACATCGGCCAAAGAAGACAGATATGAGAGTGGAATCAAAAATAGGGTAGAGAGTTCTTAGGCAAGGGCCAAAGATCCAATGGGAGGCTATTCCAAGCAGTTGGGGTAACAAATGAAAACCATGATACTGCATTATGACTAATAAATAATAAATATACGATTCATAATCATTAAACTGAAATTTTTCCATATTTGATTACAGATTATTGGTCAAATTATTATAGAGGCTAGTTTTTTTCCTGTTCAACGTATATATACTTCAAATATATATATATATATTTGAAGTATATACTTCAATATATATATATATATATATATTTGAAGTATATATACGTTGAACAGGAAAATATATATATATATATATATATATATATATAAATAATACAGGTAGAGACAGGAGCGAGGCCTACCTAGCAGACATCGCCAGACTAGGGCAGCTATTCTATATAATACAATAAGACACCAGTTTAGACAAACCTAGTAAGTTGACCTGCAGATCCAAGTCGGTTGAACTGTGTAGAACAGTCACAGTGTCACGCACTAAACGCTGGACCACGTCGCCAGGCATCAGTGACTCCGACGATGATCTGGAAGCGGCAAGGGCGGCTGAGAACAATTGGATGCAGATGTAACTGGCCTCAATCTGAACGGATTGGTCAGAGTATGACAGACCGGAGATGACGTGCTCTACATATGATCCTATGCAGAGACAATGGTAACATAATTGTAAATGTTGTAACTGGTTGTAACTGCAACTGGCCGTGGCCTACAACCAATTAGTTACAACCAATCATAGTTAGACCCAGTAACAGTCACATTCAGTTACAGTTACATCTAGCTACAGTTACACCCAATTAGCTACAACCAATTATAGTTGCAACCAGTTACAGTTACAAGTTGCAGTTACAATCCGTAACTGGTTGTAGCAAAACTGGTTGTAACTGTTACTTGTTTTGCTACAACCAGTTACATATACCATCATTTAGTCAGAACCAGTTACAGCCAGTCAGCCACAACCAGTCACAGTTATCACTAGTAACATTAGCAACAAGTTGCACTCATAATCCATCACATCTACCACTAGTTAAAACTAAGACACGTACAGTTACAACCAGTTAGAGTAACCATCAACTGTAGTCACCATGAGTTGCAGTTACAACGAATTATTGTCTTATAGGAACCTTATTACAATTGAAAGTAAAATAGAAAATATTATTATTATGACAACGAGATCTATACGATGGAATTTTCTTCAATTCCTCACCGACACACTTACCATGAAATCTGAGAACCTGTCTGGGAAGATTTGGAGCCACAGAGAAGAGTTTCCCAGTGAGAGTGAACAGAACCAGATTCTGTTTGTAGTTGCAAGTAGTGGTGCACTACAATCAGATTCAAATTCAATGCTGCATCAAAATGAGATTGCAGTCAAAAATCCCCTTAGCAAAAAGAAACACTCACAACACACAAAATATATAAGCAGACACATAAATACACACAAACTGACACACACAAACACCCACACACACAAACACCCACACACACAGCCTCATCTAGAGGGCACAGAGGGTTTGTCACTACCGGACTCGCATTCGTATTTTCCATTGAGGAATTTGGATTAAAAAACAAGTATGAAGTCCTGGTGCATAAAGAGAAACAGGTCAAACTTAAAATCGGTGCTATATAAAGGCTGCCAGGCATATGTTAATAGGTATCCCACTATCCCCAGTACTCTTCGAGCTTTGGCAGAGCACATCTCAAGTCTGGATAAAGCAGGAGGGCAATGATAATCACTATTATTAGGACAGAGTTAAACAGCAAAAAACCATTTATTCATACTTTTAGATTTATATAGCACATCTCACAGAAAAAAACTATTCAGAGGTACTCTCAAACTGGAAACCTGAAGTAAAGAAACACCTTTAAAGAGATAGAACCCTATATCTAGCGAGAGAGAGACCAGTCATTAGCTTGGTCCTTAGTGATGGAGGAAGGTCATTCCAGGTAGATGGACCCACAACAGCAAAAGCCAGTGTTGGTCCAAGGCAGTTTTAGTCCTAGGAACAAACAGATCAAGACGATCGACAGATGGAAGGGAAAACTATGTTGAAATATTAAATTAAGGAGCAATAACCTAATAAGTGAAATGAATTAAAATGATCCTTTGATGTCAGGGTAAATAAATTGTCTTATAATTCTGAGACCAAGACACCAACCTGTTGATTTATTGATTCCATGACAACTGACAGAAGGTCATCTGACTGCAGCATAGACAAGATCCGAACCTCAGCTACAGAGAAAACACACACAATGCGTTTAGTAAAGTCTCAGTTTGCACTTAAGGGTAAATGATGGTCCAGTGGTAAGCGTGCTGGACTGTTATCCGAGAGGTAGGGGCTTCAAATCCAACAGGGCAGAAAATAAGGAAGAGATATCTGCTCCACCAGTGACCGTTACCCAGCACAGCAATGATGAGCGCACTGACTGTTACACAGTTGAGACGACGAGAGAGAACTGGCCATCCGCTTTCGTATGCCGAGGCTAAGAAAATAAAGTCGCAAACACTTCATGTGCATGGCTGCCTTGGGACTAGATTAAGGCACTGCTCTTCTTCTTCTTCAGTTTGCAGAGTGCTGTGTAATGGCCCATAAAACATCATATCTTTCTTCGTTGCAACTTGTCACTCTGCTGAAGGATGCTTTATTATTATTCAGCCTCTGCTGGAAAGTATGTGGTTATTGACTTTGTCCAGCAGTCATTCATAAATATATTTAACCAATTTTTATCTTTTTGCAGGGTGATGCAATAATTATTTCCACCAGCATACAATATGAATGTGATCAATTAAATTTATAAAATTAACCAATTAATAGAGAAGCGTCAGACCTTCAATGACTGCCGACTCCAGGGAATCTCCCAACTGACCACGACAGAGTAATTCTACAGATTTCATAAAAATATTCATAATTTGTCATATATTTCATGTTTTGGCAGTTGATGAGTAAAGATTGTTTTAAAGAATCATTGTCAACTGCATTATTTCTATGATGATGACGATGATGAGTTACAATGTAGTTCTCAGCCCAAAGACTGTTGTGCCACACGAGGATGAGATGAGTTGCATGGTCTCTTGCTGCCTTCCTCACAGATTGTGGGTTACAAGGCCCAGAACATACCCCAACATCACCACGTCCAATATTGTTATAAGGGAACCATATTCCATGAGGGATGCATGGTCGTTTTCTAAATCAAAGACATATTTTAAAGTTTCCAGGTAAAGAAATGAAGAAAGTTTTTTTTTAAATTAAGATATCCTTAAAAGAAGTTTATCTGTAAAGAAATCATTGAAAACAAAGACAATTTAATAAGTTTCTCTGCAAAGAAAGAAAGATATCCTTGAAAACCAAAACATATTTAAAAAAGCTTCTCAATAAAGCAATCTTGAACTAGTTAGTTACCCAAAAGCATGAGAGCCAGATGTAGAGTGACTTGGTAGTCATAGGAAAGAATACAAAACATCTCATCACGATGGTCACTGATCAAGCGCAGAAGTTCATCAACTGCTACTTTCTTCTTTACCTGAAGAAAACATTATACATTGAGAGCCTGAATTCTCCATCATCATCTCATACACAAATGTGGATGAATTTTAATTGTTAATTGTCATCTTATACATCTATTTGCAATTCAGGATGGATTACAACCATACAATGTCGTCTTATACATCTATTCAGTGGCATAAGATGTATTAGATTATGTTTATCTGTAAAGATAAAGCACCAAGAGCCACTGGTGTCTAAAAGAAACAAAATGCGTAGATTATACAGTTATCACCTGCCATGTGGTTTTACAACCTGTAATATATGGAAATGCTTTTTTGTCTTCTGAGCAAGTAAAAATGTACAAGAAGCTCCATCAACGATCTAATCTCCACTTAGAAATTACAGAATCACTTAGGAAATTAATTCACAAGATGAAGATCATTTTCACATGACTGGCACACAATACGCAGCCGACTGTCCCACAGGATTCATACAAGAGCTGTTTGAACACACTGAACACAGAGGTAGTGAGGAACAGGACCATATCAGAACCTTACATGTCACTGAGAAGAAGTTGGAAGAGACACCCTCACAAGTCGATTTATTCATTGGTCATGCCGGTTTCCGGTTTAACATAAAATAACATAACAAGGGTCTAAAGTGGTTCAGAAGACGTTTAGTCTATGTTAAAACCACTGCAATTTGACATGGAGACATGATCAATAGTTTCTGGTAGAATTGAGGAGACAAACCTTGGACTTAACATTTCTGACTACACATGGTATATGATGACAAGTGAAGATAGTTGGTTAGTTGCAGTTTAATAATGCAGTGTGATCATCGCCCCACTCCTTTATCCAGGCTTGGGACTGGCACTTTCAGGGTGCAAACAGTGGAGATGCACAATAAGCCAAATAATTATAGCTGGGAACTGTAATGAAGAGAAGGATTCCTATTCCGCATGTGCTGATGACGAAATGGAAGCCAAAGACCCATACAACGAGTTTTTGGGCAATAATATGAGTTAACGAAATTACGATTACGAGGACTTCATCCAAGCGAAACAACCGTCGTACCTGGAGTACAGTTGAATCTTCAATGATTTCAGCCAGACATGCAATACATTGACCTCCGGTCGCCATCCACTTCACATCGTGAGAAACATGCGAATTCCGTAACAAGTTAAGGCTGTTCATGTTGAGTTATTGCAGATATCCAACACTGCACAAATAAAACAGCTCAAATTGAGGTACTAACCAGAAAAGAAGAATGAACTATAACTAACAATTCATTATACATAACTTTCATTTTACTGGTTGCAACACCATGTGAAGAATACAGATAAAAATTTCAATAACATCTTGACCAAACAACCAATGCTCATAAATGAGAACACTACACTCAATCAGTGCATTGGATTTCGATCAATCAATCAATTAATCCTAAACACGACAATTTCAGGCGTGATTGCAACAGCATAGCTATTAACCAAATATTCAGCCACGCAGAGCAAGTTGAATCAAAATTCGTGTAGTTCAAAAAATATTCAAGCTAGCACAGCCACAGCTTATTTTTTGCATCTATGTACAAATTAGTAGTTTCTTACATTTGTATCTAATAACGACAATAAGCCTGACCTAACCCTAACGGATCCCCGCTATGCCACCGAATAGTCGGTTGCCGAAGACCAATCCTGGTTAAAGTGTATTTTAGCGTATTTTATTACCTCCTGTGTTTGTTGTGTATTATAGCCTATATAATTATTTCCTTCGTTATATCATGTAATTTGTAAGCAGAAACTGGATTGATGATAATAGTTCTGCTTTAATGGAAGCTGGATCGATGAAAAGAATCTTAGAAGTGTATTTTAGAGTATTTAATTAAACAAGATGTTGAACAGAAATTCCACAAGCTTCCATAGGTGACCCCATTCTGTCATAAATCGAGCTTCTAAGTATGCGCAATATTTTCATCGATCCAGCTTCCATTCATGCATAATTATTTCGTTTCATCGATCTAGCTTCCATTTAGTTATATTTAATTTCATCAATCCAGCTTCCATTTGGGTAGGCCTATATCTTTTCATCGAGTTTTTGCATAGGCTACACGACTTTGTCTACATCCGTCGTATCGACATTCTTGCATCAAACCGGCTTCATCTTAAGCATGATATTCTCGCCAATCCAGCTTGCGTTTAAGCAAAATTTCTTTCATCAATCCAGTTTCTACTTGTACATTCTTATTTTTTTTATTTTACATCGGCAAAAAATGCACTAGAGGCACCATGGTATAGTAAAATACGCTAAAGTACACTTTTACCTTAATCCTATTGGCATACATGATAGGCCTATTGAAGGCTTCACAGTGGCCGTCTCTTAATCGTAGTCCTACATGTATATCTGTTTATTGAGAACAATGGTTGTCCGAAAGCAGGCATTTACAAATAAAATATAGCAGCCTAAGAGTTATATCACTGAAAACAGTTCAGCTAATGAGTGAGATATTAGGTCTAAGTGTTATGGATTAATAATCGAACAAATTCGGCCGACGGACTATAAGCCTACATGCTTTTGTGCATCATCCTTGATAAAAAAGCTCATATCAACGATCTATGATTTAAACAGTCCATCACCATTCAAATTGAAACTATAAATAGATTCAAATGATTTTAAATGCTTTGAAATGAATCATTTTCAATTTATGACCACTCTGACATTGTAATCATAAACTTACCCAACTTCGACGCTCGAAACGCCGCTTCGTTCAGTACATTCAACACCAAAGTGGCACGTGACACGGACAGCCAATAGAAATTCACTGGTGAAGCTGTTCTCTTCAGTTTCTCTGTGTTGTATAGAGCTATTTGTAACCGAAATATATAGCTCTGTTACATTTAAGATTTATCATATACGCTATTTACAACCTCATTTTGCTCTGTTGTATATCCACTTGCAGAGCCATCTATCAGTAAGCGACTAAGAATAGTCATACGGTGGTAAGACAGGTCTCTGGTCACTTGCATAATAATTATTAAGGGCTGCAAACATGTATGTTGGTTTTTTGGGTATTTTGGTTTTTTGTTTTTTTTTCCAAAAAAACAAAGATGGTATTTTCTTGTTATTTTAAATATATTTTTTTCATTTACTAATATGACTATTATATTACTAATTATGTGTTATTAAGTTGGAAATCAAGCTAACTTAAATATATAAACAAGTTGGAGTTCTTTTTCATGCTGTGTTTGATGCTTTTCATAGCAAAACTGATGGTACAAGATCCAAAGGAAGGCTAAAAACAAACAACACCAAATATGACCAAAAAACAAAAAAAACACTTTTGATTTTTAAAAAATCTTGGGTTTTTGTACCTCTGGTGTTAACCAACAAGACAATAACACACAATTTATTGCCCATTCTTTTTAGCTAAGGAATGTATTCTAATACAAACGTCCGACATCCCCGGATTCAGACAAAACACTGTTGCCAATGCGGACTTGTTTTTCCTTACTGTTGACTTTCTTTCTTTTGAAGAGCACTGCTTAAAGTTGACTGCTCTTTTCCGCTCAGCCCTGTTAATTGAACCCATGTCACGACCTTCTCCCTCCCCGTAAGATCAATCCTTAACCTACGACATCAATCCAGGCCACATGACCTCGTCCTACCAAGGGTTGACGACTTTGTAAAAAGATATTTTATTATTGCGAATGTTATGTGACTTTTTAAAATTGATGCTATATTATTTATTCCCGTTGAAAGCAATTGTGCGTTAGCTGGTAGTCTAATAAGGAATAATCGTACTTACTTATATTGAGCCGGTGTTAAAGCTTTAGGCAGAGCCTCACCGCAACTTGCCCGCAGGAATTAAGCCTATTGCAACGCCATTTATTGGTTCCATTTGACCCATGACTAGCGCTGGCCTTGAAAATTTGGTACGCAATAGCGATTATACGCATGTTCCGCACATGATGTTCATTTAAAACATATTGAATGATGTTGGCCTACCATAATTTCGTTAAAAATTGATCTCTTATCTTTCTTTTGGTACGCAATTGCATATTTCGCTTCCATGCAGAGAGGGAGAGAGAGAGAATAACAAACAGGTCTACACAGAAGCAATCTTTACCAACTGAAAATGCTTATTCACAAAGAACTGCAGTTCTTTGCAATTTTGTACAGAGCTTGCTTTACGCATGTACAATATTGTACGTAGTCAGATAATCAAATGCAGTGTTATGAGTTTCTCATGGTTGATAATTTCTTTGAAAAATCTCTAACATCTCGAAGTCAAACAGTCCCTCAAGCTAGCCTTGGAGTTTTGGGTTACAAGAAAATACTACACACAAACACCAGACCCTTTCAAGACAAAATTCAACATGAACAGTTCTTTTCAAAACGATGCAATTCAATAATTAACATCTTCAACCGTCTGTAGCACAACGAATGAAAACAACATCTATATTTAGCAACCATATTACTTTTCCAGACCCTCAAAAGCAGCCACATAATAGCACTATCATGTCATTGCAGAACACTAATTGTTACCGTCAGCCTGCATTTCTTGCTTAAGCTTAGAGTGCAAGGCCATGATAATCTGAGCAGCGAGACTCCGACATTCGCTATCTGTCTCTCGCACCAACACATCCTCCTGCAGCCACTCCCTCAGATCAGCGACCTCCGAGCAGAGGTCAGACGTGAGCAGAAACGGTTGCAAAGCAACAATCGTCAAGGCGACAGCACCGAGAACTGCTCGGCGCACCCCAGGCTGTAAATGGTAACGGAAACACCACGTGAACTCGATGAGGGCTCTTGCCATCGAAGAGATTCCAGGGGCGTTAGAGGCGCAAAACACTACTACGCCGATAGTACCAAGGAGCCTCTGGAGGAGAATGTGGTCGCTACCGAGTAGGTCAAGGCATGACTCTCTCTTGTCGAACTGGCTGAGAAGCGGATAGAAGAACCATCCGGCAACATTCGCGAATCGACTTGGCACTGGCATTGGAGGTGGACGCGTTGCACCCTTGCCAAATCTTCGTGTCTTGGATTCAATGTGAGCCTGGACGATACTCGACCAGTGTGTTTCATGTGGTTTAGTTCTCCCTCCTTCACCAGTTGTAGCATCGCAACCATGGGTTGTTTCCGTTGAAGAAACAGACTTAGAAAGTTCGCGAGCTGCCGAAGATAGGACATCAAGAATATCCAAACGCTGCCGAACGTTGTAGTTGCGTTCGTAAAACTCGCATGTCATGTACTGTGCCGTGGTCTCTGGGCATGAGACGACTAGAGCGACCATGGCCCTGTGGCGAAGCAGGACGAATTCTGGAAGCGCGTACCGGTCCTCCAGGTTCAGAAGAACCTTGCACATCTCGACCGCCATCTCGGAAACCTCTGGATGCTTCCGGATCAGCTCCTCGGCGCTCCGTAAGCACTGTTCGAACCATACCGGATCGTCCGATTTCAGAAGTACATCCATGCACTGAGCCAAGTAAACTGGACGTTTGATTGGGTTCAATGATCGAGGATTTGAATCGTACGGCGTTAAATCGTCTTCGTCGTCGTCGCTGTCAAGCATTTCCGATGCGTTCTTAGTTTCATCGGTCTTATCAACATCAGGCTTTGAAGGTTCCATCTGGAACCGAGAAAAACAAACCATGCAATTATAGTTATGTCAATTATGCTCAGGGCTGGGGATGATGTAAAACGAGGATGCAGTGGATGTTTCAGCACATTGTACCTTGTAAAGATGTGCAAGACAATATTACAGTTCCATGATATCTGAACCTAGTTGAGACTTGAAGAAACCAGCTGATAATTAATGCATAGACATGAATGGTGAGGTCCAGACTGTGCCCATTGAGCAGGACATAGTTAGGTCAATTATGCTCAGTGTGTATATATATATATATATATATATATATATATATATATATATATATATATATATATATATATATATATGGCCTTAAGAGGAGCTCGGAGTAGAGAGGTAAACAAGTGTGATATGGCAATGCACCACAGAATCACATAACACAGATGACCACGTGAAAATATTCCCACACAAAGAATGAAATATACACCGAATAGTTTGAACCTGTGGTGAATTGTATATAATGTAAACATATATTTCTTTGCTTAATGATAATCAAACTGACACAAACTGCAGAACGTTATTGTGTTCCATCCACTTTCTGTAATGCACTTACCAAATCATTTCCATGGGGTTGTTCATTAACGACCAATTCATCTTGATTGTGACCAGACTGGTTATCCTCGTCATTGGGAATCAGAAGTAGTGCATGAAGACTATCTACCAACTCATTTCTCTCCAATTCAAACTCCAACCGCTTCCCGTCGGAATGGACCAGACTCGAGAGAGCTTCCCCGACGACCATTCCAGTCTGTCGAACCTGTACTACTGATGAATCTAGGTAATTGCTCATTCCACCAACCAACGTCTGTATCACGGAATCTCTCAAATCCTTCGTCACCAGGCCGGGGTCTTGTGACAGGTACGCAACGCATAACATGATCGCTTTAGAAATGTACACTGTCTGTTCCAGCGGCCGGTGTCTAAGGGAACTACCATCGCTCCATGCGTTCAACAACTTCAGAAATGTTGCTGCAAATGTTGATTTGAGCGAATAGACACTCATGAGGTACCCGATAATATTTCGCAGCATCTGCGGCCGATCCGAGTATCGCACGAGTAGCAGTTTATGCGTCAGGGTGAACCGCAATCGCTCTCTGACAACCGGCAACTCACCAAGAACCGCCCTCACTGTCAGAGGTGATGTCGCCAAAGAAATAAGAGGGGTCGTAACCTGTTCCAGGCAGCGGTCCGGGACCCCACTCACCATTCTTTGCAGAACCCGTTGCCACAAAAAGTCACCAATGCAAGTCGTCTCAAGTTCCTTCAGGAGGGACTTCCACAGCAACTCACCATATCCAACCATGGCCAGCTTTCCAAGGATTGCCGAAAGCACACTCACTGAGCAACTCTGCTCTTCTTGTAGACATGAGTAAACTGTTCTCAAGACGCTCACCACTTCACGACCAATGAAAGGAACGTAGTTATGGGGATAAAAGAAGTCTGAATCATCTCGCGACGTTAATCTCGCTGTGACGAAGTCTGGCAACAAAGATATAGCTGACACTAAAGGACCGCTCCTCTGCAGAAGCATTCCATGCTCGAGTTTTTCCAATGCGCCTTGGGTTTTTTCCGAAGTACTGTTGGCTTTTTCTGATGCACTGTCAGTTTTCTCAGATGCACTGTCGGTTTTTTCCGAAGCAGTAGCGGCTTTTTGCGACGCACGCAGGCAGCAGTACTTGGAAAATATCCTTCTGAGACAATTCTGCCTGAGCATGGACTCGAGAAGATTTATGCAGCTGTAGGCTTTAATGCTCTCCTTGGTTCCCTGAACTGCATAGGTCAACACGGTCAGAGCACTCTCCGGGTCGCCATGCAGGAAGAAGTCAGAAAACAACTGATGCAACCGCCTACCACAAGGACCGCTCTGCAGCCAGTCCGGACTGTAGCTTTCTATCAGGCACTCCGATAATACAATGTAGCACTCTGAGATAAACAGACGCTTGGCCTCCTGGTGGTGGTTTCGAAGGGCCTCGCTGGATGGTGCCTTTGTTGAATCGGGCAAGAGTGTTTTCAGTTCCTCCAGCGCATCGCAGAGGGATTCGTCTGCGCATTTTCCCTCTTTCAGCGATGCCCGTACCTTACAAACGAGACTGGCAACTTCTTCCTTCACTGACGACATCGGTACCTCGTGAATATCCGTATTTTCATCAACCTGTGTTAACAACTTAACATACAATTAAAAAGTTCTTTATAATGTTAACACAAAACCAAAATTCAGTACAGTAAGAACAGCACTTAAATAGGATACAATATTCTATTATATTATATTTAAGGATTTATAAAGCGCCTCTCACAGTACAACCTAATCAGAGGTGCTCACAGTGTTGAATAACCCAGGGCAGGAGAACAGAAATGTCTTAAGAGAACGAGCATCAACAGTTGCGCTACTGGATAAGATTGCAGCACGAATCACAGCAGGAAGGCTGTTCCATAGCAAAGGACCAACAGAGCAATAGGCACAAGGCTGAGCTGTGGCAGTTCCTGACAATATTTAGGTGAGTAAACTAATGCAACTCAAAAGGTATTGTTTCCCTTTCTCTTTTGATCACTGTTTCAAGACCAAGACTGCTGCACACTCCCTCCACCGATCTCTACTGCAACCCTGATCCACATATATCCAGTTTGCCTTATTTATTTACTACAAGTAAGAATATTAAGAGGGAAAGCAGAAGAAAAAGTAGAGGCTAAACAGGAGGAAGGAGAGGAGCAATTCCTGAGGCAGTCATATATGGGTAAGAGGTGTTAGCGACAGCCCAGCATGCTAACCACTATGCAATGGGGTATCCCATCTTTACATGGAAACAACCCAGCATGCTAACAACTACGCAATGGGGTATCTCATCTTTACATGAAAACAGCCCGGCATCCTAACAACTACGCAATGGGGTATCTCATCTTGGCTATCCAAAACTGATCAAGAGCACACAACCATGTGCTCACGTTACTGTAAGTAGAAACTGGATTGACAATGAGAATTATGCTTTAAATGGAAACTGGGTCTATAAAAGGAATTTTAAAGTGTGTTTTAGCATATTTCATTAAACAAAATGTTTATTGAAAATTCCCCTAGATTTCATCGCAATGCCATTTTGTCATCAATCAAACTTCTAATTATGCACGCTATTATCACCAATCCAGCTTCCATTCATGCGTATTACTCTTCATTTAAGCATATTGTTTCATCAATCCAGCTTCCACTTAGGTGTATTTCTTTTCATCAATCAGGTTTATGCGCGCATATACTGCCTTGTCTACATCGATTCCACGTCCATCGTAACGACATTCTCGCAACAATCAAGCATGATGATATAATTAAATAGGGTAGCACTAAACAGCGAAAAGATACCGAAAAGACACCGAAAGGCACAAAGAAATTAGAGCACTGTATCGATAAACTATAATTAACCCTAGCCCTAACCCTAGCCGACCCTCACGTACGTCCTTTTCGGTGCTTTTCTGTATCTTTTCGGCCATTTCGGTATATTTTCGTCCATTTGGTGTTTAGTGCTACCGATTAAATACGCTATCATTTCTGATTAAACTTGTGTGGAATAAAATACGCTAAACTACAGGACTACCCAACCTTCAAACCTACCGTAGAGTCAACAGGTTTTAGAGCTTTTGATAATGTTGCTTAGGAAGGATTTTTCAATTCTAAAAAAAATTCAGCTAATGCGTAACATAGTTTTCCGTGAAAGTAAATCTGAACCATCGACTCTGATCTATGCTATCGACATTCGACAAGCACCTTACCAAACACCGTATCCGCTTGGAAACAAGAAATATTTAGCTAATTAATATTCATAAAGGGCCTTGGATGAACCATCTTTATTCACAGAATACTAGCATAAATATTAAAGAACACCTTTGTCTCGTGCAAAAAATTACACAGAATATATAAGAAACGAACTATAAGTATAAATAGCGTGTAGGGTCCCTGAAGGGATCGAATGATCCCGCTAACTACGGGCTCCTATGTACAGCCACGGTATAAGATATACATGGTGTGTGCACTCCTTATGCTTGGCATATAGCGTTTTTGGCTAGGCTTATTAATTCGACAGGCGGCAGTCGATCATTACAAGATTATGGCCGCTCGCAATGTTGTGCAGCGAAATGTGCAAGAATAAGCATTGTAAGTGAATTTATGTTATCTATGTATCAGAGGTGTAACAAGCGGAGGGCAGAGGGCATTCGATCTCCCAGTTTTGAAACTGGGGGGACTTTTCCCCAAGTGTTAGGGCTCAGTGCCCCCCAAAACTGTTCTATTTTGTGTGTGTGTGTCCAATTGCTTTCGCTTTTTAAATTTAATGATTATGCAGAGGCCATAGAAATAATGTTATAAATACTTAATTCCTTCATAGCAATCTCAAGGTTAGCTCAATTACTACTCTTCTAAATAAATCCCGACATTTTTAACCAATGAAGAATCTGCCTATTGAATTTTGACAATTGCCTTGTTATCACCAGTCAATTGTACTCGACCATCAAAACCCTGGCATATTAAGTAATCGAGAAGGCGCTAGAGAAATGTTCGTATACAGGCATATCAAATATAAGATCTAAATAACTTATGAACTTGACATGAATCTTGCAGCAAGTTAAAGCCGAAATTAATTTGGCATCCCGCCCATCCGCTATTGCAATGACCATGTTTACAACCTCAAGATGATGGAAAAAATTAATTTGCATGCAATTTCACTGTATATTATACAAAATGATAATAGTGTACACTATAAAAGCGTCCTACATAACTTATTTCTATGGAGTAATTATAATAAGATGAATTTTGCTAAGATAACTTGTGCCACCGATTCTTCAAATTTCTGGAGGGCAAAATTCAAAACTTTGGATTATCGTGCGGACACCTTTAAGTGGTTCTGTGTGTATAGTCCGAACCGGACACCTGCCGACAGTTTAACTAGACTCAAGCAATAACTTGTTTGTTTGTAGTCATACAACATTCTGTCAGTTTGAAATTAAACGAAAATATTAATTATTATTATTGTTATCATAAATATTACCAAACACAACAAGACACCTAATAGTTAATTATAATATGGGAAATTCTAGATTAAACACTGAACTTTTATGATGACAAAGGGTAACGTCAATCATTTAATCTTAGTGGAATAAGATAATTACTTTCACTACTTGATAATCACAAATCCAATGACACTTTGCTAAGTGTCGATAGCTTCAAAAAATCGCACAAAATTAAATACAGCTAAGCATTCTGTAAAACTGCTCTTAGAGCTAAGGTATTTTGCAGATAAATTTACTATCAAATGCAAAGTACAGCAACTGAAACAACAATAGCATAAATTGTCATTTTTATAACCTGCATTTATGCATGAATCTTGTCAATTCCGAAGCAACTTTTCTTTCTGGTATTATGTGGAATCATAATTCAGAAGTCAGCAACTAAGTCGTCAGGTGGAGAAAATCGATGGCCAGAACAATGCTCCAGAAAGTCTTTCTTAATCTCAATCAATTCGTCACATATACCACATCCAAAAGATCTATGGAAAGCCACTTTTGTATCAACAGAAGACTTCAATTTGTTAAGAACTAAACAATTTTCATTTCTGATAATTGGTGAAGGACCTGTAAGTCCGTTAGGATCAAGATAATTGTTCTTCAAGAAAAGTTCGCTTGGTTTATCAATATCGCATCTACTGCTAAATGTGGTGAACTGAACAGACAAGTTAGAAATTGTTTCAAATCCCATTTTAAGATCCTGTGGTGATGCTCCTCGATGTAGTTTAGACTGCTTTGCTGAAGAATTATATTTGGTGTAGGGTTCATTGGGTCTGTGTTGCTCCTCAGTTGCATGAGTTCTTCTGTGGGTCTTTAGATTGCCAAGTTTGTTGAATCCTTCATTACAGACTTCACATGTGTATGATTTTCTTCCTGTATGACTTTTCATATGATGCCTTAATTTAGATACCACTCTAAATTGCTTCTCATGTTTCTGGCAGCTGAGTGATTCTTCACCAGCGTGGGTTCTCAGGTGAGTTTTCAGATGATCACTTCTATGAAATGTTTTCTGACAGACAGTGCATTTAAATTGTTTTTCACCATCATGGGCTCTCATGTGTCTTTTCAGGTTACTCTGTTGATTAAATGACTTATTACATAACTGACATTTGTATGGTTTCCTACCATAATGGGTTCTAATGTGTCTTCTTAGATTGCAATCTTGTTTAAATGATTTCAGACATAGCTGGCAATTGTATGGCGTTTCGCCAGTATGGGTTCTCATATGCGCCACCAATCCAAATGCTGTAGTTAATAATTTCTTACATATCTGGCATATGAATGGCTTCTCTTCAGTATGGATCCTCATGTGCTTTTTCAGATCACTACTCTGAACAAAAGCTTTCCAACATACCTGGCTCCTGTATGGTTTTTCTTCAGAGTGGGTTCTCAAGTGAATTTTCAGATGATCGCTTCTATTAAATGATTTCTGACAGATGGTGCATTTAAATTGTTTTTCACCATCATGGGTTCTCATGTGTCTTTTCAGGTTACTCTGTTGATTAAATGACTTATTACATAACTGACATTTGTATGGTTTCCTTCCATAGTGGGTTCTAATGTGTCTTCTTAGATTGCAATCTTGTTTAAATGATTTCAGACACAGACGGCAATTGTACGGCTGTTCGCCAGTATGGGTTCTGATATGAACCACCAATCCAAAAGAAGTAGTTAATAATTTCTCACATATCTGGCATTTAAATGGATTCTCTTCAATATGGGTCATCGTCTGCTTTTTTAGATCACTGCTCTGAAGAAAGTATTTCCAACATATCTGACACCTGTATAGTATTCTCTCTTACGAGCATTATTTATTCGTATAAATTGATATCATGCTAATCACTTAATTGATAATGTTCCTGTTTTCTCCAGTGATGAGTCGCCAACTGATGACATTGAGCAAACGGTTTCAAAACCAGGATCTCCAGCATCTTACATTATCGACGTCTTCAAATAAATTCGTATTTCTAATGCTTATAGGTTCCTGTTTCATCTGGCAGTAGCAGTTACTTTTCGAGTCAAATATTCACACAGAAAAATACTTTACAATGAACCCCTGAAGCGCCCCAATCAATGTATTCAAATAAATCCACTGTAACGTTCTTGATGAAGAATGAGTCTGAGTGGACTAAACAGACAAACTTCTTCATGCATTTGCTATAAAAACAGTATAAACTCGCATGTTAGTTGTTTTAAAATAATAGAACAAAATTTTGCTGCCATTGAAAACCATATAATTATTGTTCTCCAATTACAGTAGTTCAATGACTAGTAAATAATAATGTCAAGGCACAGTTTCAGAGAATCTGTAACTAATTTTGTCCTAATATGTCAATTCACTTCCTAACAGGGATGCATCAAACACAATGACCTGACACAGACTTATTAGAAGTGCAACATTCGCTGAAAAATGTGAATAAATCGTCTCAATTATAAACATCACATCACGTTAAAAATATAGTTATTTTATCATGCATCTCATATAAGTTACCACATCTTAACCTGTATTACTCGCTAATTCATCCGTACTTATGATATCGTAATATGATTTTCATTAATTCATTTATTAATTACAAAGATTTATATAGTGCCCCTTCAAGGCCACTACTCAGGAGCGGTCCCGACTCCAGCACGTTTAAAAAGAACAGTTTTAAGGCAAGTATAAAATGAGTCTGAGTGGACCCTTGGCAACAACCGCAACGCTCACGGGAGCATGTTCCAGAGCGATGGGCCAACCACTGAGAAGGCACGATTCTGTTTCGTAGTTGTACAGGCAAATGGGACAATGAGCATGCCTTGCTCAGTAGAGCGTACGACCCAGTACACTCAAAGTAGAGTAACAGAGATCGCGTAGATAGGCAAAGGTGAGACCTAGCAAGGACCGCAATACCAAAGAGATAATACGGTACGAGATTCGCTGTTGGACGGGGAGCCAGCGGAGCACATCCAGCACATAGCCGGATACATAAATACACTAGAAGCGCGGTAAAACTGTATTTTAGCATATTTTATAATACCATGGTGCTTCTAGTGTATTTTAGCGTAATTTATTATTTTACGTGAATAGATGTCCAACTGTAGACTAAATGAAGACGGGATCGGTGAAAAAGTATAATGTGAAAGTAGAAACTGGATTGATGAAAGAAATTACGCTTAACTGGAAGCAGAGTCGAAGAAAATAGGCCTATCGTGCTTGTTTGATGCGAGAATGTTGTTACGATGGACGTGGACCCAATGTAAAGAAGGCCGTGTACACGCGAAAAAACCAGATTGATAAAAAGAAATATACTTAATTGTTAGCTGGATCGATGAAGAGAAGCATAATCAATGGCAGTTGGATCGACGAGGAGAAATATGCATGAATGGAAGCTAGACCAATGACAAAATTTCGTCACAATGAAATCTAGTGGAATTTCCTATCAACATTTTTTTCAGTTAAATACTCTAAAACACACTTTTAAAATTCCTTTTATCGATCCAGCTTCCAATTAAGCACAATTATTACCATCAGTCCAGTTTCTGTTTACAAAACACATGACATAATGAAGGAAATAATAAAATACGCCAAAATACACTTTTACCAAACGTCCTGTGTAGTGCTTATGTTAAGCGTTCAATATACATTAATAAATAATTACCGACGCTAAAATCCATAGATATACCATTGGAAAGAGCAATTTATAATCCTTGCGCCTTGAGAAAAGACTTTAAATACATGTAGTGGAAGAAATCCCCCGAATGCGCAAGTATGCCCATCACTATTTGTCTGTCCACATAATTTTACGAACCGACTTTAGACTCAAACGACATTTGTCTAGAAATCTTGTAGCACCGTCATCAGCAAAAATGGCGAGGAATCAAAGTGGCTGAAAGCAATAACCTATGAGCAGGATCGAATAAAAATGTATGTTGCCATCTAGTGAATAAGGTAAACTGTAAAGTATTATGCGAAATTTGAATAACAGTTCTTTTTTATTACTCCCGCAAATCCAGTGAATAACTTCATCTGGATCCGGCCGGATTTGAGATCCGGAACCTCTAATTTCATATCCACCACCTCAGCCATGAAATCCAACATCCAACAGATTTGGATATGCAATTGCCGGACGGCAGAATGGAATAAACTGCCAAACGCAATTCTCAAATCGTCGACACTGTCACGATTTAAGGCTAGCCTCAAGACGAATCTGTTCAAGATTTATTATGATTAGACGTCTGTTAACTTTGTTTCATCAACACTTCTTTCCTTCAACAGAGTCGAAAATATTAGATGCCGCCCTTGCAATTTAAAATGTAAATTGCTCATGTGGTCTGTGATCTTGGTAAGAATTGATAGCCCTACAATAAACATTTTCTGCATAGAACCAGATTCTGATTCTATGGATTTTTATTTTGACTCAGTTTTATAGATGCGCTAACTACAAAGTACACCAATGGGAAATATGTCACCTTGTGCTTTCAGTTCGTTGATTCATTCCGGTTGTTTCTTGTAACCATCGATCCATTTCTTCCTTGGGTGCCCTCGTTACCTCTTTCCTTCTCAGCATGCCAACATAATTTCCTTTTCCAATCCATTTGATCACATAACATGTAAAAAAAAAACTAGCTTCCTTCTTAACGCTGTTTGTTGTCACGTCTCATCATTTTCAATTCCAATCTTACTGAGCACCTCTTCGTTTGTCTTATATATTTTACATATGTAATGGCACAATATTTCACTTCAATTCAATTCATTTTTTTCAATAATCACTCACGACAAGTGTGAAAACAGAAACAAATACGGTTGATAACAATAAAAATCAAACAATGAGAGATAACATTAAACCAGCAGAAGATGAGGAGGTATAAGGGATGATGGAGAAAAGGTGAGTTAGAAAGGGACATATCCGGCTAACTCTGACAACCCTTTACAAAGGAAGATGTGAATGGCAATTGTAGCAGAAAAAGAGATAGGTGGTCGAGATTAGTAAGAAGAGGATTAGGAAGGATTAACAACAGAGAGTAGAAGAGATAAGAAGATTGGGAAGAAAGATGAAAGGAAAGAGTAGAAAAAGAAAGAAAGGGAGCAAGTGGATTAAAATGAATAAAGCCATACAAGAACCAAAGTAACTAACAACAGTCAGAACAAACCTATAGGTTTGTTAACAAAAGAAACAATTTGGAAGATTATCTAAATTAGTCCATTGAGTCACGTCATTAGGTAGATTGTTCCAAAGAGTTGGGCCAATATATTTAATAGAAAATTGTTTAGACCTTGTACGGGCAAAATTATGCCGATACTAGTTGAATTCAAGTCTAGTTGAATAATCATGAATATTGATACAGAATCATTAGAATACAGCTTTGGAAACATACAAATAACTTTCAATATGAAATCAGAAGATGTATGCCACATTGTTCAATTAATGATTTACAGCATCTCGAGTGCACAAAGTAACTGATGAACACAAGCACAGTCAATACCAAATACAATCATAGCACAACTTTTTCAACGAAAATGGTGTAATTATTTGACTAATGAAGTGCATTTAGCAAAATTACTGGCAGTGGAATGTCTTGAAGCGATTTGGATGCAGTTCAAGATTGCACTTGTCATAAGCAAAGAGAGCTTTGTCTCAATGTGAAGTAACTGCCACAACCTTGCTGTCAGTCCAGTGAATCGAACCTGGCATCATGAGGACTATGAGGTTCTTCCTATATGTGTGTTCGAGACCACCACAAAGCTTTGGTAAATCTTCTGTAACACATATGACCATTTAGCCACCAAGACATAGGTCTTAGTTGTGCCAGCAACTTGGTATGAACAGAACTCTATGACGTTTCCCAGATGAGAATTATCTGGTGATTAGCCACAAAATTCTCCACAATTGAAAGCATAGTAAATATTGTGCATTTCTCAAAGTAATTCTGAAGCATCTTTTCGTACTGTTAATATGTGGAATCACAATTCACAATAGGTCAGCAACTACGTGGTCAGGTGGAGAAAATCGATGACCCGAACAATGCTCTAGAAAGTCTTCCTCTATATCAATCAATTTGTCACATATAACACAACCAAAAGATTTGTTATACAATGCTTTTGTATCCACAGAAGACATGAATTTGGTAATGAACAAACCATCTCCATATCTAACAATTGGTGAATGACCTATAAGTTCACAATTATAATCCGGATACAATTTGTTCTTTAAAAAAAGTTCATTTGCATTGAACAAATCAGACAAGTTAGCAATTTCTTCATCTTGCATTTTAAGATCCTGAGGCCATGATACAACATCGAATTTAAACTGCTTTGCTGAAGATCTGCTCTTGGTATAAGACTCACTGACCCGTGTGTTTTGCTCCTCAGATGCACGAGTTCTTCTGTGGAGCGGTATCTTTCTAAGTTCCTCGATTCCTTTATTACAAACATCATGTCCGTATGATTTTCCTCCCGCTTGAATTCTCATATGACACTTAAATTTAGAGACGACTGCAAATTGCATCTCACACAAGTGACATTTGTATGGTTCATTGCCATTATGGGTTCTCGTGTGTTTTTTCAGACAACTTCCTTGAATAAATGACATCTTGCATAACTGGGATTTGTATGGTTTACCGCCAGTATGGGTTCTCATGTGTGTTTTCAGCTGACCACTTTGAATAAATGATTTCTTACAAATCTGGCAATTGAATGGTTTATCGCCAGTATGGGTTCTCACATGTTTTTTAAGATCACTACTTCGCACAAATGACTTCTTACATACATGGCAATTGAATGGTTTATCCCCAGAATGGATTCTCACGTGAATTTTAAGATCACTACTTCGCAAAAATGACCTCTTACATACCTGGCAATTGAATGGCTTATCCCCAGTATGGATTCTCACGTGAATTTTAAGCTCACTACTTCGCAGAAATGACTTCTGACACAGCTGGCAACTGAATGGTTTTTCACCAGTGTGGGTTCTCAAGTGATCTTTCAAATGGCCTCCTTGATGATATGATTTCTGACAGAGCATGCATTTGAATGGTTTTTCACCAGTGTGGGTTCTCCAGTGCTCTTTTAGATGACCTCCTTGATGAAATGATTTCTGACAAAGCGTGCATTTGTATGGTCTGTCACCGCTGTGGATTCTTATGTGCCGTTTCAGAGAACACCTGTCAGTAAATGATTTCAGACATAAATAGCAGATGTATGGTTTTTCACCAGTGTGGGTTCTCAAGTGAACTGACAGATGACGTCTCTTAGTAAATGATTTCTGACATAACGTGCATCTGAATGGTTTTTCACCAGAATGGGTTCTGATATGTATTTTCTGATTAATATCCTCATCAAAGGACTTTGGACATATCTGGCACCTGTATAGTTTTTCTCCTTTATCGATACTCATAGTTTCCATCGTGCTAATCACATTTTTTTTTAATGTGAATCCATTGATGAGCTGCCAATTGATCACCTTCAGCATACAAGTTCTGAATTAACTGATATGCGTGTGGCTCACTATGAAATAATTCATAAGTGCTTCTCATATAAACCAGATTTACTTCTGTCAGATTTTTAAGATCTATTAATTGATCATAACGATTGCTGTTTTCAAATACTCCATTGAAATGCACTTGAATTTTGAAGAGATAACAGAATGCAGCTTGTCTTCTTCAGGGACTTGCTAAAAACATTATTAGCACATTATAATGCATTATTTGTTTTAAAACAATAGAAACAAACTTGTTGCCACCAATTTTGGTGTAACGATTGTTCTCTAGTAGTAGCCAAACCGTGTTACATTTCATAAATTGATTAATTAATTTGCTCCTCTGATGTTAACATGCTCAAATACATTATGATACAAAGCTGTCTCAAAACGTTATGACCTGCTACACACACTTAGAAGCAAACAATCGATGAGAAACGTCATGAAAACATGTCAATTATAAACATCATAAAAAATCTTTATTGTTGTTTCAAAAAGTAGCACCATAAAAGCTTGGGAAGTTAATTCATGAACCTCCTTATTATATTCAGATAAATGTGTATTTTAGTGTTTTCTATTCAAATTTTTTTTTCAAAATCAAATAGCATGTGTTAACCTTTATAACATTGCTGCATGCAATGTACTAAACAAACATGCGGAACTGTCCCAAAGCAGCAGAATTAATTTCGTCAATCCGCATCTACTAAAGCAAAATCAACCAGTTATCATTTAGGCATACTTTGTTGCATCGATCCAGCCACTATTTAAGCATAATTCTTAACATCAGCACAGCTTCGATGTCAAGGCAAGGCACAGTTTCAGCAAAAAGTTAACTAATTTTGTCTTAATATGTCATTATGCTCTCTAACAGTGATGCATCAAACACAATGACCTTACACAGATCTAGAAGTGCAGCATTCGCTAAAAATGTAAATAAATCGTCTCAATTATAAACATCACATCATCATTTCACGGTAGTTCAAAAAGGTAGAACAACTAAAACTTTGGAAGTTTATACACAAGAGGTCTACGGTATTAAAATTATTTTATAGAATTGTAATGGTAACATAAATATTTTTGCAACGCCTACACAAGCAAAGATGCGGAAACCAGCTTATTCACAGGCGCATAATCAAAACAATTAGGTTTAGGTTGGAATGCCATTTTCACACATTATGACACTATAGTTGCTGAATCAATTAGTGTTTTTCTTCTAATCATGAGCGCTTAACTGTCTAAAACAGCTCAATTCATTCATCAATCCAGCTTCAGAGTGAATCCTTTTCATTAATCCAATTTCGTTTTTGGGGATACGGCGGAGATGAGTTTCGGGGATTCGGGTTTCGGCGATTCGTTACGCACCCATGGAATCGATCTAAACAATCCCGAATGATGAAAACAAATACAAATGGAAGCAGGATTGATGAAAATAATATACCGAAATGGAAGCTGGATTGGTGAATATAATATGCCTAAGTGGAGGCTGGTTTGATTAAAGAATGCCGTTATAGTTTTAAAATACGGTATTTGTTTTTTCAACAAATTTCACAAGACTAAAATACGCTTAAATACATTTAAACATAATATGTACTGAGGTTAGAATCACAAGAAGTTTGTCAACAAATCTAATTTCTACCTAATTTTGGCAAACTTGCGCTGTCGAGTGAATTTCTTCCACGATACATTATTTCCAGCATGCTACATTTTTTTCACGCTATGACCGTGGCCCTTTATGAATATTAAAAAAATTAAGATCATTGTGATCTATAATTGCCTTCATTCGCGTATCTTGGTCTTTGGATAAATAGTAATAACCTAGGAATGTTATTTACCAATTCCTACAAATCTTTTCAGCTTTATACATTAGTTTTCTGCTTTAAAATAATTTTATTGTGCAGCGTTGTCTGTTTTTGCTGAATGAACGAATGACAAACGAGTAATTACACCCTTCAACCCCGTTTATTTTCCATCGGAGTTTCTGTGCTAAAAGCGCCTCTGTATAGTTATTCTCGAGAGGCGCTATATAAATATAACGATATGCAAAACATCACAGTTACCTGCAATTCGTATAATCTAAGGTTGCATGTTGTTTACAACTGTGCAGATTTTTCATTATAGCTAGCTTTTATGTTGTGAAAGTTTTAAATATTGCAAAGATTTCTGGATATGCATAATCCTTAACTTTGGCACAATTAATTAATTCAAAAATGTTTTCCCGAAAATAAATAACGTCTACCTGATTAATTAACATCACGCACGTTGTGCATTTAACAATGGATTTTTCACGTTTAGGCTAAGTGGAAGCTGGATGCGATTAAATGAATCACACCAGAGTGGAAGCTCGATGTAATGAAAAGAATTATGTTTACATAGAAGCTGGATTGATTAAAAGATCATGCATGCTTAAGTTGAAGCTGTATGTGATGCAAAGAATCACATCCAAGGAAAAGCTGGATGTGATGAAAATAATTATGTTTAATTTGAAGCTGGATGCGATGAAACCGATTCTGCACTGCGCTGTTGAAAAAGTATCGACGATACCTTGCAAGTATTGCGATAGGTCTAACTACTTAATCGCGACATTAACAGTCCTGCAAAAACAACTTGGCGAAGGTGTCTTTATTTTCAGAACAATATACGACGGGCAAACATTAAAATAAAATGTTTCGGTTGCCATTCTTAACTCGGAACAGTTTTATTTTAAAGCTGTTCACTACTGTTTGCAATAATTAGTTGGGCAAACGCATTACGTCTATCACCATCGGAGCGAATATGCTAAATAAAACGTCATCAAATAGCATGAATATTCATAATGGGCCACGGTCATAGCGTCGAAAAAAATGTAGCTTCCGGCATGAAACGACAGCATAGACTATGCGCAGAGGGCACCATATGAACTGGACAAATGAGGGCGGTGCGTATAATATACCGGACTTAGAAAATTATTGAATGATCTATTTCTTTTGTTCAAATGTTATTATTGATGGTTCAATAAATCTCTTTTGATTTGATGATTTGATTTGATATATTAAAACGACATCTAATCATCAATCCAGCTCCTACTTTAGTTAGCTTGAATGATTAAATACTTAGCTGTAAAAAACTGTTTTTCTCTTTTATATAATTCAACTCGTTTTTTCCGTTTTTTTTTAGGCTAAGTCAATTCATTTGTAGCCTTATATTTTTTAAATTTGATTTCGTCTTAATGTGCTCTATATACATACAAGTATGCAACGTCAACGGCGTGATATATTCCAAGCCTATAACACTCAGCGTATATGGAGTCGTTGAAGCGGTATATCGTCGTTAAGATGGGACTTCTTGCCTGAATTACCCCTGAAAACGCCAGCTTTACGCTGCCATGGTGTGTATTCTCAATGCATGTTTGGTGGGCATTTATTCATTGTAACGTTTCAGTGATTAGTGTTTAGGGTAACACTTGGGCTGGCTAATACGCTGTGTGAATCACTTTAAGATACACCGGGGAGGAGTTTTGTTATCTAGGTTGGAAGACTTGTTGCATGTCCCGTGCTCTGAAAACCAATGCAATTACATAGTAACTTTGAAGTGCAACCACAAGGCAATATTCTTTGTAAAGTTTCAGCGCTTAATATTCTATCAGGATTGACCATCCATGCCACAATAATTACTTTGCGAAGACAATTGCAACAAATGCACCTTTGGGCAATCCGACACTTCAATTCCGCCTCTGCATGTCTATACCTCTATTTATTTCAAGTGGCGCTTTAGAATTTTAGCGATCATGATTAGGCCTACTATATACATTCACTGCTAGACGGGATTGGTTAATGCTGAGGCAGAGGATTAAATTATAATATGAGTCGATTCCAATCTTCATGACCACCTCTTCGTTTGTCTTATGTAGTTAACATATGTAATGGCACAATATTTCAATTTTTTTTTCAATGATCACTCACGACAAGTGTGAAAACAGAAACAAATACGGTTGATAACAATAAAAATCAAACAATGAGAGATAACATTAAACCAGCAGAAGATGAGGAGGTATGAGGGATGATGGAGAAAAGGTGAGTTAGAAAAGGACATATCCGGCTAACTCTGACAACCCTTTACAAAGGAAGATGTGAATGGCAATTGTATCAGAAAAAGAGATAGGTGGTCGAGATTAGTAAGAAGAGGATTAGGAAGGATTAACAACAGAGAGTAGAAGAGATAAGAAGAATGGGAAGAAAGAGGAAAGGAAAGAGTAGGAAAAAGTAGAAAAAGAAAGAAAGGGAGCAAGTGGATTAAAATGAATAAAGCCATACAAGAACCAAAGTAACTAACAACAGTCAGAACAAACCTATAGGTTTGTTAACAAAAGAAACAATTTGGAAGATTATCTAAATTAGTCCATTGAGTCACGTCATTAGGTAGATTGTTCCAAAGAGTTGGGCCAATATATTTAATAGAAAATTGTTTAGACCTTGTACGGGCAAAATTATGCCGATACTTATGAGCAAGTCTAGTTGAATAATCATGAATATTGATGCAGATTCATTAGAATCCAGCTTTGGAAACATACAAACAACTTTCAATATGAAATCAGAAGATGTATGCCACATTGTTCAATTAATGATTTACAGCATCTTGAGTGCACAAAGTAACTGATGAACACAAGCACAGTCAATACCAAATACAATCATAGCACAACTTTTTCAACGAAAATGGTGTAATTATTTGACTAATGAAGTGCACTTAACAAAATTACTGGCAGTGGAATATCTTGAAGCTGTGCACACTTTGTCGTGGACACGACAATCAGCAGGAATGAGTGCAGGAGGAAAACCTGCTTCAGAGCCATTTTGAGGTGACAAGGTTTTCACGTTAATGTGAACAATTTCACGGTGGAAAGAAAGCAAATCATGCTCCAGAACCCCAGGAATTGTCTCTTGTAGCCGATAAAGCTGATGAGCATTCTGAGCAGCAAATCAATGCAAAATCGAAAGAGTAGCCAATACTACTTTTTCGAACAATGTTGAATCATGTAGTAGGCTAGGTTGTGATCAAGAAGATGAATGCCACCGATATCTTGAATGTATAGCTGGATCACCTTAGGTTAGCATATGTAAAATCTGTGTTTATATGCTCCGGAAAAACGCTTTGCCTTCTGGATTGGGTCAACATCCACATATTATGTCAAAGGAACAGTCAAAACCTTGCTGTCAGTCCAGTGAATCAAACAGACCAATTTTTTAGTCCAATGATTTGTCTGCAAATAAGCACAGCGATCAAGGGCTGGTGAACAGGGTATCCACCACAAAGCTTTGGTAAATCTCCTGTACAACATATGACCATTTAGCCACCAAAACATAGGTCTTAGTCAGTTGTGCCAGCAAATTGGTATGAACAGAACTCTATGACGTTTCCCCGGATGAGAATTATCTGGTGATTAGCCACAAAATTCTCCACAGTTGATATAGTATTGTGCATTTCTCAAAGTAATTCTGAAGCATCTTTTCGTACTGTTAGCATCTCTTCATACTGTTAATATATGGAATCACAATTCACAATAGGTCAGCAACTATGTCGTCAGGTGAAGAAAATCGATGACCCGAACAATGCTCTAGAAAATATTTCTCTATATCAATCAATTCGTCACATATACCACAACCAAAAGATTTATTGTACAATGCTTTTGTATCCACAGAAGACTTGAATTTGGTAATGAACAAACCGTCCACATTTCTAATAATTGATGAATGACCTATAAGTTCACTATTATAATCCGGATACAATTTGTTCTTGAAAAAAAGTTCATTTGGTTTGAACAGGTCAGACAGGTTAGCAATTCCTACATCTTCCATTTTAAGATCCTGAGGCTGTGCTACTACTTCGAATTTAAACTGCTTTGCTGAAGAACTGCTCTTGGTATAAGACTCACTGACCCGTGTGTGTTGCTCCTCAGATGCACGAGTTCTTCTGTGGAGCGGTATCTTTCCCAGTTCGTTGATTAATTTATTACAAACGTCATATGCATGTGATTTTTCTCCCGCGTGAATTCTCATATGACACTTTAATTTAGAGAGCACTGCAAATTGCATCTCACACAAGAGACATCTATATGGTTCATTGCCATTATGAGTTCTCGTGTGTTTTTTCAGACAACTTCCTTGAATAAATGACATCTTGCATAACTGGGATTTGTGTGGTTTACCGCCTGTATGGCTTCTCATGTGACGACTCAGGGAACTCCCATCAGAAAATGAATTCAGACAAAGCTGGCATTTGTATGGTTTTTCACCAGTATGGGTTCTCATGTGTGTTTTCAGCTGACCACTTTGAATAAATGACTTCTTACATACCTGGCAACTGAATGGTTTATCGCCAGTATGGGTTCTCACATGTTTTTTAAGATCACTACTTCGCACAAATGACTTCTTACATGCTTGGCATTTGTATGGTTTATCGCCAGTATGTGTTTTTATGTGAGTTTTCAGATGACTACTTTTAATAAATGATTTCTGACATACCTGGCAATTGAATGGTTTATCACCAGTATGGGTTCTCATGTGAATTTTAAGATCACTACTTCGCAAAAATGACCTCTTACATACCTGGCAATTGAATGGCTTATCCCCAGTATGGATTCTCATGTGAATTTTAAGCTCACTACTTCGCAGAAATGACTTCTGACACAGCTGGCAACTGAATGGTTTTTCACCAGTGTGGGTTCTCAAGTGATCTTTCAAATGGCCTCCTTGATGATATGATTTCTGACAGAGCATGCATTTGAATGGTTTTTCACCAGTGTGGGTTCTCCAGTGCTCTTTTAGATGACCTCCTTGATGAAATGATTTCTGACAAAGCGTGCATTTGTATGGTCTGTCACCGCTGTGGGTTCTTGTGTGCCGTTTCAGAGAACACCTGTCAGTAAATGATTTCAGACATAAATAGCAGATGTATGGTTTTTCACCAGTGTGGGTTCTCAAGTGAACTGATAGATGACGTCTGTTAGTAAATGATTTCTGACATAACGTGCATCTGAATGGCTTTTCACCAGAATGGGTTCTGATGTGTATTTTCAGATTAATATCCTCATCAAAGGACTTTGGACATATCTGGCACCTGTATAGTTTTTCTCCTTTATCGATACTCATAGTTTCCATCGTGCTAATCACATTTTTTTTTAATGTGAATCCATTGATGAGCTGCCAATTGATCACCTTCAGCATACAAGTTCTGAATTAACTGATATGCGTGTGGCTCACTATGAAATAATTCATAAGTGCTTCTCATATAAACCAGAGTTACCTCAGTCAGATTCTTAAGATCTATTAACTGTTCGTAACGAATGCTGCTTTCAAATAATCCATTGAAATGCACTAGAATTTTGAAGAGATAACAGAATGCAGCTTGTCTTCTTCAGGGACTTGCTAAAAAACATTAAAAGCACATGCGTTATTTGTCTTAAAACAATAGAAACAAAATTATTGCAACCGATTTTGGTGTAATGATTGTTCTCCAGCAGTAGCCAAACAGAGTTACATTTCATAAATTGATTAATTAATTTGCTCCTCTGATGTTAACATGCTCAAATACATTATGATACAAAGCTGTCTCAAAACGTTATGACCTGCTACACACACTTAGAAGCAAACAATCGATGAGAAACGTCATGAAAACATGTCAATTATAAACATCATAAAAAATCTTTATTGTTGTTTCAAAAAGTAGCACCATAAAAGCTTGGGAAGTTAATTCATGAACCTCCTTATTATATTCAGATAAATGTGTATTTTAGTGTTTTCTATTCAAATTTTTTTTTCAAAATCAAATAGCATGTGTTAACCTTTATAACATTGCTGCATGCAATGTACTAAACAAACATGCGGAACTGTCCCAAAGCAGCAGAATTAATTTCGTCAATCCGCATCTACTAAAGCAAAATCAACCAGCTATCATTTAGGCATATTTTGTTGCATCGATCCAGCCACTATTTAAGCATAATTCTTAACATCAGCACAGCTTCGATGTCAAGGCAAGGCACAGCTTCAGTAAATATTTAACTAATTTAGGTTGGAATGCCATTTTCACACATTATGATACTATAGTTGCTGAATCAATTAGTGTTTTTCTTCTAATCATGAGCGTTAACTGTCTAAAAACAGCTCAATTCATTCATCAATCTTCATCGTGAATTCTTTTCAATGATCCAGCTTCGTTTTCGGGGATACGGCGTTAATCAGTTTCGGGGATTCAGGTTTCGGCGATTTGCTACGCACCCGTGGAATCGATGTAAACAATGCCGAATGATGAAAATAAATCTGAATGGAAGCTGGATTGATGAAAATAATACACCCAAAACAAAGCTGGATTGGTGAACATAATATGCCTTAATGGAAGCTGGATTGATTAAAGAATATCGCTGCAATTATAAAATACGGCGTTTGTTTTGTTTTTTTAAATTTCACAAGACTAAAATACGCTTAAATAAGTTTAACCATAATATGTACTGAGGTTAGAATCACAAGAAGTTTGTCAACAAATCTAATTTCTACCTAATTTTGGCAAACTTGCGCTTTTGAGTGAATTTCTTCCGCGATACATATTTCCGTCATGAAGCAGCATAGACTATGTGCAGAGGGCACCATATGAACTGGAGAAAAGAGGGCGGTAGAATCCAGCAAGAGCAACTTTTATTAATTTATCCAGCTTCCATTTAATCATTATTGTTCTCATTAAGCCAGCTTCCATTTAAACATTCTCTTTTCAGCTATTCCGCTTCCATTTAAAGACCGTTCTTTCGACGAGGCAACCGAAATGAACCCCATCAGATAAGAGCGTAATCCTTGCACCTAGAGAAAAGACTGTGTCGCAGAAGAGATAACTCCGAAAGCGCTAGTTTACTCTAATTTCTTCCGTACAATAACGCGAACTGCGAACCGGCGAACTGCGAACCGGTAAAACGCGAACCAAAATGCGAACCAAAATTAGGATTAGTGTATTTGATAGATGCGGTTCAGGGTCATGGCTGTATCACTGGTAAATGCGAATAAAATAGTCCCCTAAAGCATGGCGTAAGAGATATTTCTTAAACAATGCCTATAGTAAACAATTTTATATGGTGGCGCATAAATGCTAAAAAGAGCGTTGATCGTTGCATCTCAGTAAGAAAGTAAGTAGCAATGCAGCCAAATTGTTGATGAAAATTGTGCAGTTCAAATGGAAACTGGATGACCAACAAGCGAGTTCACGAATTGGCAGAGGCAAGAAATGAACCGTTGCAACACGTCTGAGCACGAAAACTGCTCTACTTCGGACATGAATTATGAGACAACCATGGGACAACATTGAGGGCATCCTGATGACAGGTCTTATTAAAGGGAAGAGGAATCGTGGAAGGCCTAGAATGTCCTGGATTGACAACATTTTTATGTGGAATTGGCTAAAGGGAGCTAGCTTGATGAACCCAATACGTGATAGATAATGCTTGGCTAGTCTCTCACGTAGATTCATTCATGTAGCCAACCGTCGCAAAGCAATAACGGCGTTATGACACGACATATCACGTTAAAACATATTCGCTAGGTGGCAAACATGCTTTTAAGTGATCCTGCATTAATGAAAATTATGAATTCGTTATCAAACGCTTTAATCCTTCGCCATTTTTTCTGATGACAGTTTGAACGACAAACATAGCTAGTTTTAAGACTCGGTACATATAATTAAGTGGACAAACATATTTATTTAGTGACAATAATAGAGTTGATATTATTATTACTTAGGTGAAAGTGTATTTTAGCGTATTTTACTATACCATGGTGCCTCTAGTGTATTTTAGCGTATTTTATTACTTGACGTGAATAGATGTCCAACTGTAGCTTAAATGGAGACGGGATCGATGAAAAAGAAGAATGTGCAAGTAGAAACTGGATTAATGCAAGAAATTATGCTTAAATAGAAGATGGATCAATTAAATTATCATGCCTAATTGATGCGAGAATGGTTACGATGGGTGCGTAGCGAATCGCTGAAACCCGATTCCCCCAAACTGATTTCCGCCGTATCCCCGAAAATGAAGCGAGATTGATGAAAAGGATTCTGCTTAAATGGAAGCTGGATCGATGAAAAGAATTCTTGCAGAAGCTGGATTTATGAATGAATAGCGCTGTTTTGAGAGAGTTCGGCGTTTTTCATTAATACATTGCTGTTTTCGGGGAATCAGGCTTTTTGGCCATTTCAGCGTTTTCGGGTTTCGATGATTCGGGTTGATCCCGTTACGATGGACGTGGAATCGATGTAAACAAGGCCTTGTACGCGCGCAAAAACCCGATTGATTAAAAGTAATATACCTAAATGGAAGCTGGATTGATGAAAAGAAATACACTTAAATGAAATGGAAGGTGGATCGATAAAGATAAATATGCATGAATGGAAGCTGGATCAGTGAAAATATGCATAATTGTAAGTTCATTTGATGACAAGATGGCGTCGCGGTTAAATCTAGTGGAATTTCTGGTGAACATTTTGTTTAATTAAATACTCTAAAACACACTTTAAAATTTCTATTAGCGATCTAGCTTCCATTTAAAGCGTAAATATTATTATCAATCCAGCTTCTACTTGCTAAACACGTGATATAATGAAGGAAATAATTAAATACGCTAAAACGCACCACAAGCACAAGGGGTAACAATATTTTGTACAAGAAGTTTAAAACAAGTTCATTTTATTCTTTTTTAGCAAGTACATGCACAGAGAGTGATGGGTAAAGGTGCATTTCAGCATGCTTAAATAAACACAAGTTTGATTAGGAAAAATAGCATATTTAATTATTTTTGGCATTGTTAAGCAATGTAGGTGGCCTTCTAAAGAAAACCATTGAGCTGTCATAAAACAGCAGAATTTTTATGTCAATCCAGCTTCCATTTGAGTATATTAATTTCCATCAATGCCATTTCTGTCTACACGGCCATCTTTTCATCGATTCCTTTTCCGTAACGGCATTCTCTGGTCAATCCAGCTTATACTTGAGCATAAAATTTTAAAACAAATCTGGTGTTAATACTGTTTTTAGCACATACATGAAGAAGACAAGACGCATTCTGTTATCGCTTCAATATTCACTTGCGAGGCAAGGTGCACATCTGATTGACTTATAAAGTATATCCAAAGGATTTAGTTGAATACAACATTCTTTATGGTTAACCAGTGGATGTCTTCAGATATCTTCAGATAGAATCATATAGGTCATCATACATTGGTTGGTTCAGCAATAGGATTTTTCAACTTTCATGATTCGAAAAAATGTTGCTTTAAAAATAGCCAACTTTATCTGGAATCTGGTGACTGCAGTGGCACATACAGGGCATTCGACGATAAACTGCACACATATCAGTTATAGAGAAACCGTATGCTCAAAATAATCAAGTGGTCAAATGGAGACTCAGCAAAAGATCCAGTCTGGTGAAATCTGTGAATTTAAAAATAAAAAATATAAGTGCGCTTCAGGGAGAGTGAATTTACAGGTGCCAGATAGTCTGAAGTCCTTTGATTATGATATTAATCTAAGAAAATACATGTGAGAACCCATACTGGAGAGACAGCCAGCCCTGGTGATAACGCATTGAATAAACACATTAAGGACCATATCGGAGAAAAACCATGAGAACACATACTCATCTGAAGGCTCAGTTGAGAACCCATTCCAATAAAAAGTCATTTAAATGCACGCTCTGTCAGAAATCATTTATGAGAAGAGGTGAGCTGAAAGATCACTTGAGAACCCACACTGGGGAAAAACCATACAATTGCCAGCTGTGTAAGAAATCATTTGCTGTGAAAAGTTGTCTGAAAAGGCACATAAAAACCCATACTGGAAGGAAACCATACAAATGTCATTCATATAAGAACTTGTTTAATCGCAGTTGTAATTTGAAAAGGCACATGAGAACCCATACGAGTGAAAAACCATACAGATGCCAGATATGTCAGCAATCATTTAACAGAATTGATCATCTGAAGGATCACTTGCAAAACTACTCTGGTGAGAAACCATACAAATGTCAGTTTGTAAGAAATCATTTGTTTAGAGTTGTAGTCTGAAAATACACATGAGAACTCATACTGGAGAGAAACCATACAAATGCATGCTCTGTCAGAAATCATTTAATAGAAGTGGTGATTTGAACGATCACTATATATGCCAGCTATGTCAGAAATCATTTACTGAAGGATGTGCTCTGAAACGGCACAAGAGAACCCATACTGGTGAAAAGCCTTATATATGCCACATGTGTTAGAAATCATTTACTGAAGGGTATACTCTGAAACAATACATGAGAACTCATACTGGTGAGAAACCACACAGATGTCATTTATGTAAGAAGCAATTTACAGTAGTTAGTAGTTTAAAGCGTCATATGAGAAATCATGTAGGGAAAATCATACACATGTGAGTTTTGTAATAAACTATTCAACAAACTTGGAAATCTAAATACCCACAGAAGAATTCATGACACCGAGGAGCAGCACACACCCTCTAAACCTTACCAAGAGCAGTTCTTCAGCGGAGCAGTTTGAACTGCATAAGAGAACACCGTCGCAGAATTTTAATGTGAGAAGTGAAGTAATTGCTAACCTGTCTGATCAGTTCACCACATTTAGCTGTGGAGATGTTAGTGATAAACCAAATGAAGTTTTCGCAAGAGCAAGTATCAGGATTCAAGTGGTCATAAGGGTCCTCTGCCAATTAATAGAAGTGGAGACTGTTTGCCTATTATTAATTTCAAGTGTTCTGCGGATACAAAAGCGTCTTTGTCTCAATCTTTTGGATGTATTTTATGTGATGAATTACTTGAAACAGAGAAAGACTTTCTAGAGCATTGTTCTGATCATCGATTTTCTTCACCTGACGAATTAGTTGCTGACCTGTTCTGAATTCTGATTCCACATAATTTTTTACATTATGAAAAGATGCTTCAAATTGTACGGAATACATGTATATATTAGTGGTCAAGGACCTAGGATTTATTTTGAGATAGAGACAGTATGCATTTTGTGGTTATACGTCAGATAACTAAAGTGTTGCATTCGTCTCACAGAAGTGTTAGACTAGAATTGTTGCAGGTTATGGTAATGACATTTAAATCTAATGTCGCTCTAACTGCTTAAGTTGATGTTTTCTTGTACTGGGGTCATAGTTATGGAAGACGCATAACTCACTTCTAAGTAGCGTTCATCTCACGCGGTGAATAGATTCTCCCCGATAAGAGTTGCACCATCGACGGTATCTCAAGGTGACTATCAATAAAGGCGAGCCCAATAGGGTGACACTCAAAAGGGCGCGCCTCGGGAGGGCGACTGACCATTAATGGCCACAATCAAAAGGGCGATTTTTGGTTTCATGTTGTTTTCTGAGTAGACTGTTCAATGGAGAGAGTTTTGTTAAAGTAGAAGCTGGATTGATGATTAGTTGTCGTTTCTATATAAGCTTGAATGATAAAAACGTAGATGTAAAAAACTTTTTCTCGTGTTTTCTTATTTTCCGACTCGTTTTTTCTCGTTTTTTTCCTTTTTTATTTAGGGTAAGTCAATTCATTTTTAGCTTTATTTTGCTTAATTTTATTTCGTCTTAGTGTACTCTGTACGCCTACCCCAATTACAAGTATGCAACGTCATTGGGCGTGACATATCCCAAACCTATACATGTAACACTGCGTATAAAATTATGGAGTCTTAAAAGGGGATATAGGGGCCTATATTCGTTAAAATGGGGGGCGTCTTCCTGCCCGAATTACCCCCTGAAAACGCCAGCTTTACGTTGCCGTGGTGTGTATCCTTGATAGGCCTACATGTTTGGTGGGCATTTAGTGTGTATTCTTAAGCATTAGTCAATGTAACGTTTCAGCGCTTAGTGTTTAGGGTAGCACTTGAGCTGGCTAATACGCTGTGTGAATCACATTACGATACACCGGGGAGGAGTTTTGTTATCTAGGTTGGAAGACTTGTTGCATGTCTCGTGCTGTGAAAACCAATGCAATTACATAGTAACTTTGAAGTGCAACCACAAGGCAATATTCTTTGTAACGTTTCAGCGCTTAATATTCTATCAGGATTGACCATCCATGCCACAATAATTAGGCCTACTTTGCGAGGATAATTGCAACAAATGCACCTATAGGCTAGGGCAATCCGACACTTTGATTCCGCCTGTCTTTACCTCTATTGATTTCAAGTGGCACTTCAGAATGTTAGGGATCATGATATATATATATATATATATATATATATATATATATATATATATATATATATATATATATATATATACCATATACATTCACTGCTAGACGGGATTGATTAATGCTGAGGCGGAGGATTAAATTATAATAGGCCTATATGAGTCACTTTCCTAATGTATCGATTTTGTTTTCGCCCAATCGATAGGCCTAGCAATTGAATCCCACTTTTGCGCTTCCAGGTACATTCGCTAAAATAGGCGTCGACTTTTTATTTTGAGTACAGGGCCAAAATTATCCAAAATATGTCAAATATGTCTTGCGCGTCATAGCGAGATTTAATGCGCGGTACGTAGTACGTTCACACGAATAATCGCTAGGCCTGCAATTGTTGAACAGACGAGTAGTAGGCCTATCACGCTGTGTATTCGCTTGACCTTACTCACATAACTCTTGACTGTTGATTGTTTTATTAATTGAGTCTATTATAGCATATACATGCTCAATAGATAATTATCATTATTATTACCCATTACTTTTGCGTTTCAAAAATTATTTCGTAATTGTGTGGAAATTTAGATTTGGTTAAACTAAGTCGTAAACAGAATGTGTCGTAAATTGTTTCAATTTCAATGGCCAAAAACGTTAACAATCTACCGGAGCAGGACGTTTTTGGCGCACGACGATGATGATCATGATGGTGATGAAGATGATGACGACGACGATTATTATTATCATTATTATATTATTAATATTATAAAATAAAGAACAGAAATAACGACAATATGGCCTAATAATCATGATAGTAATAATAAAAATATTTTAAAAAATAAGTAAAATAAGGCTCGTAATAGGCCTAAATTAATTTTGTTTCATCCTACCACTGAATTACGTCAGATTTGAATTCTTGACCTTGACAAATCTAATTCATTTGCGCATCGCTTGAAAGTAGTTGAACGAGTCAGCTACAAATCTGAACGCTTCCGGCACTGCAATATCTTGAGACACGGTCATATCATAGAGCTCTGGGAAATCGCGTCACGTCAAATGGTTCACCGACAAATGGCTTAGCGACCAATAGTTGAGGACAAATGATTCACGGACGAAAGGTTATGATCAAAAGGTTATTATTACTCACCCACTGTATTCCGTAACATACGAGTTAGATTGCTGATAATAATGATTAATGAATTTAATGCTATTGCTAGTTTAAATGGAACTTGGATTAATGAAAGAGATTCTTGCTCAAGTGGAAATTGGATTGATTATAATAATTCTTGCTGAAATAGAAGTTAAATTATCAACAAGACTTCTGGCTTGAGTAAAAGTTGATTGATTAAAAGAATTCCTAATGAAAAAAGTTCAATTAGCAACAATTATAATCATTAGTCCAACTTCTATTTCACCGAATACAAAGGGCGGAAATGAACCTTTTGTCCGTTAGCCATTTGTCGTGGAATCCTGGTTGAGACGTGTATTCTTTATACGTTGGCGACATCTATAGCTCGTCGAACAGAAAGACTTTGATAACCTTAGCGTCGTCAGTCCTAATTCGTTAGCAATTAATCAATCACGCAAATAATTACATCGTTTATTCAGGAACTAATTAGGCCTAATCACGTCTTGGGGAGTTTTTATGATAGTCGAGACCGCTTGCCCCCTAGATGCAGGGCGAGGGTGTTTCTCGTCTGTCACACATTCGTTTGACTCCCTGTCGAGCTCGTCGAACGTCCTTACAGCAAAGGGAGATGCCGTTCTCCATACTCGGGTAACAGTCAGAGCTCTCCTCGCAGGCAGATCCTAAGACACGAACAGTGAGCAGCAGTTAATCAATAAAATGTACGTTATTATTTATTATGATCAGTTATGAAATCAGACGCGGCGATCCACCGGAGGTCGTGGGGTTTTTACAGATAGGTAACACGTTATACGTTTGTCCCCCACATTTCTTGCCCCTGTTATTGTGTCTCCTCCACCTTTAAAACGAGATCGCCGCCTCTGTATGGAATAATAAATTATTGAGAACTTGTTTTTAGACTGTAGGCAGTAATGGAATAATAAAATAATATTGAAGTTAATAATTTATTATAATAAGCTATGCAATAATTTTTGTAGGGAACGGATGAATAGAGGTAAACCTTGAGTAGATGGATAGTAGTAGTATGGTAAGGGCAGATTCACCATCAGGGGGGGGGTTCGCTCCTCCCCTTTGCCTTACAGCGGGCTGGCAAGCGCCTTAATTGCTATTCTCGCTCGCTGATTGGTCGCTGCACGACCTAATTAATATTCATGAGCCGGGCACCATCGGCTGTCTACCCTGACCCGAATGTCAATCATTTTAGTACCGTATCCGGCTCTCTCATTGGCTGAACTTCCTGCACGACAGCTGGGCTCACTGGCCCGTCAATCATTTTAATCTCTTTTCTCACTCTTGAACTGATGAATGGGTGGATGGATGGATGAATGGATGTATTGATGGATGAATGAATGGCTGGATGGCAAGTAGAAGTTCACGTTTGATGAATTCAATTTTTCTGAATAGATTCAAAAACATATTATAATCAAAACTGGCAAAGTTCGTTGAATTTATTGAATTATATCATTGGTTGTCGTCTCACAATATCTGAACTTCATTCTACTTTGTATCTCCTCACGCTTTCATTAAATTAGCGCCTATCCTTCTCCACTTTCATCATTCATGAATCTTCAGTCCATCTGATATAGAATTTCCAAGAGGACTCTATACAAGATTGAGAGATCGGTAAGAATAAATTTAGTTCGATATTGAAATCGTGGCCAGCTTTGAAGATTTCGCAACGCGTTCGTGTTTAAGTTTGATCCTCAATCATTCGGCGTAAGCAACTTCTGTAGCGCCTGTATGAGATCTTTTAGAGAACTTCTCGATCTCTACAAAGGGTTATATCTGCATCGACTGACCCTTTCTTGTGTTTGAAATACAGATCTCGGCTAAGCGCAGTCTCAATCCTGTAAAATTGGGGAGGGCTACGACTCTGATATGGCTAGTATTCAGTGATCTACTCTAAGTTTAAAGACGAGCTCTTATTCCGAAGTCTTTCTTCGATAATGGCTACGTGACTTGCCCGCTGAATTCGATAGAATATAAACTTGGTAGTTTGATTTCACGTAAGTTTACTAAGCATTGCGAGTTGGACCTCGCACATTCATTTGTTCGGCAATTAAAAGACTTAAAAAATATTTTTTTAAATTAACTACAATACCGAACCCGTCAAAGAATTCGGACAGTTTTAATAATTGTTAATATAAAATTATATCGATACGTTTCATATGAATTATAAATTTATAATGTCGCCGCGCAATAGATGCGTGTATTGGAGAGTTTGATACGGATCTCATGCGTAATCTCTGTTGCCTCGAGCACGGTGTCCCATGAGAAATCTCAGGCCAGCCTTCCAATTCATGGATTTCTGATACTCAGTAGTTGGACTGGAATCCCTGCAGACGTTTGATACGCTTAAATCGTACGCGCTTGCTAGCTCGGAGCTATGATTTAACGATCGCAAAATTTTTCACAGCAGTATGTGGGCGGGTCTTAGCCGACGGATGCGTCGTAATTGGAATCGATTGTCCAATGGCTGACGTTCGAGCGACAACGGCCAGCCGTCGCTGGGGCCGTGTAGGGAGAGTGAGAAAAGCGATTAAAATGATTTACTGGCCAGTGAGCCCAGCTGTCGTGCAGGAAGTTCAGCCATTGAGAGAGCCGGATAGGGTACTAAAATGATTGACATTCGGGTCAGGGTAGACAGCCGATGGTGCCCGGCTTATGAATATTAATTAGGTCGTCCAGCGACCAATCAGCGAGCGAGAATAGCAATTAAGGCGATCGCCAGCCCGCAGTAAGGCAAAAGGGAGGAGCGAACTCCCTCTGATGGTGAATCTGCTCTTACCATACTACTGATAGTCAAAACCATGGAAAATGAAGTAGAATAGAAATTGGACAAAGAGTTCAGATTGAATAGCAGTAGATCCAGTGGGAGGTCATTCCAAGCAGCGGATCCCGGAACTGAAAATGCACGATACTGCATCGTAGAAGTTCGAGAGAAAGAAGCAAGAAGAAGAAGAAGCAGAAGTAGTTATAGATGGAAAGGTGGATCAAGAGAAGGGATGGATAGAAGGAAATGGCGGATAGAGGAAAGAGATGGATTGAGGTAACGGAAGGATCGAGATGAAATTGCATGCATTGTGAGACAGAGTAAATAACCAGAGCAGGACCTTTTGGCACAAATATCTGATACAACATATATGTGCAATATGAAGCATGATCGATGAAAATAATTGTGCTAAACTGGCAACTGGAATGACGTAAAGAATCATGCTTAGATAAGAAGCTGGATGGAGATGAGAATTCCACTCACCGTGGTACATCTTTAGTCACAATCTTTTCATCAACCACGCTTCCAATTAAACGGCATTATATTTCATCAATTAGCTTCTATTTAGGAATAATTCTTTTCATCAATCCAGCGTCCATTTAAGCATGATTCTTTTTGTCAATCCAGCACCGAGTTCAACAGTATCGTTTTCATTTATCCAGCTTCTAGTTAATCACGAATCTTTTCAACGATCTTTCTTCTACTACCGACGCTCCGGAGGCTTCACCTGATTTGCCATTGGGAATAACTTATAATACTAAAGTGGTAGATTGCCATATAATATATTCATATGATACTAACATAAAATATCATTGTATCAGATATCTGCTCCAAAACGTCACGTATATCGTACCTATATATACAGAGTGAGTATGGTAGTATACCTACCGAGTCTGACGTTGACGGGATACTCGACTCGAGTGAATTTCCTTGGTTGGGCGATACTCGTCATAGGACTGATATGATTGCGGATGGATTCCTTGAGGAGGCAGTACCTCTGGCTCGTCACACCCGATGGGCGGCAGACGCTGTTTCGTGGCCCCAGAATACAGTCCTCGTCCGTGACGCACAGCTGAAGGTCCTTTTCCTTCGCACAGAAACCAGGAACATCCGGATTCTCTGCTACAAAACCAAAAGTAGCAGTTGTTGCAGCTGCCATCATCATCGTCGTCGTCGTCATCACGTCCGAAAAGTATTAAATTCCATTTTTAAGTCTTTTGATATGACGGCACTATCACTACAACCATAGGTTGAGAATTCGTGACTTTCTGTTCCAAAATTCGGCGACTTGAGACCAAATTCGTCGCGCGAGAATTATCTTGTCGTATCTCCACTTTAAAAAAAATGTTTTTAGAGTTGATACGTAGCGAGCAATATGTTATCTTCAGTTTAAATAACTAAGAGATACGACGTGTCGTTTTAAAGGTATTCGTCAAAAAGTAAATGTCGTATCTCCTGCTTCCGGACACCGTTTATTGTACCTCCAGAGTTGTATGGCACTTGCACGGGGTATAGCAGTGTCTTTGTCGTATGTCCAGAAAAAGCTCATCATTGATTGGACACAGGATATCCAAGAGATCGGATTATAGTGCGGTTTATCCAGACAATTTAAAAACTTTTCCTTACAAAATTTGCACTAAATCTTTGAACATTTAAACGAAAACACTGTTAATAATTTTTTATCTTGGATACTCGCCAAGATAATTCTCACGCGACGCTTTCCCACCAAAACTTCAAACTCGTTTTTTTTGGAATTTTCGATTTTTGAGATTCGCCAAGATAATTATCATGCGACCCAATGTCCTTTCGAACTGGAAGCTCCTGGGAGAGATTTTCGCTGTCAGCTATACAGAAACAACAATCGAATGAGAGCAGTGGGCAGTTTCTGATTCAGGATCCGAGGACAGTGGTTGAGAAGAAGACACAGCTCATTGAACGTTACCAACCCCTACCAGCCATAAAATTATGCGAGACCAAGAGTGAAAATCCATCACTTGTCGTTTTTGACTTTTTGATTAAATCATATTCCACAATGCATCTGCTTCAAAATACTCTCTACAGAATCGAAACAGCTTTTATCCAACTTGAGTTATACTCGCTTGACTCTTTCATTAATATAGTCTTAACAACTGAGAAGATTGAAGTCAAAGTTTCAGAATAAAAAGATCTTAACAAATATTGCTTGATTACTCTGCAACTCTGCTGGACAAGAAAGGGCTATAATTATTCTGTATGAAATAAAGCACACAGCATAAAAATCTGTTTGCTAATTTGCAAAATATGGCAGATCGACATAATGAACTCTATGTCGATCACCTCTGATAACTTGCTTATTTTGGCAATGCAAATCTTGACACCACATGCATTAAAAGTTAGTTTTATCCAGCCAAAAAATATATTAATTCAACTTTTTCAGATATTGAAAGAAGGCATATTTATTTGTAACAATATAACCTGAATGGTCATCGAAGGCAGCGCAGACGAATCCATTGCAGCATTGGATGGAACTAAAACACTTGCTACCAGCGACAAAACACTACAACAGACAACCACTGTACTACTGCGGTGTTTCAGCTTGTACAATAAACGAAGATAATTCTAATAGTCCAATATTGCTGACAGACTCGGTACTTCTCTTTCGTTACTCGGTAGGAAATTAACACTAACCTCATCCCGAGCCTATTATATGAGCCGCCATGAGCAGTAAGCTCACTTTCGTCTCCCTTTTCGGTATGTTACAGCCGTGCCATAATTATGTTGCAACCCTTCAGATGAGATCCTTGTTGTTGCTACTACTATCGGCAACGGTGACGACGATTATGATGATGATTAATACAACGTTCGTGGTAATTAAAATACTTAGTAAGTAATAGTAAGTCATCGATAACGCCGGCTAACTGACTGACTGAATGACTGACTGCGTTAACAGTCAATTGGTCAGTCATTTACCAGTTAATCTATAAGTCAGTCAGTCAGTTAGTCAGTCAGTCAGTTAATCAGTCTGTCAGTTAATCAGTCAGTCAGTCAGTCAGCATACAAATCGGTCCTCACCTGAAGGTTTGTTCCTCTGCGTATTGCCCTCAGCGTTCTCAGTTCGTTAGTTAGTAGTTGGCTGCTGCGTCTATTGAATCCACCCACGGATGTCATCAGAGTAGTCACAAGAAGAGCCAATCTCAACACAGCCGCCATCTTCAATTTCATCTCCATCTTATTCCTTTCGAGAATGCAACGAAGATAATGTTCTAACTTTCTGCTTTTATAAACTTATGCGTCAGAGTAGTTATTTTTAATCCTAACTCTATTTATAGAAAGTAGGGAACTCGTTTAATATTTCTGTCTAATTATAGCACTGTAGGAAGTACTTATGCTCACTGAAGATGAGCTCTTTATAAGGTGCGAGCAACTACTTTAATGCTCCGCGATGTATTTAGTAAATCCTTCGTGTCACAGTCTACGTAAAAAACCTTCCTACAACACAGAAAAGAAAATATTCGGCGTAAACTTTGTCAAAGGCAAGTATAAATCTAGAAACTGGTATTATTTCATTCTAATTCTAGGCTAAAGAAACTAGCTTGCAACAATGAATAAGTGCCACTTCATTGAAATGTTTCCTTTTAAATTATTTTGTCGACCTACTTCCTGTATAGTGAGCAAGGAACTCGAAATCGACTGAGTTGACTCATATATATATATATATATATATGTATATATATATATATATGTGTGTGTCCTTCTGCATGCTTTGTACCATCTCCCTCGAGCGAATGAAACGATGAGTCGATATATAGGAAGGTTCCGATCTCTTCTTTTCATGTGCCAAAGTGTTGCTATTTACCCAAATCGTCTTCGCTTCCTCTCTCTCTCTCTCTCTCTATATATATATATATATATATATATAAAGAAATGAAGTGCATAATCTGAAAAAACTGTGCGAATGAATCTTACGGGTAAAGATAAATGATTAAGTGTAAGGTTTGTATTTTCGCTTTAAGTAAACATGGTTAAAGTATCTACCAGACATTACCTGAAATATTTCATGTCAAAGTTGTTCACTAAAAGCAATTTTTGTACAAAACAAATTAATGGAAATGTGTAGCTGCGCAATCTGTGACGATATGCATGGGGGATTGATGTATATCAATTTTCTATTCATTGTTTCTGTCTAAGATTGGACATTTTCAAGGATCCTCCTTTTGTTGGATTTCATTAGAACATTAGGCCTGCCTGCTGATTACACGTAAGCTATCGAGTTCACTGGCGCGGAAAGTAAAGTTAATTATAAAGCGATATTCCATGCAAGTCTTCGTAATATTAATGGTACGAAACACAAAATATAGGCCTATCGCATTTTACCGTGAAATACAAATTATATCAAACGGTGAAAGCAAACCTCCTTAAAATAACTGTTAGTAGGTCTTGACCGCATCATAGAAATGTTTCATTACACCATTTGTTGATTTGATTGCAATAATCCTATTCTAAATTGAGCTCCATACGTGAATAACATTTTTTTTGACAATCGGCAAACTTATCGCGTCTGGCGAGAGGTCAAGAAAGCATGAATATTTATTAGCCCAAATTCAAGCTCATCGTCTGATTGGTTGCATCAATGTCCATGTGTACTTTCCAAATATGCGGCCGAGTCCTAGGCAGAGAAATTTCTTACGATTACAGTTACGATTATAATAGCTTAATTGAGATTACAGTTGCGATAGCAATCCTACTCTATCCTTACGATTACATTTACGATTATAGCCCAGTTGAGATTACAGTTACGATTGCAATCACAATTGTAATTGCGATTCCGATGATTACAGTTGCGATT